>CM056722.1:4800000-5439166 GCA_029844215.1 Przewalskia tangutica
TTGTACTTTTCTGGAGTTGAAAAATAAAGAAAGTTTAAATGAATTATGCTATGTAAAGATGTTTGAATAACTATCTAATGAGTTCGGTAGATATATTTTAAGCCTCTTTTTTATCTTGTTTTGAGCCGAGGTTCTATCGGAAACAACCTCTCTACCTTCCCAAAGGTAGGGGTAAGGTCTGCGTACACACTATCCTCCCCAGACCCACTTGTGGGATTACACTGGGTTTGTTGTTGTTTGGTAGATAATGGTTGAAAATGTGGAAGAGGAACAAAATTGTCACAGAGAATTCAAAACTCTTTAAGAGTAGCATTTTTAGATGTAAACATCTGTATTTGTGTTGACTTTGCCATTTAAGGAAAGATGTATGTCTTTGGAATAAATGCAATGGGAAAGTAGGTTAGATAAATTGGAACATAGGTAGTACTCTTTCTCCTATGTGGTAAGTTACTAACTTCTGTATTATTTCTCGTTGCAGCGTGCAAATCATGATTTAGAAGAGGAAATGAGGGATGTTCAGAGGGAAAGCACGAGAAACAGCGGTTCTTGCAGACCATCTTATTCTTACTCTTCTCCATTTGAGAGGACCAACTGGTCTAGGAGACAGTCCAACTTTTACAGTTCTCCATTTGGTAAAAGCAGTACTAGGCACTATGGGCAGGAGTATTGAAAAACCTACGGAGAATCACATCCCCGATGGTAAAAGATATGATCATCTACATATTTGTGGAATTAGAGATTGTGCCTGCAGCCCGTATACAAAGATGAAGCTTTTATTAGTCCGGCACCTGCTTGTCCAGCGGAGCTGTCGGAGGATAATTGGCACTAAGAGCTGTATATTTATGAATTCACTTGGGGGCAATATCCGCCTGGACATGTCATTGAAGAAGCTGCATAGCTATTCTTTTGATTGGAAGTTGTGTAATAACACATTGGCAATGTCACAAAGCACTTCTGCAGGACATTCAGCAACTCTGGTGAAGGAAGATGGTAATGCCTATTTCCTTGATCCCGTAATTTGATATCGTGGAGTTTTGTTGTGATAGAGGTCTGCAGGCTGTGTAGAGTATTTCACGTTATCTATGATACGATGTTCTAATAATCCTCGAATGGCACTGTTTGTCCAACCGACGTTTCAACTGTTTGATACTGAGAATAAAGTTCAGACGATCAACTTCTGGGAACAACTGGCTTTTGTGGTGCCCAGAAATGTTCAGACAAAGGAGATGATTTTAGCATAGATGTCACTTGCATGCCATAGAGCAATTATTTCTGATGTATATCTTTATGTAATCACACTACACATTCTGGTTAGTGATTAGTTTAGAAAATCAAATATAGCATTTTATCTTCTTATTTCAATCTTTTGGTTGCTTAAGATTTTGAAGTTCTTATATTATGTTTTAGGAGGTGCTTCTGTCTGATTCTAATCCAATACGGAAAAGGCCCAACAAAATGAAATGACTTTTCGCAAATCTTTTTGCAAATGTGGTGTTCGACCCTGGAAATAGAGTGGGAGCGCTAAAACTTTCTATGGCACCAATCTGGATAAGTCGAGCTAGTGAGTTCTAAACATTGGGTGGTTAAATAAAAAGAAAGTTTGTTTGCACATTTAACCGCTTCCTTTGAGCATAATTAACCTGACTTTTGTCCATTTTCTTATTCTGAATTAACGATCGCGTGATCGTTTATACCACACTTGTGGTATTATTGTAGCACTCTACATGGGACGGGGGCAAGGGTAAGGGAGATGCTAGGTTGAGAATAGGGTCTTGGAATATTGAGACTTTAACGGGGAAGGCCATAGAGCTAGTTAAGATTCTTAAGAAGAGGAAGATTAATATAGCATGTGTCCAAGAGACCAAATGGGTAGGACATAAGGCTAAAGATGTAGACGGGTATAAGTTATGGTTCTCCGGTAGGTCAAAGTATAGGAATGGGGAACTAAGGGATCAGGTGGTAGAGGTGAGGAGGGTCAATGATAGGATGATAACGATTAAGTTGGTAGTTGGAGGGTTCACTGTGAACATTATTAGTGTTTATGCACCACAAGCAAGCTTGAACGAGGAGGAGAAGAGACGTTTTTGGGAGGATTTAGACGAAGTGGTGGGAGGTATACCACCCACTGAGACGTTATTTGTAGGAGGGGATTTCAATGGACACATCGGGTCACTTCCAGGGGGTTATGACGACGTGCATGGAGGATTTGGAATCGGGGTCAGGAATGGGGGAGGCGTCTCAATTTTGGAGTTCGCTAGAGCTTGTGGAATGGTGAGAGCCAACTCTAGATTCCTGAAGAAGGAGGAACACTTGGTGACTTTTCGTAGTTCGGTGGCTAAGACTCAGATTGACTTTTTGCTCCTTAGGAAGGTTGACAAAGGTCTTTGTAAAGACTGTAAGGTTATTCCGAAGGAGGATCTTACAACCCGACATAAGCTTTTGGTGATGGATTTGGAGATCAAGTTGGGGAAGAAGAAGAAGAAGAAGAAGAAGAAGAGGGTTGTGGATGACAGATTAAGAATTAAATGGGGGAGTTTAACCATGGCTAGTGCAAAGGAGATGGGGGAGAGGTTGATGGCCAAGGGGGCTTGGGGGAGTAGTGAGGATGCGACTGGTATGTGGGACATGACGACCATTGCATTCATGAGGTAGCCAGCGAAGTGCTAGGAGTCTCGCGGTGTTATCGTGGTGGACATCGAGAGGACTGGTGATGGAATGGTGAAGTTCAAGAGAAGGTGGAAGCGAAGAAAGCGTCGTATGTGAAATTGATAGAAAGCAGAGATGAGGTGGAAAAGTGGACGAATAGGGAATTGTATAAGATGGCGAGGAAATAGGCAAAACTAGCGGTTACGCGGCGAAAACGACGGCTTTCGAACGCCTGTATGTAGAATTAGAGGAGAAAAGTGGGGATAAAACGTTGTATAGACTAGCCAAGACAAGAGAGATGAGGACCTGTGACTTAGATCAAGTGAGGTGCATCAAGGACGAGAATGACAAAGTACTGGTGGAGGAAGCGCATATTAGGCGGAGGTGGCAGTCTTACTTCCACAAACTCTTGAAAGAAAAAAAAGACGGAGACATTGTGCTGGGAGATCTGGAGCATTCTGGTAGGCACGGGGATTTTGGGTATTGTAGAAGCATTGAGGTGGAGGAGGTTACGAGTGTTATCTGCAGAATGCGTGGGGAAGAGCGACAGTGCCTTATGAGATCCCAGTGGAATTTCGGAAGAGCGCAAGCATGGCAGGTTTGGAGTGGTTGACTGAGTTATTTAATGTCATTTTAAGACGGCGAGAATGCCCGAAGAATGGAGGTGGAGTACAATGATCCCTTTGTACAAGAACAAATGTGATATCCAGAGTTGCAACAACTATATGGGTATCAAACTACTAAGACACACAATGAAAGTGTGGGAAAGGGTCGTGGAGATGAGGGTTCGACGAGGCGCGTCTATTTCCGAGAACCAGTTTGGTTTCATGCCGGGACGTTCGACCACAGAAGCCATCCATCTTATTAGGAGGTTGGTGGAGCAGTATAGAGAGAGGAAAAAATACTTACATATAGTTTTCATCGACCTCGAGAAGGCATACGACAAAGTCCCTAGGGAGGTTCTATGAAGATGTTTGGAGGTTAGAGGTGTACCTGTGGCGTATACTAGGGCGATCAAGAATATGTATGATGGATCCAAGACTAGAGTACAGACAGTAGAATGAGACTCAGAGCACTTTTCAGTGATGATGGGGCTGCACCAGGGATCAGGGATCAACTCTTAGCCCATTCTTATTTGTCTTGGTGATGGACGAACTAACGCGACAAATCGAAGGGGAGGTACCATGGTGTATGTTATTCGCAGATGATATAGTCCTGATTGATGAGACTCGCAGCGGAGTGAATGTCAAGATGGAGGTTTGGAGACAGATCCCGGAGTCTAAAGGGTTTAGATTGAGTAGGACCAAGACAAAATATTTGGAGTGCAAGTTCACCAACGTGAGCGACCCTGAGACATCGTATTGGGGCAGGGTGGATGAAATGGAGGCTCACATCTGGAGTTTTGTACGACAAAAGGTACCACCAAAACTTAAAGACAAGTTCTATAGGGTGGTGGTTAGACCGACTATGTTGTATGAGGCGGAGTGTTGGCCAGTCAAGACTTCGCACATACAAAAGATCAAAGTTGCAGAGATGAGGATGCTGAGATGGATGTGTGGGCATACAAGGAGAGATATGATTAGAAATGATGATATCCGGGAGAAAGTGGGAGTGGCCTCGGTGGATGCGGGAAGCATAGTTGAGATAGTTCGGACATGTGCAGAGGAGAAACACAGATGCCCAGTGCGTAGGTGTGAGAGGTTGGCTATGGACGGGTTCAGAAGGGTAGAGGTAGGCCGAAGAAGTATTGGGGAGAGGTGATTAGACGGGATATGACGCAAGTGCAACTTACTGTGGACATGACCTTTGATAGGGGGTTGTGGAGGACACTGATTAGGGTAGAAGAGTAGTAGGTACTCAAACGTAGTCTTACTTATGCTTACAAATTGATAGTTGTAGTGTTATTACTGTAGGCTCGATTAGCATACCACTTATATGCACAATATTGCTTTATAATCCACTGTACTTTGATTTCTGCTCTTATGTGTTCTTTAATGTATTTTTTCTAGCTTATTTAGGTATGTTAGATACTGCTCAATTTTGTTCGAATGCATTTTATACTGCTTTAATTCCTTATCGGGGTCTGACCGTTTCTTTTGCTTTACTATTGCTTTGTTTTGAGTGTCTTGCTTGTGATTATGCTTTGTCTTGAGCCGAATGTCTCCTGGAAGCAGTCGCTCTACCTAACAAAGTGAAGATGAAGTCTGTGTACACTCTACCCTCCCAGACCCCAAGGTGTGAAATTTTACTAGATATGTTATTATTTGTATATGGGATAACAATCCTAGGATTACTAATAACAAACTCCATAATAGTGGCTAGAAATGCATGTCACATCAGTTGATAGCTTCAACAACTCTTGTTCGTTGCACATCCTTGCTTTTTTAATTACATGGCTGAAAAGTTGTTATTTGCTAATTTTACCCCGTTTAGTTTGAGTGCTTTATGCTAATGTCTCATTTTTAGGCGGCCCGATAGTTTTGTCCCTATTTTAAAAAGTTATGCAAATATAGTCCTTAAAAAATTATCATTCGGATAACGCTTGATTCAAGTCTAATATATTCTTCATAAGATTTTTAATCTTCTCAAATAGAATCTTTTCTCTTTGGTCTAAAGGTTTATATGTTGCAAAAAAAGAAAAATAGGTCATTATTGAAGGAAAAATTCCTCTCTATGTTTATTTTTGAAAAAAAAAATGACACGTAACCCATACCTTGAGTTTTTACCCGATTTAGCTCATATTTGTGTATAAACACCTTTTAAATATTTTATACAAGGTTGATATATTATGTATAATACTTTTCTTCTAAGGTATAATGTTGTATATTGGTCTACGCGGTGTAATAATTTTCAGAAGTTATATATTTTTTAAAATTTCCCATTAATCGGCCAAATTTCAAATTTAGTCCACTGCTTTAGCCCAAAAGGTCCCTAAATAAATAAAAATGTCCATTTGGCAACCCAACCCTGTCCAATATCCAATCCACTTACCTGGAAATTTACCATTTTAGTATCACTAGGTTTTGGACTTACGTTGGCTGCTCCACCGTCCGCCGTCCGCCATCTATCGGTCGCCGCCTCGCCTCCTGCCGCATATTCCTCACAACACCAGTCACACTTTCCAGGTTCGTTCTCTCTCCTTAGTTTAGTCTAGCTCTTAACCTACTAACCTTCCAATTTGAACTATTGAGTTTGTGTTGTATAGTGATCACATGCCTATATGTGTGTGTGCAAGTCTAGCTTCTGAGAACGTAGTGTTAGATGTAGGTTTTATAAGGTATTGGTTTGGCAGAATCCAATAGCTTTGGTCCAAATCTGATATATGTGCTAAGAAATTCACTAAATGTATACAAAAGTTAAATTCAGAACTTGAGGTTGTTGTATAGTGATCATATTCAATTCTAGCTGCTGAGAACCTAGTGTTGATGTAGGCTTTAAGGTGTCGGCTTGACATAATCCGGTTACTTTGATCCAAATCCGATATATGTGTTAAGAACTTTACTAAATATATACAAAAATTAAATTCAGAACTTGAGGTTGTTGTATAGTGATCATATGCCTACAAGTATGTGTGCAATTCTAGCTTCTGAGAACATTGTGTGGGATGTAGACTTTAAGGTGTCGATTTGGCAGAATCCAATAGCTTTGGTTTAAATCCGGTATATGTGCTAAGAAATTCAATAAATGTATACAAAAATTAAATTCAGAACATGAAGTTGTTGTATAGTGATCATATGCCTATATATGTTTGTGTGGAATTCTAGCTTCTAGGAACATAATGTTGGATGTAGGCTTTAAGGTCTCGACTCCGCATAATTCAGTAGCTTTGGTCGAAATTCAGTTGTAAGTGATGAAATTTTATTGGATTTAAATCCATAAATTAATTTGGACTATATTAAATTCAAGAAAATAGTTCAAATAACGTGGTTAATATGATTGGATTAATCATCTAATTTTAAATGCATTGGGCTAGTCTATTTAATTGACACACAAATGATGAGCCCACTTTAATAGTCCAAGGTCCAGGCCCACCTTAAAGTCCAGGCCCATGTCACGTGTCAAATGAGGTGGCAATCCAAGTCAAATAAGTGGAGCCAATGAAATCATGTCAAGTGTGTGGATGATATGTTCCGACCAATCAAATCACAGAGCTATACCTTCCCTAAAACTATAAATAGGGGTCCTCATAACTCACAAAGGAGGAGTATTTAAGAACAAGAAGCAATGAAAGAGCTCGTGGATCAAATACCACATATTTCTCTACAAGCTACAAGTTCAAGCATTCAAACAAATCAAGTTCAAGTTGAAGATTAAGAACGACAACAAAATATCAGGGCGTTCAAGATCAAGTTAGTTGTTCATGGCAAATAATTCAAGTTCAAGCTCAAATACGAAGATTCAAGATCAAACTACTCAGGCCCTTGAATTCAAATCAAATTCAAGTTCAACATAGTTTATATTATTGTTGGAGAATCAGATGATTTCATAGAGATTGCAACGCTCGTCATACTTGAAATCAAATACTACATTTTGTTACTCAATTTTCCCGTCCTGAATTATTATTTTTCTCGACTCGAAATTTGTTGTTTACAAATTTTGAGTCGACCCCCAGTGGGACCATCTCTACCTCATCTCTTCACATTAATCATCAAATTTCAAGAACACCGAAATGGCATCCAAGAAGATCAACTCCAAATTTGCTGCGGCTAAGGCTATTGATTCCAAGTTTTCCTCGGAGGTGGAGAACATACTGGATACTACCATGGGAAGTTTGGGACTCGTCATCAGGAACAAAGCAAACTTGCTAGGAAAACAAGCATCTCAAGTGTCGTCCGTATCAATTCTTGTCGTCAAACTTCAATCATCAAAGGGGGCAAGGTTCCTTTCGACTGAATTGGAAGAAGGAGAGAACATCGCTAAGATAGTTGCAAAGACATTGGCTCGGCTTAGCCCATTTCAAACTAAGAATCCCAACATCCAAGACAATAACGATGTCTTGATCACCAGATCTGCCCAATCACTCCACGTAACCCGTTTCGCTCAAATTTCAGTTTGAGAGAAAATTCATGTTTTGCTCCATCATCCACAACAACTATCCAAACAATGATGACTAACACCTCAATTGTTGAAGAACAACTTGCAAGCTTGACGAAGGCGATTGGCGAGTTGACAAAATATGTACAAGATCAAGATAATCGAATTGTAAAGTTAACAGACATATTTGACAGTGTGATGGAGGGAGATGAAAGTCATGCACCTGGAAAGCTTCCTATGGCACAAGAAAAAGAAGACCTATCTACGAAGCAAGTACATGTTTCCGAAGAATTACAAGTATCATCTGAAGGATTAATTCCAATTCATCAATTGAAGACTTTATTATGGGGACCATCAAAGACAAGTATGATGTTGTTGACAAGTCTTCAGTTACATACGACAAGCCATACACTTCAAGGATTGATGGGCTAAAGATGTCTGCAGGTTATCAACCTCCAAAATTTCAACAATATGATGATAAAGAAAATCCGAAGCAACATGTTGCACACTTTGTCGAAACTTGCAATAATGCTGGAACCTATTGGGATTATCTTGTTAAGCAGTTTGTGCGCTCTTTGCAAGGCAATGCTTTTAACTTGTATACAGACCTCGAGTCTGCTTCAATTGATAGCTGGGACCAACTTGAACATGAATTTCTCAACCACTTCTATAACACAAGACGTATTGTAAGCATGGTTGAACTCACGAATACGCGTCAATGGAAGGATGAACCCGTTATTGATTTCATCAGTCGATGGAGGAATGCAAGCCTCAATTGCAAAGATAGACTTAGTGAGGCTTCTGGAATAGAAATGTGTATCCAAGGAATGCAATGGGGACTTCTTTATATCCTACAAGGAATCAAGCCCAAGTCATTTAAAGAATTAGCTACGCGTGCTTATGATATGGAGTTAAGCATGTCTTCAAATGGAAATCAAGGGCCGCATATTTACGAGCATCACAAAGGAAAGGATAAATTAGAAGTGAAGAGAGGGGACAAGTTTGTGCCAAAGTCTGAGAGCAAATAGTCGATGAATGTTACTGCCGCACATTAAAGGTCACCACGAAGCTAAGCAAAAAAGCAAAGTGTGAAGACTACGTCTTTCCAAAATAATGCCGACAGAAAGCCAACTTTGAAGGGTGTGCAAGAGAAACAGTATCCATTCCTAGACTCGGATGTTCCAACAATATTTGAAGAACTCCTTGCATTGAAACTTATCGACTTACCTGAAATGAAGCGGTTAGCGGTCAGATGAAGCTGGGAATGATCCAAATTACTGCAAGTATCATCGGTTGATGGGTCACCCCATTAAAAAGTGTTTCATCTTCAAAGAAAAGGTCAAGGACTTGGCCCGCTCAAAGATGAGAAGGAAAGCTCGAATCAAGTATCTGTCACTTTTGTTCGTTGGATCCCATAGTTCTTTGAAACTTTGTCGAAGTACATGGATGTGGAGATATTCTCACTGCATCACCACCAAAGATTAAATTTGGTGACTTCGACTCCATTGATGTTAGCAAGCCATTGCACATTCCTATGATGAATGAAGTAACAGTGAAGGAGAAATCTTTAGAAGAAAGGCGATCTCGAGATGATCACACCGATGATGAAGGATGGACTCTGGTGACTCGGCGGAGACGCTGCAAGACGAGCTCACGAAGAGAGTCAAGTAAACAAGTAACAAGAGGAAAGATGATGAAAAGACCCATAAAGGCAAGGGTAAAGAAGAATGTGAATAAGTCAAAGATCGAGGAGACTCAATATCACAAGCCACGTTGCCCAGTTACATTGGAGGAATTCTTGCCAAGTTGGTTTCACAACAAAATTTCTCACTATGATACCAAGGCCTCATGTTGCAACATTGATGAAGAAGAGATGAAAAAAGAAGATCCGACATTGTTGTCACCTCTAATGCCGGGAAAGCTTACCGAGACTTTCTCTAAAGAAGTGGACGCTTGTGATGCATAAATCATGTTCACTAAAGATGATCTTTTATTAAGAGAAACATTGCATGATCGTCATTTATATATGGTTGGCTTTGTGCGAGGGCATAAAGTGAATATAATTATGATTGATGATGGGTCTAGAGTCAATATTATCCCAATTCGCACTGTGAAGGAGCTTGTCTCAATAGTTGAACTATCTGAAAGTCGTCTAATGATCCAAGAATTCAACCAAGGGGGCAAAGAGCTATAGGCGTTGTCAAACTGAAAATCAATATGGGTGATATGTGTTCGAGCGCATGGATGCATGTGATCGATGCAAAGACCTCATATAATATTTTGTTATGAAGGCCATGGATATACAAGAACAAAGTGGTTCCATCCAAACTACCATCAGTGCTTAATTATTTTGACGATGGGGTCCAAAAGAAGATAATTGTTAATGATGAACCTTTCGCAGAGATAGAAGCACACTTTGCAGATGCAAAATTTTATTTAAAGAATCATGTCTCCAAGGAGGTCAAAGTTGATAACACCATTCCAATCTTATGGGGAAGTCCTGCTATACTCTTTCACCCTAACGCAACACTGCTCCAATAATGTCGCTGAATATCAAGCACTCATACTTGGGCTTGAAATGGTTGTTGATATGAAACAATTGCAACTACAAGTTTTTGGAGATTCCAAGTTGGTGATCAATCAAGTCTTGGGTAGTTATGAAGTCAAGAAACCAAAGTTGCTTCCATATCGCAACTATGCTCAGAAATTGATATGTTGGCTCGGAGAGGTGACTATTCAACATGTTCCTAGAAAGGAAAATAAGAAAGATGATGCATTAGCAGTTTTGGCTTCTGCATTAGTATCGCCTGATCAATTGCAAGTCGTTGTCTGCCAAAGATGGGTAGCGCCTCCACCAAATGATTATGAAGAAGAAGTTGAGCATGTCATCGCCACTTCAGATGTGGAAATTGAAGACTAGCGGCAACCAATAATTGATTAACTTGTGTTATGGAATATTGCCAGAAAATCTTCGAAGGAAGATAGAAATCCGACGGTGAGCCCCTCGCTTCCTTTATTATAAGTATACACTCTACAGACGATCATTCGATTGTTTGAGGGCAGATGAGTCCATTCAAGCCATGCAAGAGGCACATTTTGGAGTATGTGGGGTGCATCAATCTGGGCCAAAACTTCATTTTCATATAAAAAGAATGGGATATTCAGGCCCTTGAATTCAAGTTCAAGCTCAAATACGAAGATTCAAGATCAATCTACTTAGGCCCTTGAATCCAAATCAAATTCAAGTTCAACATAGTTTATATTATTGTTGGAGAATAAGAGGATTTCATAGAGATTGTAACACTCGTCATATTTGAAATCAAATACTACATTTTGTTACTCAATTTTCTGTCTTGAATTATTATTTTTCTCGACTCGAAATTTGTTGTTTACATCGGTATATGTACTAAAGAAATCTTCTAAATATATACAAAAATTATATTCAGAACGGGAGGTTGTTGTACAGTGATCATACGCCTATATATATGTGTGTGTGCAATTCTAGCTACTGAGAACTTAGTGTTGGATGTAGGCTTTAAGGTATCCATTCGGCAGAATCCAGTAGCTTTGGTCCAAGTCCGGTATACGTGCTGAGAAATTTCCCTAAATATATACAAAAATTAAATACAAAACTTGAGGTTGTTGTATAGAATGTGTGTGCAATTCTAGCTACTAAGAACATAGTGTGAATGTAGGCTTTTAAGGTATCGGTTCGGCAGAAATCAGTAGCTTTGGTCGAAATCCAGTATATGTGCTGAGAAATTTCACTAAATATATACAAAAATTAAATACAGAACTTGAGGTTGTTGTATAGAATGTGTGTGCAATTCTAGCTACTAAGAACATAGTGTCGAATGTGGGCTTTTAAGGTATCAGTTCGGCAGAAACCAGTAGCTTTGGTCCAAATTTGATATGTGTTAAGAAATTCACTAAATATATACAAAAATTAAATACAGAACTTGAGGATGATGTATAGTTATCATATGACTATATATGTGTGGGCAGTACTAGCTACTGAGAACGTAGTGTTGGATGTAGGCTTTTAAGGTATCCGTTCGGCAGAATTAAGTAGCTTTGGTCGAAATCCGATATATGTACTAAGAAAGCCATTAAATATATACTAAAATTAAATTCAGTACTTGAGGTTGTTGTATAGTGATCATAGGCCTATATATTTGTATGCAATTCTAGCTACTGAGAACATACTGTGGGATTTAGGCTTTAAGGTCTCGGTTTGGCAGAATCCAGTAGTTTTGGTGCAAACCCGGTATATGTGCTAAGAAATTCACTAAATGTATACAAAATTAAATTCAGAACTTGTGGTTGTTGTATAGTGATCATATGCCTATATATGTGTGTGCAATTCTAGCTATTGAGACATACCTATACAGGCTTTAAGGTATCGGTTCAGCATAATTGAGTAGCTTTGGTCCAACCTACAAACCCGACATATGTGCGTATTTTGGATCTGCCTCCACTGAGGGCATAGTGTTGGATGACATGTTTAGGAAGCGTGGAATAGAAGTCGAAACAAGAATGACCGAATAAACAAAAAGCAAAGGAGAAGAACTCATTTTGGACTAGAAAATGGCTTTGTTACAATGCTGGTGTTGTTTTGTTATTTTGTGAGTTTACGGATATAGAAGAAAAGTTTTCAAACATGTTTTTGTGCATGTTTGGATATATTGTAGAGGTTTTGGAATGAAAAACTATAATTTACTAAGCACTAAAGTTTCCATGGCCATCAATGCTAGAAGTAGCTTTCTTTGTATCTGCATAATATTGGCCCCATGTGAACTAAATCTAGTATTTAAGTGGAGCGGGCCCGTTACACGAGTTTTGAAGGGTAAGGTTGGTCCTAAGGGTTGGCCCTGACAGATTTCTCGATCATCAAAAAAGAATTCCCATGAGATGAGTTTAAATGAGCTAACATGGTCAGTGAAGATTCATATAACCGACTTCAACTTGTTTGGAACTGAGAAATAGTTGTTATTGTGGTTGCACTGTCGAGTAGCTCCTCGAGCCATTGCCAACCTAGCTAACCTAACAAATGTGAACCACTATCTCCAAACTGAAAATTTATTTTTAAGTTTAAATTTGTCTGTGATAATTGTTAGTTTTTTCAGCTATTTAGCTCCATATGTTTTTGGAAAACTGAAACTTCAATCTCTTTTTAGTTCTCGTACCATATAAGCTAATGGGTGACAAGAAGAAGGCTGGCGCTCTATTTGTGAGGCTTGTTTCAGCTGCTGGAACTGGATTTTTCTATGTGAAGAAGAAAACTAAGAAGCTTCAAACTAGTCAGACGAAACTTGAATTTAGAAAGTTTGATCCTCGCGTGAATCGTCATGTTTTGTTCAAGGAAGAAAAGATGAAGTGATACAAAACCCGAACTTGTGCCACCCTCTTTTAACTTTATGTCTTCCATTTTTGCCGGAGCAAGATGTGAAATTAGATAAAAAGAACCTTGTGCCACAACACTAAGGTTGATTTGTTTAGTTCTATGTATGCAATTCTCTGAATTCGTTCCTGATCATGTTGAATGAAACATAGTTATAGAAGAGTGACTTTGAACGGACGATTTATCAAGTTACTGCAATATATAACCTTTCCCAATCTTTTACCAAACCATCTTTAACATTTGGCTTTGTTTTGCAGCCAAATGATCATATTTGCATTATATGACTTTTCCCAAACGGTTTGGTTTGATTTTTTTTTGGCCCATTTCATACTACCAAGCCAGACCAAATACATGTTGATTCTTAAAGTAGATTTGATTTGATATTTTACTTCCGTTTGATTTTTCAATTTTTCTTGAACTCCCTTATGTTTGATTGTCCAGTATAATTTTTGTGGTTTTCGTTTAAAAATGAGTAAAAGAGCTCGATTATCGAGGTTTTATCCATGGCAATCGGCATAGTCTGAACCTGTAACGTACACATAACTTACACATTGTTACACTCTTACCACCGAATCAGGACATGGTGAGTAATGGAAGACCAATATATCAACATAACATATCATAAAATTGATGCTCGTATAGCACGCCCGAACCGTGGCACAGGCGAAACACGGCACTTCGATCGCATATATTGGCGAATCACGTAGTCTTGAATTAATATGGGCATTGAAAGTATGAAATAATGATGATAGTAACTTATGTAAAACATGGTACTGAAATATAGTGTGAAAATTATATTGCGGAAATATTTGAAAATGTAACAAGTATGAAAATAATGCTGACATATTAAACTAGTCTAGTCTATGAAATCTCCGATACATGAGTTTGACTGCAAAATTGTTTACTAGGACACGACTCTACCATACCTTTAATAATAAGCATGACATGTAAAATAACTGACTAACACCCAAAAGGAAATAGGGATCACCACTAGCTGATTCTGAGGCAAATTCAAACGAGCAGATCTGATGTCCTGAAACTCAGTACTTGCACCGTGAAGTGTAGGACCCAGGCAAAGAATTGTACTATATGTAAAGCAACTGAAGAAATAAGCAGACAATTGGAATAATAAGACATGAAACTGAAAATGTAGCATGAGCATGAGCATGAGCATGAGCATGAGCATGAGCATGAGCATGAGCATGAACATGATCTGACACGAGTATAAAACATATGTAAAATCTGTAAAGTTGTGTATTTGTATATACGTATATACGTGGGAGAGTATTATAAAACCGACATGAACCACCACGTGTGAACGTGGAGTTTGATCTCTGCCCGATCTACTAAGTCATCTCGTACCTTGCCATAGTACGAGACATGAACATGATGGATCCAATAATCTCACAAGGGGTAATAAGAAGGTATCGTCCTCGGGCGAAGCGACCCTTATCTTACGTTGGCATACGTTGTTTTAGGCTATCTGAGCCTTCTCGGTAATTTGTGCAACTCCCAAAACATGTACTTGAAAATAGTTGGCTTGTAAGCTCATGAATTTCATGAATATAACTTGTAAAACATGATTTGCAATTATAGTTTAACATGTGAAAAAATACATCATATAACTTACATAAATCATGAAAAACATATATAATTTCATGGAAACTGAGTAATAATAATTATAACTTGTCTCTAAGAACTCATGAGATTCAAAGCATGTGTTCATGAATTACAGACATGTTCATGACAATCATAATGACCTATCATGAATATAATTGATAACTTGTAATATAGACATGACGCATAACAATATTACATGTATTAGGGTTATCATGATAATAGAACTGAACTCTATACTTATAAAGAATTCGTGTTTCATGGAAAAGTGTAGCTTGTGGAAGGACATGGATAGAATCTCTACATACCTTAGTCGCTCTAAGACTTGAATAAAAGGTCTGAACTTTTGAAGTAGAAACCCAAAACTTTGAACTTGAAACCTTGAGAAGAGTTTTCACCGATTTTCGTAGCTATTGTTCATAGCTCAAATCACAATGTTCTGGATCCCCAAATCCGATCTCCACCGCTCACATTTAAGACCTATATCTTGTGACAATTCAGTTAAAATATGGGCTCGATTCAATGGTTAAATTATCTGAAAAAGCTAAAAGAAGATGGTTGATCGGAGGGAAAAAATCTACACCAAATTACTAGGGTTTTGCATTTGATGGAGTGCATCTAAATCAATCCTATTTTATGATTCTACCAAACCATTAAAAGTCTAAAACATAATAACTCTATATAATCCATTAATGAATGAGGGGCTTGCCTCTTTGAAGAAATTCCAAAGTTTCATTCCACATTCGACCTTGAATGAATTTTTCAAAATCTAGTGATTTCAAATAATGATATGGTGTTAACTTAATATAATTGACATAGAGACTTGAATAAGAACTCATCTTATGTGTTTGAATAAGAACTAATCTAGTGATTTCAAATAATGATATAGGTTATCATAAAGGCCTGGACTTTAAAACATAATCCTACGAGAATCGAGATTTCCATTTTACATGTTTTCAGTAAATCGGCCATAACTTTTTGTACAGACTCCGTTCGACGTGGGCCTTATATGGATGGAAAGGTATTTCAAAGGGCTACAACTTTCATGAAGGAATTGTTTTCAAATTCCTTATAGATTTATTCGTACACTCGGTTTAGTGAGGCCTTCTACAAACTCACTTTAAAACATGCTCCGTAGAATAGTTTCCTACACACCTTATCTTGGTTTCATCATTTTTCCATTGTACGATTCAAACCATAGCCCGAAGTTACGAGGTGTTACACTACAAAACACTGACTTTACCATCGAACACTACAAAACGTTGGCTCTTACAAAATACTATATCTCGATCCAACCAACTAAGATATATTACAAACCAAACAGTCAGAAGCATGTTGTCTCAAAACCAAAATGGAAATTAACAATAAGTACAAGAGGAAAAAGTCACACCAACACCAAACTGACAACTGCAAAGTTCTAAGCAATGAGGAAAGGCAAAACAGTTAGCATGAAGGAATCATAAGTGAATGTTGCTGAGCCAGCATATGTAGTATCCTTGTCCTTGAATTTCTCTGTCAGTCCCTGCATATACAAGACTTTGTGAGAACCAAATTACTCCCTCGTTGAGAATTTATGAACTTCTCTTATAGGAGTGGCATGACATGTTTTTTACTAGAAGATATAAAGGGTGTTTTTAATATGTTATATACACCTTTTATTTTAAGATGTCAAGATTCTAGTCTTTTTTATGATCTTTGAGACCTACATTCTCATTTTGCCCGAAATGAACCTTCTTATTAGGAATGACGTGACATGTTTAAGATCAAAGGCATGTTTGATATGTTAAATACACCTTTTAGTTTAAGAAAAAAAATTCGATAGAAAGCTCAAGTGAGAAAGTCACAATCCATTGAATAAGATCGGCTCAAGTCTTCTTTACGATCTTAAAGTTTGTGGTTATTCAAACTAAGATACATATGATGAAACGAAACGGGTACTAAATGTGTTTGTTAGACACAACTCAAAAAATGTATTCGACGCCAAAGAAGCTTACCTTAACAGTGAGGCAGCACCTAAATCAAGCCCATGAAACAGAGGGAGAAACACTAAAGTTAGTAAAAATATAAGAAGAAATCCAGAAATAAAAGATGTTCGGAAAGTCATGAAACAAGTTGCATCATTGGGGAACCATACTCAATGAAGTTATCATATTCAATGGCCTTATTCATTCCACCAGTTTTGTCAAACTTGGAAACTAGCAATTCCAGAACAGGACCATATACAGCATATCCCAAGCTATGTAAGGCCTCTCTTAATTCAGAGGAATCGATTTTTCCACTCCTATCCTTGTCAAATCTCTCGAAAATTACCTACATATATTAGAAATTTCAATAAGAGAGAATATAAAGAAACTGTTAATTTTATGGATATATATGAAGAGGAAAGGAAAACGAGAGGAGAAGATGAAGAGGAATCGGCGAAGTCAGTCTAGGGGAGAACCTCTGTTACGAGAAATGAGGGAGGAAAAGAAAATAAGAGAGAGAGAGAGAGAGTTGGGCTCAAAATGAGCTTGTGTGGCCTTTTCAATTACAACTCTCTAAACTAATTACAAGATATGTGGGATATATTTATAATATCCACCAATACAAAATATCTAATCTAGATTAATCAAAATATCTAATTAGCTTATAACAAATTAATATAACAAATTAATATCCAACTAATATCCAACTAACCACATATATACATTGTATGTATATATGTGGTATATCTCAACACCCGAAGCTAGGAAAAAAACAACTTGATCACTAGCTTGGAAACAAGCAATATAGGTAGCTGCCAGCCTCTTTAGTTGTGAAGGCAGCAACCACATCAGTCTTGTTGAATGCCAATACCAACGGCAGCAGTAGCACCAACAACATATACATCAGTACAAGCATATGATATCAATGTCATAAAATCTAGCTTTAACAGCTGCAACAGCTGCAGTGGATCTTCCATCACTGAATCACCAACATTCCTTCGTGTTGTTGGCTATATAGTTCAATGAATCACAGTTCTAAAAATTAAAATGCGCTTACTCGTTTGCTCGCTTCTTTCACTGCTCGATAGTAAGATGCATCCGCGGTGCTTTCACGAGCTAAGTACATTGAATTTGCAATTTCTTCGCTTCCTTAAACAAAGCGGATTTGCGGCAAACGATACCAAAAAAACGGCGGCAGAGCGGCTAACTCGACTCGAAGCTCCATATAAAAGCTTCATAACAACTTTCGCACAACATAATCCTATGTAATATTGCACATTCCTTCCTAAACTGCAGACACACAGTTGCAGCACACATTTGCTGAGATCACTATGTAACTCTGCAACATTCATACCATGAGCTTCTTCTCAACATATCAGCAGCTCGACATCAGTAGCTCCAACATCAGTAAGCAACACCAGTAATATAACCAGTGACTATCATTATTTTCCTTGTCACAAAATGATTCACCTGAAGGTGAATCCCCCACAACATCAATTTGATGGTCATCTGCGAAATACCAAGCGAGATCGTGCCCTTTTCAGCTACCAAATGTACACCAACAAACAAGAGAGAAAGATCAGTAGATATCTCACTCTCTGCTCCAGTGCTTCCTTTTCAAGCTGCCCAACCATACATTAACAACCACACATTTATGAGGAAGTGGTTTTCCTTCGACCACACAACCTGTAGCCAGAATTCCCTATATCACCAATCACCTTACGGTTTCTCCCTTCATCACTGCGGCTAACACTTTCCAAAGAATCGCATATTAATTCCAGCAGTATTTCAAAGAACCAAAATAGACAACAAAATATCTGAATCATTCCCATTGATCCTAGCGATAACAGAGGCAACAAACAAAAATCGATCCTGCACTGGCGAACATCACCACAGAACATTAGCTGCTGGAAGCAAGTAGGAGCTTTAACTCCCATATCAATAGATGAAGAACCCCTCGTTCTCTAGTCTCACTTGGACTAAAGAATCCCTCGATTCTCCTCACGCAATCTCTCATAATAAGCTCGGATATGCAGCGGAGTCTCCCTCAATTTCTAGTCCATTTTCGGCTAGAAACTCCCCGATTCTCCTATCCTGAGCTACACATAAAAACAATCAATCTAACACTTGATCGACTGTGAATAACTCTTTGAGTCCTTGAATTGATTTTCAACTCAATCCATATCGTCTCCGACGAAGTATCCCTCAGTTCTTAGTCTATTTGTCGCTAAGAGCTCCTCGATCCTCCTATCGATAGACATTTCCTACTCTTATGATCCACTCAACCATAGAACTCCTCCATTAATATCCCTAGCATGAGTTGCAATAGCAACATCTACACCGTTGCTTTGAAACAATCACACAAAGATAGCTACACGTGTTGCCGCGCCCTTGATAGCTACACGTGGCGATGGCTCACTGCATTTCCATCACCGGTGATAGCAAGCAGACTACCTCGGCGTAGGCTGGCGAAAGCCTGAAACACTGTGTCCAACAACAACCACAAGCCAACACAGAATAGCAACAACACAACACATAATAGGAAATCAACACTGAACTTAAGCAATATTAACACACCAACACGACAACGACGAACTCGACAACTATCCTCCAATTTGTCAAGTCACCAACACACATACAATTCTAACAACACAGAACCAGTACTGAACAGAAAACAACATCAACAATAACACAACAGCTACGAAAAGATTTTCAACAATATTTTCGGCATTTTCGGCGAACTTCGATTTTCTGTCGATCTTGTGTCACTCGCAACAGAATCGATCTATATCCTCTATATCCTACAGAGATTACCTCAATATTCTGTTGATTTCGATTGCATCACGATTCTGATCTTCAGTCCCTTCGCGATCGCCAATTTCTCCTCAATATGTTTAAGAAACCGATCGATCCAGAGAGAATCACTCTGTGTTGTCACTCTAATCTGGAAAACAACCTCTTCGATCTCTCAATCGATCCTCAATTCTTATTTTAGACGAAATCACAATTTTGATTTTCAAGTTCCTCTTCGATTTCAGTTTCTTCGATTGAATATTATCTATCTCTCGACGGAGATTGATTACGAATCGATCACAAACAGATCGACCAAATTTAACAATAGATCAATCGAAGTCGCGATCGATTCTGATTTTTCTAAATCCTGATTTTCTAATCCAAAATCGAGAAGTATAGATGAATTATTAAGCGAAGTGATTCTGTGTCACTCGCGATCCTGATTTTCAATTCCCTCGCTTCTGAAAGTTTCGCCGCAATCACGATTCTGTGGATTTAAGATTCTGAAATCGCGATTCTGTTTCTCAAAGTTTCACCGCAATCGTCGCGTCTCTCGGATCCATTAAACCTGCTTTGATACCATGTTAATTTTATGGATATATATGAAGAGGAAAGGAAAACGAGAGGAGAAGATGAAGAGGAATCAGTGAAGTCAGTCTAGGGGAGAACCTCTGTTACGAGAAATGAGGGAGGAAAAGAAAATAAGAGAGAGAGAGAGAGAGTTGGGCTCAAAATGAGCTTGTGTGGCCTTTTCAATTACAACTCTCTAAACTAATTACAAGATATGTGGGGTTGTCACGCCCATTTTCGACCGCGACATATTTTTAGCGAAGACTCCCTGCTTAGGTAAAAATGTTAGAAAATAAATAATAAAATGCTAAATGTGCAAAAGAATGCTAAAATGTTAAAAGAATATTAATGGGTGCTTAAAGGGTGCTAAATGCTAAAAGTGCAAAAGGTACTAAATGCCAAAATGCTAAGGGGTTAGAAATGCTAGAAATGCTAAAGTACTAAAAAATGCTAAAAGTAGTGCTAAGGGTCTAAAATGCCAAAAGGTGCTAAACGCTAAAGAGTTCGCGGAGTCGCCACCTAATTAATTTGGGTGAATTAGGACACCTAAATGTTAACTAGTTTAAAGTAAATATTAACTCCATTTTAATGGTCTGCCAAACTTAATGAGATTCCGGGCAAGGGTTCTTTATTAATCTAGAGGGAAGGGGTTAGGCATCCTCTAAGATCCGCTAACTTGCGGTTATCCTGCCAAACCTAGGGTTAATTATTATGTTTAAAAATGCTTGTTTTGAAAATATAAAGGATGCTTCAAAATATTTTATAAAAGGAGGCATGTTGATAAAAATGCTATAAAGTTTTAAAGTGCGCATTTATATTGTTTATGGTGCAAAGTCGATTTATGGACTGCATTTATCTGCGAAATCAAGGAAGTGGTGCGTTAGTTTTAGATATGCAATTTTAATGATTAGATATAAATGACAGGCCTAAGATAGATAAATTAGCAGTGTGTTTCAAGTTTTAAAGCTAACCACCCCATTCCATGTATTCAAGGATTAATTGTTCTAGACAACCTATTAATTACAAAGTTAAATAATTAGGCAACAAATTAAACAAATAAGATAAAAAAGGTGGATATGATCGCGGTTTTCAAGATGTGTGGCGACATCATCTTATCCTATTTTGTCTTGGGAATTTCTGAAGCGGGAATGCGAATGCGGATGCACATAGACGCGGGTTGCCATTTGAAGTAGCTCGTGATGAGTCTCGCCGGGAGACTCTTCATTTTGCTCCGATGCATTTCATGTAACAAAAAGAAAGATAAGGATTAGTATGCACTCCCAATAATATATGATATGAATAATAGAAGAAACACTAAACATATGCATATGTTTATAATGTGTACTAATCCTGCCGACCCGAAACAGCCCATATTTGTTTAACCAGCATGCAATTTCAATTAGACAATAAATCTCTGTGAGCAGAAGACATAACTGAAACCCACAGTTAGCAGCATTATTTCTCAGACTTCAAAGAGACCACACCGGTATGCGTAGCGAGCGAGGGAACAAAAAAAAACCAAGCGAGCGATGGCGGGCTGACATTCGGAATATCAACACATCCCATCTATACTTTAATTGAACAATTAGGCGGTGAGAAAACAAAGACATCGGAGAGATCATGTGAGGATAGAAGCTAAAGATTTAAATTTCGGGACATGTCGGACACGATCAACAAAGCGGGACAATTGACACTTTCTTTAGCCTCTTTTACATTAGTCAATGTTAAATTGTATGAGTTACAACCCAATATCCTAGATATTCGATTCGGACTTGGACAAATAAAGACACGATCATTACAATTCGGACTAAGGACATATCAATAATACCCTGACTAAGCAAAAACACAAAGCCAGCTGCCGAAATTGGACCAAACTTGAAACTGTATTCAAGCTAAAGTCACCAACATGTATATTGAAGCATTACCATGGCATATTGATACAATTATTCATCCTCTCATGATTCTTAAGAGTTTAACATTATGAAGCTTAGGTTGCTGTGCAAGCAGATCACTTTAGCTAGGTGCCAATCCGCAGAGGCATAACATGGGCATAAGTCGGTGCGATTAAATCGATCATGGCAAATGCACACAAAAACAAGGCGGCGTCACGCGGTAGTGTCACGACCGTTCGGGGCGTGGTGATGCCTTACGGGCACCCAAGTAGTCATACATCAGAGAAAATCAGCGGAACATAAAACAATAACCTGAAATGATTATGAAATGCAAACGATGTCGAGAAAAACTTGCCTTTCGGCGTATATATATATAAAAAAAACTTCAAAACGAATTACATCCTGCTACAAATTACGCCCTGGCGGTACTACAGGACCACTAAGAATGATACGACAACAATCGCGGGACGGGGCCGCCATACCACTGAATGTAAATACCTACAACGACAGGACTAAACGGCGACAAGCCTCGGAGAAAGCGGAGCTTCCCAACGTTGACTGTGACCACAGAGCAAGGATCGATGGCGGTGTACCTCTACTGCGGCATGAACGCGGCCCCGAAGGAGGTCGATCTGACAGTACAGTATGTGGCGAAAATCAGTAAATGAAATCATAGTAGTCTATATAAAGCGGGAGACATGTATGATAACCAAACTACGATTCCTGATAAATAAGCGATCGTATCGAGTCGAGGACTCACGCCAAAGTCATCACTCAAATATAACTATGGGTCTCGCCCACAACATCAATCATGCGCGGAATACGCCCGCCAGCTGGCGATCACATGATATAAAAGCACGAGGAATACACATGAACACGGGTCCCACTGTGTCATAATAAAACCGTCACGGGGTAAGTGCGAAGGCATAGCGACTACTAAAACCACGGTACAAACAAGGTCATAAAGCGTATCATGAGATCTGTCTGGCCGTCGCATGATCAAAGCGGTCACTCGCCGCGATGTATCAAATGTGCGCGTCTAGCCACTGGAACTTCCGCGACTCGCGTAGGCCAACCTCATAGGCGCGTGAGGTATAACCACGCGTCGGTAGCTACTCCGGCGTCCGCTGGACTCGCGATCCGCGTGGCCACATAGACCGCGTGACCATAAAGGCGCACTAACACGGAGCTCTCGTAGCTCGCGTAGTCCGGGACCCGCGTGAGGTATTCTCGAATCATGGTCCCTGCATCGCTGAGTCTACCCCGCGTCGGAGGCGACAACCTCGGAATCATGTCGAGGTGAGTGGTACAATACCAACATATCGGTGATAGTTAAACAATTTAAAGCGCGATCGAGAAACCCCTACACTAACATCACGAGATACTAATACACGTAGCATCATAGCATGTTTACTTATCAAATCAACAAGAAAGTATTACAAGGCTATCACAAACCAACACAATCAAGTTATACACACAAGGTACTTTCTACTATATGTCAACAAGTTCGGGTTTTTATCCCCAAAGTACTTCATACATTAACTCTTTAAAAGATCTGTTTCTTTCACAAAAGTCACACAATACCCGTAGTATAAAATAGAGTGACTATCTTTTTAAAGTAAATCAAATACTTCTCTTTGCAGAATCAAATAACAACATTCTTTCCCAAACGTTCAAGTTTGCCTAATTTCAAATACTCAAGTTTCTCATTTTTCGAAAGGTTTTCATAGTTCATAGTTTTAATCCTTTAAAACAATTTGAGAAACATATGCCTTATGTGTGAGTAGGTTATTCTTGTTCATAACAATCTTATTACAGCAGTCATGATCTAGGAAATGTAATATCATTTTGTCTCATCTTAGCTTCTATGCAGATGGAAGTTTCTACTGGTTTTAATAATACTTTATTAGTCAAAACATTTCCCTTTATTAAGCTTCTTTGTGGTGTGTTCGATACTTATTCTGATTTCCGAAATCAGTAAAACATTATTCCTTTTAAAAACCAAGTACTCATTACTCACGAATGAGGTTTCACACATTTTTAACAAAACTCATATTAATTCAATTAAGTCAAGTCTCTTATCTTTTAAGAATCAATAAACCATTCTTTTTACCTCTCTTAAGCCGTTATACCTAACTTCCCATAAAGCTAGTATAACTCTTAAGCTTTTTAAAACCAAACAATACTCTTCAAAAAGCGGTTCTTAATTCTCTTGAAATACTTCAAGATTCTTATTATTCAGGCTTAAGTCAAAAGACATTGCCGTACAACTACGTTCAATTAGCACGCGTACGTCTACCGTACTATATATATATTCTTTTAAAATATCATGCTCAAGAGGATAGGAAAAATCACATACCTCGCGACGATTATCGACTATTAGCAAAACGCTCACGGTATAACGGCTAGCCTTGTCCACCTTTCAAGTAGCACATGCTACTCACGTAACATTCAACCTATAAAGGTTATACGATCTATCAATGTCTAGACTACTCGGTAGAATAAATCTAGACATAAGACTACGGAAAATTAGGCGTGCCACTGCAGTCAAACTTCACAAGTCTGATCTATGTCTGATCACAGTTAAATTCCCTTCTTATATACCTTCCTTGTATATAACTTATACTTATACTTATACTTGATAGTATACACACTCTAATTACAAAAGGAGACAAGATATTTACCTCGATAAGCCCATAATTATCCAAGTATAAATGTCGGTCTGAGCAACGCTAGCTCTACTCCGGTGCTCGACCCGCTCCAAACAACCCTTAGAAGTTCTACGCAACTTCTTTTTAAATACTTCAACCAAGCTGAAGATTTTCCCTAGGGTTTCATTTGAGACAAAAAGGACATACTGGTAGTATTTAAGACTCTACGTATAGAGGTATCTTTGGAATACTACAAGGTATACGGCTAAGGTATTTTGGGTATAATGCAATACTTTGGAGAGTATTTTCTACCAAGAGGGGGTATATATACGAGACAACACCTGAGGGGGTGTACCCTCGGCCAACCCCACTGGGAGGTACTCGCGGCGAGGGGAGGGCTCTCGGCGAGGGCCTTCTCGAAGGGGAGGGTGTTTGGGCGAAACACTTACAAGGAGAGGGGAGGATTTTAGACTTAGGAAAGTTTTGGATGAAGAAGTCTTCAAAGGGGAGGGTATTTATAGGAAATCAAGGGCCATGATCTAGCCAAGTGGGGGCAAGTGGAGGGCAAGATATGCCCAAGTGCCCCTAGCCCTACTCGCTAAAACCTCACAAATATCTTGCCCAAACTTATCTTGAAATCGTCCCGTATGCGCCACAACGCCTTGATATGAGGTGACAACATCGCCTCCGTTGGTCCAAAATGTTTCGTCTCTCGGAAAAATCCGCAAAAATTTAAAATGACATAGCCGAATTTTCCCTTCGCAAGATGCGTAAAGCGTTTCGAAAAACGACTCTAATCGGGTGTTGTGCACAAAAATAAATCGTCCAAGCCACTTTAAAGCCCAAACTTTTCTACGTACGTCCTTACGTACATACTCTGGAAATACGGGGTATAACAAGTAGCATGTCCGTAATTGCAATAGAAAAACAGATATGCCTAACATGGGGCAGTTCAGAAAATAAGGGGCAACAGACATGATATTAACATATTCCATCTTTCAATACAGTGAATTTAGATTGAAAATGCAAGCAAGTTTAGCTATTTCATGAAGAGTCAACAACACATTATAGCATGAGTAACGTTGAGTAACCTTGAAGACTGTTCTAACCACAACTTATCTATGATTGATTCCAGTCAAACGATGACATACAAATCGAATGAAGCGATCGACTACGGGTTTCCAATTTGATATTAACACCTTTTATTCACAGGCAGAGGCATCTAGAAGGGCTTCTAACATCCAATAAACCACATAACTGGACTAATACATGCAGACACCCGATAAATGCTAAATATTGGTCTAATCGCATAAAAATACAATCGCCAACGACAATTAACTAAATAGGTTTTGCGATTAATTTCAGGGAGCATAAGCAATCGTCGACATAAACTCGATACATAGTCGATACATGTTTGAGAAATCCGAAACACACATTGTGCATATAAGTGTCTACATGAAATCTAGGACTGAAAGAGTAATGGTTTTACCTTCTCCGGGCAGCGAACCGAGGCAGCGTATCAAGTCGTCGGTCTGCTCGGAGGTTTTATGCTGTGCGATTGAAGAAAAGTGATGGCTTAGTGTTTTAACTGCTGGTTTTCGAACGAAGGGAAAAGGGGTTCTCTTGAGTTCGAAAGCTGCCCTTGCTATTATAAAAGGGTTTGTTCTTGTTTTCTTTTCTGTTTTCGATGCTCCTCCCCACTGATCTCTCTGCTCTCGATGTTCTCCTCTGAGCTCTGAGTTGTTGACTGCTGCTAAGGGGTGTCCAATCGATCTTGGATGTTCTGCTCTGAGCTCTCTGCTCTCGATGTTCTCTTCTGAGTTCTGCCGTTTGTGCTCTTCGAATGCCTATTGCATGCCTAAACGTTCTGTATTTATAGCTAGGATTTTGGGTTCCAAGTTGGTAAGTAATCAAGGCTGATTTTGGACGAGATTTGGGCTTGATTCGTAAGTGATTTAGTACTAATTTCGTGCGATTCGAACAGGTTATGATAAGGTAAACGATTTGAAGGATTTGGTTTAGTTATGGTAAGAAGAAGCTTGGTGCGTGGGTAAAGGAAACCGGATTCTCGTGAGAATCTCGGGCTAAGTCTTAGTCTTTGCGATGGGGTAAGGTGCGGCCACTGAAAGCTTAGTTTTTTAGGTTTCGTTTAGGTTTTCTTGAGGGCTGCATTTTGAAGATGAAGTGAGGGGTCCTTTGTTTTGTATTGTGGATGAAATTTTGCTGGGCGTGAAATTTGGGTAGTAAGGAAAGGTGTTGGGCGAGGTGGGCGCGGGTAGTGAAATTTGAAAGAGTGGTAAGTTGGTTATTAAAAGGTGGGCTGATTAGGTTTTAGTTTAGGTATTTAATTAAATTAATAAATTGTGATTAAATTATTTAGGTGCTTTATTAATCTAATTGTTATAAATGCGGGCGTGCTATTTAATTAGTGCTTAATATTTTAGAATGCGACGCTATTTATTTAAAATCTTATTTATTGTGCATTATTTATCATTATTTAAAATAAGTTATGAAATTGCTTTGCGTATTAATAAATGTGACTATGCTACTTGACACGACGTCATTGCTAAATTATTTATTTTATGTATTTATTATTAATTAAGAATCATGACAGGGCTTAAAATTAATTAATGCGGGCGCGGGACTCTAAGTGCTTAAATTTCTACGTAAGACGCGGTGCCATTATTAAATTGCTTATTTATGCCTGTATTAATGTTTTATCGCTGCATTTTATTATAAAAAATTATAAGAAATTATTTTGCAAAATTAGTGTAATTTTATAGCTAATGACTGCACGAGAGGGTCAAAATTGGGTGTCAACAGGGGTATATTTATAATATCCACCAATACAAAATATCTAATTAGCTTATAACAAACTAATATAACAAACTAATATTCAACTAATATCCAACTAACCACATATATACATTGTATGTATATATGTGGTATATCTCAACAGAAACACCTCTCTCAAATCTGAGAAAAAAGAAATACACAAAGTAATCCAAGGTTACGTTGCTCGGACTTTCCAAAAATGTTGCCGGACCGGTGTCGGATCCTTAAAAAATGCACTACTTTTGGAGGATATGATATGCATCTGTCCACATTTTTGAAGAGTCCAAACAACATAAATTCAAAAGTGATTGAGAATTTCAACTTCAACTGACCTTCCAGTTTTGAAGACTAGAGAAGACTGCAATGAATTCTTTTGGACCTGTTTCCATACAAAAAGGTTTGATCATCAATAACAATGAAAAAGTAATATGTTATCCAGATTCATTGATGTTTCAAAAGAATGCCTTTTGCTGAAACTTGATCAACCAGACTAAACAATACCTCTTGATTAACACTTAAATATTTGGAAAACTTTTTCTTTGTTGATAATTCTCAAATATTGGAGGCTTTGCTGAAAACTCTTTTATTCAAAAACCTGCTTTCTTACAAATTTTTAACATGAATCTAACTTCTATGCACGGACAGTGTAGAATGCAGGAAACTTGCTATAATCAGTTAAATTACACTGTTTAATGTACGAATTACTTGTATTATCTCCACTAAACATACATTGGCAAGATGAAAAGAACTTTGGTTTCATTGTAAGCCTACTATAGTGAGTGAAATAATTATCATAATTATTTTGCATCAGAAAGAGATGCAGCTACTTATTGCCCCACAGGTTATCAATTGGCAATGGTTGATGGACACAAGTTCGAGCCCTGGGCCAAGTGAACGAAGTCCAGTATTTACGTGGAAAGGGAAGAGGAAAGGCTATGATTGTTCCAAACAGTTGACTCAGTAACAAATTTGTCAATCATAAAAAACAATACAGTCCAGGGTGACAGATTGCTCCCAAGAAGGCAGGTTCGAGCCCTGACAGCCGCAGTGTGGGAGTTCATTTCTTCTTTGTGAGGGATGACTCCTTGTGGGCACCAGGCACCGTGCCTCCCACCTAGTGGACCGCTGAGTACCATGATTTACCTTTCTCCACCAATCTCTGTCGTGTCGGAGGGGTGGAGGCCCTGTGGGCAAGGGATTTCGCCTTTTTGCTCCCACGAAACAAACTTTTAACTATGGAAGAAAATTGATCCAAAACTTTCAGCTGTCCAATTGAAAAGGTTTGTTTATCCAAAAATTACACACAAAATAGTCAACACGCGTTTATAAGGCCCCACTAATGGCCCTGAGTATTTTTAGCATAAACTATTTTAGCATTAAATCGATAAACAACCAAAACACAAAATAGTGATATTATACTCCTTCCGTCTCAATTTATGTGGTACCTTTCGAATTTCGAGAGTCAGACAAATTTTTCTTTGATCGCAATCTTTTCATATTCCTTTTAAATATATTCTAATATGTAACGATACGATCACACCAAATCAATTGTTACACAAAATGAACTTTTCATTGTTACATAATAATAAATTTAATGATACGAGACAATAAAATTTAATTACTATATAATAATTAAAATAATATTATATTTAAACTAATAATACAATTCATTAAATACAATAGGTAACAACCATCCAATCAATCTCTAAAGAAGTCCGGTTAGGGGGTCAGACTTTGTAGCATTGATCTGTTGGTAGCGATCAGACACTGAATGCGGGATGCACATCCCGCGATTTACCCGGCGGTGGCGGCTAAGGACGGGTTCCATCGCCTCCAGAAGCCTAGTACCAGTACTTGTGCAGGTACTAGCGATATGGGGGTACTAAGGCCACCCCGAGACTTGGATTATCAAAAAAAAAAAAAGTTGAGGGGTATGTTGTAATTTTCTGAAAATTGAGTGGTACAAACATAGTACTTTAAGTAAACGAAGCACGGATTATAACGGGTTACGCGGATGACACATGCAAAAATAAAGTCAACTAAAATATTTATTGATGATTTTCTACTTTCTAGCGGGTGGTAGAATGTTGCCAAGCTTATATTTCCATATTCAGGGTCGTCTTTGTATTCGTGTGAAGTGTGTTATCGCACAGGGTCCCCCGAAAAACGAAAAAATTTAAGACTTCTTTTTTCATTTTTTATTAAGTAGTATTAGTCAGAATTTACTGTAAAGGTCCATAATTCGCAGGTCTTAGCTCAATTAATGGTTCACTTTTACGAATAGAACAGAGCCCCCAAAATGTTTGAGACGACTCTGTCTATATTTTTATAGTTTCGTATCCTTCGATTTTGATTAGTATCTATTGTCTTTCATTCTTCACGTAGCATACTATTTTATTGTAATTATTGCTCTTTTACCTATTTGAATGCTTTGTTATGAATTTATTGTTTTATTGTTATTACTTTATTTTATTTTAAATCGAGATTCTATCGAAAACAACATCTCTATCTTCTAAGTTAGAGATAAAGCTTGTGTACAACTTACCCTTCTTAGATCACACATGTGAGATTACATTGAGTATGTTATTGTTATTGTTTCTATGCCACGTCAACTTTAACAATTGAGTTTTAATTTTCTTTTGGGAAAATGTATAAGTTGCCCGTGAACTTATCCGACAACCCTTATTTGGGGGCAAAAGGCGAAATCTCTCGTCCACAGGGTCCCCACCCTCCCGGTCTGACAGAGATTGGTGGATGAGGTAAATCATGGTGACTCAGCGGCCCACTAGGTGGGAGACACATTGTCTGGTGCCCACAAGGAGCCATCCCCCACAAAGAAGGAATGAAACTCCCACACTGCGGCTGCCAGGGCTCGAATATGCCTACTTGGGAGGAATTTATCACCCTAGAACCAACTGAGTTACGCCCATGCGGGCGGCAACCCTTATTATATTTATTTAAAGTGGAACTATTAACCTTCCAAAAGTGACGTGACAAAGAAAATACTTTCTTTAAAGCGCATGACAAAGGGAAAAGGTGCACACGCACGTTTCAACTAAGTGCATGTTTGAATTGACTTTTTGGTACCCAAAATTACTTTTGAATATTTACTTTTGTGAAAATCAGAAAATTGACATGTTTGGATTGCCAGAATCAATTCTGGTCTCCAGAATTTGAATTTTAACCTTTCATTTATTACCCTCTTTAATTTTCATCAACAACTCTATCCACTTTCATTACTCTCTTTAAATATCTAAAAATGATTACTAAAAAAAATTCAAATATACAATTTTCATTACCCTCTTTAAATATCTAGAAATAATTACTAAAAAAAAAATCAAATATACAACTTCATTACTCTCTTTAAATATCTAGAAATAATTACTAAAAAAATCAAATATAATACTCATGTTCTGTTTTAATTAAAAAAAATCAAATATACTACTAAAGTTGACATTTGTTCATGTGTAATTGCATATTGAAACTTTAAACTCCCCAAACATCCTAACGTTGTCCGATTATACGAGGATTATCCTTCTCTTTTTCTTATTGTCTTCTTTCAAATACTCCGAATATTATTACTATAATATATTATATTTTGAACAAACAAGAAATAAATATACCCAAGTTGAAGTATCGAAAAGTTTTAGTATTTTTGAAAAATTGCCTGAAGCGCCGCGGCGCCTCCTCCCAAGGGTCGCGACTCCTGTGGCGTGAAAAATCACTGGAACTTAGGCGCGCGGCGCTGGGCTCGATGATTTTCATGATTTAAGCCGGCGATCAGCGAAGAAGCGGCGCCTCTGATCCTTCGTGATTTTAGGCGTTCTAACGGGTTTGCAAATCATAATGAAGTATTCAATTATTACCACTCAAATTTAAGGTCCACAATAGAAAGAACTTTTGGGGTATGGAAGAACAGATTTGCAATTTTACGTCGCATGCCCAAGTTCAATTTTGAAACACAAGTTCAAATAATCGTCGCAACAATGACTATACACAACTTTATTAGAAGGAATGCAAAAACAAATATTGATCTTTATGAAGATGAAAGCACAATCATTCACCATGATGATTATCATAGATCATCTAACTTGGATCAATCACATATTTTTAATGTAGCTTCTTCATTAGAGATGGATCACGTTCGAGACTTAGTCTGCAATTAAATTGTAGAGTACATACAAAATTAATATTGTAATAATATGTAAATACTATTTGTACTTTAAATTAGTATTGTAATAATATTCTACTAATATTTAAGTACTATATTGCACTTTAATTTCTATTATCTATTTGTAATTTTTATTTACATACTTCCATTTTTTAGTAATTTTTATTTATATATATTGACTAAATGTCTATTTTGGTAATTCTACATTCAAAAGTAATTTTGATCAAAACTATCCAAACATAAATCAATTATAACAATCACTTTTACATTGTTGCATCCAAACATAAATTAATTCTGCCAGAATCAATTCTGCCCACCGCTAATCCAAACATAACCTAATTTACAATATGTACATTTCAGAAGTCGAAAGTAAATATATTTTTTTCTCAAATAATTTGGATGTGTGGAGCAGTGTTTTAAAAGGTTGTTTAAGAAATTCGCCTCGGGACTCGCCTCATGGCGGGGCATAGTTTATGTGAGGTTTACGTCCTAAGCGCCCAACTATACGCCCTAAACACGCCTTACGTCCACGCTCGAGGCTCGCCTAGTAATTCTTACATAAATTATATATTAAATTTTCTAGTTAAAATTGTTGACCCTCATAATTTTTTAACAAATGAATGATACTTAATAGTTTTTCATCTATAGAAATAAGAAGATTGTGAGTAACTCAAAAACAAGTCGTAGTATTACATATTTACTATTTGAGAACATCGTGAGGGTGAATATCACTTAATATTTCTTTAAAAAATACATAGCCGAATTGTACATTTCACTTGTCATTGGTCTTTTGTCCTATGTATCAAAATTATCATATTTTATTATTTTACTATTTGAAAGTAATTTCATTTTTATTGATGAAGGAGTTACGTTTTAATTATAATACTGATAAAATTTATTAATTATTTGTTTATAGGGAGATAAAATGAATAGTATGGTAGTAATATTGTTTTAAGAAGTTGTGATTTTTTTATTATTTTAAAGTTAAGATGTTAGAGTTGATTTACATTTTATAATAGTTTTTATTTCATTGTATTGTTTATACTTGTAAAATTATGTTATGTATAATTATAAGTTGTAAGAGGCGCATAATGAATTGCTTTGATTAATTTTTTTTTTTGCACACACACACACACACACACACACACACACACACATATATATATATATATATATGTTTCAATTTTATGTGATTTTTTTTTATTGTATTCATATTATTTTATGAAATATTAAAAATGAATACTCATGGGGCTTACGCCCCGTGCCTTGAGGCTTACGTCTCGATGAGGCATATGTAAAACTTTACGCTTTATGTCCCCGCCTTTTAAAATAATGGCGTGGAGTCCATTTCTTTCATGTTGAAGATTTGTTCACGAAATACGAAATAATTTGCTAACGAAAATTATATAAATAAATCATAAGTGTAATCAAAATAAAATTGAGTTATTTCAGATATACACAAGAAAATTTTGATCTTATTCCCGATATGCAAATCAACTTATCTATATCTCGACTAATTCATAGCTTGTCCAGCTCACAAGAACATGTTATCAAAATAAAAGTATATAACTTATAACTTTTAACTTATTTTTATTATTTTGACTTAAAAATAAGTTTTAAAACATTTTTTAATATTACCCAACACTATAAAAGTACTTAAAAATTGTTTTGACTACTGAAATAAGCCAATCCAAACATGCTCTAACTTTGGTCGTTAAAACTCTAATGTATAGGTCCACTAAAAGGCAAAAATGAACGAAAGGAAATAATATTATTATAATAAGGAAATAAAAAAAAGATAGATATACTTAGTAGGGAAAAGGGGCATATTTGCCCTTCAACTTTGAAAAAAGGGGCATATTTGCCCTCCGTCAAAGTTGGGGGACAAACATACCCCTTCTGTTAATAAACTTCCACCATGTGGGCATATTTCCATAACCATAACTGTGATGCACAGGTGGAATCCACGTGGACGCCACTTGTGCGCCACCTGGATGACCCGACCCGAAGAAAATTAAAAGCCAACAAACCAGCTGCAATCTGCGAACACCCGTCTTTCTTTTTCACCATTTCAATGCCCTAATACACATCTAAATCGCGATTTCATCTTCCCCAAAACACTTCCATCGATTCCATGCCCTAAAGCACATTCAAACCGCGACTTTATCTTCCCCAACATAATTTCATCTATTCGAAGCTGACAAGGTACGAAATTTCATCAATTCCAATCTACTAATCACTTTCAAGAAGGTTAGAAATTTCTTAATTTATGTCTTACTCGAATTGGTATATGCTTCTAAGTTACCATCGGAACTGAAAATTTCAATCTTCTTCTTATTCTACTTCGAAAGTTTAGAAATTTTTATTGTTTGAAGATTGAAGTTCTTTGCTTGTTATTCTACTTCGAAAGTGTAAATTTGGTTCGTCGATGAGTTTTGACAGTCTTTGTTTCGATTAAGTTATAGTCGATATTGTTTGTTTAAGTTTATTAGTTAATACAATTGTGTCGTCGACATATAAATGTCTAATCGACACTTGAATTTCTGCAAATTTTTGTTGTTTGAAGTTTATGTGTTAATCGATACAATTTTTATTGTTTGAAGACTTAGAACCAATTGTCGGGTAATTGTTAAGTGCATACTTGAAAGTTTCGAAATTTTTATTGTTTGAAGATTGAAGTTCTTTGCTTGTTATTCTACTTCGAAAGTGTAAATTTGGTTCGTCGATGAGTTTTGACAGTCTTTGTTTCGATTAAGTTATAGTCGATAGTGTTTGTTTAAGTTTATTAGTTAATACAATTGTGTCGTCGACATATAAATAGGTCCAAAACAAAGTCTCTGAGATACATGCTGCACTTAACTAAAGTTACCATTGTTCTTTGTTTGATGAGATTCTTTTCTTCCTGTTATCTTGCTTTTGCTTCTTTGAACCTCTGAAGGTGCTGAGCTTTTGAATGGTCCTTTTATTCGGGTTAATTGATGAATTCAAACTGACATGTTTTTGTTTCTTTGTGAACATTTTTTGTTGAAAGAATATAACAAGAATAAAGAATGCTGATGATTGCTAGCTAGTCGAGGCGATTTGGTTAGATCATGACTGCAAAGCTACTCTCTTTTATATTATAAAGTCTCTATCTTCTATTTGTTAAAACATCCTTGAATTGGACCTTTTACGGGCCGTACAAAGTGATGAACATACAACAACTTATCTAAATTGGACTTCATTTTGTCTTTGCGACTAACTCTGGAAGAAGTAATGAGCTTCTTTACCCCAGTTTGTTATCATCTATGTAGTAAATATCTTTGTAAAGATTTCATCCACTTTCAAAGTCATGTGCCAAAAGTGTAGAGTCGCGACTATATGCCAAATTGACACAATCTTTAGCCCATTTTGCTTCTTGCATGTGACATAGACATTACTTGAAAGTATAGGTGTGTATTTCAGGTAAATTGCTTTCCTGTTATTAATATGCCTAATATATAAATGTATGCACTTCCTATTTCAACTTGGTTCTGTTTTCACTTATCAAAGTCTCATGTGATTTAACTTTTGGAGTAAAATTGGACATAGAATAATTAACTTTTGAAGAATAAATATAGGCCACTCGCTGCCAAAATTGAATAATAGCACATTGAAAATGTTTACAGTGCAATATACAAAGAATCTTAGAGGAAGCTGTGGATTCCTCTTGGATTGACACTTCCCTTTTTTTTTTAAAAAAAAATCACCCAAATCAATCAAAAAAAAGTGTCGCACCGCCCTCAATTATTTTTAGAGTGAGCATGACGTGTATTATCTAGAGTATATGATCTAGAGTATAGTATATGAGTTTATGTGCATATATATTACCTTTGAAGACTTAGAACCAATTGTCGGGTAACTGTTAAGTGCATACTTGAAAGTTTAGAAATTTTTATTGTTTGAAGATTGAAGTTCTATGCTTCTTATTCTACTTCGAAAGTGTAGATTTGGTTCGTCGATGAGTTTTGACAGTCTTTGTTTCGATTAAGTTATAGTCGATAGTGTTTGTTTAAGTTTATTAGTTAATACAATTGTGTGTATGTTCAACAAGTAAGAAATGTCTCAAGTTAGTTGTTCTTCACAAAGGATGTGTCATTGTGGTATGACTGCGAATCAATTTATTTCGAGGACTACTTCAAATCCCGGAAGGAAATTCTTCAAATGCCCCAAACCTAAGGTAAGTAATTTTAATCTAATACTTTGACGACATTTTTTGTTTGTTTGATTTTGTTTTTTTCTTCTTCATTTTTTGCTTATAGAGAAGTTCTTGTGAATATTGGCAATGGGAGGATGAGGAACATATTGAAAGTTTCTCTGGCGAATTAATGTCGTCATTGGATGTGTTTAAGAATGTAATAGCAGATTTGAAGAGTGAAAGAGATATGTTGAAAGCAGAAATCGTTGCGTTGAAGAGTATAAATCAAGCTGAAATGAACAAAGTTTTGAAGATGCGCGTGTTTATGATGATTTCATGGGCGTTATTTGTTGGATTTGTTGCGGCATCGATTATGAAATGATTATGTATTTGTAGTTGAGTAAGAACTTTTAATTTTATGTTTAGGAATTAATATTTGTAGTTGTGTATTGAAGTTTAATGGCAGTTAAATGTTATTGAAGAATCATTCTCATTTCTTATAGAATTTTTTGAATGCTATCTACTGTAATTGATCAGTTAGTATGCTCTACTAATTGATCAGTTAGTATGCTATCTACTGTAATCGATAGCAGATAGATTTCTTGTGCTGCATTGGATATTATACTGTAGAAAAGAATGTATTGTTACATTTTCTTGTATAATTTCATTTGAGGCGAAAAGCAGACTCTGCAATCTTTCTATGAAAGTGTAACCGCTTATTCAGTGTTTAAAATTTACTTAAGTGTAACCGCTTATTCAGGAAAGTTAAAGCATTTAAATTCACTACTAAAAAACTACCTCTGTTTTAGAACACAATTATCCCCCCTTTGTCATGGTATAAAAAAATTGCCATCTCTTTGTTTGATAATCACATAATTCTGGAGATAAACACTTTGATTTTAGTACTTCTGCATGTATAATGTTGTCAAAACATCTGCATATTTCTTGTACCGTTACATAACCTGTTTGAAGGATCCAAATTTCTATAAACAACAACATGAACAAAAAAAAGTACAACAACCTCTAAGCTATATAAGAGCCTTGTTTCGTGGTTGATGTCTTCGTCATGTGTCGGACTGCCTATTTCTCTTCCATGTCTTCAATTTCTCTCTTATAACAAGAGCCTTGTTTCGTGGTTGATAAGACAAGTTGGTTGGCTCACTCATTGAAGTAGAATCACCAACGATGAATATTTTTCTTGTTGGTGTAGCTAATCTTTGTTTCATCCTTTCAAGTATTCTAGTATTTGCCTCCGAAAATGACCTTGGCCTTAATGATCGACAATATGTGTATCGGTTCCCTCAGACACTTCAAACCCATCATCACCACTAAAATGAACCTCACAATTTTCAGCAATAGCCACAAAGTCCTTGTAAATATCTAATGTTGTAGAATTTGTATTAGTAGCCCATTTATGCCCGACTTTCATTCGCTACCAACATGGCCATTACTACACAATGTTAAGGTGTTAATTAGTGTCTTAAAACTAAATTGAAAGAGTCAAGTGTTACCTTTAATCTAATATCTTGGCGTCTTGATAATTGGCTTGTGCCTTGCCTCAGAATCCACATTAAACGACTGCGTGATGTTGTTATTCACATTTGATTCTTTCAAGTTGTGTCAGTAGGCTCTAACAGTCCTGGCCGGGATGTCAATAAATTCTCGTGGTGGTGATCCATCTCACCTATAACCTTGAATGGTCAACAAACTCTTCATGATCTGAGCTCCGCACAATGCCACATCTTCTTCAATGCTTGAGAACCCCATCTTTTCAACCAATTGTGCTCTATATGTTTAGCACAAAATCTATACTTAGCTTGTGTAACTTTGTGCGGATTGCATCAATTAAACCTGCATATATCATCAAATTTTTAGTTTTTGATTTTGATTTTGAATTTTGAATTTTGAATTTTTGAATTTAAGAATTTTCAAAATTTTCAGAATTTCAATTTTAGCCATGGTACTTAAATCAGAAATATTTTACCTTTTGCATATCGGACATGATGGTGATCCTCGCCTTGCTGCGAGTTTAGTGAATTCTTTAGTAGTCCTAAAAACGATTCCAGTGACCTTGTTCTCTTTAGAGACTCGCCTGAGCTAGTGGATAAATATGGTTCATTGAATCTTGACCAACAACTACCAACGATTGCCGCTAGCCTTTCCTTTCAAGAATGTGCCATCCAATCCTATGAAAGGTCTTAACCCACCACTAAATCCATTCTTCATTGCATTAAAACATATATATACATTCTTAGGAACTTTCGTACTCCCGTTTCAAGTGCATCCCTAGATATGTTGATTACAACATCATCACTTCCACGGTTGCTATTCCTTAATTCATTAGCATAACTCTCTCACTTATTATACTCATCATTGTAGCGCACTAAGTTCTCCCAAAATTATTCTCTTGGCCTCTTACACTTATGAAGACTAACATTGACATTAAAGACGACTTTCGATTCTACCTCATCTCTTTGACCTTCTTTTGGATCATTTGTAGCTTGTTTTGGAAATAATGAGCTATTGTGTCACAATCTACTCTTTTGCATTCAAATCTTTGGTGGACAATTGTGTTCATTAACGATGTTTTAAGCGAAATCCGATCCGTTCTTGCGTTTCTTGATGGAACATTTAAAAGGACATCCCTCAACACACTTGTACCTAACCCTAGATTTGTCACTTTTCAACAATACCAATCCTTTATTTTGCGACAAGGCATAAAGCTTCATAAACATTCTAGCCTCAATGATTTCTTTGAAAGACATTCTAAGATATATAGTTTTGAAATGCTCTAACTTTTGTGTAATCTCTCTTTTATTCTGAAGTCTAATAAGCTCTAATTCTTCAACATCAAAATCATCATCACTAGACTAATTACCAGAAGAGTTTAATGATTCATTGGCACTATCACAGTCTGTGCCGGCCTCAACATCAATACAATATGACTCAGAATGTTGTGCAATGTTAGTCGCATCAAAATCATCAACATCTAATTCACATTCAGCTGCGACATCAACATCTAATTCACATTCTACAAGTCTTTCCATGACAATGATCTGCAAAAAAAAATACAACACTCGCCTAAAAAAAAATTATTGGCTTCAAACAATAAAAAAATTTAACCTTCAAGTATGCACTTAACAGTTACCCGACAATTGGTTCTAAGTCTTCAAACAATAAAAATTGTATCGATTAACACATAAACTTCAATTGGTTTAGAACTCAATAAAAATGATAATTTACTATCAGCAGAAGTAAAATAACTAACTTTTAAGGGAAATATCAAGAGAAGTCCCACAAACCTTGGGCTAGAGTTTAGTATGAGAGGAGATGGTGCATTTAGGGTTATTGTGCATAGAGTCTCTCTGCGTTAGCATGTCTTACGGAGAACTTTGGACAATAGAGCACTCGTCATAAATGGTCTAAGCTAAGTGTACGAGAAGCGGTCGGTAGAAAAATAGGTTGTTCAATTGCATCCAACAATCCTGACATCAGGACTGCGATCCACGAACATTAAGAAAAGGATGTCAGACATAAAACCAGTTCAAATGATCTACAGTGTAGCTAAAGGAAAATGCAACCTAATATTCAGAGGATTAAATTATGCGAATTAAATGCCTCAGGAATAGGTAATTACTATCAACTAAACAGCACCTTACCAGTAGGAAATTCCTATTAACTATGTTAGCACATCAGTAAAAAACAAACCAGTCGACATAAAGTTCAAGAATTTCTAACCTTAGCATGCAGCGATTAGTAGGTTATTCTACAACCAAATCTAATAAAATCAACTACCCATTTAAAACCAGTCGACTAGAAATTCAAGTGTCGATTAGAATGTCGAAGAAAGACTTAGAACCATATAAGTATCGATTAAACACATAAAGTTCAAGAATTTCTAACCTTCTCGTACGCGATTAGTAGGCCTGAATGTTAAGACGGAAGTTGATGAAATTTAGAACCTCGACGATTTTTCGCTTTTGGGAAGAAGAGCTCATTGAATCGGAAAATCTTGATTGACGACAAGGACAAAGCTTGAAATAATGATGTTGGAAGAAGGAAATCGATTATCGATGTTCTTTGGAGAATGAAGAAATTTGAATTTTAGAAATTTGAAATGGTGAAGAAGAAAGAGCGGGTGTTCGCAGATTGCGGTGGTTTGTTGGCTTTTAATTTCCTTGGTCGGATTCTGGTCGGTCATCCAGTGGCGCGCGGTGGCGTCGCGTGGATTCCACTGTCATCACGATTATGGTTATGGAAATATGCCCACATGGTGGAAGTTTATTAACAGAAGGGGTATATTTGTCCCCCAACTTTGACGGAGGGCAAATATGCTCCTTTTCTCAAAGTTGGAGGGCAAATATGCCCCTTTTCTCAAAGTTGGAGGGCAAATATGTCCCTTTTCCCTACTTAGTAATTGTTAGATCCTTCGAGTTTAGTTAAGTCTTATCATTTCAATAGCCCATCCAAAAAAGATGTATTTGTGGCCCAAACATATAGCAGTCCATTAACTAATAGCAGCCCAACAAGAAATAAGAAAGCCAATCGAAACCATTACAAATATATCCGCAGATCTCTTAACACACCCTACCGCTATTTTCGTTTGTTTTTACATCTCTGTGAAGCAAAACCTTAAAAAAATCAATGGGAAAGAAGAGGAAACACACTGAAACTGCAGCCGTCGCCAATGATGAAACTTCAATAGAAAGGCCTAAGAGAAGTCTTTTAGGGTTTAAAGATGGTACTACTGAAGAGACTTCAATCGTTACTTATAGAAATAAAGAGAAAGTTTTGGTCACTTGTTCTCGTCGTATTAGCTACAGGTTTGTGTTTTTATTGCTTTTTATCCAAAAGGGTTGTTGGGTCCGGCGGCGCATAGCGGGAGTTTAGTGCACCGGCTACTTTTTTTAATTCCAAAGGGTTGCTGTAAATGATAAAAAAGATTGATTTTTTTTTTAGTTTTGTTGATTTGGGTATTTTAGGTTTTGGCATTTAATGTTTGACTTGGTGTTCTTTTTTGCCTTTTATTCAAAAGGGTTGTTGTAAATGATATAAAGATTGAATTTTGATGATTTTGGTATTTTAGATATTGGCATCTAATGTTGAACTTGGTGTTCTTTTTTTTGCTTATTATTCAAAAGGGTTATTGGAAATGATAAAAAAGATTGAATTTTGTTGGGTTTTGTTGATATGAGTATTTTAGATATCGGCAGTTAGTGTTGAACTTGGTGTTCTTTCTTGCTTATTATTCAAAAGGGTTGTTGTAGATGATAGAAAAGATTTGATTTTGTTGGGTTTTGTTGATTTGGGTATTTTAGGTATCGCCATTTAATGTTGAACTTGGTGTCACTTTTGCCTCACTGTAAGAAAGATAACAAGGTGGAGTCTAAAGATGCTAAAGGTGCAACCTTGAATGAGCTTGTTGAATTGAAGAGCTGTTCGTCTTGTTTGTTCTTTGAGGTACCTTGTTTATTCAGTTATGTTGTTTCAGCTTCTTCTTTTTTTTGTGAAAATTTAGTCTTCTAATAAGGTTTGGTGTTAATTGAGCTTGATATATTTAGCCTAAATTACTAAAAGAATGCAGGCTTGAAAAGTATTTGGAACAAATTATCTAATTTATGGAATTAATTCAGGCATTGAATCCTTAATTTCTGTTTAACAATTATAACTACAACAACATACCTAGTGTAATCACACAAGTGGGTTTAGGAGAGGGTAGGATGTAGGTAAATATTACCCCTACCTTTGTGAGGTAGAGGGGTTGTTTCCGATAGATCCTTGGCTCAAAAGAAGTAAGTTTAATTGCTAGAAGTTACTAAATTTATTCAAAGCTGTGTAAGATTGAGTTATATGAAGCCCTGTTATATATTGATCAGTAGTGGAGTTAGAATTTTGACTAAGGGGATTATATAGAGAAGTAAACATACAGAGATATTAAGTAGATTGAACATCTACTATATATATACACACAAAAGTTAATCTTGACATGGTATATATAATGTTGAACTTTTTTGCGAAGGGGTTTGGATGAACCCCTTCCGGTACCCTAGCTCCGCCCATGATATGGATGTGATTAAGGTTTTTCGACTGAACTACTTTGTTCTTGCTGCCATACATAGGAGCCCTGTGTGATCTGCATTGTCCTTGTCGAAGAAATAAGCATTTTTTCCACTTTTTCCCTCTAAAAGAACCATAAGGGGAAACCAAGAAGATGAAGACGAATATTTTAACTTGTCTGTGCATCCTTTGCTCCTAGTTCTCTGTAAGCTCCCATGTATAGAGGAGGATATACATACTTGGTTAATTGACAATTTGTACCCTACTAGTTGTGATCTCTCTTCCATGTTCTGCACTTCTGCTCATTCACCTGTTAGAAGAAGGAACTCACATACTTTTAGCACTCTATTCAATTAATGTTCTGAAAAAAAACATAACAAATTCTGAAGTTTATGACAAAATTTGTGTAATATTAGTGCTACAACAATTAGTAAGTTTAGCCTAGGCCCTAGCATCACAAATTCACAGCCACCTGGTGCAGCAAGGAAAACACCTCTTGTTGTTGTGACCTAGTTGTTTTAGATGCATTTCTATTGAGTTTAAAGTGAATATCACGACATGATCTTTTATCACTCTTATTCCGATTTTAAGTTTAAGGACTGTATAAACACCACATGCATTGGACAACCCCTTCTTAATTCTATTCTTCTACTTTGGTATTCTTTGCTCATTACTCTTGCTCGTTTGTTCTCATTTTTGATGTATTTAAAACAATCAGCCTGATTGAGTCTCGTGCAGTTACCTTATTGCAATTAGATTGTGACTTCCTATGGATTTTCAGATTTCAATTTCTGCTCTTTCTCTCTTTGTTTCATTTAATTGGTAATTTTTACTCTTCGAGGCCTTTTTTTAATAAATCAAACAAATTATTTTATTGCATCGTCGGTGCTCCAAAGATGCATTAACAATATGAACTGAAGGTTACTCCTGGTTATCAGATAGAAAAAAACTGTACTTGGTCAAGCCTACAACTATTTACATCTATTGGAGTAGTCATTTGTTTCCTGTCGACGTCTCCATTTGTCCGTTGAACAACGTTTTTGGTTTTTATCCATTTGGTAGCTATGGTTTCATCACATCTATTTTTAATCATTATCCAATTTTTGCTTTTCCGTATGTTTGATTTTTTTTTTTTACTTTCAGTGCCGGAAGGGAAAAGACCTCTATCTGTGGATGTCCAAATGCCCCAATGGTCCATCTGTGAAGTTTTTAGTCAATGCAGGTAATCAAGTAGATACTGTTAATCAATCATGTTCTGATGTTCATGTATAAGGCAGATTCTATTGAAATTGCATGTCAACTGTAAATAAAAAAATTCTCCCCACTTGTGATATTCTCTTGAATGAGGCAAGGTCCAATTATTCTACTTCCTTTTGTTTTGAAGTGCACACAATGGAAGAATTAAAACTTACTGGAAATCACTTGAAGGGTTCACGTCCTATTTTGACTTTCTCAAGCAATTTCGATAAGCAACCTCACTGGAAGCTTTTGAAAGAAATGTTCATGCAGGTAATTTGACTTTGTTCAGAGTATTAATCTTTGTAATACTTCCTTGTAGCTAAATGTACACAGTTGATTTTTTATGGTAGATTTTCAGTTTTTTGCCTGTTATGTTTAGCTAAACTTTAAGCAATTCCGTCCTCGAAGGAGGCTGAAGCAGAAAACTTTTTACTTGATTATAGTTGTTTAGTCTACTGAAGATACTATTTTTTTTGAAACACTTTGACTTCTGTATTCATATACAAGCACTCTTCGGTTTCCACTCCTTTTCCTTCATTGAAGCTTGTTGCTAGCAGTGACTCTTCAATGGTTTTTTCTTTCTATTCAAAAGTGGTGGTTAAAACACTTTCTTAAAAATTTAATTTGTTGAATGTGATTTCTATAGAGGTTGAAGGTTGAAATATGCAATAGGTTATTTGTTTGTGTTGCGTTTTATTATCCATATATTTTATGTAAATACCCTCTTAAGTTTTTATCTTTCTCATGACATGATTATTTAACTATCATTGATGACATTCTAACACGTCCTTTTACTTTTGTTCCATCAGATTTTTGGAACCCCAAAGGATCACCGGAAATCTAAACCTTTCTATGATCATGTATTTGTGTTTTCAATTCTAGATGACCACGTGTGGTTCCGTAATTACCAGGTTTGTTACTACTCATACCATAGTAAAATTCCTGCATTGTGAATGTTGCTCTCTCGTGAAGAAATGAGTTATTTTTATGGTCCATCTCTTTGTCACGACCCGACCTCGGGCCCGCGACTGGTGCCTTACCCCGGGCACCCTAGTGATAATACATCAGAGAAAATCAGCGGAAATAAAAACTTAAAGATATGAACAATATGAAATGAGAAACAGGCTAACCAAAACGGTCACCTTTCTGTATATAAATCAAAACCGAACAGTTACATCCTTTACAAACCACACTTGCAATGATTACTCTGGACCTAAGAGTTTTTATAACAACTACGACGGGACGGGGCCGCCATACCACGAATGTACAGAACCTACAAACTCGAGAATCATGCAAAAGATAAGCCTCGGAGAAGCGGGCTTCCAATACGAGCAGTGATCTAGGCGAGGATCAAGCCCGGTGTACCTCACTGCGGCATGAGCGGCCCAGAAGGTCGATCTGCAATTGCAGTATGTGGCGAAAATCAGAATGAAATCATAACGATCACATATAAAGCAGAGACATGTATGATAGCAAACTACGATTACACCGTATATAGCGATCGTATCAAGTCGAGACTCGCCTCAAAGTCGTCACTCGAATATAACCATGGGTCTCGCGCGAAAATATCAATCATGCGTGGAATTCCTTCCTCATCGCTGGCGATCATGATATAACAACGCGAGTACACATGAACACGGGTCCAGCGTATGTCTTAAGAGCAAATGCGGGGCAAATGCGAAGCATAGCTACGAACCGGCTGCGTCATCAATCGTGGCCAGGGCAAGCCAACTACCGGATACCTACCGTACCAGCAATACTATATAAGCGTATCACGAAGGCGACCGCAGGGGCAAGTCTGGCCGACTACGGATACCTCTGCGTCGCGTCGTGTGGCAATCTGAGCTAATTACGGATACCACAGCGTCACGAGACTTCGCCCACAACATCGCTATAAAACTAACTCACGAAGGCGACACGGGGCAATCGTAGGCGACTCTAGGATACCTCTGCGTCGCGTCGGCGGGGCAAGTCTGGCTAACTACGGATACCACTGCGTCACGAGACTTCGCCACAACTGGCCAGGGCAAGTCGAAGACTAACTACTAGATACCTCGCGTCACGCCCGATGGCGGGGCAAGTATGAAAACCAACTACGGATACCGGTAGCCTCGGTAAACCTCGTGGAGAGCTAGTCCGTGGAATAACACTATCAGCGGAAATGAACCCTCATCATGGCGCGTACATGGACCGTCCATCGAGCAGCGGTAACATAAGGATACAACACTTGCACAACAAGGCTATCACAAACAAACATAGGCAAGTTACTCACACTCAAGGTACTTTCATTTTATGTCAAAAATCCGGGTTTTAACCCCAAAGTACTACGTACTTTAACTCTTTAAAAAGATCCATTTCTTTCACAAAAGTCACATGATACTAACACTCGTAGTATCCAAAATAGAGTAACTATTATTTTAAGTAAACCAAAACAATTTCCATACCTTCTTTTTTAAATAAACCAAGACAATACCGTGCCTTCTTTTTAAACCAAATCAAGACAATACCATGCCTTCTTTTTAAACCAAATCACTTCTCCTTTTAAAGTCAAGTTACCATTTTAAATCCAATAATAAAACCATTCTTTTGTTTTCATAAAGTCGTTATAACTAACTTCCCATAAAGCTATTATAACACTTTATGTTTTAAACCAACCAAGGACAACTACTCTCATTTTCGAAATCAAGATAACTTTATTCTTTTAAAGACCAAGTACCCATTACTCACGAATGAAGTTTCACAACTTTTTAACACAATTCAAGTTCTTAACATTTCATATCAAGTCACTTAACTTTAGAATCAAGTCAAGGACACAAAAAGGAAATCGAACTCCTTTAACACACGTTCGTCTACCGCACTATATATTTCACAAATAATCATGCTCAAGAGAATAGGAAGAATCACATACCTCGCGACGATTATCGACAAATAGCAAAATGCTCCAAAGTACTATAACCTTGCTAGCCTTTTCCACCCTTCAAGTAGAATACGCTACTCGTAGTACTTCATCCTCAAAAGCCCAAAAATATCCAAGAACTTAAAGTCGCTCCTTAGCAAGTTTAGCTCCAAATCCTTACGTTCCAATCCGCTACAAGCAACCCTTAGAAGCTCCTAACCAACTTCTCTTCAAGAATCAACTCCAAAAAGTGAAGAACACTTGAGTTCCAATTCTAGCAAGTTTCGGCCAAGGCATCAAGTTGAGGTTAGGGGTGTGAAATCTTGTCTAACTCTTGGTTCACCATCTTCCTAACACCTTAAGGAAGAACACTTGAGAGTTTAAGAATTGTTGGACAAATTTAGGTCATAAATATGGCCCATGGCCGAGAGCTCTTGGAAGGGGAGTATATTTTCAAGTCTTGAAATGTTCTAAGTGTGGAAGATTTCATCAACTAAGGGTGCATATATAAGACAACCAAGGGCTAGGATGAAGGCAAGTGTGTGGTTGAGATTGGGGACAAGTGTGTGTGGGCCCCACAAGCCACTTGTCCTACACAAAATATCTTGCAAGACAAGGTCACTTGTCAAGCAATTTCGGCCACAATGCCACATGGGGGTGACACATGTCGCCCTCCGATTGGTCCAAAATATTTCATCTTCCGAAATATCCACAATCGGTCAAAATCCCGGAAACAATGTGGGCCCCACAAAACCGTAAATTTCTCCTGTGGGCCCCACGTGACCAATTCCGGAAAATAAAATCCATAATTCTATTAAAATCCAAGAAGTCCAAATACGAAATCTGGGAATCCAATTCCCATTAACGAACCTTTTTTTCCTTCACAAAATCCGGAAATTTTCTGTCGGAAAATCAAATCTTTCTTCCTTTCCAATCTTACTGTCGTATTCTCGTACGTACGTCCTCACATACATATCCTGGAACTACGGGGTGTAACACTCTTGCCCAAAGCGAAGTGTGCTTCAAGTATTTCCCTGTTGTCCTCAGCTAGGAAATTTCTTGGGGTTGCGCCATGTGAAACCCTTGCCTATTTTTTGCTCTTTCACGGAAAATATATATTCCCTCCGTCCCTAAAAGATTGTGTTAGTTTGACTTGGCTCGGGAAGACTTTTGAAATGTGTGGTCCAAAACAAGTCTTAGCTATTTGTGCCTGTAAATCATTTCATAAAGTTAAATTGTTTCTAAATATAGAAATGTGTCAATCTTTTTGGGACAAACTAATAATGAAAGTAAGACAATCTTTTTGGGACGGGGAGCAGTATCTAAAGATTCCTTAAAAATAAAACAGATGAAAATTCAATTACCTATTTTATGCTCCGAAGGATAATATAATTACTCTGTCAATATTAGAGGTTGAGAATTGGTACTAAACTGAACCAGGAAAACAAATATAGAAAGGAACAGAGAGCTGACATGTTTGCTTCAAAAGCCTTCTGGCTTTTGCTTTTGTAATTTGGCACCTTCCTGTTGCCCTATATCAATGACAAAATCTTACTTCCATCAATATATATATATATATATATAGAAAGGAACAGAGAGAATATGTAGCCTCTTAGTCATAAATGTATGAAGTAGAAGTGATAAGTGAGATCATCTGATATTATTAGTCTTAAAATCGACGGATGGGTATGTTTTCTGCCATTTAACCCTTACTACTATTACACTTGTGTGTTGTGGAAGAGGAAGTCCATAGTTCATAATGGGTCCGTTTGGTAGGGTAGAAACTGCATGGCAAGTATCTGCTGAGTTATTGGATTTGATTTCTTTAGCTATAAGGGGGGAAAGGATGTCTAATAAAGTATCATTCACCTCAAAGCAGCCTTCTGTTATTTTGTTTTTTCGTTTGCAGTAAAAAAGGCTTCTGTCATTTCTTAAGGCTCTCTTTATATATTTACCAAGTATTTTAACCTTTTGTCAAATCATTTCTTGACTTTCTGGAGCAGATATCATGTCCTCATACTGGAACGACACAGAAAATAGACCGTGGGGACCTGGAAAAGATGACACTTGTTGAGGTTTGTAATCAAACTGTGGGTAGTCCGAAAGAGATCATCATGTTTGATATTGAAGTTATATGTTTATGTATGTAGGTTGGCCCAAGGTTTTGCTTGAACCCAATTAAGATCTTTGGTGGTAGCTTTGGTGGCCCTACGCTTTATGAGAATCCATTTTACGTTGCACCAAATCAGGTAAGATTCATCCCAGATACTGATTTTGCTATGAGCAAAGAGCATATGATTGATTTGTTCCTTAATGCTTATCTTTTCACATTGTTCCAGATCCGATCACTAGAGAAAAAACAGAAGGCTGGCAAGTATGCAAAGAAAGTCAAAGCGAAGACCAGGAGAAAAATGCACCAGTTGTCTAATCCGCTGGAGGTGGATGAATTTGCAGATATGTGGAAGGAGTGACAAATTGTTGGCAAACACGAGGTGGACTCCGGGAGGATGAATGCATGCCCCTTAAGTTTTGTATTGCTAGAGTTATGATCCTTTTAACCTTTTTGAACATTTGAAGTAAAACAACTCCTGAATTTCTGCCTAGTTAGGATGAATTCTATGCAAAATTGTTGTAGGGCAGTCTAAGAATGCCCCTATTTTATGGTGCAATGAGGGGCTACATGGCTTGCCTATTGTCAATTCTCTGGCATTGTACTTCTTCCCTGGATTAAAGTTTTAGGTTGTCAATGCACAGAATATAATATGTAACTCATTGGATTGGTTGAAAGCTTGGTATTTATGTGGAGAAGAATAGAGGGGCAGGCTTATTGTTTGTCAAGTTTCGAACCATACGTCAATGATCCTCAGAAATTTCTCAGTTATGAAAAAAGGGTAGAAGTGATATCTAGAAGTAGAAGGGTAGAGCGGTAGTCTCTTTGTCCATTTGAGTTTTGAACTGTGCGGGAATTTCTTGGTTATAGAAAAAAGTAGAAGTGATGCTTTGTTGTAATTGTATTAGATCCATAGCAATTTTGAAGTCTTATAGTGTCTTACATGGTACGGTGATGGCGATAACAGATAAAATGACATAGTCTATGAGAAACTGTATAATAAAGAGAGAAATCAACACTCTTCCGACTCTATCAAGTCTGGATTTAAGTGGGTTATGAAGTCGGAGTGATATATTTTCAAATATTGGATGGAGAAGAAAAGCATGTGTCTTTATATATAAATAGATCAAGACAACAAAAATTAAAGTAAATATATTACTGAAACATGTAATGCATGGAGATGATTTACGAATATTAAAAGCTCATATGCTGAACGTCATTACAGAGTACTGAGAAAGAATGCAATGAAGAAATAAATAAAAGAGTTGAATTTTATAGTTGAGGATAATAAATTCAGCTAATCTGAGCTGAAAAACATAAGCGGAGTACAAAGGTGTTGCTAATGTTGTTGCTGAGATCTATTGACTCCGAAACTTTCTTTTGGAACTTCAGTGCCCGTTGCGTAAGACGTTTGATAACATATCCGTCATCTATCTAATGCAGTCCAACATCAACGAATCAAACATATTGAGATCACTTTGTTCGTGAGAAGATTGCTCTCGGTCATGTCAAAATATTACATGTGCCTTCCTCTTATCAATATGCAGTATGAGAAGGCCTTCCTAGATAGCTCTTCTTAAATTCAGATTCAGTCTTAGGTCCGTCCTCATTCCGCTCAGACTGAGGGGGTGTATTAGTGTAGGAAAAAGTGTTGTAAAAAAGATTAAACAAAACAGAATTGACTGAGTCGAGAAGTGACTCTCTGTCTTTAAGACAAGATTGCCCCGCCCCGTATATATGTTTTTACGGTAATGTGCAATAGTCTCACAAGATAAAACAGTGACACAATCAACTATACAAAGCAAATAAAGTTGATTATAGCGAAGAAATAAATATAGAGCAGATTGCTGTGTTTCTGTATGTCGAACAGAATAGAAGATTGTCGTGTATTTTGTATGCCGAAACAGAAAAGGTTTTGTTGTATGTTTGTAAACTGAACGTTAGGATTCAATTTATATTTGAAGAGGAGGGTCGTTGCAACGTTTTTGAAATCTTCAGGGGCCAAAGTATAAATAAAAAATACTTCAGGGACTAAAAGAAAATTACGAAAGACAACCCATGGAACCTGAATCCGGCGGTGCGCATGTGTGGCTTAGCCCCGAACCCAAGCTCACCTAGGTCTTGCCTCTTTCAAACACATGGGTTACCCCTTGGAGTCCAAAATCCTTACACAAAATAGAACTTATATATTGCTCAATCCTTCCATCTTCTACCAATGAGGGAGATTTGTTATTTTTGGCCAAAAACACTTCATCTTTTCATGTCTCAAACACCTTACTTTGTGTATCAATATCTCTTTCATTTTTAGCAAAATTTAACGATATTTGACACTAACATCATCTACTCACTTAGTAAATTAATCATGTGCGAAAAAACAATATTTCCGACATGCAGGGCCCACATGTTCAAGTCATTAAAGACGGAATAAACTCAATCCACATTAGTAAAATTTCCAACAATTAGCACGTGTAACAAATATATATTTACCATATTTTGTATTGTATCCTTATTATAGAAAAATTCAACATTGTACACCTATATATATTTTATATTAATGAGAAAAAATCCCAAGGGAGATTAATACAATACTAAAATGTTATTAACGTTCAGCTCACAAGATCAACAATACTCATACAAGTAAGAATAAATCAACATTGCAGTGGTAAAATAGAGGACCTTTACGTCAAGGACTTTTGTTGGTGGTGTTTGAAGGTGGGTATTAGGAGATGCGATGGTGGAGCTCGATGGCTCTCACATGGTGGGTGTTACCGGTAATTTTGGACAAGGCTAACTGATGGAGTTGGTTTCTTACGGGTCGAGCTCCTAGGTCTCCGTTTTCTCTATCTGTAGTTGTAGTATTTATATGAAGTTAAACTTGGGGAGACAGCTAAGGCAAAAATTAGTGTCCAGAAAGGGAATGTGCGCCTAGTATAGTATGTAGTTTCTCTTGTAGTGAAATGAGTAGGATAATTCAACGATATTTTCAGAATTATCAAACCCAAACAGGTTAGTGCTTGAAGGCGAAGGTATCACCGTTGGGTGGTGTGGGAGAGGCAGTCACAACTTGAAATCCTGAGTAACGCACGGCCTGCGCTCTTGGGAAGCATCGCACGCAGGCTGCCAAGTGTGGTTTAATCGACCGACGTGGTTTGCGGTATTGCGTCGGTCGGGGTTCTGCTGTGAGCACTCGAAGAAGCGGTGCGGATTCGCCGTCAACAAAAAAAAACGATATTTTCAGAATTGTCTTGTATTAATTAATATAAAAGAACTCGAGTTAAACTCACGACACGAAAGATTAGTTATAGTTTAATAATGTGATAATAAAATGCGAAATTACTTCTTAAGTCGCAACAAAATTATGCGCAATCATATTGTTTGGTCATTATATGCCAACTAATGAATGAAAATTAGATGATTTTAAATTTATGTAATGAATTAAGTAACATATTAAAATCCAGGACATACACTCTACAACTTGAGTTATAAGACCATTCAATTTCTTTCTAATATAACAAGATTTCAACTTTACCTTCAAGCTTATACATGTCTTACTAACCAAGAATTTGATCCTCTGAAAACCACATTAACCTTCTTTCTTACTGTTCATTCAATTTTATTCAGTTTCAACATCATAAGACCATCTCCCGTAGGAGATAATTGAAATCACATTTATCTTCTGCTACATCATCAAATATCTTCAATTATCACATACACTCCACAACAAGAGATATTTCAGAAAATAATTCATTTTCTCTTTCCTCCACATCAATACATATACCCCACTATATATATTCATTCTATCTCATTTTCTATTTTGTATATAATATTATTCTTATAATTCATATTATTACACATATAATAATGAAATTATAAATTACTCATATTCATTTAATTTTGACACTTATCAAATATTATTATAATATTAACATACAACAATACATGATTTTATTAACGAAGATAAATTAATCGTACAATTTATTAAAAACACACTAAAATATTGATAATATGAGAGTCACTCATCCTAGTACTATTCTCGAGAAATTTGAGTGCAAAAGTCAGGTATATCTGTTGATCCACTTGCTAAAATTAGGAGTGGGTTGCTCGGTGTTTTGATTGTTCATATATGGGAAACCACCATAAGTACTTCCACCAGTTTGCCCATATTGCATATAAGAAAAATTATATGGATATTTCATACCAAAATTAGTTTGCATCATATATGACATTTGAAAATTGGATGATATATTTTGAGAATTTTGTAGACGTGGAATATTGAGATTTTGTAGTTGGTTAGGAAATATAAAATTTGGAGGAAGATTATAATTTTGATAAGGATCCATATTAAAAAAAATAGCAAATAATTTGGAAGAAATAGAAATTTGAAGAAAATAGCCAAAATATTTCGGTGTCCAAATAAAGTAAACCTAGTCTCTTTTTATAGATCTTGAAAAATAAAAAAAATTGGTTTTTTTTATTTTTTTTAATTCGGTCAAAAATAGCAATTAAAGTAGCGGTGGAAAATAAATTTCTGGCAGTCAATCGCAGGCTGCCACATGGCGCAGCAGGAGACATTGTCTCGAATCTTCTGCAGCAGGAGACATTGTCTCCACGTGACAAGATTATCTTCTATATATTCAATAATTCTCAATTATTTCCATATCAACATGTCATTCAAATTATCTCATGCTGTGTGTAATTATCGGGGATAATGTCACGGAGATGGTCTAACAAGGAAGAGAAAAAGCAAAATACATAAGAACACCTATAGAAAAGGTAATTTTTCAAAACATGCACATTGAACTTATGAGAATCTCTATGCATATTTCGAAAAATTAAAGAAAAATGCAGAGAACATGTCTAGGATTGCACGACGAAAGAACGATCAAAAAAATATTTTGTGTAATTGTCCTAGGAAACTAATTTTAATGAATGAATCCATTATAGGCCTATCTACAATCTTCTATATAAAACATGTCACTATAACAATCAAATTATCTTTTGAACCGATTTTCATGTTATGTTATATTATATGTTCATTATAACAATATTTTGTTATATTTATAGCAATAAAAAAAATATAACTGGTTAATATAATAGCTTAATTAGATTATAAATTTTAATAATATATTCATCATTTAATTATTACTATTGCAATAGCACACAAGACCAACCATTGCCTCCATCACAACAAACACACTCCTCTTCGTAAAAGTGGTTACTTTGTAGCGCACGTTAACTAAAGTTAACCCTCTATAAGCGCACGTTAGCATATACCATACCAATGTCTTCACCTCCTCTTCCCTCTTCTTTCTCGTTACACACTACTCCTTATCCCTCTTTTAGGGTTAGGTTTCTCTCTTCTCTTCTATTATTATTATTACCATTTTTGCTGTTTTATTTATTGCCACACCAAATACTTGTTCCCATTGTTGTCTTCACAGCTTCAAGAACATAATCTATGGACCCTAAACGGCGGTATTCATACTCCAATCTCTTCAATCTCGAGGTATCGTTTGTTAAACACTCAAAAGGGTGTCTTGTGGTATTAAAATCTTGGTATTTAGTAGTGTGTAAGATAGTTTTGTGGGTTAGGGATTTGATAGGTTAATTCATCAAAAAGGTTTAATTTTTGCATGTTTGGAGTGATTGTTTGGTTTATTTTTTTGATTTGTTTGTCGGTTGTGCTCAGCTCTCAAAAGGTTGTCTTGTGATATTAAAATTTTGGTAGTTAGTGATAATTTTGTAGGTTAGGGATTTGATGAGCTAATTCTTCGAGAAAGTTCATTTTTTTGCATGTTTAGAGTTATTTTTTATTTGTTTGTGGGTTTAGTTAATCACTCAAAAGGGTGTCTCGTGATATTAAAATCATGGTATGGGTTAGGGATTTGATAGGTTAATTAATAGAGAAAGTTTAATTTTTGGCATCTTTGGAGTGAATTTTGATTTATTTGTGGGTTGTACTCAGCTCTCAAAAGGGTGTCTTGTAATATTAAAATCATGGTAGTTAGTGTTTGTCGTAGTGTTATGGATAATTATGTGGGTTAGGGATTTGATGAGCTAATTCTTCGGGAACTTTTGTATTTTGTCTGTTTCGAGTGATTTGTGCTCAGCATTCAGAAGGGTGTCTTGTGATTAAAGTTTTGGTATTTAGTGTTAGTGTTAGGATAGTTTTGTAGGTTAGGGATTTGATGGGTTAATCATTGAGAAAGTTTATTTTTTTTGCATGTTTGGAGTGATGTTTTATTTGTTTGTGGGTTTTTCTCCACACTCAAAAGGGTGTCTTGTGATATTAAAATCTTTGTATTTAGTAGTGTGTAGGATATTTTGTGGGTTAGGGATTTGATGGGATAATTCTTGGAGAAATTATTGTGTTTTGCCTATTTGGAGTGAATTTTTGATTTGTTTGTGGGTTTTGTTCAGCTCTCAAAGGGGTGTCTTGTGGTATTAAAATCTTGGTAGTTAGTGTTAGTCTTTAGGATAATTTGTGGGTTAGGGATTTGATGGGTTAATTCTTCGAGAAAGTTCCTTTTTTTGCATGTTTAGAGTGATTTTTGATTTGTTTGTGGGTTGTGTTCAGCTCTCAAAAGGGTGTCTTGTAATGTTAAAATCTTGGTTTAGTGTTAGTGTTTAGGATAATTTTGTGGGTTAATTCTTCTAGAAAGTTTTTTTTTGCATGTTTGGAGTGATGTTTGATTTATTTGTGGGTTGTGCTCAGCTCTCAAAAGGGTGTCTTGTGATATTAAAATCTTGGCATTTAGTAGTGTGTAGGATAAATTTTGTGGGTTAGGGATTTGATGGGTTAATTATTGGAGAAAGTGTATTTTTTTGCATGTTTAGAGTGATTTTTTGATTTATTTGTGGGTTGTGCTCAGCTCTCAAAAGGGTGTCTTTTGATATTAAAATCTTGGTATTTAGTAGTGTGTAGGATAATTTTGTGGGTTAGGGATTTGATGGGTTAATTCTTGGAGAAAGTGTATTTTTTGCATGGTTGGAGTGATTTTTTGATTTATTTGTGGGTTGTGCTCAGCTCTCAAAAGGGTGTCTTTTGATATTAAAATCTTGGTATTTAGTAGCGTGTAGGATAATTTTGTGGGTTAGGGACTTGATAGGTTAATTCTTCGAGAAAGTTCATTTTTTTGCATGTTTAGAGTGAATTTTCATGATGTTTGTGGCTTGTGCTCAACTCTCAAAAGGGTGTATTGTGATGTTAAAATCTTGGTTTAGGGTTGGTGTTTAGGATAATTTTGTGGGTTAGAGATTTGATGGATTAATTCTTCGAGAAAGTTTTTTTTTGCATGTTTGGAGTGATGTTTGATTTATTTATGGGTTGTGCTCAGCTCTCAAAAGGGCGTCTTGTGATATAAAAATCTTGGTATTTAGTAGTGTGTAGGATAATTTTGTGGGTTAGGGATTTTGATAGGTTAATCATCGAGGAGGTTTTTCTTTTGTATGTTTGGAGTGATGTTTGATTTGTTTGTGGGTTGTGCTCAACTCTCAAAAGGGTGTCTTGTGATAATAAAATCTTGGCATTTAGTAGTGTGTAGGATAATTTTGCACGTTAGGGATTTGATAGGTTAATCATCTAGATTTTTTTTTTGCATGTTTGGAGTGATATTTGATTTGTTTGTGGGTTGTGCTCAGCTCTCAAATGGGTGTCTTGTGATATTAAAATCTTGGTTTAGTGTTAGTGTTTAGGATAATTTTGTGGGTTAATTCTTCGAGAAAGTTTTTTTTTTCATGTTTAGAGTGATGTTTGATTTGTTTGTGGGTTGGATGTTAAAATCTTGGTTTAGTGTTAGTGTGTAGGATAATTTTGTGTGTTAGGGATTTGATGGGTTAATTCTTCTAGAAAGTTTTTTTTGCATGTTTGGAGTGATGTTTGATTTATTTGTGGGTTGTGCTCAGCTCTCAAAAGGGTGTCACATGATATTAGAATATTGGTTTAGTGTTAGTGTTAGGATAATTTTGTGGGTTACGGATTTGATGAGCTAATTCTTTGAGAAAGTATGTTTTTTGCATGCTTGGAGTGACTTTTAATTTACTGTGGGTTCTGCTCAGCTCTTAAAAGGGTGTCTTGTGATATTAAAATCTTGGTACTCAGTGTTTGTGGTAGTGTTAAGGATAATTATGTGGGTTAGGGATTTGATGAGCTGATTCTTCGGGAACTTTTTGTATTTTGTCTGTTTCGAGTGATTTGTGCGCAACATTCAGAAGGGTGTCTTCTGATTAAAGTTTTGGTAGTTTAGTGTTAGTGTTTAGGATAATTTTGTGGGTTAGGGATTTGATGGGTTAATTCTTCGAGAAAGTTTATTTTTTTTGCATGTTTGGAGTGATGTTTGATTTATTTGTGGGTTGTGTTCAGCTCTCAAAAGGGTGTCTTGTGATATTAAAATCTTTGTAGTTAGTGTTAGCGTTTAGGATAATTTTGTGGGTTAGAAGTTTGATGGGTTAATTCATCGAGTTTTTTTTTTCTTTTTGCATGTTTGGAGTGATGTTTGATTTATTGTGGGTTGTGCTCAACTCTAAAAAGGGGGTGTTGTGATATTAAAATCTTGTTTTAGTGTTAGTGTTAGGATAATTTCGTGGGTTAGGGATTTGATGAGCTAATTCTTCGAGAACTTTTTGTATTTTGTCTGTTTGGAGTGATTTGTGCGCAGGATTTAGAAGGGTGTCTTGTGATTAAAGTTTTGGTAGTTAGTGTTAGTGTTTAGGATAATTTTGTGGGTTAGGGATTTGATGGGTTAATTCTTCGAGAAAGTTTATTTTTTTGCATGTTTGGAGTGGCGTTTGATTTATTTGTGGGTTGTGCTCAGCTCTCAAAAGGGTGTCTTGTGATATTAAAATCATGGTACTCAGTGTTTGTGGTAGTGTTAAGGATAATTATGTGGGTTAGGGATTTGATGGGTTAATTCTTTGAGAAAGTTTTTTTTTTTTGCATGTTTGGAGTGATTTGTGCTCCACTCTTAGAAGGGTGTCTTGTGATTAAAATCTTTGTAGTTAGTATTAGGGTTAGGGTTATATTCTGGGCTTGAGATTTGATGGTTAATTCATCGAGAAAGTTTATTTTTTTGCATGTTTGGAGTGAATTTTGATTTATTGTGAACTGGGGTTCTGTTGGAATTTCAGCTCGGTTGTTTAAATGGTGTCTTGCTTTATTATAATCCAGTTAATTGGTGTTGCTGTTTGGACATTATTTTTGGTGTATTCTTGGAGAAAGTTTATCTATTTTACTTGTTTCTAGTGATTTTTGATTTATTTGAGCTGGGTTTCTTTTGGAATTTCAGTTGAGCATTGTGGAGATTGTGAATTTTAATTAAACCTGGGACTTTTTCTTGACTTTTTTTTTTTTGGATAGTCTTTGATTAACTTCCAGCTGCCCCAGCTTGATGATGATTTTGATTATCATGGAAATAGTAGTCAGGACGAGAGCAGACTTAGCCCAGGTAGGCACATTCTTTCTTGACATTGCTTTTACTCCTTTTTTTAAAAATAATTCTTTATTATTTGAGTTGATGTATGACCGAGTAGGTCTAAGTTTGTTACTGATACACATTCTTCTCAGTAAAAAGTACTCGTATTTATTACTACTAGTGTCAAAAAATGAAAATCCTTTAGTTAGCAAAAACACATTCTTTGTCCTATTACAATGCAAATTTGACTTTCTTGAAGCAATGAAAAGTTAAGCTAATGCAGTGTTGTAATAATCAGCCGCATCTTATGTTGGTTGATAGGTGGAGCGACGGGGAACCGGAGTAATGGTATAATGTCTGGCAGGGAGTTGAAGAGAAAGAGGCGGACTTCATATAGTAGTAACGAGGACGGGGACAAGGATTGGGACAGAGCTTACAGTACCTTATCAAAAGAGGAAAAGTATAGAACAATGCTGGGAGAACACATTCAAAAGTATAAGAGAAGGCTTGGTAATTCCTCAGCAAGCCCTGCAGCTACTCGTAATGGGGTACCTATGATGATAAGTGGTGGAGGATCTAGAGACCAGAAGTCAATAAATGATCATAGAGGAGCGCTCAGACTTGGCTCTGCATCAGAATTTTTTAACAATAGCACTCAGAGCTTAGGAAATCACATTCAGTCAGATTTTCCAGGACCATATGGTGGTGATAGGTTTGCCCCTCTGCTTTCACTAATCTTTTCAAATGAATATTGAGATGTTTACCCAAGTTGTTCTTTTTTTTAACCCCCCCAAAAGGTAAAGTGTGTCACCTAACATTTGGAAGTTTTACAGACCTACTTATGAACCTGCTTTCTTGGATCTTGGGGAGGACATCGCATACAAGATCCCTCCACCCTATGAAAAGCTGGCAACATCATTGAACTTGCCAACCATGTCAGATATTCAAGTTAATGAAATTTACCTCAAGGGTACACTTGATTTGGAGACTTTGGCTGCAATGATGGCTTCTGATAAGAAACTTGGGCCCAATCGTCAAGCAGGAATGGGTAATCCCAAGCCACAATTTGAATCTCTTCAGGCACGATTACGAGCCCAGTCAGCTAATAGTATTGGTCAGAAATTCAGTCTGCAAGTCAGTGAAGCTGCATTAGAGGCTTGTTCTATTCCTGAGGGGGCTGCAGGAAGTATACGACGTTCTATATTGTCAGAGGGTGGTGTCTTACAGGTTTATTATGTGAAAGTGTTAGAGAAAGGAGACACCTATGAGGTCAGTAATTCTCTTGTGTTTATCTCATAGTTATATGGGCATTTGGTCCTGTTGCTTACGTCTGAGTGGTCATTTGGAGCTGCAGATTATTGAACGTAGTCTACCCAAAAAGCCAAAATTGAAGAAAGATTCTTCCGTGATTGAGAAGGAAGAAATGGATAAGATTGAAAAATATTGGATAAACCTTGTCAGGAAAGAAATTCCAAAACATCATAAGATATTCATCAATCTCCATAGGAGGCAATTGACTGATGCCAAGAGGTTTGCAGAAACTTGTCAGAGAGAGGTAAGCACGGCAGAAGATTTTATATTGATGTTTGTCTATTCAATGCCGGATCTTGTAGAACAAATTTGAGTGTATTCAATGCCGGATCTTCACTCTGCAAATTTTAACTGCTAGTTGTCACTTGGACCTTCTTACATGAGTCGTCGGTTGGTTCCTTTTTTCAGGTAAAAATGAAAGTTAGCAGATCACTTAAGGTGATGAGAGGTGCAGCAATTCGTACAAGGAAACTTGCTAGAGACATGCTCGTGTTTTGGAAGAAAGTTGACAAGGAGATGGTACATAAATTCTACCTTTTTATATTATTTCATTGGAACTTTTTGCTATCACGATATGTATGATAAGTTGCTATTCAAGAGCTAACCTGATCGGCAGCAGAGGAGGGAGGGAGGAAAAGTCAGCCACGGACCACAGTTACCTGCATCTTTTTAAAAAAAAAAAAATCAAACATGGTTAACTGCTCCTTAAATAACCAAAATGCAGCTCTCTGTTTTGATGGTTTTAAGACTATTACCGCATTTTATGATCATCTTAGCCTGTACTATTCCAGAGAAGAAATGGAAGGTGATAATGATATATTCAGCTAACCTGGCTCTCTAGTTCTGTCCCTATTTTATATCATAATGGCATGTTAGACTGATGACATTGTTGCTGTAAGAGTTTCTTCTCAGTCAATATTTTTGGGTTATATGTTGGCTTAACTACTAAAACTTGGAATGGAGTATTGATACACTTCTGAGATAAGAGGGTATATGTTTATCAAGATTTAGGACTCGTAAAGATGCACGTCTGTCGTTGTGTTTCCTCTAGAAGATTGAATATGCTAAACGAACATAGTTCTTCATGCTTTTCTGCTGTTGACTGTTTGACTAGAGGACCTCCTAAGATGTAACATTTGTAATATTGCAGGCAGAAGTAAAGAAAAGGGAGGAAAAAGAAGCAGCAGAAGCTTTGAAGCGTGAACAGGAGCTTCGTGAAGCAAAGAGACAACAACAGAGGCTCAACTTTCTGCTATCACAAACTGAACTTTACAGCCATTTCATGCAAAATAAATCAACTTTACCCTCTGAGGCTGTGACTTCAGGTGATGAAATGACAAATGACCAAGAAATGTTGTTAAGTTCTACTGAAGCTAGACCTGGAGAGGAAGAGGATCCTGAAGAGGCTGAACTGAGAAAAGAGGCTCTGAAAGCTGCACAGGATGCAGTTTCAAAGCAGAAAATGATGACAAGTGCATTTGATAATGAATGTCTGAAGCTGCGGCAAGCTGCCGAAATTGAACCATCCCAGCAAGATGCTGCAGCTCCTGACATAGATTTATTGCATCCGTGAGTTTTTGAGTTCCTCTGAGATATCGTCTTTGTTCTTTTGCTGAGAGATTTTGGTGTCACAAATTTTGTTGCTCCACTCTCTAGTTGTACTCACTTGCTGTTTTGGTGCACCTTTAGGTCAACCATGCCTGTGGCTTCAACAGTACAGGCACCAGAATTATTCAAGGGTACTCTGAAAGACTATCAGTTGAAAGGCCTCCAGTGGCTTGTAAATTGTTACGAGCAGGTAAGTTTTCATTTTCCTGAAAGTTTGTCTCTTTGCTCAACCTCTAGAGATTTTGCTTGGCTGACTTATAACATTCAACTTTATCTGTCAGGGTTTAAATGGCATTCTTGCTGATGAGATGGGTCTTGGGAAAACAATCCAGGCCATGGCTTTCTTGGCTCATTTGGCAGAAGTAAGTGATCTAGTTGTTCATGTTTTATTTATCACAATCTTGTAGTAAACTATCAAAATAAAAACTGCCTGTTAGAGTATCTAGTAACTTCGCTTAATTGATCTCTGCAGGAAAAGAATATATGGGGTCCCTTTTTAGTTGTTGCTCCCGCTTCAGTCTTGAACAACTGGGCCGATGAAATTGGTCGTTTCTGCCCTGACCTAAAAACTCTTCCATATTGGGGAGGGTTACAAGAAAGAGTGGTGCTTCGAAAGAATATTAACCCAAAACGTCTCTATCGACGGTAATTTCATTTGGCTTTGGTTGTCTTATATGTAATACAAGAGTAATGACTTGCCTACACTTTGTTTTTTTCATGTCCCCCTCATTGATCTTGGATTTGTTATTCTTTTATTTTTCATTGACATTCTTGCTTGTTAAAGCACTTATTAGTTTGACGACAAATATTGATGAGGCAAATTTTGCTTCATAAAACTGATCTGTTTGATGTAGCAAAGTTAATCAGAGGTTAGATGATGGTTTTTGGCTTGGGTTACCTAGGAATATAATAATATGTACTAGTATAGAAAAGAAAGGAAGGGAAGGTTGGGGGAGGATCACATAAATGTCAAAAAGTTAAGTCTTGAAGTCAACATTTTTTTAATATACTGAGTTGTTAGTGTCCTTTAGTGTACTTTGTTTAGCTTATTTTTACCGGACTGCTTTTGTTGTTGCTATGCTCTTGCTTATGCTCTGTCTTGAGCTGAGGGTCTCGGAAACCGCCGCAATACCTACCAAGGTAGAGGTAAGGTCTGCGTACACTCTACCCTCCCCAGAACGTTGTGGGATTTATTGTTACTGAGTTGTTAGTCCAAATTATGGGTAACTGCTAAACACGGGGATGCTTGAGATCGTGATGTGAATCCAATGGAGCTCTAGTGAACCGAGCTTATCTGGGTATTGAACTACCTGATGCAGTTGTAATGAAGTTAAAAATTATATCTGAATTATGAAAAACATTTCTTGGCAGTGGAAAGGTTGTTAACATTTTCTTCCTCTTCTTGGTTATTTATCCATGCATTTAATAATTAAAAAAAATCCATGAGTTGAATATTGTAATTTGTCCATTCTAAGTTTAATGATGGAACCAAACTTTGATTTCAGGGATGCTGGATTCCATATTCTCATTACCAGTTATCAACTGCTAGTCTCTGACGAGAAATACTTTAGACGTGTTAAATGGCAATACATGGTGCTGGATGAAGCCCAGGCAATCAAAAGTTCAAACAGGTATGATAATCCAGCCTTGAAAACTTCGCCCTACTGATTGCTTTAACCCCATTAATAAGTGTTATCATTTACTGGAATGTGATGGAACACAAAGCTGCTAAGCAATCCCTAGTTGAGTACCAGGACCTATTCTTTCTAGTTGCTAGCAGACTTATTAACTTCTTTCATATTATACACACGTAAAGCTCACTAGCTACTGGGAACCTATGTTGCTCGGACCCTCCAAAAAAATTGCCGCACCCGTGTCGGATCCTCCAAAAAAAGGCATAGCTTTTGGAAGATCCAACATACACCCGGCGGTATATTTGAAGAATCTGAGTAGCATAACTAACTGGGAACAGCAATCATATATTTGGTTTCCTTGTAAAGACAAAACATACTGGACTCTACCTTCAAATTCAATCATCTGAAATCTACTTGTCTTAGCTCAAAGCTGGTTGCAAAAACTTGCATATTTTAAATTCTTTTTGTAGTATATGGAGTTTTGGTGTACATGCTGAGGAAAATCATATATTACAGTTTGCAGTTTCAGGATTGATTCTTTAGTTCATATAATTCAGTGTCGGTATTACCTGATGAGCATATCCTGCATAGGTTATAGGTTGATCAACTTCTAGTAAAATCTGAGTTGAATGTGCAATCATTACCATGCAAAAAATATTAAAGAAGATACGCACATACTGTCGAGCTACTGTGATTAGACCACAAATATATTTTCTTGAATCATTTTAGGTTCTTCCTCTTTTCTCTTATTCTTTTCTATTATTTAGAAATCTTTTTCTCCTTTTAACTGATTTTGGAATTGACTGGATGAGTTTCAATTGCTTTCCATGCCCGTGGATATACAAATAATTTGGTTTTTCCATCTATAATCTCGGGGCATAGATACTAGCTGTTTTCAGGCATTCCTTTACTGATTAGCCATGTCAAAGAAGCATTAGTATGATTTAACAGGGGATGCATATAGTGACAAGAACATCAACTTTCTTTTTCAAATTATCACAATTTAAACACTGGCACATTTATTTATTTATATATTTATCGAAATCTGCACATCCATGTATCTTGTTGCACCTACAGAATAATATAAATAAGTAAACAAGTTGTTAATCATAAGTTCTCACTCTCATGCTATGTTGTTGTACTCTGATTGACAGTATAAGATGGAAGACATTGTTGAGTTTCAATTGTCGAAACCGTTTGCTTCTGACTGGTACTCCGGTTCAAAATAACATGGCTGAGCTGTGGGCGCTCCTCCACTTTATTATGCCTACCTTATTTGATAGCCATGAGCAATTTAACGAATGGTTTTCAAAAGGGTATGTATGTTCCAGTGTATGGTGTTTCTTGCTTTAATGTATCAGTTGTGCATTTTAGTGATGATTCTTGTGCTTTATGATCAGGATCGAAAACCACGCAGAGCATGGTGGGTCACTAAATGAGCACCAGCTCAGCCGACTGGTAAGGGAGCTTTGTTTTGTAATTGCTTATGCAGCAATCCAATATCCTTAGATACAACTGGCTTATGACCTACATCGATTCAATTTCTTTCTGACCAGGAGGTCATGGGTTCAAGCCGGGGAAACGGCCTCTTGCTGAAATGCAGGGTAAGGCTGCGTACAATAGTCCCTTGTGGTCCGGCTCTTCCTCGAACCCCGCGCATAACGGGAGCTTAGTGCATCGGGCTGCCCTTTTTTAGGCATGTGGTACAAGCATATTGTCATCTTTTAAATTTTTTGTTTGTCAAGAACACTCTATAATTGAGTATGAACCTAAAGTGTTCTACTCCTGATAAGTTTCTTGTTTTTGCATATTCTCATCTGGTATATTTATGGTATCAGAACACTCATTCTAGTATTTAGTTAGAAATATCCTTGTTATTTTTATTTATGAACATCAATCTTTTCTGGGATGGAGCCTTGGCGTAACTGGTAACATGTGATCAGGAGGTCACGGGTTTGAGCCGTGGAAACAACTTCTTGCACAAATGCAGGGTAAGACTACGGACAATAGACAGTTGTGGTCTGGCCCATCCCGGACCCCGCGCATAGCGGGAGCTTAGTGCACAAGGCTGCCCTTTTATATCAATCTTGTCTGGAATTGTTTGGATTGTTATTCACCAGACCCTGTATTAATCTCTCATCTTTCCTCTCTCTGTTAATCTTGATATTATTAGCACACCTTCTTGGTTAGCTAGTTTTTTCATCTTGATGAATTTCTCTTTCTGAATCTTCTGAACAGCATGCCATTTTGAAACCTTTCATGCTGCGGCGGGTTAAAAAGGATGTGGTTTCTGAGTTGACAGGGAAAACTGAAATCACAGTGCACTGTAAGTTGAGCTCTCGTCAGCAGGCATTTTATCAAGCAATAAAAAACAAGATATCCCTTGCTGAGTTGTTTGATAGCAGCCGGGGGCATCTCAATGAGAAGAAAATTCTGAACTTGATGAATATTGTTATCCAGCTAAGGAAGGTGATTGATCTCTTGTTTTGTACTGCTCTTTCGTGTTGCATCAGCTAATAATTTTATGGTGGACCTTCCATACTAGTGTTGTTCTTTCCAAAGTTTTTTCACCAAGAGATTTTATTTCTCTTATTGGAAAATGCTAGGTTTGCAACCATCCAGAGCTGTTTGAGAGAAATGAAGGACGTTCTTACTTCTATTTTGGAGATGTTCCAAACGCACTTCTTCCTGCTCCCTTTGGAGAACTGGAGGATGTATTCTATTCTGGCGGTCGAAGTCCTGTTACATACCGGGTACTGTTTGGAACTCTTTATGCTTCTTTGTGGAGTTATTATTGTTTATATGTACACACAGAACTGCCTGATTCAATGCATCATCTGCTCTTAGTTTCGTTTATTGATTTATCTGGAACGTTAATAGTTTGGTATAATCTCATTCTGCAATTCCAATCCTCTTTTGGACACGCCACGCCACGCCATTCCACGGTGATTGCCGATATTGTTATGACAATGTGGAGAGTGCCAAATCGAAGGGGGCATGTGATGGAATAAGAAATTACATAAACCAGATTTTAGCTAGTATGCATTTTTGTACATTTCTGGATTACAATAGAGATTATGCACAGGTGACTGGTTGGATTCTCTTTTCCACTGGCTATTCGCTTATTATCAATAAAATTGACTTATCTAGGGAAAATAGAATAGTAAGTAGAAATTATCACAAAAGAACGTGAAGAACAAGTTATTGTTTACTCTGGAGCTGAATCTTCTAGAACATGTGAATTACTCCTATTTCATGAATTTCATAAAAATATTGTACCATTCCATTAACTAGGACCACTTCAGCAAGATGATTCGTGCTGATGTTCCTAAATGTATACATGTGGCAACGGTGAAATGTTGGCTTAGTGGGACTTCTTAATAAATCAGGAAATTTCATGCTTATTGAACTTACTCTTTGTTTTATATCCCTTTCAGATACCAAAGCTGGTTTACCGGGAAGCTAACAGGTCGAGCATGCTTCATTCAACTATGAGGCAGGGTCTAAGTAGAGAATTTTTCGAGAAGTACTTTAACATATATTCTCCAGAGAATATTCACCGCTCAATACTCCATGAAGTGCATGAATCAGATGTTGGCTATATACGGAGTGGAACATTCGGTTTTACTCGGTTAATTGATATGTCACCCATGGAGGTTGCATTTTCGGCAACTGGTTCTTTCTCGGAGAAATTGTTATTCTCAATTGTGAGAAGCAACCGGCAATTTTTGGATGAAATTTTGGACTTGATGGAGTCTGAGGAAGATGATCTTTATTGTAGTCACCTTGGCCGGGACAAAGTAAGAGCAGTGACGCGAATGTTATTGCTTCCATCTAAGTCAGAAACAGATTTATTAAGAACAAGACTTGCAACGGGTCCTGGTGATGCACCATTTGAGGCTTTGGTCATGGAACACAAGGATAGGATTTTGTCTAATGTTAATCTCTTGCATTCCATATACTCCTTTATTCCTACAACAAGAGCACCCCCTGTAAGTGATGTTACATTATTTGCTCTTAGTGCTTCCAATGAGTAAATGGGTTACTAACTATTAGATGTATCTTGTAGATAAATGCTTATTGCTCGGATAGAAATTTTACTTACAAAATGCTTGAGGAACTACACCATCCATGGATTAAAAGGTTGTTGGTTGGGTTTGCGCGCACATCGGAATATAGTGGTCCTAGGAAGCCAGGTGTCACACACCATTTAATACAAGAGATAGACTCTGAATTACCTGTCACGCAACCTGCTCTTCAGCTTACATACCAAATTTTTGGGTCATGTCCACCCATGCAACCATTTGACCCTGCAAAGATGCTAACGGCATGTTATCTTTTCCTCTTATCTGTTCCTTCTATTTTCCCTTCTTCTTTAATACATCTATGTGCCTTGAGCACATAAAGTATCTGAATTTCCTATGTAATTACAGGACTCAGGGAAGCTTCAAACACTTGACATATTACTAAAGCGTTTGCGGGCGGGGAATCACCGTGTTCTTATCTTTGCACAAATGACAAAAATGTTGGATATTCTAGAGGTATTTGAATCTTTCTGCTGGTTTAGATATGTATTTTTGTAATGATATGATGCTAGTACAAATGGTAGTTTCTCTGCCTGTATGAAACTTTATGTTTGTATTCAGTTTTAGCTCTTGAAAGTTGAGAACAGTGAGACTCTTTTGATGGAAAGTAAGTTTACTGGTATCTGATCAATATTCTCTTGGTAGTGGTGGTCGCAGTAATGCTTTGGTTCACTAACCATGCTGGTGTAAATGCAACATTCAGATGGCATTTAAATTTCTGTGTGAAGTTTCTTGATTAAATTGATCGAAAAATAATCACGGGTTGCTCAAGCACTTGTATATGTTTGTCATCTAGTACATTTCCCGTGTTTTTGTGCTTTAGAGTCAATGTTTGGTGGAGTTGCTCATCTAGGAAGAACTATCTGATAACAGATACTCTGACCCGCCCATGCTGAATGATGAGTTTTGAGTAGCACTTTCTTTTGAAGTCCAACCAAACTTAGGTTAGATTGAATCAGGGAGTAGTTACTATGAAGCTAAACATACAACAACAACAACTATGCTTTATAGAACATGAAGCTAAACATAAATAAGAAAGATTCTATATGAAGCTGTTGTTGAGATTCTCTTATAGTGGTTTCCGATTTGCTTCATTCATCTTATAATGAGCTCAGCTTGCAAAGACCAGAATATGTTTTCTACTGCAACATAATCCCCTGACTAGGAAAATTTTCATTGGTAATGGATCTAAAATTGAAAGGATAAAGGAACTCTTCACTTGTGAAATTGCTTATATTTTCACTTGCTTTGCAGGACTACATGCACTACAGGAAACATAGGTACTTGAGGCTTGATGGATCTTCCACCATAATGGATCGACGAGACATGGTCAAAGATTTCCAGCATCGGTATGGTTTGAATTCGAAGGAACTTATAGTCCATTTATGTTATATTTGTACTGACTAATGTTTTTGATTGCCTCATAGGAGCGACATCTTTGTGTTCATGCTGAGTACAAGAGCAGGGGGGCTTGGTATCAACTTGACAGCTGCTGACACTGTCATCTTCTATGAGAGTGACTGGAATCCAACTTTAGATTTACAGGCAATGGATAGAGCTCATAGGCTGGGTCAAACTAAAGATGTACGTTTTCCACTTCTACATTTTCTTTTTTTGACCATGTACCTCTATTTCTAAAGATAATGATCTTATGTCATCTTTTCCTGGTCACTGCTGCTTTTGAAGAAATAGAAAGGATGATTAAGAACTCATCAAAACCAAAGAAAAGATGATTGAAAACTTGCTTGCATCTAAGAGAAGACAGTTTAGCTAATCAGTTAGTTTATGCAGAAAAAATCCGGTAGGCTTTAATCAGACATTAAAATGAGCAATAAAAAGAATTCCACCTATCATTTTCTGCAGAGGTGTACTTTTGTGCCAATAGTGTTTCTCAGTTTATTGTATTACATTTTTCTGGTGAAAATGACACTACAATATTTGCAAATGGCCTCTCTTGTATCATGATCATTCCCCCCATGTAAAGAGGTATTATTTCACTTGCAGGTTACTGTTTATCGCTTAATCTGTAAAGAGACGGTTGAAGAGAAAATTCTGCAAAGAGCCAGTCAGAAAAACACTGTGCAGCAGCTTGTCATGACTGGAGGGCATGTCCAGGGTGACCTTTTGGCTCCAGAAGATGTTGTCTCTTTGTTAATTGATGATGCACAATTGGAGCAGAAACTTAAGGAAATTCCTCTTCAGGTGGGATATAAAATAAGTGTTGGGTATCTCCTTTTGAGAATTAGTTCTCTTCCCTTTTAGTCCCCCTTTTTTTTTCCAGCTTATTTCGTGTTTCTAACCGAGCAATATGGTGTTGGTTCATTAGCAGGCCAAAGAAAGACAAAAGAGGAAAGGTGGCACAAAAGGCATACGTATTGGTGCAGATGGTGATGCATCATTAGAAGATCTTACAAACGGTGAATCTGTTGGGAATGGGAATGATGCTCTTGATCTGGAGAAACCGAAATCAAGTAATAAAAAGGTAAATGTTTTCCCACTTTCTTGTCAGATGCAAATATTATTTTTGAGTTTGACCTTTCGCGGACTGTCTAGTTACTCTTTTTTTTTACAGTGACACCTTTAAATTACCTTCCAGTCAATAATATTTGCATGATGTGACCAAGTTGTGTTGGATAAGCTAAGATAGATGACTTTGTAGAGAAGAAATCCATGTCAGCCTCGTTAACAAATATGGCTGCTAAATGTATACATGTATACTCATTTTGAAAATGCTAATTCCCTTTGGCTTCTTCTTGTGCAACAAACAAGCTCAACTGTATATTAATTTTTTTTTGATGCATGTTAATGTGTTGACTTGATTCATAATCTTCTATATGCAGAGGAAAGGTTCCACCGTGAATGAAACCCCAAAATCGAAGCCTCAAAAGAATCCAAAAAACATTGAATCATTATCACCCAACTCACTGATGGAAGACAATATAGATGGCTCCCCACTAAACATCGACATGCAACAACAAAGGCCAAAAAGACTGAAGAGGCCAACTAAGAGCGTAAATGAGAACCTTGAACCAGCACTTACTGCCACCCCTTCTATGAACCGGGAGGGGAACCATAATTATCCTCCGTCAGATATCAGCTCTGGTGGTGGGAGAGCAGGGGCCGAGGAAGAGGCATAAGACATAATAATCTGTTTGCTGGATAATAATAGGACAATGAAGTATTATGTGTTATTTTTTGCCGAGCCACTTTATCTTTCACCTCCCGGGATTAATGAACTGCAGACATGGAAAGCAAAAGCCAGTTTACTTTCCAGTAGAGCGCGGTAGCAGAATGAGAAGGAAGTGCAGAACTGTATATTAGTTGTACAGATTACTCATAGGACTCCGGGCACGAGACTTCTTGACTGCTATACGAAACATAGTGATGTACAGTAGGCACTGATTTTGCACTTTTTGGTTAAACGGTGGAAGTTAATGTAACCAGCGATAGTTGGCAAATTTTCTCTTGGTGGAGATATTTTTGTTGACAATGTAATCACGAGGGAATGATTTTATAGAGCCATGAAATGAAGAATTTTGGATATTCGTAGGCCATATTTGTAACTATTAGTCAGTCTGATTGTATTTTGCTTCTTCATCATGATATTGATGCATTGTGGTCATTATCACCACATTGCTTCAATTACTTTTTTTTTTTTTTTGACGAAGGAACCCGCAGCCGCTACTCTTTCGAGTGCGCACAGGGTAAACCCCGGGCTGACGCAATAGCCTGCAAACCACGTCAGCCGATTAACCACACTTGGCAAGCCATGTGTGACAGACTCAACCAAGAAGGTTTATGCAGGGGATCGAACTCGTGACCTTGCGGTCCCGCGCTATACTGCTACACCAACTTAGCTACCCTTGCGGGTATTGCTTCAATTACTTGAACATTTGTAGCCAATGCTCTAACAATTTGTAGCTCAAGGCACACAGTATTTGTTACATAGTTCCAACTAGCTCAACTAATCTCTAGAATACAAGACCCACTAGCCCGAGTACATAGTTCCAACTAGCTCAACTACTCTCTAGAATGCAAGACCCACTAGCCCGAGTAATTTGGGCTTGTACCATAGAAGGTGCCACACCTCCGGTATGCTACTATAATTTTTTCGCACACAAAGGCGTGAAAGCAGTCGGCAACACCCTTTGCCAACTTCAGCCAAACACTAAGTCCTTTCAAGATCAAAAGAACTTGAGAACGCGGAAGCAATCAAACACACTTGAACGAGGTTTATAAGGACAAGATTAATCACAATACAACACACCAAGAGTTATGGGCAAAAGAACCCACCCTTTACTTTTATTTCTTCGCAAATAAACAAAGGAATTGCCTCTCGGCTTTACAATGTAGTGATAGAACTAAACCTCTAACACTTGAACTCACAAACTAATCTAGCCTCACTCACTAATTAGTTTAGAGTTTAGACTCTCGGGATTACACTCACAAGAACAAAGTTTGCTTTTAGCTTTGAACACTTAGGCTTATACTTAGCTCACTCGGGTTTTAGGCCTTTTCCGATTGTTGAATACTTGGTTGAATAAGTTATCCTAACGTATTCTATGTACAGGGGAGGGAGGGGAGTGACTTATCATGCCTTACAAAGGGAGCGTGTTTGATCGCTGTATTTTATATACACCTTTTGAGTTATTTTTAGTTAGTATTTTACTCATTTCATTTATGTTTAGTATAGTATTAGGGTCGTTTTCCTTTCTTTTGTGTCACAGCGGTCAGAAATGGAGAAATGGCGAAAAGGTGATGAAATGAGTATAAATGAGATGGAATTGCACACTAAAAGGCGAAATGAAACGCAGGAAGTTCGAAATTATAGAGAGATCGGGCGAAGTCCGGACGAAAAAGGGCGTAAACGGAATCCGCGGAAACGTCACCGCAATGGCGCGGCAGCAGCGGCATGGCTGATGTTCGAATATTCCGAAAGTTGCTGATTTTGAGGCCGCTGCCGACGCGGATTTATGAAGTTAGGCCGACTGACATGTTTTGAGTCTAAAGGGATAATTTTTCCTACCTAAAGGGATAACTTTTCCTACCTAAAGGGATAACTTTTCCTACCTTAAAACCCTTACCTAAAATGATTCTAATAACTTTTCCTACCTACATAATCCTTAACCCTTCACCTAAAGGATTCTTGGTCTATAAATAGTCTCTACATCATTAGAAGAATTCATTCTCCATTCCACCATTCACCATTCTACATCCATCCATCCACCAATCCATCTTGTAAATATTCCACAACACAACCCTTGGATGCTAGAAGGCTTGGAGACTCGTTCTTGAGTATTTTCTTTTCTTTCTTTTTGCTTTATTTATTTCAGTTCATGCATGGAGATTGTATTAGTTCTTAGTGTGACTATGGCTAGGAGCTAATTACTTTATTAGGGATTTCCTTGTGATTCACTTGAAACTCTATTCATGAATTAATATATTAGTTGATTTCTTCTTCACTTATTTAAGATTTATTCAATAGTTGTTTTGATTGCTTGATAATTAATTGATCACTAATTATCATAATTCTTATGATTTCTAACCGAAATCCGAAAGGGGAGGTTGTGAATATGCTGTAGTTGGATAGACATAGGTTGAATCGTGGATGAAAATACCCCGATTACTTGTGTAGCATTAATAATGTTTTTGTTCTTAATCCTCCTCTAGAGTCAACCTTATCACCGAAAGGTAGAAAGGTGTTGTACTGGGGTTGAGTGTTTATATAACCTTAACAGGAGTATAAAACGGATTAGTAAACCTGCTATCTTAACGTAGAAGAAGAAGTCAGTCTAATTGTATTAAGGATTGAATAGAGTGGATAGTTGATGATCTTAGAAGCCCTAATTATCCATCATAACTGATTTAAATCAAAGTATTTTTATAATTAGTTTATTTCCTGCATTATTAGTTAGAATTCCAATTCAATTTACGTTAACCAAATAGATACCATAGGATATATAATCGGTACTTGAAAACCAATCCTTGAGGACGATATTCAGTCTTACCTAGACTATATTACTTGACACGACACGTGCACTTGCGTTAGTGTGTGCATCGTCGCGCATCGATTGTTACGGGCGATGTAGTGACACACATCCGCAAGTAATTGTCCATTACACACACATACACTTTGCACGATCAACACTTCCTCTTGACTTGGTCATTTCCGACACGTTTTCTTCTCATCTCCAAGAAACTTCCTTGTTGACCAATTCAACTCTTTCCAACGGCTCGCACTGGTCCCGCAAGGTCTTAGCCAAGTCCCGCAAGACTCAACACCTCACCCGCACCATCACCAATATGTCTAAACCACCATACATCAAGCTCGCACAAAATTCGGAACTCGGTTAGAGATATTCTGCCCGGTTTGAGTCAATGAAGTCTACACACTTCACTACTCAACCAAATCAGCTCAAACTACTTCCCACGGTCCCGCTGACCTGGCGGGAGCTCCTCGACCCACTCTCAAGCCACCAGGTGCACCACCGTGATAATCAGACTGAACCATTTACCCTCGGACTTGGTCAATATTGCCCTCTAGTTTGCCACATGTATATGACTTGGTAAAGTTCCTTACACCACCAACCCTTGTGATATAACTGACCCTTATGAATCATAGAAGTTCCCGGAACACCTCCCTCGCATCCCGCACCCACGCCTTAAACCGTAGCAACATTGCAAGCATTAACACATGCCCCTTTTCTTGACTTCGGTTCATATTCATAGACTTTGTCAAACTAGTCGTTGTATCTCTTTAGCTAGACTTGTAATATGCATTAATGTGAGTATTAATACCTTGTCATGTTCCCCACACATGTATGAACATCTCGTGACTTTCACATGCTCTTCGAACATGTGTTACACCTTCTCGGACATCCTTCACTGATGCTCACACTTAGCCGTATTTGTGTTGATCCTTTGTATGTGTTTTACCCTTATGCATAGCTTCTCAATGACTTCCCTATATCCGAGCCTTATCCCTTAGCTTTGTTAAACCACATTTTCCTTCGTATCATGCCTTCACTCGCACACACGAAGTGTTTGTCAACATAGTCCATTTCCCGACCCAATTCGTGTCTAACTCACACCGAATTTCTATGGACCAAATCACGGGTATGAAAACCACCCACGCTCTTTGAGTTTGACGTCCTTGTCAACAACCCAAAGTCACAAGATTAAGATGTTAACACAACTCAGTTTAGTTGAACCGCGTTTCTCGAAGCCTCCGCCATAGAGAATTGAACATTTTCCCAACGTTGTCTTTCCTTTTGTTTTGTTCATTGTCCGCGTCAAGTTCCCGTGACCAACACGTTCACTCGTGCCATCACCTCAACACCACGACAACCAATAACACCACTTCCGAAGGTCATTTCCCATAGATCTTCCTTTCTCACGTTTCAACATGTAAGCTCACAAGTCTACAATTGTGAATTTGTGCACTTGTGCAAACCCTCGCCTCGGAATTCTTTTGGTAACCTTGAATACCTCTCGGACCTCCATCCTTCCCTCGACGAAGCCCTTCATGTGACTATATTCTTTTACCAATGAGGGTAAGGTATACATCCGTCGATGTCCTCACTTACCCTACAACATCGTGACTCCTCCTCGAATCACTTGGCAGTCCTGTGGTTCAATATTTATTCACAAAGTTTAGCTACTCACATGTCTATACCCAAGTGGTTTGCACTCCACTTCCTGCCCCAAAGATAGACAAACTGCCATCGTTCACTCGACGACATTTGAAGCATTAATCTCCGCTTTATCAACCATGTTTGCATCCGAAGTCACGTCCATAATGGCGTCAATAAACGACTTCCCTTTTTCTACTTCTTATCCGCGACTTGCTCACATAATTCAGGAGTTTTAAACTCCCATCCCGATTCACCCCTACTCCCGGATGAATGCTACGAATAAAACTGCCCATTCCCTCATTCATCAACATCACTCCGTCTAAGTGTGACATAGAAACAAAGGCGTTCTTCTTGAGGAAATCAATACCGATGATTGCCTCATAATCACCCAATGGTACCACCAATACGTTGTGCTTCCCACTCCATGGCCCGGATGACATCTTAACATCAAATGTCACCACATCAATCATTTGGGCTGCTTGGTTCACCATCTTCATATAATCGAGACTTTTGGTAGTCTTAAGTCCCAATGCCTTTGCGATCCTCGCATCCACGAAGGTATGTGTAGCTCCGGTATCTACTATTGCTACGACAAGTCTCCTATTCATCCGCATTACAATGTACATCAACAAAGCATGTGGATTAATCACCAGATCCCCTATCGCATTCAACATCACGATGTTGTTCAACAACATCCCAAGAAGATTTGCCAAGGCAGCAACCACACCATCATATGTCCAACACTTTGGCTCGGTCACGGTCCTCCTCATAGGCCCCATATCCGTCACCTTTCCCTTCTCCTTCTCGACATCATATTTTCCCGTCCCCTCATTGCCCTTCTTACCATTTCCCTTCTTGGATTTTGGAGAGCTTGAGACGTCCAATCCTTGGTGATTCAATCGGAAATCCAGCAAAGAATCAGCTGCAGCTATTGCACTTGGTAGGTCTTTAACATTTTGCCTTTAAGTTCATTTTGAGCCCACCCTTGCATTCCAGATATAAAGTTATGGAGCTTGTCCTCATCAGACATATTCTGAATGTCCAAAATCAAAGAAGTAAATTCCTTGATGTATTCCCATACCGAACCACTTTGCTTTAGTCTTTTGAGACAGTTCCTAGATAACCAACTCGCGTTGCTAGGTAGGAATTGTTGCCTCATTTCCTCCCTCATCCTTGCCCAAGTTTCAATGCTTGGACGACCCACACTTATATCATCGACGTCTCTAGTCCTCTACCATAGTTTTTCATCACCCGTAAGGTACATAGAGGTGATACACACTTGGTATTTCTCCGCAGTATGAGCCGCAAGGAAATATTGTTCCATGTCCCAAAGAAAGTTCTCCAACTCTTTGGCACTCCTTGTCCCCGTAAAAGACTTTGGTTCTAGCACCTTCACCTTACTATGATAAGTTGTGTTACCACGTCCAGTCGCTCCTACCGCCATTCATAACACAACAAGCTCAACCTCAAGGTCCATCTTAGCTTGTCGCAATTCACCAAATTGTTCATTGGCCCGTCTCGATTGCTCCACCAATTCAGCCAATCATGCATATATCCCGATCTTGTATTGTTCAAACTCCGTGTTGAGACTATGATTTAGTGTAATAATATCCACCAAATCACTTCCCTCTTCGGTTCTACCAACTAGAGTCTCCAAACGCTCAACACGGGCATTCAACTCCGCGGTTGTTCTTGTCGTCATTGCTTAAACACTTTAGCAACAAAAGTAACCTCTTCACGTAGTGTTTCAGAACCCTTAGCTTCTTCACAAGCTAGGCTTTGATACCAATTGTCACACCCCCGGTATGCTACTATAATTTTTTCGCACACAAAGGCGTGAAGACAGTCGGCAACACCCTTTGCCAACTTCAGCCAAACATTAAGTCATTTCAAGATCAAAAGAACTTAAGAACGCAGAAGCAATGAAACACAGTTGAACGAGGCTTATAAGGACAATATTAATCACAACACAACACACCAAGAGTTACGGGTAAAACAACCCAACCTTTACTTTTATTTCTTCGCAAATAAATAAAGGAAATGCCTCTCGACTTTACAATGTAGTGATAGAACTAAACGTCTAACACTTGAACTCACAAACTAATCTAGCCTCACTCACTAAGTAGTTTAGACTCTCGGGATTACACTCACAAGAACAAAGTTTGATTTTAGCTTTGAACACTTAGGCTTATACTTAGCTCACTCGGGTTTTAGGCTTTTTCCGATTGTTGAATACTTGGTTGAATAAGTTATCCTAACTTATTATATTTATAGGGGAGGGGAGTGACTTGTCATGCCTTACAAATGGGGACGTGTTACGGGAGTGAATGTAGTGACACACATCCGCAAGTAATTGTCCATTACACACACATACACTTTGCACGATCAACACTTCCTCTTGACTTGGTCATTTCCGGCACGTTTTCTTCTCATTTCCAAGCAACGTCCTTGTTGACCAATTCAACTCTTTCCAACGGCTCACACTGGTCCCGCAAGGTCTTATCCAAGTCCCGCAAGACTCAACACCTCACCCGCACCATCACCAACTTGTTTAGACCACCATATATCAAGCTCGCACAAAATCTGAAACTCGGTTAGAGATATTCTGCCCGGTTAGAGTCAATGAAGTATACACACTTCAATACTCAACCAAATCAGCTCAAACCACTTCCCACGTGTCCCTCTGACCCGAAGGGAGCTCCTCGAGCCACCCGATGCACCACCGTGATAATCGGACTGAACCATTTGCCCTCGGACTTAGTCAATCATGCCCTCTAGTTTGTCACATGTATATGACTCAGTCAAGTTCCTTACACCATCAACCCTTGTGATATAACTAACCCTTATGAATCATAGAAGGTCCCGAAACACCTCCGCCATGCGCGCTTGCGATTTACGGTAGAAATATTGCAAGCATTAACACATGCCCCTTTTCTCAGCTTCGGTTCATCTTCATGGACTTTGTCAAACTAGTCGTTGTATCTCTTAGCTAGACTTGTAATATGCATTAATGTGAGTATTAATACATTGTCATGTGTCCCGATTATTTCACTTTGGAAGGAAAAAAAACATGTCAAATAAGGTCCTCACTCAGCTCTTAGGCTCATGTCTGAACATCCCGTGACTTGCACATGCTCCTCGAACACGTGTTCACCTTCTCGGACATCCTTCACCAATGCTCACACTTAACTGTATTTGTGTTGATCCTTTGTATGTACTTTACCCTTTTGCATAGTGTCAGGACCCGACCCGACGGGCCGCGACTAAATACCCTAACGACACCATTACACTAACCTGTCACACATAATCCAACTAACACTTAAGGGATATGAAATCCGGCAGCATAGAGGAGATCAGACGAAGAAATGAAGTCTAGGAAGTTCCAGAAATTATAGAGGAGATCAGACGAAGTCCGGACGAAAAAAGGACGACGAATCCGCGGAAAGCGTCACGCGCCGTGGCGGCTGGCAGCCGCGGCGCCTGATGTTCGAATATTCCGAAAGTTCTTGATTTTTGGTAGCGCGCCGACATGGGATTTATGAAGTTCTGGGCCGAATTTGACATGTTTTCAGAGTCCTAAAGGGATAATTTTTCCTACCTAAAGGGATAACTTTTCCTACCTAAAGGGATAACTTTTCCTACCTTAAAACCCTTACCTAAAATGATTCTAATAACTTTTCCTACCTACATAATCCTTAACCCTTCACCTAAAGGATTCTTGGTCTATAAATAGTCTCTACATCATTAGAAGAATTCATTCTCCATTCCACCATTCACCATTCTACATCCATCCATCCACCAATCCATCTTGTAAATATTCCACAACACAACCCTTGGATGCTAGAAGGCTTGGAGACTCGTTCTTGAGTATTTTCTTTTCTTTCTTTTTGCTTTATTTATTTCAGTTCATGCATGGAGATTGTATTAGTTCTTAGTGTGACTATGGCTAGGAGCTAATTACTTTATTAGGGATTTCCTTGTGATTCACTTGAAACTCTATTCATGAATTAATATATTAGTTGATATCTTCTTCACTTATTTAAGATTTATTCAATAGTTGTTTTGATTGCTTGATAATTAATTGATCACTAATTATCATAATTCTTATGATTTCTAACCGAAATCCGAAAGGGGAGGTTGTGAATATGCTGTAGTTGGATAGACATAGGTTGAATCGTGGATGAAAATACCCCGATTACTTGTATAGCATTAATAAGTTTTTTGTTCTTAATCCTCCTCTAGAGTCAACCTTATCACCGAAAGGTAGAAAGGTGTTGTACTGGGGTTGAGTGTTTATATAACCTTAACAGGAGTATAAAACGGATTAGTAAACCTGCTATCTTAACGTAGAAGAAGAAGTCAGTCTAATTGTATTAAGGATTGAATAGAGTGGATAGTTGATGATCTTAGAAGCCCTAATTATCCATCATAACTGATTTAAATCAAAGTATTTTTATAATTAGTTTATTTCCTGCATTATTAGTTAGAATTCCAATTCAATTTACGTTAACCAAATAGATACCATAGGATATATAATCGGTACTTGAAAACCAATCCTTGAGGACGATATTCAGTCTTACCTAGACTATATTACTTGACACGACACGTGCACTTGCGTTAGTGTGTGCATAAATCGCGCATCAGTGTTACGGGAGTGGATGTAGTGACACACATCCGCAAGTAATTGTCCATTACACACACATACACTTTGCACGATCAACACTTCCTCTTGACTTGGTCATTTCCGACACGTTTTCTTCTCATCTCCAAGAAACTTCCTTGTTGACCAATTCAACTCTTTCCAACGGCTCGCACTGGTCCCGCAAGGTCTTAGCCAAGTCCCGCAAGACTCAACACCTCACCCGCACCATCACCAATATGTCTAAACCACCATACATCAAGCTCGCACAAAATTCGGAACTCGGTTAGAGATATTCTGCCCGGTTTGAGTCAATGAAGTCTACACACTTCACTACTCAACCAAATCAGCTCAAACTACTTCCCACGGTCCCGCTGACCTGGCGGGAGCTCCTCGACCCACTCTCAAGCCACCAGGTGCACCACCGTGATAATCAGACTGAACCATTTACCCTCGGACTTGGTCAATATTGCCCTCTAGTTTGCCACATGTATATGACTTGGTAAAGTTCCTTACACCACCAACCCTTGTGATATAACTGACCCTTATGAATCATAGAAGTTCCCGGAACACCTCCCTCGCATCCCGCACCCACGCCTTAAACCGTAGCAACATTGCAAGCATTAACACATGCCCTTTTCTTGACTTGGTTCATATTCATAGACTTTGTCAAACTAGTCGTTGTATCTCTTTAGCTAGACTTGTAATATGCATTAATGTGAGTATTAATACCTTGTCATGTTCCCCACACATGTATGAACATCTCGTGACTTTCACATGCTCTTCGAACATGTGTTACACCTTCTCGGACATCCTTCACTGATGCTCACACTTAGCCGTATTTGTGTTGATCCTTTGTATGTGTTTTACCCTTATGCATAGCTTCTCAATGACTTCCCTATATCCGAGCCTTATCCGTAGCTTTGTTAAACCACATTTTCCTTCGTATCATGCCTTCACTCGCACACACGAAGTGTTTGTCAACATAGTCCATTTCCCGACCCAATTCGTGTCTAACTCACACCGAATTTCTATGGACCAAATCACGGGTATGAAAACCACCCACGCTCTTTGAGTTTGACGTCCTTGTCAACAACCCAAAGTCACAAGATTAAGATGTTAACACAACTCAGTTTAGTTGAACCGCGTTTCTCGAAGCCTCCGCCATAGAGAATTGAACATTTTCCCAACGTTGTCTTTCCTTTTGTTTTGTTCATTGTCCGCGTCAAGTTCCCGTGACCAACACGTTCACTCGTGCCATCACCTCAACACCACGACAACCAATAACACCACTTCCGAAGGTCATTTCCCATAGATCTTCCTTTCTCACGTTTCAACATGTAAGCTCACAAGTCTACAATTGTGAATTTGTGCACTTGTGCAAACCCTCGCCTCGGAATTCTTTTGGTAACCTTGAATACCTCTCGGACCTCCATCCTTCCCTCGACGAAGCCCTTCATGTGACTATATTCTTTTACCAATGAGGGTAAGGTATACATCCGTCGATGTCCTCACTTACCCTACAACATCGTGACTCCTCCTCGAATCACTTGGCAGTCCTGTGGTTCAATATTTATTCACAAAGTTTAGCTACTCACATGTCTATACCCAAGTGGTTTGCACTCCACTTCCTGCCCCAAAGATAGACAAACTGCCATCGTTCACTCGACGACATTTGAAGCATTAATCTCCGCTTTATCAACCATGTTTGCATCCGAAGTCACGTCCATAATGGCGTCAATAAACGACTTCCCTTTTTCTACTTCTTATCCGCGACTTGCTCACATAATTCAGGAGTTTTAAACTCCCATCCCGATTCACCCCTACTCCCGGATGAATGCTACGAATAAAACTGCCCATTCCCTCATTCATCAACATCACTCCGTCTAAGTGTGACATAGAAACAAAGGCGTTCTTCTTGAGGAAATCAATACCGATGATTGCCTCATAATCACCCAATGGTACCACCAATACGTTGTGCTTCCCACTCCATGGCCCGGATGACATCTTAACATCAAATGTCACCACATCAATCATTTGGGCTGCTTGGTTCACCATCTTCATATAATCGAGACTTTTGGTAGTCTTAAGTCCCAATGCCTTTGCGATCCTCGCATCCACGAAGGTATGTGTAGCTCCGGTATCTACTATTGCTACGACAAGTCTCCTATTCATCCGCATTACAATGTACATCAACAAAGCATGTGGATTAATCACCAGATCCCCTATCGCATTCAACATCACGATGTTGTTCAACAACATCCCAAGAAGATTTGCCAAGGCAGCAACCACACCATCATATGTCCAACACTTTGGCTCGGTCACGGTCCTCCTCATAGGCCCCATATCCGTCACCTTTCCCTTCTCCTTCTCGACATCATATTTTCCCGTCCCCTCATTGCCCTTCTTACCATTTCCCTTCTTGGATTTTGGAGAGCTTGAGACGTCCAATCCTTGGTGATTCAATCGGAAATCCAGCAAAGAATCAGCTGCAGCTATTGCACTTGGTAGGTCTTTAACATTTTGCCTTTAAGTTCATTTTGAGCCCACCCTTGCATTCCAGATATAAAGTTATGGAGCTTGTCCTCATCAGACATATTCTGAATGTCCAAAATCAAAGAAGTAAATTCCTTGATGTATTCCCATACCGAACCACTTTGCTTTAGTCTTTTGAGACAGTTCCTAGATAACCAACTCGCGTTGCTAGGTAGGAATTGTTGCCTCATTTCCTCCCTCATCCTTGCCCAAGTTTCAATGCTTGGACGACCCACACTTATATCATCGACGTCTCTAGTCCTCTACCATAGTTTTTCATCACCCGTAAGGTACATAGAGGTGATACACACTTGGTATTTCTCATGATATGGCGCGAGGAAATATTGTTCCATGTCCCCAAAGAAAGTTCTCGACTCTTTGCACTCGCTTGTCCCCGTAAAGACTTTGGTTACAGCACGCCCTTACTATGATAAGTTGTGTTACCACGTCCGATCGCTCTACCGCCATTCATAACACAACAAGCTCAACCTCAAGGTCCATCTTAGCTTGTCGATTCACCAAATTGTTCATTGGCGTCTCGATTGCTCGCAATTCAGCCAATCATGCATATATCCCGATCTTGTATTGTTCAAACTCCGTGTTGAGACTATGATTTAGTGTAATAATATCCACCAAATCACTTCCCTCTTCGGTTCTACCAACTAGAGTCTCCAAACGCTCAACACGGGCATTCAACTCCGCGGTTGTTCTTGTCGTCATTGCTTAAACACTTTAGCAACAAAAGTAACCTCTTCACGTAGTGTTTCAGAACCCTTAGCTTCTTCACAAGCTAGGCTTTGATACCAATTGTCACACCCCCGGTATGCTACTATAATTTTTTCGCACACAAAGGCGTGAAGACAGTCGGCAACACCCTTTGCCAACTTCAGCCAAACATTAAGTCATTTCAAGATCAAAAGAACTTAAGAACGCAGAAGCAATGAAACACAGTTGAACGAGGCTTATAAGGACAATATTAATCACAACACAACACACCAAGAGTTACGGGTAAAACAACCCAACCTTTACTTTTATTTCTTCGCAAATAAATAAAGGAAATGCCTCTCGACTTTACAATGTAGTGATAGAACTAAACGTCTAACACTTGAACTCACAAACTAATCTAGCCTCACTCACTAAGTAGTTTAGACTCTCGGGATTACACTCACAAGAACAAAGTTTGATTTTAGCTTTGAACACTTAGGCTTATACTTAGCTCACTCGGGTTTTAGGCTTTTTCCGATTGTTGAATACTTGGTTGAATAAGTTATCCTAACTTATTATATTTATAGGGGAGGGGAGTGACTTGTCATGCCTTACAAATGGGGACGTGTTACGGGAGTGAATGTAGTGACACACATCCGCAAGTAATTGTCCATTACACACACATACACTTTGCACGATCAACACTTCCTCTTGACTTGGTCATTTCCGGCACGTTTTCTTCTCATTTCCAAGCAACGTCCTTGTTGACCAATTCAACTCTTTCCAACGGCCACACCGGTCCCAATGTCTAATCCAAGTCCCGCAAGACTCAACACCTCACCCGCACCATCACCAACTTGTTTAGACCACCATATATCAAGCTCGCACAAAATCTGAAACTCGGTTAGAGATATTCTGCCCGGTTAGAGTCAATGAAGTATACACACTTCAATACTCAACCAAATCAGCTCAAACCACTTCCCACGTGTCCCTCTGACCCGAAGGGAGCTCCTCGAGCCACCCGATGCACCACCGTGATAATCGGACTGAACCATTTGCCCTCGGACTTAGTCAATCATGCCCTCTAGTTTGTCACATGTATATGACTCAGTCAAGTTCCTTACACCATCAACCCTTGTGATATAACTAACCCTTATGAATCATAGAAGGTCCCGAAACACCTCCCTCGCAGCCCGCACCCACGATTTACCAGTAGAAATATTGCAAGCATTAACACATGCCCCTTTTCTCAGCTTCGGTTCATCTTCATGGACTTTGTCAAACTAGTCGTTGTATCTCTTAGCTAGACTTGTAATATGCATTAATGTGAGTATTAATACATTGTCATGTGTCCCGATTATTTCACTTTGGAAGGAAAAAAAACATGTCAAATAAGGTCCTCACTCAGCTCTTAGGCTCATGTCTGAACATCCCGTGACTTGCACATGCTCCTCGAACACGTGTTCACCTTCTCGGACATCCTTCACCAATGCTCACACTTAACTGTATTTGTGTTGATCCTTTGTATGTACTTTACCCTTTTGCATAGTGTCAGGACCCGACCCGACGGGCCGCGACTAAATACCCTAACGACACCATTACACTAACCTGTCACACATAATCCAACTAACACTTAAGGGATATGAAATCCGGCAGCATAATACTGCAATAATAACATATGCCAGAATAGGCAAGCCGACAAGGCTGCCTTTACACAAGAATGTACATGTCTCATGGGGAGTCACAACTAGCCAACACAATATAACAGACAATGAGCAAAGTGCCACGAATAGTATCACATATACACGGGAACACCCCAACACAGAGTACAATAACATGGCTGACCAAAACAAATTTATAACTTTACATAAGTACAACCCACGACTGTCTATAGACCTATATGAGAAGGATAACAAAATATGACGGGACAGGGCCCCGTTGTCACGACCCGAACCCCGGACCCGCGACTGGTGCCCTACCTGGGCACTCTTCTAACCATACAACCCAATAATCCGCAGAAGCTAAAGAAACTCAACATTTTTTTTCAAGCAAAGCCGACAAGGCTGCCCTCATGTACATATAAATCAGTTCAAAATGAACTACAACTCTACCAGTCCATCCCACATACATGACTACAGGCCTCTAAGAGTTTGACAATAAACATATGACGGGACAAGGCCCCGCCGTACCCTGAAATGTACATATACCAAAAGTACAAGGCTATACCAATATGATAGGCTCCGGAACAAGTGGAGCTATCTCAAGGCAGTACTGGATAGAGATCCTATCAGCGAGGATCACCCAAATGCGTACCTACACCTGCGGACATGAACGCAGGCCCCCGTAGAAAGGGGGGGTCAGTACAACAATAATGTACCAAGTATGTGAACATAAGGTACTGTAAATAAACTCATAACAGGACAAATATGACAGGGACACGTATGAAAATCAAATACCATATCCCACCGTGCCATGTAGCAGAAGAGTACCTTTTAAAAAACGAGACTTATAACATAATCATGGACGCACTCACATGGTTTCAAATATACTTTTTTTTCTTCAAACAAGAGTCATGAAATGAGATCCCAACTATCCCACTTTCAAAAATAAGAAATTATGGGCATTCTCACATAATCTCAACTATCACATTTTCAAATAAGAAATTATGGACATTCTCACCTAATCTACTATCACATTTTCAAACATGAGTTATGGACATTCTCACATAATCTCAACTATCACATTTTCAAATAATGAATTATGGACATTCTCACATAATCTTAACTATAATCACGATCATGGACTTATCTCACATGATCTAAATACAATCACAATCATGGACTTATCTCACATGATCTAAATACAATGACAATCATGGACTTATCTCACATGATCTCAATACAATCACAATCATGGACTTATCTCACATGATCTAAATACAATCACAATCATGGACTTATCTCACATGACTCAATACAAGTCGTACGTATACGTATAATATCCATGGGATTCAATCCCAAAAGCACTATTAGGGAATTGCACCCAAAATCAACATTTACAACAACTTTCATTACTTCCTAACGACTCTTACCAACATCTCCCATAAGACTTGGTAAGAACTTAGGAATAATTAAGACAAGTATACCTTCATAATAAAGTTACGTATACTCCAATAACAAGGCAAGTATACTTCACATAATCAAGTCACATATTCTTCATATAATCTAGTCTTTTATACTCACGTATACTCCAATAACAAGACAAATATACTTCACATAATCAAGTCACATATGCTTCATATAATCTAGTCTCTTATACTCACGTATACTCCAATAACAAGGCAAGTATACTTCACATAATCAAGTCACATATGCTTCATATAATCTAGTCTCTTATACTCATGTATACTCTAATAACAAGGCAAATATACTTCACATAATCAAGTCACATATGCTTCATATAATCTAATCTCTTATACTTTAGAACAAATCTAGTCTCATAACTTTAAAATTAAGTCGCATAACTTGGAAATAAAGTCTCAAAATCTTTAAATCAAATCTCATAACTTTCAAGTAAAACAAGTCACATAGACTTTAAAATAAATCATGTCAAGAGAAGGAAGGATAATTCACATACCTCTTCGGCTTAATCCACGCGCTAAGTAGAAATACGTCCCACGTAGAATGTCAACCTATAATCTACGATAAAAATTCAACGAAACCAACGGCACGAGTAAAGTCACTCTCGGCCTCAACATGGAAAAGGGCACATGCCCACCTTATTTTTCATATCTTCCTTAACACAAGTTCATCTACTATCCATAACAATGAGTAATATCAAATTACATCAAGGGAATAAGGACATTACCTCGAAAATGTCCAAAATAATCCAAATTCAAAGTCGATCCTTAGGATAGTTTTAGCTCCTATTCTTCAAGTTCCAATCCATAATACGCAACCTCTATTAGCAAGTGAACACCTTCACTTCACGTTTCAACACCAAAAATTGAAGAAGAACACTGTGGTTTCCAAAACCCTATTTTTACCAATGAGGTTTCAAGGGGTTAGGGGTGTTTATTCTTGGCTAATACTTAGTTAGGAACCTTAATCTACTATCAATGATCAAGACTTGAAAGTTTGAGAATTTTGGTAATTAAAAGGCTCAGTAGTGAGCTCCATTGGAAGACAAGGAAATGTTTCTCTTGATTTTTGGCTAAGTGTCGGAAGACTTGTCTTCCACCTCCTCTCTTGTATATATAATATATCTCATGGCTTGGGATCATGACAATTGTAGGGTTAAGATGTGGACTAGTGTGTGTGGGACTCACTTGTCCACTTGTCCAACAAATATCTCACAAAGTGTCATCCATTCAAGACAAGTGGGGGGTGACACGTGTCACCCTCCTATTGGTCTAAAATAATCTTAATGAAAATATCTTTAAAATGTCCAAATATTCCATAAACGAAGGACCCCGCGAAAACGTGAAAATTTTGACGGCCCTATATTATTAGACCTAATCCTTCATAATCAAATACTAATCTCAAACACCAAATTTGAGAATCAAATTTCAACTTATAAACTTTTTCCTCCACGGAAATTTCTCCGAGACTTCCAAAAAAAAGAGAATTTCTTTCGTTCCAAAATTCAAATCTTATTTTTCCACGTACGTTCTCATCTCAGTACCATGGAAATACGGGGTGTAACACCCGTCGTGCCCCTAAATATACATAAGTCTAGAATAGCGAATTTGTACCAAAATGGCAAACTCCAGAACAGTGGAGCTCCCAAGAAAACAGCTGAGCAGAAATCCTAAGTCGGAGGATCGCTGAACTGAATATTTGTACCTGCGGGCATGAACGCAGCCCCCCCGAGGTCAGGGGGGTCAGTACGAAATAATGTACTATGTAAAACATGAAGTACTGTAAATGGGATCAAAACAGGCCAAGGAATAACATGAGATAAATATAATAATCTGAATATCAATACAATTGTGCCTTATAAAAATGAGAGTCATATCAGTAATCCTGAATGCTTACCCATAGAGTCATCATGTCTATATATATATATATATATATAACGTGTCTCGGCCCTCTAGTGAGGGACTCGATGAAATTATCAATATAACGTGTCCCGGCCCATTTTGGGACTCGGTGAAATCATTAATATAACGTGTCCCGACCCATTTTGGGACTCGGTGAAATCATTAATGTAACGTAGGTACATATAACGTGTCCCGGCCATTTAGCGAGGGACTCGGTAAAATAAAGTCATTATAATAAACTCTTTACTGAAAATCATAGACATTTCTCATGACTAACATCTTTAGGAAATAGACTGGGTAGAAATCATGTACGTCCGCCGTACTTTTATAAAAATCATGCCAAAAGAAAGAACGAAGAGTTTCACATACCTTACTGACGAACTAATCAACTCAACAATCTAGACAAGCCTTGACTAGCACTTCAACCTATAATAGTAGTAATATATCAATTAACCTTATGATTACTAGTATTCATTATAATTAAATGATAACTCGCATCTTTTCTATAACACTTTTGGCAGCACTTACCCTATTTATACGTAAATCCGCAGCTTCCAAACACAGCCAATAACACTAATAAGAAGATACAACTTCAAGCTATAACCAATATAATCTCAAATATTCCATATACTTGGTATACACCTTCCTTATACATTCTTCCTCTTATATTTTTGGAGTATAACCAAAACAGCAACCAAGGTGTTTAATACATCATTTCTTATGTTAATCCATATTAGAACAACCTTAAAGCTGTCCATCAACTCTAGCGACAACAACAAGAGTTCAAGTCCTATAATTTGCAACATATCATCTTTTTACACTTTAATTTTCTTAAGACATGTATTAGTAATTAACACAACATGTATACATGTTTATAATCAAATTCCCAACATTTTAACGCAATCAAAACAACCCGTAACCTCGGCAACAACAATATCCACGATTTGGGGAAAGTTTCGGCCATCACAACATAATTCCATAACTCTTCTCTTAATTTCTTAAAACTCAATTCATATTTTGACACTTTCATATAAACATCTATTCTTTAAATATCAAGATTCCCCCATTCTTTTCATGCAATTAGTGACGATGTTAACCACACAACCAATGAACACAACAACTCCACAATCAATAAAATAAGTCCTAAAAATCGGCTACAACATCCAACAACCACATGCCTTGTCTTAATTCCAATTTCTTTCATAATCATAAGTTCAATTCTTAAACTACAACAACATGCACTCCAATTATATCATAGAAAGAAGAAATTCTTACCTCGAAATGCCCAAAACAGTCCCTAATATGTTGTACACTGTTCCATCGATTTACATCAAATTTTTACACTTTTTCAACTTCAAATTGACATGCATGAATCCCACAATGTTAATCCATCATTCCTTATGTTTTTCTTCCTTAAATTTCATCCAAAACTTGGTTTGGGGTTATTTTGTTTTTGCTCCAATTTGTGTAGAATAATTAATCTAGGAAGAGGAGTGAATTGGGTCTTAAATTCTTAATAAGGGGAGGGGTGATTTCGTGTGGAAAGGAAAGGAGAAGAGTGGAGGGGGATGGAAAATTTCTGGTTTGAAATTAGAATGAAATGGGTGAAGGGTTTAGATCCTTAAAAAATCTGAAAATAAGTTTCCTCCTTTTTACAATTTAGTCCACTTCTTCCCCTTAAATAATCTTATGTCCCACTTCTTTTTAAATTCTGAAAATCTCCTAAGAACTTATATCCTCGTCGTCGTAACTTACATAATATGTTACTAGTTCATAGCGGAAATATATATAACTATCCTTTTTAACTCCCCATTGTCACACACGGTGTAACCAAAAAAATTTCGGAATCGCATCCTTTAGTATAATAATTTCCTCATTAGCATATGTAAGTATACTTTATATCCAATATTCGAATCTTACTTCTTTAATGACGTTTTTAATTATCGTCTTAACTTACGGGGTGTAACATCCTTCCCCCCTTTAGAAACATTCGTCCTCGAATGTTCATAATAGATCTTAGGCTATAGAAATTTCGGCAAAGTCTCCTTTATAACTATGTCTATCCACCTATATTCAGCAAACCAACTGATTCCACACAGGGCCACAATATATCACACATATAATTCATGAGTTACGACAAGCAAATAAGGAGTTGCAGCAATGCTATGACATGGTTGCATATTAACTAATTCCTGAAGCTGTAATTATCTGCATCTGTATCACTATCTGATGGTATTTAGCTTAATCAGGACATTAGAATATTCAGTATCCAAAATCTTTAAACATTGACTAAGAAAAATAACTTAGCTATGACCATTACAGGACTGGAATCACACATCAAACATTTAATTCTTAAACCTAATAGAAACAAATAAGTTAAATGGACTAACAAATGAAAGGGCTAAAGACATATACCATAATTAACTAACATGCTTTGGAAAGAGTCATAATTCAGAGAAGTAACCAGGAATATTATCATTTTCTTAAAGGCAAATTTGGGAGGCATGAGTGTTTAATCCCTGCCCCCTTAACTGGTATGGAATTATCCAAGCCAGAACCAGCTATGCAAGCATCCCATCTACTGAGGAAAAGAGGGAGTGTATGTTGTATAGCATATCTTTGCAGTAGGGTGTACAAAATAGGGCCAGGGCCAGCGGATCGGAGCAGGGCCGGAATGGACCGGACCGGTTGTTTCCGGTCCGGTCCTCGGTCCGTCAAAATCAAGGATTCCGGTTTTCGTCGGTCGGTAAAAATCGAATTTTAAGTCGGACCGGAATATATATTTTTTTAAATTGAATTTCCAATCAAATTGACATTCTCGGACGTGGTGCCACGAAATTTTTACGTTGAAATCTATTGTACATCGCGAGATATTTAGATTTGAAAATGGAAAAACGTAACAATTTGGGGAAAAGAGAAATTGAGGCAAGATGGGCGTTTTGGAGAAATCGGACGAATCAAACGGCTATAGCCGGTTTGGCCACCCGTGTCGAAAAATACGCGAAATCAAAAAAAAATTAGGTAAAGCGGACGTCCGAGCGCAAAGTTATGGCCAGTATAAAGTTTGATCAATTTACAACCTATATTAGATATGTCAATACGTCCGGTGTGACGTGTTGGGTGGATGAAATTTGGTGGGGGCCAGCGGGTGGGGGTGGTGGTTGGGGGTGGGGCAAATCATTCGGTCGAGTGTCTGTAATTTCGGTCTTCGGTCCGGTTTTAACCTTTTGTGCACCCCTAGTTTCAGGAATGTCCAAATTTCAAATAGAAAATAAAAAAATATAAATGTGGTGTGTAACTTTAATTAATGAGTAGTTCAGTAGTTCGTATACGAACCAAGTACATTTGGTGATTTTCTTTAAGTTAGTCATATTAATGAAATAAAGTTTATTGAAGGATAAGGAAAAAAAACAAACATATTTAATGAGATTGATAAACGAACACATTCTTAAAAATTTATAATTTATAAATTGCATTTAACAAAAAAAAAAAAAAAAAAAAAACCGGTCCAACCGGTCCTCGGTCCAGAAAAATTCTGGATTCCGGTTCCGGTCCGGTCCGGTTCTGGACCGGTGAACACCCCTAGCTGCAGCAGCTGGACAAGAATGCAGCAATAAAAAACTGGGCAAAAACAACTGCTAAACAGTACATCATGTGATATCACAAGAAGCTTAATTCAGTCATAAACCATCTCTACAGCTAAGGCATAAGTTCTAGTTGATCAATTTAAGGACATGCATATACCCCACAAAAAAAATAGACACCTGTGATCACATAAAGAGTTCAATCATAGTCACAATATTGAATCATATCCCTTCTACATGTTATCTCATGAAAACATGATCTTGACTTGATATTAAAATACAACTGGACCATAACTTAATGGGGTATAAACATGATTTATCTAGGAATATGTATTAGGCTGGATTCATTAACATTCTAGTTGATAACACCCAATAGTTTCATTTATAATATCACTGAAGTAGAGACAAGATTCTATACAGGGCTTAAGACTGGAAATAGGTAATTAAAACCAGATTTAAAGAATTTCCCAAGCTACTTTAACATAAATGGTAACATTTGTTATTAAAGTGCAGCTGGGACATTTAGCAGTAAGTAATAGTAAAATCAGAAATCAGACAATGGTAGTCAGTATCATGCAGAAGATAGCAACTATCCTCAAAAGGTGACACACACCCTCAAGCAATTCAATTGCACATCTCAGGTATGTAACAATAAGGTGAAAAAGGCAGAGACAAACCAGAGAATAACAATTTAGTGGCAGTAGTTACTTATCTCATATATACCTAAAATGAGTACATAATAACACCTTCCAATTTTTTTATAGTAGGACAAATCAGATTATACAAACCTCAACTTAAGCACACTAATAGTCATATAGGCCACTACTTAACTTATTTAACTTGTCCAGTTATCTCAAATAAACAAGAGAGGGACTAGGCTAGATTTCATGCTTTAGATTCTACTTAGACTAGGTGAGCAAATTCAGTAATTAACAAGTGATATACAATCATAACAGGTGTGGAGATGCTCAAACCAAGTAGATGCAAAGTCATTCACATAAAAGGTAGAATGGTTCTAAGCAGATGTATATTGGACCCTTGAACACTACTAGGAACATGAGAAGGATGTGGAAAATAAGTAGGGTATCTAGAGATCATGTAAACAAGCCTATGTAGGGTGAAACATGATATAGTATTGGTTATAGGCAGATAAGGAGAATCCAAACCAAATCAGGTACAGGCGTATGAGATGGTCTTCAGATAATTTCACATAGAACATATAACTATGAGTTAAACAAACCTATAAAGCAGGCATCCTACTGATTTTATCAAAATCCATGCCATCACTCTATTATGTTCCCAAGATACATACATACTTCAAAATAACTTACAAAGGGAGTGGGGGCACTTTAGCATATTATGAGTTTACAAACAACACACTCTCACACACATCACCTATTGAGATAATAGTAAACCAGATCATCATTCTTTTAAATTGTTACACCTCGTAAGTTTAAGACAAGGATTAAGAACGTCATTAAAGATTAAGATTCAATTTATGAATTTAAGTATATTCTTACGTGTGGGTACGGAATAATTTTCGGTAATAACGTATGTGGCGCCGGAAATTTCTTTAATAATAATGGTTTATATATATGCATGAATTCCGTCATGGATTAGTAAGGTATATGAGATACGACGGTAAGAATTTAAGGCAACGAGGGTTGAGATTAAATTAAGATTTACTACTTGGGGTTGTTTCTAACTAAGAGGGAATTAAAAGGGCCAAAGTGTAAAATTTTAAAGCTATTTTCAGATTTTTATTAAAACACCCCAAACCCATTTTCATTTCAATTTCAATTCCACTCTAGAACACTAACTCTCATCTTTTTTTCCTCTCAAATCCAAATCCGAAAATTAACCTCAATCCCATAGTCAAATTAGGTTCTTACTTCTCTTCTTCCTAGCCTAATTCCTCTACAATTGCAAGCTTAAGAAATCATTCAAAAACAGTGGCAAAAAACGTGCCACTGCCGAGAGTTGTAGCTCAAAAAATTCGAATTTTTGGATGAAATTTTCGAAGGAGAACATGTATAAATGATGGGTTAACGTTGTGGGGTTCATGCATGTTGAAATGGAGTTGAAGAAATGAGGGATTGGGCAAGAAAATCGATAAAACAAGGGGCAAGATCGGTTGGGCAGTCCCGAAAATCCAAGGGCTGTTTTGGGCTCAAAATTTAGATAATATTTATCCCTTTCATTTGATATTTGATAGATTAGTTGATATTATAGTTAGGAAAATTGTCCATGTTAAATAAGAAATGGAAAGAAGACAATGCAAGTAAATATTAGAGGTCGAAACCGATTTAGAACCCATTTTGGCGTGCATTGGAATTGAGTAATTGTGTTGGTATGTTATTACTAATTGCATGTGAAAATTTAGATGAAATCTTGATGTTTAAAGTTAGAGTTTTTAATTGAAGTTGTTGGAAGATTAATTGGAAAGTAAGGAATTTTGGAAAAGCTTTGAAATTGTAATATGTTGATATGACCGGAAAGTTGATAGAAATTGTTGAATATTATGATAATGTATTACGGGCTGAATTAGCGTGTGAATATAAGTTACAACATGCATATTTATTGAGGCAATTATCTATACATGCCTTGAAAGGATTAAAGTATAGAAAAGTGTTAAATTCACATTCTTGAATTGGCGATGTCGTTAAGAGATTGGATTGCCACATGAATAATTCTAACGTAACTAAATGATTGACTAACATGAGAAGTAAATGTAGTAGTTGCCTTGGTTGTTGAAGTTGTTGTTTTCCATAGATATAAAGAGAAGGAAGGTTATAGGATAGCGTATATGAAGTATGTTAGGCTTAACTTAATTATATCCTGGAATAATATTGGATTATTGGTGTTGGTTGGCTTGTTGGTAAATTGTGGATATGCATATAAACAGGGGAAGTGCTGCCCAAATTTTTATAGAAATAAGAAGTCGTTATTTGAATAACTTACGTTAGAGATCATAGAATTGACGAACGTATTGTCATTGTTATAGGTTGACATACTAGACGAGGCATGTCTTAGCATTTAGTTGATTTGTTCGCTTAAAAGGTATGTGAGCCTATCTTCCTTTCTTTTGGCATGATTTTGTGAATTATTGATTATTTCATTCGACATGAATATTATACAAGGGAATGTACGGCGGACGTACATGACTCCTTCATAGTCTTATTCATAGTAATCTGAGTTATGAAAAGTACATGTGATCTTCTTGTAAGAAGTTATTTAATGATTTTAATGAGAGTCAAAGAAATTATTTAAATTGCATACAGTTGCTCATGATATCTACTTGTGCTAAGAGTCATTTTTCCACTTCACCGCGTCCCGGACCGGGCAGATTCGTGCACATATATCAGGATGATTCACCGCGTCCCTCACTAGTGGTTTGGTTTATATATATATATATATATATATATATATATATATATATATATATATATATATATATATATATATATATATATGATGATTCCACATGACAGCATCCGTGATGCGATCTGAAACCCATGACAAGATATTCCACCGTCCTCACCTTTGGTGGGCGGTTGACTCATTTATTTACATCCGATGATTTTATGACTAAGCATGCAGTAATGCTGGTATGACTTTCATTCTTTTATGATACTGATTGACTCTACCTTACAGACACGATTTTGATCTTATTTACATTATTTCATGCTTACATACTCGGTATATTATTTAAATCGACCCCTTTCCTCGAAGTGCGTTAAATGCCGCAGTTCGAGTGTTCGAATAGGTGACCCTCCGTCTAGGACTTCAGACAGTGATTGGAAGCTCCTTTGTTCGAGCCAACTATTTTGATCTGCACCTTTATCTTTCGGACTTATGCATATTTTGGGCACGACGGGTCTTGTCCGTCATATGTCGATATTGCACTCTTAAGTGCATGAAGCGATTGTGGGTTGGACGTTTGTACCTTGTTTTGGTTTTGATGTTGTTATACCCTGTGTTGGGGCGTTCCCGGTTATACTTGTTGTTATCTAGTGGCAGCCTTGCCGGCTTGCTTATTTTGATTATTCCTTTGTGTACATAATGTTGGTTGGTGGCAGCCTAGTCGGCTAGCCTATTATGATTATTGTTCTGTTGTTGATTTGACAGCCTTGTCGGCTCGCCCATTTTAGGGATATGTTGTAAAAGCAGCGTTGTGCTGCCGAAATTTTTATAGATCTCTGTATTAGATGGATTAAGAGTGACAGGTCAGTAATGACGTCCAATTAGGACGTTTAGTCGCGGCCCGTCGGATCGGGTCATGACATAAATAATAAAACTGCATTCATACCCAAGTAACAAACTCTAAGAGTTCAAATAAGTTAGTTTAGCACTATAGTAGGGGTTCAACATCCTTTTAAACCTATTCAGGCCTAATCCTCTAGTCAGTCTCCAAATGAATCCTTAAGACCTCAACAGTCCAGTTTATATCTTAACAGATTCAAGTTGGACATGAATGACGTTCATATTAGCCAAAGCAGACTATTTAAACCAAGTAGGCTCCTAAGTTATCATTTTTCCACCATGACACTAGCTTAAACATGACACATATCCATTTTAGAGTCTTTAAGTGATCCTACCATGATTATAATAACATTTTTCTTACTAAGTATTGGTTACTTAGATTAATTTGAGCAACTGAACAAGCATAAAACATTAACAGAGACTAACTATTTCACTACAACACTTGAAAACCCATTTTTAGCTCAAAATGATGTTAAATGACACATCAAACACAGAAGGGCATGGATTAACTAAACAAATATCTAAAAGAGGTTAAACATTCTTCTCAGATCTCCTTACAACCATATGTTGAAAACAGTTTACTCAATTATACAAAATTTTGACCACATTTTGAACATCCTATTAGATAAACAATCTAAGACTGTTTTAAGGAAAACTGTAATCAACATATTAATCATTTTAAAGCTATTGAAACATGTCACACATAATTAAATAGGCTTTAAACAGCCCACACATGTCTAAACAAACTCTTAAACTAACATGGTGAACATCTCACTTAACTGAGTATGCTTAACATACACCAAACAATGGTTATAATAGGTTACAAGAGGCCAAACTAGTCATGAAGCAGTTCAATCAAGAGTCATATAACCTCAAGGATAAGTATTTGAACTAAACTAGCATGATATCCATTTTTTTGAACTCAACCACACAAAAATAGTCAATAACATCAACTAAACATTCTTTTAGACATGCTTAAGATCATCTTAACATATCAAACAACCATTAACACGATTAACAGTTCATTCAATAAACTAAAACGAATACGAAATTCTTCACTTTGCATGACTTTATCAAACCATTAGATACCAGGTTCTTATATATTAGGCCAAGATGATTCTTCAGATCTAAATTATCACATTATCCTACATGAAGACTTGGCAAGGCTTGACATCTTTACAGGAAAGTAAACAAATCACTAAAAGATACAATACCTTTGAAAAACTTGGTATTGAAGAGAGGAAATGCCAAACAGGAATTCATAGAATTGAACACACTAGCATGACAAGATTTCATACTTCTCTTCAGACAACCAGAACAGAACTCGCATACAAATCAACATACTAATAAATGATCACAACTAATATACCTCACATCACTTTTAGGTCATATGAAAACATATTCATATCTTCGTAACATTCAAACAGTACAACCATATTACTCTAATATGTAATCCTATAACAAATACCAAATCCTATGAGCTTTCAATACCCCCATAAATTAGTAAAATCAACTCATAATAGTTTTTTTTTTTTAAAAAGAAGCATTTAGTCACAACTCACAATCATCACATATACCATATATTTCAACCAAGCGCAAGCACCAAATATCATACTTAAGAAGGCCTTGGGTGTCTAAGGTCTCAATGATTATTTAACATTCTAAGGTTCCCAGGTATTCCACTTCCCAAACTTACATTATCTCCCCTCCGTCTACGAGTGAAGTAGCTTCTCATAATCTCAAAATTATATTGCTCTTCTGGCATATCAATCGCCTGGGTATAATTCGCTCCCTGGCTACGAGTATAGACTAATCGAAGTCATTCTTTTCCTTTTTTTTGTAACCAGGGTTATCGAAACTGTAACAGGCACGAGTTAAATTCGAATCCTTAAAAGTTAGCTCTATGGTACGATTTATGAGATGAAAGGATAAAAACCATTCCTAAATGTCCGGCAGCCTCCTGCGTATAAGTATGGTGCACAATATACCCATACACAAGACTCTACTAGACACGGTCTGTAGACACTCCGAGGACTAACTGCTTTGATACCACTTTTGTCATGACCCGATCCGACGGGCCGCGACTAAACTCCCTAACGACGCCATTACACTAACATGTCACACATAATCCAACTAACACTTAAGGGATATGAAATCCGACAGCATAACATTGTAATAATAACATATGCCAGAATAGGCAAGTCGACAAGGCTGCCTTTACACAAGAAGGTACCTGTCTCCTGGGGAGTCACAACTAGCCAACACAATATAATAGGCAAGCCGACAAGGCTGCCACCAGATAGTATCACATATACACGGGAACACCCCAACACAGAGTACAAACAATTAGGGGTGTTCACCGATCCAGAATCGGACCGGACCGGAACCGGAATCCGGAAATTTTCCGGACCGAGGACCGATTGGACCATTTTTTTTTTATTAAATGCAATTTATAAATTATAAATTTTTAACAATGTGTTCGTTTATCAATCTCATTAAATATGTTTGTTTTTTCCTTATCCTTCAATATACTTTATTTCATTAATATGACTAACTTAAAGAAAATCACCAAATGTACTTGGTTCGTATACGAACTACTGAACTACTCATTAATTAAAGTTACACACCACATTTATATTTTCTATTTTCTATTTGGAATTTGGACATTCCTGAAGCATCGACATAAATTATAGGTAGGGAGAGAAGAAAGTAAAGTAGTTGTAAATTGATCAAACTTTATATGATCATAACTTTGCGCTCGGACGTCCGTTTCACCTATTTATTTATTTTGATTTCGCGTATTTTTTCGATACGGGAGTGTTCAAACCGCGGCCAGGCCAATTTTCTGAAAAACGTATCTTCCCCCGCTCAATTTGAATTTCCCCCCAAATTGTTACGTTTTTTTCTATTTTCAAAGCTAAATATCTCGTGATATACAATAGATTTCAACGTTCAAATTTCGTGGTAATGTGTCTGGGAATGCCAATTTCAATATTGGAAATTCAATTTTTTTTAAAAAAAATAATAATTCCGGTCCGGACCGGAAAATTCCGGTTTTTACCCGGACCGGACCGGAAAACCGGAATCCACCATTTCGACGGACCGGGGACCGGACCGGAATCCTCCGGTCCGGTTTTCCGGTCCGGTCCTGTTTTGTACACCCCTAAGTACAATAACATGGCTGACCAAAACAAATTTATAACTCTACATAAGTACAACCCACGACTGTCTACAGACCTATGAGAAGGATAACAAGATATGACGGGACAGGGCCCCGTCGTGCCCCTAAATATACATAAGTCTAGAATAGTGAATCTGTACCAAAATGGCTAACTCCGGAACAGTGGAGCTCCCAAGAAAACAGCTGAGTAGGAATCCTAAGCCGGAGGATCGCCGAACTGAATATCTGTACCTGCGGGCATGAACGCAAAGCCGAGAAAGAAGTCAGATGCGAAATAATGTACTGAGTATGTAAAACATGAAGTACTGTAAATGGGATCAAAATAGGCCAAGGGATAACAGGAGACAAATATAATAATATGAATATCAATACAACTGTGCCTTATAAAAATAAGAGTCATATCAGTAATCCTGAATGCTTACCCATAGAGTCATCATGTCCATATATATATATATATATATAACGTGTCTCGGCCCTCTAGTGAGGGACTCGATGAAATTATCAATATAACGTGTCCCGGCCTATTCTGAGACTCGGTGAAATCATTAATATAATGTGTACCGGCCCATTTTGGGACTCGGTGAAATCATTAATATAACGTGTCCCGGTCCATTTTGGGACTCGGTGAAATCATTAATATAATGTATGTACATATAACGTGTTCCGGCCCTCTAGTGAGGGACTCGGTAAAATAAAGTCATTATAATATCTTTACTGAAAATCATAGACATTTCTCATGACTAACATATTTAGGAAATAGACTGGGTAGAAATCATATACGTCTGTCGTACTTTTATAAAAATCATGCCAAAAGAAAGAAGGAAGAGTTTCACATACCTTACTGACGAACTAATCAACTCAACAATCTAGACAAGCCTTGACTAGCACTTCAACCTATAATAGTAGTAACATATCAATTAACCTTATGATTACTAGTATTCATTATAATTGAATGATAACTCGCTTATTTTCTATAACAATTTGGGTAGCACTTCCCCTATTTATACGTAAATCCGCAACTTCCAAACACAGCCAATAACACCAATAAGAAGATACAACTTCAAGCTATAACCAATATAATCTCAAATATTCCATATACTTGGTATACACCTTCCTTATACATTCTTCCTCTTATATTTATGGAGTATAACCAAAACAGCAACCAAGGTGTTTAATACACCATTTCTTATGTTAATCCATATTAAAACAACCTTAAAGCAGTTCATCAACTCTAGCGACAACAACAAGAGTTCAAGTCCTATAATTTGCAACATATCATCTTTTTACACTTTAATTTCCTTAAGACATGTATTAGTAATTAACACAACATGTATACATGTTTATAATTAAATTCCCACCATTTTAACGCAATCAAAACGACCCGTAACCTCGGCAACAACAATACCCATGATTTGGGGAAAGTTTCGGTCATCACAACATAATTCCATAACTCTTCTCTTAATTTCTTAAAACTCAATTCATATTTTGACACTTTCATATAAACATCTATTCTTTAAATATCAAGATTCCCCCATTCTTTTCATGTAATTAGTGACGATGTTAACCACACAACCAATTAACACAACAACTCCACAATCAATAAAATTAGTCCTAAAATCGGCTACAACATCCAACAATCACATGCCTTGTCTTAATTCCAATTTCTTTCATAATCATAAGTTCAATTCTTAAACTACAACAACATGCACTCCAATTATACCATAGAAAGAATAAATTCTTACCTCAAAATGCCCAAAACAGTCCCTAATATGTTGTCCACTGTTCCATTGATTTACATCAAATTTTTATACTTTTTCAACTCCAAATTGACATGCATGAATCCCACAATGTTAATCCATCATTCCTTATGTTTTTCTTCCTTAAATTTCGTCCAAAACTTGGAGTTTCTTTGGCAAAAATCTCGTCCAGCTTGTGCGATTTTTACCCACCGTTCGGGCGATTTTACCCACTGTTTGGGGTTATTTTTTTGCTCAAATTTGTGTAGAATAATTAATCTAGGAAGAGGAGTGAATTGAGTCTTAAATTCTTACTAAGGGGAGGGGTGATTTCGTGTGGAAAGGAAAGGAGAAGAGGGGAGGGAGATGGAAAATTTCTGATTTGAAATTAGAATGAAATGGGTGAAGGGTTTAGGTCCTTAAAAAATCTGAAAATAAGTTTCCTCCTTTTTGCAATTTAGTCCACTTCTTCCCCTTAAATAATCTTATGTCCCACTTCTTTTTAAATCCTGAAAATCTCCTAAGAACTTATATCCTCATCGTCGTAACTTACATAATATGTTACTAGTTCATAGCGGGAATATATATAACTATCCTTTTTAACTCCCCATTGTCACACACGGTGTAATCAAAAAATTTCCGGAATCGCATCCTTTAGTATAATAATTTCCTCATTAGCATATGTAAGTATACTTTATATCCAATATTCGAATCTTACTTCCTTAATGACGTTCTTAATTATCGTCTTAACTTACGGGGTATAACACATAGCTCCTCAATGACTTCCCTACATCTGAGCCTTACACCTTAGCTTTGTTAAATCACATGTTCTTTCGTATCATGCCTTCACTCGCACACACGAAGTGTTTGTCAACATAATCCATTTCCCGATCCAATTTGTGTCTAACTCACACCGAATTTCCATGGATCAAATCACGGATGTGACAGAAGGCCACTACGGGGCTACTCAAGGGTCATTCACACAAATGTCCCTATTTTGGAGCGGTCTTTAATTTTTATCCCTCAAATTTGTCATCTTTAACTTGTCCTTCAACATTTTTGGCGTGGAATAATATAGATTTTGCTCGGCAAAATTTATGTTAAGCTTCGGCATACGTATCATATCATTCCACATGTTATGTCGAATAAGGCAAAACGTTCAAATATAATATGTAAAACATCATAAGCTTAGGTTTCGCTCAATAAAGTTTACATTTAGCTTTGACATATGTATCATAATATTCACACAAGTTATATTGCAAAAGGTAAAACTTTGAACTCTCAACATAATCTAAAATATACTACACACAACTTATGCCTACCTAACTTGTGTCAAGCGAGATAAAAGTTCAGTTTTTAAACATAAAATGTTACAAAATTTATGCCTAGGTGTGATTTGTGAATATTTTCATTAAATAAGCAGCAAAGCAAAAAGTAAGTAAGGATCACTGATATGAGAGGCAAAAATTAAAGATTAGTGCTTGTGACTGGTAATCTGTGCAAAAACATCATCTCACATGACGATTTTTTACCATTTCGCGGTAGCCTTTAGTGGTGTTTCTTGCTCGACAGACTGCTAGAATCTAAAATGACTCCATAAATTTTATTGACACTCTGGACATGAAATTGCAAAGCAAGAAACATAAAATTGAATCATAAAGGGATCTCATTTTTACTCATTGGACTGTACATGACCTTAATCTTCAAGACATTCGATGTTCTTGGAGCCACGAAATTTCAATGCTTTGAGAGGTACCTAATTGCCATGCTTAAACTGATCTTGATGATAGCTTCACATTGTGTACAAAGCTTTAGAGACATTTTTTTTTCTTGATAAAGAACTTTTATACTACATGTTGATGAGATATGACTTATTTGGAAGAAAAGAAAAAGATGGTAATAATTGAACACAGAATGTGATGAGAAACACTTATTTTACATGTCTCATTAAGTACATCAACATATTTTCTGCCAAACCAAAAGGACATCACACAACTTGCTTAAGTCGTCCCTCGTTACATTTCCAGAAACGCTTCAACAGATGTAGAAGCTTAACCAAATCAAAGGTTAAGGGCTTGGGCATGATGAAGAACGTGATCATCAATGAAGGTGGAAATGAAAAAGTAAGAGTGGTCATAACCAGGTTGCAGCCGCAGAAGTAGAGGAACATTAACCTTTCTGCATGCCTCCTCAAACTTTTGTGGGAGCAGTTGATCCTTTAAGAATTTGTCGTCCTCTCCCTACAAGATAATACAATCAGTAGCTCAAATAAATTGAGAAATATATTTGATCATATATCCACTGGTCATATAAGGACCAATGCATAATGAACTATTCCTTTCTATATCTGCAAGCAGAAATTAGATTAAAAATTAAAGGATGTCCTTTTATTTCTCCTTCAGCGGTTCAACGTATTGCAGCTGAAATTTAAGTTGACAGTAACCACACTTCCTCATGACAAGTCCCAAACAATCAAAATAGTGAAACCTATGCTGTCTTCCCTATTTTGTCCACAAAGCAATAGCTAAGCAATAGATAATTTATATCACCTCCATTCTTTGTAGTTCCATCTCTTATGGTCTCACGGGATTTTAGAGACCGTGAAGAAACAAAAAATTCAACTATGATGCGTCTAACTGGGTTCTTTTCCAGTTGCAAGTAAAGCAATCTGAATAAAAATTGGCACGCCTCCCCATGCTTAAGGGAGGAAAAAAATACTCATCTCTCCCCTTAACGTAAGACAGCCATTTCTGTATGATAGGTGTCAGGAAATATCTCCTTAACATCGATAAATCCTAAGCAGCTTTTGTCAGAAGACACTGTTAACAGCCACCTATCAGCTATGGCATAACTGAGAAATCGTCCTCTATAACTGTTTATATTATCACTAGCTCGTAAATTTCACACTGGTCAAATGAGCGTCCACTGTTAATCCAAGAATATCAAGCTTCATCTACGGCCAAGTCTAAGCTCTCAGTCTGTCTAATTGTAACCATCTTAGCTGTTTTTGTCAATGATGAGCTACAAAGGAAAACGGAAACCACCATCTCTCTTCTTCCAGTTGATAATCAAAGATCAGATTGAAGAAACAACAACAACATACCCAGTGAAATCCCATAGCAGGGGAGGGTAGAGTGTACGCTGACCTCACCTCTACCTTGGTAGGTAGAGCAGCTGTTTCCGAGAGACCCTCGGCTCAAGACAGAGCATAAGCGCAAGCAAAGCAAAAGCAACCCTTGTAGCTCAAAGTAGCTACATAAACATGGAAGAGCTTGTCTTTTTGATAGATATAAATGTGACTTCCACGCAATAGAACTGAGAAGGAGGCTCTTCTCGGGAAAAGTTGTACTCATTAAAGTCTACGGCCAACTGCAGAAAGCTCGTGACACGGATCGAGAATTGAGTTTGAGTTCTGAATAAATTATTTATAATATTAATTGGGTTTCTTAACACAAATACAGGGTTTTGTCCAAAGCTACAGGGTTTTTCCAAACCCATAACTAAAACTCTAGCTCCGCCCCTGCTGATGTCCCTTGATAACTTCGTATATCGGTGAGAAACATTTGGGTTTTTCCAAACCCATAACTAAAACTCTAGCTCCGCCCCTGCTGATGTCCCTCGATAACTTCGTATATCGGTGAGAAACATTTTAACATGTAACCAAAAGGGCGAATTCAACGAAATTCCTTTGCTAAATAAGAGATTGAGCTGTACCTGATCAATAAGAATGGTAGCGGAGACGTTGTTATATTTTGATACAAGGCAAGTAGCATCATATTCCTGCATATTCAGAAATTAAAACATCTCAATAAGATAAAGATACATCAAGAGTGTCTAGTTTTATGCAGCACAATCACTTGAAGACCATACCTCCCAATCAGCTTTATTTTCACCCAAGTAGTTTGTTAAAGCCTTCAGGCCCCAGGGACAGTTAATAGGATTTGCAATAGGTGCAAAGGCTGATACTGACTGACGAAGCAAAATGATACTTGTGAACGTTCACATGAATTCAAATGGAAAATAAAGCTCCGAATAAGCTCTAAAACAGATGATAACACATCAATTTTTAAAATTCCAAAGCTTCAGACTCAGAAGCAAATATAAACAGTCAGCTGCAGGCTACATTTTAGTTCATGTGTAGAGACATAAATTTAATAGAGAAATACCTTATACTTATCCAGGTTTTTCAGGTAGATTGTCAGTGCTCCATGCCCACCCATAGAGTGACCAGAGATAGATGCCCGTGATGTATCAAGTTCTGGAAAGTTCTCATGAAGAAGAGTCGGCAATTCTTAGTCATACATCCTCCAGTTCTTCCATTTCTCTTGTGTTGCATTTAGATAGAAACCAGCACCTGTTCCAACAAATATATTTAAGCATCCTCATATGGTGTATTCAGCTTATGGAAACTTAGACACATCTTCTCAGCTAAGATTATGATGGCACTGAAAATAACACATACCCTCTGAAAAATTAAATCAAGTGTATGATAAATTAAAGAATAGTACGCTGACGATCGTTTCCTCTGATTGGAGCATAACAAAAGGAATACGAGGAGCTTTTCTCTGAGTTATAGGAAATTAAAATCTTTTACTCTCAGTGACTTGAGTAATTTATAGTAAATTAAGCTTCTCCTGGCTGCAAATGTCAAATTAAGAAATAGGAACAAAAGAAGTACATCAGAAAAGACAGTACATGATGTAAACAAGCCTACAAATTAATAGTTCTGTGAAGTCAAGCTTCGGCTCCCTAAAGACTACAGAAATTGATTAAGAAAAGGGAAAATTTGATCAACAGACTACAACATGCAACAACTTCAAAATACGTACAAGTAAAAGTTGCATGAATCGTGACGGTGATCATATTGTATTTTCAAGCTTGATCTTCTAGGTGCATCCTAGAAGTCTTTTAGTTTAAGTTACCAGAAATTTTGGCATAGAGAGAGATGTTGGCATCAACAACCTAGGAATACATGCCAAAAGCTGTCAATACCAAGACAAGCCTTTCTTGTTAGTTTCTAATAGTATTTCTTTACCTTTTTTCCATGAAATTTGGGAAGGAAGGGGAAGATAAAGGATTTGCAAGCATATAAATCATATGAACGAGAGCTCTAACAGTTATGTTCTTTTGAGACGGGGGTCTATCGGAAACAACCTCTCTACCCCATCTCTACCCCACAAAGGCACAAAGACAGAAGTAAGGTCCGCGTACATCTTACCCTCCCCAGACCTCACTGTGTGGGACTACACTGGATATGTTGTTGTTGTTGAGAGCTCTAACAGTTGACAGAGAATCAAATTTAAACATCCCCATCAATAATTCATCAATGGAAAATTTAGAGCAGACATGCAGAAACATAATGTAAGCCAAAAACACCACATGATCCATGTGGTCGTTCAGATGTCAAACTCTTTATAAGTACATACTTCCCTGATCAATCATCGAGTTCAATGTTACATACATCGAAGAGGTATACAGTATTTCACATACCTACACCGAAATCCCAGCTAGCTGTCTGACTCTCCTTCCACATTCCTGTAATAAGACAGGCAATACCCAGTTAGATTCATAACCGTGTTAACAAAAAGAAGTAGAAGTAAGAATAGTTTGACTAAAAAAATTTATCATCCAACAGTATGCTAATTTTCAGTTACACACACATATGAGAGCTTGCAACCTCATCACCTACTTCAGGATTTGCGTAGTCGACTAATAAGATTCAATTGCAACAGGACTACATCAGCCGCTCCGCGGTTGCATTACATAGTCTGCTGGTCAGGACAGTATTCCAGCACATATGACTACATAGTGTATACTCAAGAATACCACCCCTTGGGCACAACCATACACAATGAATGACATATCAAACTACAGCCACACGGCTTTTATAGAAAACATAAAACAAAAAGATGTTTACCCACGTACTACATAAAAACAGGTCCATCAAAATTTACCCTACACTAATAAAAATATCACAAATAGTCTCCTACCTCTTTACAAAATGCAGAAACACCAAATCAAATTCATCCAAGTAAATGCCTTAAGAACACACAAAATCAATCAACAATCAATTAACTACGCATCAATCAATTACATACTTTAAATTCATTGCACACTATTCGGGTCAATTTCATTCTAATAATGGGCCTAAGAACACACTAAATGAAATCGACTATATAAGGTAACAATAGGAGAGCATCCAAAGAAGTTCACTAATAAATTAACAAGAAATCAAAAGTCAAACAAAAACAAAAAGCTTGGTACTTGAAACCCATAAAACATAGAGGATAACTAAATTAATTGGTAGTTTAAGGACAATTCTAAAATGGGTTCTTGAAAAAATGAATAAAACCAAGAGGATAATTAATTAATAGATGATTTAATGATAATTCTGAAATGAGTTCTTGAAAAAATGAACAAAACCCATAAAACCTAGAGGATAATTAAATTAATGGGTAGTTTAAGGACAATTCTAAAATGGATTCTTCAAAAAAATGAACAAAACCCACAAAACCTAACAACAACATACACAATGTAATCCTACACAATGGAGTTTGGAGAGTGTAGAGTGTACGCACACCTTACCTCTACCTTGGGAGGTAGAGATGCTATTTCCGAAAGACCCGGCTCAATAGAAAACGTGACAAAAAAGTCAGATAAGGTTTGAAATTAAAGAGATGATAACAAAATACAATAGGTACGTATTAATGGAGATCGGAGTACAAGAAATAGCAGATAGTAACAATAACCTACAACATAACACTACGGAAGGATACGCAAGACAGAGTACTACTACCTAACTCTCTACCCTAATCCACGTCCACCACAACCTCTTTATCTTAGAAATAAATGAATAAAACCCATATATCCTAGAGGATAATTAATCAATTATAATTTAAGGACAATTCCAAAATGGGTTCTTGAAAAAATGAATAAAACCTAGAGGATAATTAACTACTGAGTAATTTAATGATAATTCTGAAATGGGTTCTTGAAAACAAAAATGAATAAAAAAAGTGTCACTTACAGGGAGTTTATTAGAAGGGGAAGTAGGAGGAGGGAAAAAGATGTGGAAATTCATGGAACATCCAAGTGTTGAGCTATAGTGTTTGTATCTCTTGTTGTAACCTCCAAACATCTTGGAACTGCTGATTTCTGTTGGCTTCATTTCCATTTTTTTCACTGCAAAAGGATGAAGCTCAATCACTGAAGATGAGCAAACACTACTGCAAGTGTCACTCTTTTATCACAGTTGAGACAGATGTCTTTATTTGGGTTTTCCCTTTCTTTTTTTGGGAGTCTTTTGGCTTGTTTAGAAAATTAGAAGGAAATAAATTAAGAAAATTATAAAATAAGAAGAACTAGAGTGGACGAAGCACACTTAGGGCACGTTTGTTACACAATATTATGTTGGACTATACATGACAAAAAAATAATACAGCGTTTGATGGACATTTTCAGTCGGACTGGACTATACTATTTTTAAAAATAGTACACTCCAACTTCCATTTTTGAGACTATGGGTCTCCCCTGGACTGTACTAAAAATAAAAAAATAAAAAATACAGTTCATTATATATTAATACTCTAATAACGTCCATTATATATTAATATAATTCAGTCCATTACAATACAATTCATGCAAAATTATGCAGTCCAGTGCAACGTACCAAACGAGTCCTTAGAAATTCGATGGATAATGATTTTATACATCGAATATGAATATTCAAGTAATATTTTTGTTAAGTTTTTTGGATAAAATAACAAAAATACTTACACCTTTGTCCCAATTTGTTCTAAGGTTTACCAATTCTGTGAGTCAAAACAAAAAAAAATTGATTTAATTTTAAATTTAATTTTTTAAATATTTTATAATAAAATTTGTATATTTAAAAAATTACATGAAAATACTATACGTCTACGTACTTAATAACTCACAAAACTAAAGGAAATATTTGACTCCACAAATTAGTGTAATCTTCAAATAATTTGGGATACTATCTTTCACCAGTAGACAAGTATCTTTGATTTCCAGCAGTAGGTAATTCAAATACACACTATACTTATGCTTTATAATTTATTTAAATAATAGTTATTATAGATAAATATCTCTTAGATGTATTTTACACCATGTAAATATTCCTATTTTAAATAAGGACTGCCAAAGGGAATACCTAGTGTAATTCCTACTCATCCTTCTGGAGGAACAGATAAACCATGGCCTATTTATAACAGTGGTGTCCGGGCTATTTTGCGGAGGAACTAAAAATTGCTTGGGAGGCAGACTAATACATCTGGAAATTAACTCCAACTCCAAAGAGGTAATTGATATGCTAAAACATGGACATACTTATGCAGGTTGTTGGCTTGTTGCTGCAAAAGTTAGAAAATCCAGAGCTAAAACACAGCTACATAGAGCAGAACAGGGTAGCTGATCTCCTAGCAAAAGAACGGGCGAAGAAATAACTTTTTGAAAGTGTTAAGATTTTTGTAGTTCCTCCTATGTTTGTTAATGATGTGTTTTAGGCAAACATGTATATAAACATTCTATTCCTTTTTGTAATATCCCACCTGTTGGGGAAAATTCTGAACATCCCGAAGAAGTAATTGCCCCTCTACCTTGTAATAGTTAATTGTATCTATAAAATTAGCTATCAAGTTAACCCCCAAAAAAAATATTCAGTTACTTTAATATCCACATTCAACTCTTACAAAATGAAGGATAATTATTGAAACTAGTCCAACCAAAACATATGAAAACAACCAAGTCTTTGATCACTAAAAGGACATGAAATGCAGATTAAAGATTGACTAAATTTGTAAATAAAACTGGCCTCCCCAAATAGCATTTGGAAGAGCTTCTATAATATGAACTTGATAAACAGTTACTTGTCACCATTTTCTTCAGCCACTCCACCCAAAGCTCGCTGCAGATATTTAACCGAAAAAATGTTAAGCAAAGATTATTTGAATTCACAGGCGATCATTAGTAGTTAACCTAGATGTGTTGACTCATTTAACATCTTACCTGAAGGCACGACACTGCATAGTGCACATCACTTTCTGAAATCTGGTGGTGTATAACAAATCTGATTCTGCAATAGGAATTCCCAACATTTAATAATTTCGAGATGCTCAAAGTCTCACAAGGGCTTGGCTTGGAAGTTGTGGTAACATGTTCGGAGAGATACCATCAAGAGACACGTTTATATAACAAATGTAGATCTATCACTATAACTGGAGGATACCAATATTTGGAGGTTTCATTTTTCAATAAATAAGTCGACTAAAGGAGAATAGACAACCAAATCTTCCAAACCATATCAAAATTACTCTCCAAAAATACGGGAAGATGACCATTATAGCATTCTCAACCCTCTACCTTACCAACAAATGCAAGTTTGAGCACTACGAGAAGATTTCGAATTGAAAAAGTAGTTAAGGAGCTATAAATACCAAAAGCTACTGGTATCATCTACTGGAAATGTTAACAATCACAATTATATATTGTCAGTATGTTGTTCGGACTCTTTAAAAATGTTGATGAGTGCATGTCGGATCCTCCCAAAGTAGTGTTTTTTTTTTAGGATCCGACATGGGTGAGACAATATTTTTGGAGAGTTCGAGTAACTGAGAATTTATACAAAAGACTGTCATCAAGAGAGGAAAAGATAGGATGTCCACGTGTATCAGCATCTATTGCAACTATGGATGTGATAATCCAAGTGTTTGTACGTGATCTTGGGCATGCGTGTTATTAAATTTCTCACTAGTTGGTGAACTCCAAATGAGCTTAGCACATGTAAACACTCAAGGAAATAAAGTAGACGTGCTTGGGGAGATATTTGAAGAAACAAAAAGGCAAGCGCACCTCAGTGGACCTTCTGGTAGTATAAGTAAACCATGTTGTTCCAAAGTCTTGATCAACTCGTTTTCGCTGATCTTTGACCCTTTCAGTATATCGCAAAATACCTAATGATAGAAAAAAGGAATCTTAAGGAGCTGCAAGAAAAATTTACATTGGCAAACGTAATATGGGGTCTCTCTCTGTGGACTACTAGAGAGGAGAGACACATTTCATATGAAAGGCATCCCTCACAGGAGCCATTTCTTCCTTCTTGTCAATTTGATCTCAGCTTTATGGAGGTTGTTTTTCCGAATGTAAAATAGTTAGTGGAATATGAGTATTGGATAGTGAGAGGTATTGTATCACCGGATTCATCTATTCTTTAGGGGGTTAGTTAATAGCTTGTTTGGCCAAACTTTCAAAATCTCCTTTTTGGAAAAGTGCTTTTTGTCAGAAGTGCTTTTCAAAAAAGTATTTTTGGAGAGTGGCAGTTTATTGACAATATTAGAACAATTTGTGCTTGGCCAAGGTTCCAGAAGTACTTCGGGTGAAATACTATTTTTTTCAGCGAAGCTGCCACTCAAAAACACTTATTTTTTTCCTAAAAACTTGGTCAAACACCTCAATTCTCTAAAATAAGCAATTTTGGAGGAAAAAAACACTTTTGGTTTTCTAGAAGCTTGGCCAAACAAGCTATAAATCTGAACTTCGTTGAGCTACGGGCAAGGTGAGGAGTTGTTCATGGGGAGAAGGGGTAGCCGGGCTAGCATTTACTGTGAGGGGAACAGTAATGGTTCATCTGACTGAATTGCACATATTTTCAGAAAAAGATATGAGCTATTAAAAGTAACGATCATCTTTTACTTTAAAATAAAATTAAGCATCATTTATGATGGGTCAACTTACAATGTTAGTCTCTACAGCAGCAATATCAACTTTCAGGCCTTTGATTTTGTTAAGTTCCGCTGATAAGTATATGATAATCATTAGACAAATGAATAAAGTTACTAGTTAATAAACCTTATCAAATGGACAAAGTATTTACCAGCAAAAAGCTTGGCCTTTCTGTGATCTCCTTCCAGCTTAACAAGATTCTCCTGTAAAGCGATAAACGCAGCAGCACAGAGGACACCGACCTGCCTCATTCCACCACCTAGAGTCTTCCTCAAAATTTTTGCCTAGAAACCGAAGGAAACAATGAGCTACGTGGCAAGGAACAAATAGTTTTTTGGGCTTCTTACAGTTTTTACCCGTCGGCCGGAATTAATTACGGGCGCTAACCAAAATATACAAAACATACACACTGATTATGTATATGTATATTATATGTACACAATATGTATATTATATGTATAATGTATACTTAATATACAAAATCTATACATTTGTTGGCTATTTTATAAATTTAGATTACCGAAAGGCATTGGACTGTAATTATCTCTAAATTTTTTTATGCAAAAGCACACCCTACCCTGGCAATGAAGCTCTTCGGACCAACAATCACAGATCCAACAGGAGCACCAAGACCTTTTGATAAGCATACCTGCACAGACTCTTAAATGAGCAGAAATTCGGGAAAAATATACTAACAAACTTATCATACATTACAACCATACAACAACAACAGCAACATATCTTTGTTTTCCTTTAGGATACCATGTTATGAATAAAATATCGTAGTTCATTACTCAAAAATGGACCAGAAACAACTAGAGACAATAAAGAGAAAGGTTATCTAGATCTTTGGCTATATAATATCACTTACTGAAACTGAATCAGCAGCCTGTACCAGCCTATGAACAGGCACTCCAAGTGCCTACAAGACAGATTAATACAGTTAATCTCAACGAATATAAAAAAGAATGCATACAGAAGGATAAACGTGATGCCCTTAAAGTAATTATGAACAACTCTACAGTTTAGACTAAAAATCCACCAAGTCATATGCCCATAAAAAGAAATGATATTTATCAGATCTGTCAAAGTTTAAGTCAAAGCAGACACTTCAGCTATTGTGCACCAGTATGTTTCTAGATTAAAAATATCCCCTAGCTAATACATTCATCATGATATGAAATGAGCTTGAATGAAAGTGGGATTCATATAGCCGATCCCAACTTCTTTGGGACTGAGGTGTAGTTGTTGTTGTATAACCATTCACAATTATTTCATAGTTTCTCAGAATAGAAGGAATCACCCGAGTTAAGCATCCAAGTGAAACACGCTAAACTTTTTAAATACAGCACATGAATAAAATACATAAGTTTTCCTTTTCAGCTTCAATAACCTTCTTTGAGAACATGTCCGGTGTCCAATTGAAGAAATTATGTTTCTCTTTGTAACCTATCCGAATAATCGATCAATGTTGATCAGCTGATGTTCCAACAAAACCGTACTCCAAGTCTTTAAAACATGTATTATATAACTTAGTTCAAATCAATTCAGAAAAGGAGATACCTTTTTCTTATAGTGTTGAACTAGATTAGGATATTCTTTACAGAAACTACTGAAAATCACTTGAATTTGAAAATCCATCTGACCGGTAGCATTATTAACCGACTCCAGACAAAACTTTGTCTCGTAACGAGAAAAGAAATTGTGTACTCACAACTGATGCATTGAATATACGAGCTCCATCAATGTGAAGCTTCAGACCATACTTCTTTGCTAGCTCTCCAACTTTGTCCGTATACTCTGCAGAAAGGCATCTGCCTCCTGAGCTGCACTCATAGAATGCTGTTTGTTAAGAACTTGCATTTAAAGAGAGTCAATACTCTAACTGACAGAAGCAACATAAAAGCATGACAATTAAGCAAATAAACTATATTTTTTGGACTTGATCCTCAGATATATGAAATCATTTTTTAAAACAAAAACTATGAAAGCAGGGTGTAGAAAAACCCTCACACTCCTTGAATTGAAGTCTATTTGAGGTATTTTTTCAATAACCTCTAAAGGACAGCTAGCGAGCTTTACATGATTCACCTTAATATGTGAGCTCGAAGAGCATATTAATTATTTTTACTCTATTGCGCCATGAGGAAATACTGATTCATTTAGAAGTGACTCCAGAAACACAACAATCCCTTAGGTTATCCTATAAAGTTAACTTGCTTAAACGAAGCGACTTGAATAATAAAGGTACATATAGCCAACTCCAACTTGCTTTGAATTGAAGTATAGTTGTTGTTGTACGGGTCCAACACTACAACGATATACTAGATAATACACCTCTAACAAAAAACTAGCAAAATCCGATAGCATTACCAGATAATGCACCAATTTGAGGGTTGCCGTATAAGCAGTTATATGGTGAGAGAATATTCTTACTGTGCATGTGAATTCTCCAAGCAGATCAGCCTCGTGGTCGGGTAACATATGTCAAAGCTAGGATCTCGAATCGCAGCTTCAATCAGATCAAGATCCATTGTACCATCTTCATTGTTCTTTACTGTCCTTGGATGAACACCGCCGATAGTGGAAATGCCTCCATTTTCATAAATATGTATATGGGAATAATCACCAATAATAATTTCACTGCCCCTAATTTGGCAATGAGTTAGCACACATATAAGGTTGCCCATCGTGCCTGAAGGAACAAACAATCCTGCTTCCTTTCCCGTTATCCTTGCGATCTCTGTTTCAAGGCGTTGGGCAGTTGGATCGTAACCCAAGACATCGTCATCCACTTCAGCATTGGCCATTGCATTTCGCATGGCTTCGGTTGGTTTAGTGACAGTGTCTGAGCGAAGATCCACGGTTCTTACCACCATTTTCCCTGAACTAGAAAACAGAAATACATCCATATGCCCCATATAAGTAAAGTATTTCATTCTTAAAGAACTCATTCGTCTTGCTTTAGCATGCACATGTAAGAAAAAAGAAATATAAATTTCAAACAACTCTTGCAACAGCAAACCATCAAGACCCAATAAAAAAGATTCTTAGCTAGAATTTCAGGCGAAGCACAGTCAAATAAGCCAGATATATAGGCTCTCAAACAACATGGCAGATGAAGTACGGTCACCAGATAACAACAAGAAATAGTTTATAACTCACCATGCAACAAGTAATCCTATCTCTATAAGAAACTTGAAATCCAAGTGGTAAAGGAAATTACAATGTGTAGACAAGTAATTTGGATATATACTATATGTTTAATCCCACTTGGATTTTTCGTGTGTTTACTTCTCTATATTTTGACTCCCTTTAGTAAATATCCTGGCTTTGTGACTAAGAGGAATACTCTAATCTACAATCAACTGTCACACCCTAAGCCTCGATCCCAAACTAAATGGAATCAGCTAAAAGAAATACTTTAATCTGAATGCTAAAATCATCTATAAACTAGATAAACTGGAAAAAGCTCATTCTACCTTTAATGGTGTGGAAGCATACCCCTAATATTCTTTAAATTCCCACAAGAAAATCTCAGGTAACTAAGTAAGATAAGCCATGTTGGTGTGAATAATCTTCTCTGAATTAGCCAGATAGAAGTAAGTTCCATTGTATTTAAAATTCAAAAGATAAATGATGTATTCAGTTAGGTCAGACAAACAATATGAGCATTTAACTAAAATCCTAAAGTTAAAGAATAGAGTCCCCAAAATCTTGATAAACTCATTTAGATGTCCTTATTTATGTGATATGGGGCATTATATATTAGAGCCGAGGGTCTATCGGAAACAGTCTCTCTACCCCATAAAGGTCGATGTCCTACTCTCCCAGACCCAGGGATTACACCGGATATGTTGTTGTTCTTGTTGGGGCATTATATATTACTCCCTATATTTCAATTTATATGTCTTACCTCCTTTATAGTATGTTTAAAAAATGTCACTTTAAGACCACAAAATTCAAAGGGCGTTTTGGTACAATACACATCTTTAGTTTTTAACCACAAGTTTCAGAAGTCTCTCTTATTTTCTTAAACCTCCCACACCGGTAGCATTCTTGATCGACCTCCTCAACTGTGTATTGATGGAAAGGCAGGGCGCCACATCTCCCAACCAAGGGAGTGGCTACGTCCAATATCTGTAAGACATATAAATTGATGTCCCCTTATTCCCGACATGCTATGGTACCCCGAAGTGGAGTGGGTAAGATTTGTGCCTAGTCAAACTAAGACACATAAATTGATATCCCCTTATTACTGACATACTATGGTACGGCGGAGCAGAGTAGGCAGAATTTGTGGCCAGTCAAACTAAGACACATAAACTAATGTCCCCCTTATTCCAGACATGCTATGGTACTCCAGACTCAAGATCCATTGTCAGTCATATTAAGACACATCAAACTAAGACACATAAACTATTGTTCCCCTTATTCCCAACATGCTATAGTACCCCCAGAGCGGGTAATATTCATGTCCAGTCAAACTAAGACACATAAACTAGTGTTCCCCTTATTCCCAACATGCTATAGTACCCCGGAGTGGGTAAGATTCATGTCCAGTCAAACTAAGATACATAAACTGATGTCCCCTTATTCCCGACATGCTACGGTAGTGGATAGGATTCATGTCAATCAAACTAAGACACATAAATTGAAAAAACAGATGGAGTAGTAATATATTTCAACACCCTCTCAGATACTCAAAACATATATGCAGTTTAATATAGAAACATAAATGACAAAGAGAAGAGAGATAAATGGAAAAGTTCATACTGTGTAAGCTTCACTTCTCTGTTTACTCTGTTTCCTTGTTGATCAGAAATGCTAAAGAGACAATTACTCAACTGCAACCCAAATTCCACAAGTTAATCACCATAACAAAAAATTGCATCAAATCCTTCAAAAAAACACATTAAATTAATATAAAAAACCCCAAAACCAGATTAAAAATTAAAAAAATTATACAATTTTTTTTCACTGGCCATCGGTATGAAAATGAACCCAACACTTCCCACCTCAATGGGTATCTTCTAAGCCACAAATTTCAAGAATCAAGAAAATAATACTAGTACACATACATACAAACAATTACAAACAAACCCCTGTAATCAAAATTTGGAATTTATTGAAAAAATTCAATCTTTTTCCCAAAAAAAAAAAAACCCCACCACCCCATCAATAGCAATAAGATGAAAGTTTAACATACCAACTTTTTGGACTGATACAAAAAAATAAAACAGTGAAACAGAAATACTATATATATATATATCACTTGAACAAAAGCATCGTTAAACACATGTAGGGTCTGAAAATGAGCCAGCATATAAGCATTATTTACATGCATGCAATATTTTTGATTTATTTTAAACAGAAAAAAGAAAAGGAAAGAAAATATTTTGTTACTAAAGAGAGATTCTTTAGCTAAGTTTTTGTGCTTTATGTTAGAAAATATTTATTAAACATAAAATAAAGTTAATCTTATTTAATTATGACTCGAACAATTGGGGTCTTGCACGTGGGAAATCTTGTTTCCACACACGTGCACACGTAATGTCAAGAATCATATTTTCTCAATGGAAGAAATATTGATACAAATATGAATTGTTTGAGACGTAAGGCAATAGACGGTTATTGACCAAATGACGTTGATTTCACGTTGGTAAATGAAGGAAGAAGTGTACAATATGTTTAAGATGAAACGAGTCATCGGACCGCGGCGCCAAACTGCAGGGCCGCGGCGCCAATTCTCTGACGTTGTGGCACCGCGGCGCCTCCCTGCAGAGCCGCGACGCCAACTCTCTGAAGTTGTGGCGCCGCGGCGCCTCCCTGCAGGGCCGCAGCGCTGGTAGTCCAGAGGCTGCGACGGGAGACGAAAAGACATGACTCTTGGGCAGGTTTTAAGGCATTAAACCTCCATTACATCCCAAATGAATTCAGTTATTATTTGGCTGAATTAACACTCCATAATCAAAGTCATTACATGGTCATTCAAGGTCATTACATGGGTAATTGGAAAGTCATCTTCTCAACACTATAAAATGAGGCCTTTGGCTCATTTGCAACTACACACTTAACACATTCTCTAGACAATTTCCTGAAATTGTTCTTCCTCTTTAGCAATCAAACTAAGATCTTTCTTTCTATAGCGAACTCTTGAGTCTCCTTTGCTCATTAGTTTGGTTGTTGTTTTATCTTGTGAGATAAGTTGTCATTACTCCGTTGAAAGGAATATACGGGGCAATATTATATTGATCATCAATCGACTCAGCGAGACAAGTTTCCTTGTTCACATTGATTGTTATTATAACTTTTCTCATTCCTTGTTATTACCAATATATTCCAACACTTTATATTTGTTTTTTTGGCTTGCCTGTAATAAGCATGTGAATTGGTTGTTCCTCTTTGTTAATTTTTTTTCTCCTCCATTTCTTTTGTATTTATAGTTGCTCCTTATGATTTTGTGTCTACACTTTTAAGGAAAATACAAATTAAATTCTAGGATTTTGTGTCACTAGGATATACTATAATTAAGGCAATACTTGGAAAATACAACGCCAATATTAAATTCTAGGATTTTGAAAATGCATGGTTCTCTTAGTTTTTTATAAAAACACTGAAGCCAAAGAAAACGAAGAAAATATAGTTCTTTTTCTCACACATTCTCATCTCAAAATATCAATAACAACATTTTGCTGAATAATTGACAGTAGTGTTGAAAAACGAAAAAAAACCTATTGCATAAATTACAAGTTATAGGTATTTTTATTCAATTCTTAAAATATTTGTTAAAATATATTTACAAAATTAATTGATTTGAAGAGTTTAATATTAGAGAAGGTCAAATTAGTCCAAATGTGATTGTATTTATTAATGATAAGTAAATTAATAAAATTATTACAAGAAAAATTAAAATAAGGGAGTTAACTGCAATATAGTAAACTACAAAAGAGATTAGTGTGATGAAGTGAAACTTGGGGGGTCTTGAAATTATCCCTAATATTTATTAATCCATCAATATCCTTTCCCATTTGTTCTCTATATAGTGTGAGTGGTGTGTGACTAGATATGTAATTCATCCAATTTGGTGGCTGCATGATGTAAATCTGAGCTGGAAGATAAAGAGCTGATTCCAATGAATCTGGACAGATGAGTTTGATTTGGACTGTCATTCCACCTTTTGGGCCAACAATCAGAAAAAGACAGCAAATTTGGACATGAAAGAAAATAATTTAATACATGACTTTGGCTATACTAACATTTTTTTATCTTTTAGTTATTATAAATTATTTAATTCTTATAATATATGTACATTCATGATTCAACCTTCAAATAATTGAAATATATACATTTGAAATAATTATTTGTGAATATTATTAAATGCTCCAACACTTAACTACATACTCATGTGTGTTATATTAGTGTGTATTGTTGCTCCATATTTAACGATAATATAGTTTTAAATATAATTTAAATATCGTATTGGGCGAAATATAGTTGTAAAGAAGCGGAAAATCACTGTAAGGAGAGGAGCTGTTGTGAAACGACGATCCCCCTCCATTGAATTAGGGAGGCTCCTTCTCCACTATTACGACCTACTATTGATAAGAATTTTATCGATGTAAATTTTTGGTAGGTAGGGACAAAATAACAATAATATCTCTAATGTAATTTCACAAGTGGGGTCTGGAGAGGATATAGTATAAGCATACATTACTCTTACAGTCTTACTTTGTAGAGATAGAGAGGTTGTTTCCGATAGACTTTCGGCTCAAGTAAGGAATAAAAACACATATTTTAATTAATTGAAGGTTCAATATGTTAGAATCATATATTACAAAATCAAAATCAGAATTTAACAAATAACTGAAAGACCAAAATTGTATTTCCGTTAAAATTAAGTTGAAAATAATATTTAAAAATTAAAATTATGTTTGGATGTTTTGGACATGAAAATATAGTTAAGTTCTGTGGTGCACATTTGAAAAAATTCTTTAAACTTATTTTTTATATTTTAAATTTGAATTAAAGTTATTGCTGATCCCATAAATAAATACTTATTCGAAATAGTTTTCAAATATTTTTTTAAAATTTTTGGAAAAAACTATATATATGGACAAAGGGGTAAGGCGGTGTTTGGTCAAGCTTCTAGAAGTGTTTCTGTTTCTCAAAAACACTTCTTTGGCCAAACACCCTCTTTCCAGAAATAGAAACACTTTTTTCAGAAGCCAAAAAGTATTTCTAGATGGGAAGAGAAGCAGAAACACCAATTTGATGCTTCTGGAGAAGCCCTTTTTGCTCATTCATTGAATTTTTTTTTGGACTCATTTACCATTTTCTTTTCACAAAATTCTTTTTAATCTCATATAAAATAGAAATTTGGGAATAGGGGTAGGGTGGAGGTAGGGGTAGGGTAAGAAAAAAATCATATTTTTTTTATAAAAGTAACAAAAAATATGAAATAGAAATTTGAGGATGGGTAGAGCAATGGGATGGGGTGTGAGGTAGGGGTAGGGCGGGAATAAGAAAAATATTCATTTTTTTTATAAAAGTAACAAAAAATATGAAATAGAAATTTGAGGATGGGTAGGGTAGCGGGTAGGGGGTAGGGGGTAAGAAAAAATATCATATTTTTTAATAATTTTTTTAAAAAGTAACAAAAAATATGAAATATAAATTTGAAGATGAGTAGGGCAATGGGGGGTGGGGTGGGGGTAGGCCGAGGGGGTAAGATAAAAATTCATATTTTTTAATAATTTTTTTTATAAAAGTAACAAAAAATATGAAATAGAAATTTGAGGATAGGGTAGGGCAATGGGGTGGGGGTGGGAGGTAAGAGGGGAAGAAATTCATATTTTTTATAAAAGTAAAAAAAATATGACATAAAAATTTGAGGATGGGGTGGGGGTAGGTGTGGGTAGGGCGGGGGTAGGTTTGGACATATTTGAGTCATTGATTATCATATTGTCGTTACATTTTTTATGTACAATATAATATTATTTTTTTATTAAATATTGCAATTAAATAATTTTAATTTTTTTTATTAAATTGTAAAGATATACTAATTTTTAGAAACAAATGATAGAAAATAATATTTTAAATAGTTTTAAATCTATTAAAAAGAATATTCTAGTAAATTTGCATAAATGTTGGCCAAACAGGAAATTGTTTCTGTTTTTCAGAAGCACTTTTATAATTATAGGCCAAACACCCTAACTGATTCTCCAGAAACAGTTTCTGCAGAACTACTTCTGAGAAATTCTCAAAAATACCTTTTCAGAAGTTTGGCCAAACAGACCCTAAGTAACGTGCTGATGTGTTCGATGTATTGTGTGTGAGAACTTTTTGTCCACTAAAAATTGGTTTCTGCTCGAAGACTTTTCTTTTCATTTTGAGTGGTAAATTGAATCACGAAAACTTAGTAGGTGTTTTGAATATTTGTTCATTTTACCTATGAAATTGAGTTTTCTGTCAAGATGTGGAGTACCAACAACTCGACAATGACACATTGTGCTCCTTAATTATAACTTCTCAGTGACAATGTTAATCGGATGTGTAATAGGTGGAAGGTGGTGACACGCGACAATCCTGAAAAATCACTCTTTCGTCTAAAGATGTCTAACCGTTGCATCTAACAATCGGGGAAGGTGGGGTACTGTGAGGTGCTTAGTTTATATGGAAAAGATGTCTCAAGAGTAACGGAAGTGTGAGAAGATAGGCTCACCTAATATAACTATGGAAAAGATGTCTCTTTAAGAGTAACGGAAGTGAGAAGATAGGCTCACCTAATATAACTATTGAATTATTCTACCGGATACCTATTAGGCTATTACACCTTCATTACCTCTGAGTCCTCTACTACACCACTAGATTACCTATTACACCTTCACACAATATGAATAATTGCTTCATCAGAGGGTTAAATAAAAGTGAGACATTTAGAAGAGATACTAAATTTTCCATCATAGTTGTTTCTCTCAGTCTGTTACTGATTGGATTGCCTTTTAAACATTGTCCATATGATGCTACCATTATAATTAGTACTTTAAGATAGTACAAAATTCTAATCTTTAAAAATATACATGTAATTTGAAATGAAATTGGAAAGGACCTAAATGATGTGTGATTAGAAACTATTTTCACAATAAAAATTCCCTTGGTATGTTCAAACAGGTGCAAAGGATAATGGGTTAGATTTAAAAACATCCAGTATGATGTTTGATGTTTACATTTTTATTTTAACCTATATCGAAAAGATGTCTCTGAATAAACTTTCTAATATTCTATGTTGAACAACTATAAAATACAAACATTCCAATTTTGATTATCCTATAAGCCAAAGTTAAACCACAATGTTCAATCTTAACCAGATAGCTTGCTAAAAAATATGACACACACAACCCTAGAAGCAAGTAGCCAAAGAATGACAAGTAAAGGACCTAAAGAGTTAGTTGCACTAGAAAAATTGATGAGGGTAGGCAAATGCATTTCATTATTTTGCAAATACCAACATAGGCAGCTAAACCACAGTTCAAATTCGACAATTCCAATTTTTCATCCAACCGTACAAGAGATTCTTGAAATGAAGCAAAACTTGTTTCCAAAAATGTATGAAAACAGGATTACACAAAACAACTAGTGAACCACTTTCCCAGTAGAACCTTACAAGTTTCCGGGATCAGCCTCCCCATCACCTGCTACTACTCCAGAGTCTTCCGTTTTAGTAACATCCCCGTTACTCTCTCCTACTAGGTTTTCCTGACCCTCCATAGGTTGGTCACTTGTGGCTTCAGCATCTACTGTGGAGTCGTCACCCATTTTCACCTGTCCCTCTACATCCTGAGGAGTTGCATCATGAGAGGCAGAAGCAGAAGTTTCCTCTGCATTGGAGCACTGTCCGGTACCTGAAGGCTCCGCATGCACATCATCAGCTTCAACAGAAGCAGATGGTACATCAGTGGCAGAAGCAGATGGTACATCAGTGGCAGAAGCAGAATTTTCCTCTGCATTAGAGCACTGGCTGGTACCTGAAGGCTCCACATGCACATCAGCTTCAGTAGAAGCAGATGGTACATGAGAGGCAGAAGCAGAATTTTCTTCTGTATTGGAGCACTGGCCAGTACCTGAAGGTTCCACATCAGCAACAGATGGTACACTCCCCTTTTCTTCCATTTCTGCCTTGGCCAACTCAAGAGCACGATTTTTTGATGCAATTTCTTCCTGCAATTGAGCTTGTATTCTATACTCGTCCATGAGATGCTGGATCTTTTCCTTATCCGCTACGAGGTCACCGTACCTTTTCTGCAAAGTACACTCAAGCTCCTTTTGCTTCTGAACTTCTTCCCACAGATTGTTTACCCTGTGGGATGCTGCTTGCTGCTCTTGTTTTTGTAATGCTCGGAAGCATTCAAGCTCTGTCCCTGCTGTGTCCATTTGCTTAAAGGTTGACTCTATCTGTGACCAAAGTTTTCCAGCTCGCATCTGCTCATCCACAATGAACAGTTAGCTGGAATTTATAGCTTACATCTCAACTCTCAACATATTCATAAAAGAAAAAGGAAAAAAAACAAAAACTAGAGTAACCAAAAAAGATCCAGTTTAAGAACCAGAAACCTGTCGGGTTGCAGAAGCAATATAGAACTATACTTTATGATAAAACCTCTAAGCAAATGAAGTAAATACACACAGAAATGTACAAGACGCGGCAACTAATTCAGATTAAACAATTCACCACTAAATTGTACCTGATATCCATTAGTAAGAACTTTGATCTTTTGCTCAAGTTTTGTTGATTTCTTAGTATCATCGTCCATTTTCCTCTTCACATTCTCAAATTCATTCTGCAAAGCAGCCAGCTTCTCCGTGTTTCCAGCAACACTTGAGAGACCATAAGTGCTCCGGGTAGGGAAGTACATGATATCATTCAAAGTTGTTTTATGTGCTTCAACAAATTCATCAAGAGATTCACTCTCATGTCCCATTGCCACACGAAGAAACTGAGCCTCTTCCTTGATCAATCCATCAGCCTGCACGAGTGGAGTTAGTTATGCAGTAGCATCTCAAGATAAACTAGTAAAAACTCCAGAAGGCATTACTGTTTGTACAAATTTGGTAATTGAAAGGGCACTTCCATTAGCACACTGTAAAAAGGGACAAGGAGTCTCTATCATGAAGAGACCTGATCTTCTAATTTCATATATTATTTTTACAGCTAAATGCACATAAAAACATTGAACAATACAGAAAAAAAAGCCATAATGACCATGTTTAGTACCAACTACCAAGCAATAATGGCATCCAAATGAGTATTTTTTAATAAGATAAAGTGTTTGCAGCCAAATGAGTATATAATGACCCCCCAGAATGGAACCATTGGCATGTTTTGGCATCTTAACTGAAGACTCGAATGTCCAATTTCAGTTCATTCGTCCTCATTATCAAAAATACCAAAAAACAAAACTGGTACACCGCTAATGGTGTCACGAGTGTAGTAGTGTTCATAAAGTTGAGCATGTAAGCTAGTTTGAGTGAGGTGGAGTCAAGAATAATATATATACATGCACTACATATATACGACATATATTTAAATATTTGGTCCATCCTTTTCTTTTTTTGATAGATAGTATTGGTCCATCCTATTGAACCTATTGTATTCTTCAATTCTTGCAGCCATAGTTTAGGAAATATTATCAGAGCAATTGTAGGAATGGTTCCAGATATCCATTATATAAAAAGGTTATATGATAAAGTAAAAAAAAACAATTTCCAAATGCTTTATATGGAAATTTGGACAGCTCTTTTTTCTTTTCTAGCATTAATTTGACACTAACTCTCAAGTCGTACATGCTTTTCAAGTGATTTGGAACTCTTCCGTTCAAAAGTATAAAGTTCACTTGGGATTTTGCACACTCATTTTTTATATCTAAATACTCCAAAGCAGGTATGGAAAAATAAATTGACACAAGGATAGAGGAAAATCTTTTTTCTTTCTGAACATAAACATACCTCTTTGAGTTCATCTTCCTCAAAATCCTCAATCGCAGGTTCAGCAACCATTTTCCGCTTGACCCCCTTTTTCTTCTCCTTCTCTGCCTTTTCATCAAGAGGATACTTGGTATTATCATGTTCTAGCAAAGAAACAAGTTCCTTTCTAATCATTTCATCAGCCTGCTCAATTAGTGTAGGAGGAACAAAGGAGCTCTTGTCTTCATCAGCTCTCATTAAGGAACTTCTTATTAGTTCTAATGAAGCAATGGGAGGTCTGGGAAGCTCCCTTTGCAATACTTTTGACCTTTTCCGGAGTAAAGCTTGTCGCCTTGCTTCTTCTTCAGCCTTCTCCCAAGCAATCCTATCAGACATGTCTTCTTCAATCTTCTCTTCTGGTTCTTCATTTTCTTCAGGAGGTTGTTGGACGACTATCTGGTACTCATTCTTGGGCTGAGGAAGGCTTTTCAAACCAGAAAGTAATTCTTTTTTTGAATTGAATTGCCCAAGTCTAGCATTACTGCGCATATCCATTTCTTCATTAATGCGCAGCTCATCCCTCATAGGAGTTCCTTTGGGTGTCATGCCATAAGAATCCCTTGAAGGTGTCATGCCAATTCTAGGAGTAAGGCCCGTGGCTCCAGGAGTGGCTCCTGGAGTCGCTGAAGGAGTTAAGAGTGGGTTTGGTGTTTGAACTTCCCTTTTCTTAGGAGTGACACCCGAGAAATCTGAGGGGTGCAGCATAGGGTTGTCCCCTCCAAGTAAGGGTGTCTGAGACTGAGTCAACCTTCTCTGGTTTTCTGCTTCCATCATAATGGTGTCTTGCTTATTTGAAGGGGTTCTCTGAGGTGTTCTCATAGGAGTCATTGCATGCTGTGGCGTCTGAGCATAATTTGCAAGAAGAGCACGCGTTGCAGCATTCCCTTCGGAGAGTTCATCACCCCCAATTAAATCACTGGCAATACCTATCTTTGCTATGGCCTCCAATTCATGGTCCGGAATCTGTGGTGCAGGAAGATTCAGTTTCGACCTCTTCCTCACTGCTTCTGGATCATTAAGTTTGTTTGCATGCAATACGGCTGTAGGGGCATCCTGCCTTTCTGCAATTTTATTCCTTGCAATATCCTGCTTTCTTAGACGAGCTTCCTTATCGACTCTCCTTTCACCTTCTAGTTCTTCAATGGTAGTTGGAAACTTAGGCTGGTCTACTGGACGGTCTTCCTCAGTAACATCATAGAAACCTGGAGGAGGCTTCTTTTCAAAGGGGATTTCAGCATTGTAATCAATTCCTCTCCTTTTTCTCTTCCTTTGACGGGCATCTATTCCAGCAGCCTTCAGTTCTCTCCTCTTCTGTAAAGAAGCAAGCCTTCGAGCCTCTTCAAGCTGTTTTTCTCTGGCTTTTCTTTTAGCCTTCTTGCCTCTTGTGTTGGCCAACCGAGCCCGCGCTTCAGAAAGCATTTCTTTCTCATCCTCGTCCATATCAACAGGATCAGGACGAGCAGGCTTTGATTCCGGGTTAGGATCAATCTCTCCAGGCTTCAGTTTTCTCGGATCATCATTAGGATCATAGTTCTCATCCTTAGTACATGCTGCATCCAGAAGCTTCTCATAACGTTCAAGGCACTGGGATGGTGTACGACCAACAATTGGCGCGATTGTCCTCCATTGAGTGGGCATGAGTTTTGCAAGGTGAAGTAGTTTCTCATCCTCTTCTCTAGTCCATTCAGTCTGGAAAAAAATAGCAGCAAGTTGCGTCAAGAAGTGGTTAAGCTGAGATATAAGTTCCTACTGACAGTCTTGAGGCAAATTGGAAAGTCTGTGTACTTTCCACTTCCTCTATTCAGAATATAATTAGATCCCATTGATAGACAGAATAGCAGAAAAAGTTTGAAAAGGACCAGATAGTAATTTCCGTACAGAAACTAGTTTCAGAACTTGTATGCCAGTAAATAAACCAAAAAAATAATTGGGGTGAAGCCATAGTATGTTCACAAAGAACTCTCTCATTCACAATGGAATAGGATGAAAGTAGAAAGGTAACAGCCATCCACAAATAGATAACAGCGCCAAATAAATTGCATGGCATATTAAAGTAAGCAAGACCAAAACCAAGATTTAATGAATGTTCAACCTATAAATACCAAATGACACAGAATCAATGGTCATAGATATAACTAAACAAAAGGACACCAAAAGGAGGGTCATATGTCACAAACAACCAAGCAAGAAAGACACTAAGGCAGATTGCATTAAGATATCTCATTCTCAAAGACTGACAACTCCAAACAAATTATCACTTGAGTAATAAGGTCTATGGAGAATGTTGAATACTTTTACTTAATTTTTTGGGGGGAAAACTTCCGAAATAATTAGCTTCGTTCTCAGACATCTTTAACACGTATTTCATATCACTTGTTTGAATCAATATTTGGACATTGTTTTATCAAAATTTAATACTAAAAAAAAACACTAACATCACTATCATCATACCCTATCCTGCAGCTTGCACTATGAGCATATGTCAACTACTTTTATACCCTATCAAACATTGAAAAATGCTCCAGAAAAGGATCTCCAAAGATGAAACATTCTCCACATAAAAATTACCAATAAAACACAATTTTCACAGAGAACATTCAGAACCAATGAACAAACATTAACAGCATGTAACACGGAAACAAGGTAATCAAGACAAATACACTTGCCTTCTTAATTGAAGGATCGATCCACTCTTACCAAAGATGAAACATTCTCCACAGAAAAAATTAACAAAAAAAAAAACAATTTTCACAGAGAACCATTTTCAGAACCAATGAACAAATATTAACAGCATATAACACAGAAACAAGGTTAATAAATAAAAAAAATATACTTGCCTTCTCAATTGATGGAACGAGCCACTCATACCAAAGATGAAACATTCTCCACATAAAATTACCAATAATAAAACTACAGAGAACGTTGTTCAGAACCAATGAGCAGTTTATTAACACCTTGTTTGTTGTATTGTTTTGTTACTTTAAATACAATGTTTGTTTCGATGGTTACTTAAATTTCACTGTATCGTATAGTTAAATCCACTGTTACGCGACAACGAAAAGTCCCATTTTGTGTAACGACCAATTTGATGTGATCACATAGTGACCTTATCTTTTTCCCATTGTCTTTACTTATCATCTAATCAATGTTCTAAAAAACGCTAGGCGGGACCAGGGCGGCGAGTGGCCGCCTAGCGCCTAGGCGGATTCCTAGGCGGGGGCTTAGGCGGATGTATTTTTTTTAATTTTTTTAATATTTTACATCAATTGTATATATATCATATATGCATAAAATATCATCACTACTATTTAATTTGGAAGCATTTGAAGTCGACTCTTGATTTTCAATTGGATTAGAACTCATTTTTGCAACTTACAATAATTAATAACCTGCAAAATATTAAAATAAGTCCATTAACAAATCAAATACCCCCAAATAATCAATCAATAAAATAATTACTTTCAAAATGAGTAAATTACAAATATTCACAAATGACAAATCATTCACTATAATTAATTGGGGGTATATATATATATATATTTCTGAATTCTGAATTATGATTAATGTTCCTAATTGTGTACAATTAAGACATGATATACATTGTACACAATTAGGAACATTAATCATAATTCAGAAATTTTAACCAATAATTATAAATGCATTTGTTTCCAAATAATTCTCAAAGAATTAATGTCTCACTCCGTCAAAATCGAGAAATAGTCTAAATTAAATATGATAAAATAATTACATCTCCATTTTAAGTTAAAAGGAATTTGACTCTACATAGATGGAAGAAGAAGGCTTTCAAATTTGAAACCGCAAATTAATTATGATTTAGATTTTTAACAGATAATTATGAATTTAATTATCTTAAAATTCTCAATTTAAAGAAATTAATATTTCATTTCGTCAAAATAAAAAAGTTGTCTAATTAAATTGAATAACAGAATTACATCTCAATTTTAAGGCATGCTTTAAATTAAAAGAATGTTGCACAATTTAAATTTCTTAATCTCTAATTAGTATCAAATCTGGCCTTAAAACAAAGTTTTTAATCTAATTAGGCAATGTTTGAAATGGTTTAGTCATTCTTTAATTTAAAAAGTGGTCATATTTGTAAAATGTGGCCATACTCAATTAAAGCTTTAAAAACAACTACATTGGGCCTTTCCTTTTAAATTCAAATCGCCGATCTCAGGCCAAAAAGGCCCAGACCCGGCCCAAGTTGTATCTTAAGCGGACAAAGGGCAACAACTTTTTCATTTTTTGGACCCTTGACGGTTTGGGAGACACAAACCCTAGTCGTTCCTTGCTTCGTCTCCATTGCCAAGAATGGCAAAGACCTTCGTCTCCATTGTCAAGAATGGCAAAGACAACACTGTGCGTTTGCAAAGGTACGTCGTTTCCCTCTCACTTCCCCTCTGTTTGTTGTTATATAGGTCAAAAAAAATCGGACTGGGGCCGCCTAGGGGGAACGCCTAGGGCAAAATCGGATCGGGTGACCTGCGCCTAGCGCCCAGGAGGCCGCCTAGGCCGTTTTTTAGAACACTGCATCTAATAATCCTATTTTATCATATTTTGTGTAACTACCTATTCGGTGTGATCGCATAGTGACCTTATTTTTTTCTCGTTGTCTTTACTTATTACTCCCTCTGTCCCAATTTATATGATGTAGTTTGACTTGACAAGTTTAAGAAATAAAGAAAGACTTTTGACTTGTTTTAGTACAAGTCAAAGATATTTGTGTGGTTATAGATCATCTCGTTAACTGTAAAAGGTAAAATTTAAAGTTAATTTGTTACCAAATATGGAAATGTGTCATATTTTTGGGACTGACTAAAAAGGAAAGTGTCATATAAATTGGGACAGATGGAGTATGTCCTTATATTTTTATAGTAGCTCTAAAAAAAGGGCAACCCGGTGCACTAAGCTCCCGCTATGCGCGGGTCCGGAGAAGGGTTGTACCACTTTTTATAGTAGCTCTATCCGTATAAATTACTGATGTGTGACATTGCCTAACGAGCAGGGTCGAATTTACATGTAAATTACGGGGCACATGAACCCATGATGATCTCCCCATAAAACTAGATATTTTATGGTACATATTTTCTACAATTGATATAATACTAAATGATGGCACCCATGCTACAAAAAAGTTGAATAGTGCACTTGGTTGAATGCTGAGTTATTTACCTAGAGGATTAAGAATCACTTTCCACTTGTTACAATACAACATATAACATAATACGATACATTACACAACAATTCAATTCAAACAAAGTGAAACAGCATATAACACAGAAATAAGGTTAAATCAATAAAGAAAAAATACTTGCCTTTTTAATTGAAGGATCGAGCCACTCATACCAGCGAGCTTTACACTGTTTAGCAGATTTACGAACAAGTAATGAAGAAATACGAGCCCATTGATTTTTCCCGTACTTCATTACCGACGCCTTTAGAATCTCGTCCTCCGTGTTCTTCCATACTCCTCCTTTTATCATAATCCTCATGGTTGCTAATCTAGGGTTTTGGAAAAGTACCTCAAAATATCGGAGATTTTGTGTGTTAATGTGCTAATATATATACGCCGGCGAGAAATTAGGGTTTTCTGATGGGTTGCGATAGAGAAATTTAGACCGTGGCGGCGTTGCTATTGCTCCGACGAGAAGATATTTTGCAGGTGATGAGATTTCATTAGTTCCGAATTCGACTTGATTTAGAACTTGGGTTGGATATTTTAGGATGGCTTGGGCTCGGCTAGTTATGGCCCATCAATAAAATGTTGGGTTCAAGTAAGTACCTTTTGCATGGATTGGAGATTTTGTGAACTCGTATCTATAATTTAACCTTTTCCTTAGAATTTGTGCCAACATAGTCATCTTTTGTTTTAAACCAAGTCTACAGGAAACATGTTCTCTACCCACAAACGTAGAGGTAAGGTCTGCGTATATTTTATCTTCTCTAAATTTTTCTATGTCGGATTACACTGAGTATATATATATATACCTTACAATGGTTATATTGAAATACATTGGAAACTTTGATCATATTTTAACATATATCCTAGAAGTGACTAATTTTGTAAATGACCCGATTATCGGGTTATGTTAATTTTATTCCTTGAAATGGGTCATTTGCACTTTCTGTTCTATTTTATGTTTGTCTTTAAATTATGCGCTCATGACATATAAATTATTCACGGGACATAAGTTTATACTTTCACATCATAATAAAAGGAAAGTTTGGTGCACTAAACTCCCGCTATACGCAGGGTCAGGGGAAGGACCGGACCACAAGGATCTATTATATGCAGTCTTACCCTACATTTCTTCAAGATGCTGTTTTATTTTCAAATCATAATATCCCACAATTATGCTCTACTAGACATAAATTTTGTTGCGAGCGACAAATTAAAAATCAGTCCATTTGAAGGGGGGAAATTAAAGGCCAGTTCATTTGAAGGGAAAATTTCTTCTCTTGAGTTTGATGTGAGTGAGCATATCTAAGTTGAACCTTTGTCATGTTTAGTGATTTTTTAATAATTGACCAACCTATAAGTTTTACATGTATATAATGGGTACATGAGTTGACCATAACTAGTCTCGGATGATGCATTTATCCAGAAATATCTTAAAGAGTTCGAGTAACATAAACCGTTTAAGTGTTGGCACACATGTAATCCAAATAGCGATCGAGATGATTGAAATGTGAAAAGTCTAATTTTAATTATATATAATAAATTAATCAAAATGCTGGCGTTATTTTCTTGAAATAATCAGCCAAACCAATGATACCCCTAAGTCCTAACTGTAAACGTATAAATATAGGAAACAATATATTCCCTACTCATAATTAGAATATTTTCATATATTGTGTAAATATAATTATGGTAAGACTAGGATTCCTCTTTTGTATAGGCTTAGGATTCCTATTGTATAAGGGATGAACATTGTACTCTATATATACCTTGATATTAATGAAAGACTCCCCAATGAAGATTAATATCATCTTACATGGTATCAAGAGCCTAGAAAGAAAAACCCTAAAAATCTACCCGATCGCCACGGGTATCTCGTCGCGGCGCCTCCCTCTCTCTACCCAAATTCTTGGGTTTTCTTCTCCATTCCACTATTCTCTAAATGGATACTCAGTATTCTTCCGCTGTCCTTGACATATCTTCCTCCACAAATTCCACCACCAAGTCATCACCCTTTTTTCATCTCACTTAATCGCTTTCAACATCAAGAACTATATCCCTATCCTTGATCAAGAAAACGATCGATTCTCCCAGGTTGAAGCTTTCGCAATCATGCGTGTCTCTATAACGTGCTTGATCATATTGATGACAAAATTCCGCGCGCCGTGAGGTTGATGATTTCACGGCGTCGTCAGACAAGGCGTCAACGATGGATATATGGTAGTATTTCTCAGGATCTGCTCCTTACTATCATGAAATCTGACTCCACAGCCCTTGACTTGTGGAATCGTTTGGAGAAAATTTTTCAGGACAACAAGCACACTCGTGTCGTGTATTTGAAAGAACAATTCAACAAAACACGTCTGGAAAACTTCTCTAATGTTTCTGAGTACTGCAAGCAGCTTAACTTCTAGCGGATCAACTCTCCAACGTCGGCACGCCTGTTACTGACGCTAAAATGGTGCTTCAAATGATTGCAGGCCTTACTAAGGGCGAATATGATATTTTGGCCACCATGATCCAACAGGCAGATCCGCTACCAAGTTTTAACAAAGCTCGCTCACAATTGTTGCTCGAAGAAACCCGTCGTGCTAAGCAGGATGAGCACGCCCAGCAGGTGTTAACTGTCGACTCGCAACCCCAAGATCAGACGCCACCGGAAAACTCCCAACAGCGGCAAGGCCGCGGCAGCAAGGTCGCGGCAGCAAGGGTGGAAAAAGTCGCGACGGTAGAGAAGGTCGTGGTCGTGGCAAGGGTCGCGGTCAACAGAACCAGAAACAGGGATCGCAGAACAACTAGGCCGCGGCTCCTCAACAGTTCGTCTACTGGCGCGCGGCTCTCCTTCTGGCCGCGCTTCAAGATCTGAGACCGCGGCGCCCGGTCGAGCTGCGGCGCAAGGTCAATTCCAGCATCAAGGCTCTACAATGTATTCTTACCGCATTTATTGGGCTCGCTCGGCCTCGCGGATGCCCGCATGCGGTCGTCCCGCGACCTCCTCCCGCATGACACCGGAAGTTAGGTCAAAGCTCTGCGTTCTGAAACAACGACAATACTTGGTACATGGACTCAGGCGCCACATCTCACGTCACTTAATCTGCATGTACTATTTCTAAACTATTTAGTTTAAAGCATCCTCAACATGTTACAGTTGGTAGTGGAAAACACATTCCAGTTAAAGGTAATGGTACCTCATACACACAACCTCCTCATCCACCCTTCTCCCTTAAAAACACCCTATATGCCCCACACATGATTAAGAACCTCATATATGTCCGCCAATTTACTCGTAATAATTCTGTCTCCATGGACTTTGACCCTTTTGGTTTTACTGTGAAGGATCTTCATACGGGAACACCTCTTATGAGATGCAATAGCACGGGGGATCTTTATCCATTAATGTTACACCTCGTAATTCCAGGACATGTATACGAGTATAGACGTGAGAGCACAAGATTTGAAAATTGGTACGAAAGAAAGAATTGTTTTTCCGAGGGAAAATCTTCCTAACTTCGGAAAGGAAATATGTTCGTTGATGAGAATTAGATTCTTAGAATACATTATTTGAGGAGTATGAAATTTATTATCATTGTGGAAATGTATTTTTCGGATTTGATCACGTAGGGCCCACCTAAGAAATTTTACATTTTGTGGGGCCCACGAGGGTTACGAAATTTTATGGACGAATGGGAGGGCGACACGTGTCACCCCCCCCCCCCCCCACATAGGCTTGTTCGAAATGGATCAAGGACAAAGGGGTCATTTGACCAAGTGTAAGATGATCAAGTCTTGCAAGCCTAAGCTTGAGATAATTGACCAAGTCAATAAGCTCACTTGGCTAAGATATTTAAGTCATCCTATTCATCCAAACCTCACAAGTGTGTTGATCTTAACCCTCCATTTAATTATATATTCACCCACATAGCAAGACTTGTCTCCACACTTAGAAAAATTAGAGAAAACTTTGAGCTTGAAATAAGAGGCTCTCGGCTTTGTGCATTTCTCCACACAAAAAAATTCAATTGTTGTCCATAATTCACAAGACTTTAACTCAAGGTTCCTAAGGGTATTGTAAGGGCATCTCAATAGAAATATCCCAGAAAAGTGTCGTTTTTGTATTAGTCGCAATGTGAAAACCTAAGTCGCTTTCATAGGTTTGGATTGGAAATTAAAGGAAAGTTGTTTGTGATCTTCTAAGGGCTTCAAGTGGCGGATTGGAGTGTCAAGGAGAGGCTCTAAATTTCTAGGGAGCGACTTCGGATCTTGAAGTTGGATTAAGGCTCGTTAAGGTAACAATCTTGTTCTCTTAAGTGTTATAAGATTACATATTGTTGTAGCCTTACATTTTAACTAGCATGAAGTATATATATTGAAGATTGATAAGTGCTATGGATATTGGAAGCATAAATCCGAAATGACATTGTTAGCCATTTGAAATTGAAATACAATTTGGTTGATAATTAGAATCGTCGCATGTTATCTACTTGAAGATTGTAGTTGTTATAATCGAGTGCGGCTTTATAACATGTTATACTAAACAATTTGGATTGAAAAGGAATTGGAAAAGACCTTGTGTTGTTGTACCTCAAATTGCCGAAAATGACATTGTCTTTTGGACTAGTTTGATATCAATTGTGGGGCGAAATTTTACACGTCTTGTTAGGCGTGTAATCCCCTATTGTTAACTACATTGTTGAGCCTTAAATGTGGCGTGTTTGGTTATTGAATTCGGGCCTTGAAAGAGGTGGAAAAGTATGTAGAAACAAATGAATTGATGTCCGATTTTCCGTAGAATTTAGTGACTTTGCACTTAGAATATTCTACGTTTGAAGTTAGAAGTTAATAAACGTATTATGGTCATTATAGGTTGACATACTACGTACGACATATTGGACTTAGCAAGTGGATTGAACCGAAGAGGTATGTGGAACTTTCTTATCTCTTGAGCATGAGTAGTTGTAAATATATAGTACGGTAGACGTACGAGATTTTGACGAATCTAGTTTCATTTGATATCCTTGACTTATTTTAAGAATGTCCAAGTTGGTTGAGTTAGGGAATTAACTCGCTTGTTTAAAAGATTAAGGATATCTTAGCTTCTAAAAGTTAAGAGACTTGAAGTATTTTGAAAGTATGCGATACTTGGTTTTCGAAAGTATAAGTCTCTTGGTTATAAAAAGAATGTAAGTGTCTAAAGCATAAAGTTAGTATAACGGCTTTATGGGAAGTTGGTTATAATAGCTTTATGGAAAGATGAAAGAGTGGTTTACTCTAGTAATGTAAATAATGATAAAATGACTTGAAATGAAGAAAGACAAATTGATTTGAAGGCATCAATTGCTTAAAGTTTTAAGGTAAAAAAAAATCACTTGATTTAGAAGTCTTTAAATGTAGTTCTAAAAGGTATTGTGACTTGTTTTGAAAAGTAGATATGACTTGATACTACGGTTATTAGTATCTTGAAAGTTTTATATGAAAAAGAGTCATTTTAAAAGAATAGAAGTACGTAGTACTTTGGGTTAAATTCCCGGATTTTATAATGACATGTTAGTGCCTTAAGTAAATTAAAATGAGAGTGTATATGAATAAAGCTAATAAGTTGTGGATTTCTTAACTTGCTTATGTTATGTATGATAAGCTTATGTTATGTATGATGATGTTCTAGTGCTTATGTTATGTATGATAAGCGGAGTGCTTATGTTATGTATGATAGCCAGGTTGTGCTAGTTATGTTATTCTTGGGAAAACCCCTGTTACTACTTATTCCATGGATTTGCTACCCATGACGCGAGTGCGACGTTTGTACTCATGGCCCACCGCCCATGCAGGTGAAATAGTCTCACGCGAGGCGGATGACCTCATCATGTCCACAGACCTACGCGGTGAAATAGTCGGAGTAGGATTGCTTAATGACACTACGGGTGACCCTACTTTGATCATGAGCCTCCTATTTTTACGCAGAAAGTATACTCTTGTTTACTCTCATTGTTAGTAAGGCACAATGATATCGTTATTTGAGTTATCATACATGTCTTCACTTTATTTAAGACTTTATGATTTCATTACAATCTTTGATTTCACATACTTGGTACATTGCATCGACCTCCTTCGGGGTTGCGCTACGCAGTAGAGTATACGGGTTGTTGATCCTCACTCTTAGGATCACTGTCACCGCTGAGAAGCTCCATTACTCCGGAGGCTTATCATCGTTCTGATCCCCGGTATTGTTTGTTGTACATTCGTGATATGGCGCGCCCGCCACAATTGTTATTCTTAAGTGCTCAGTAGTCATGCTTGTGGATTGGGTTGTAAAGAAAAAAAAGATGAATCGATGTTTTGGGTTATGATATTTTACTGGAAGGTGGCCTTATCGGCCAGCTTTGTTGATATTTTATGTCCGAGTATTTTTATGAGTTGTGTATGTTCCACGCTATTCTCTGATGTATACCGAGAGGTGCCTGTGTAGGTACCAGATGCCCGGTCGGGTCGTGACAATTAACCTCCACCTCCGCTGCCAGATCTTGCTCTCTCGTCACTCTAGCGACTATTTCTTCTTCCACATGGCACAATAGGCTTGGTCATCCAGGAGTCTCAGTCTTTAATTTTCTTAGAGGCAACAATTTCATTACTTGTAATGGAAAACTTGCTCAAAATTGTGTTTCTTGTTCTTTAGGCAAACATATTCGTCTTCCGTTTAAATCATCTACTAGTGTTACATTTGCTCCCTTTGATATTATACATGTCGATTTATAGACGTCTCTTATCTCTAGTTCTATCGGTCATAAATATTATCTTGTGTTGCTTGATGATTTTTCACACTATGTTTGGTTATACCCTCTTAAATTTAAATCGAAAGTGTTTGCCAAATTTCTTGAGTTTCGCAAGTGCATTCAAACACAATTTGAAAAAGACATAAAATCATTTCAGTGCGATAATGGTCGTGAATTCAATAACTCTATGTTTCACTATTTTTGTACCAATAATGGCATGTTTTTTCATTTCTCATGCCCTCACACCTATTGATTCATGCCTCCCTCCATCCATCATTTTGGGTCTATGCTGTTAAAATGTCAGAATACGTTCTAAATATTCTCCCTACTAGAACTCTTCACAATATGACCCCTACCGAAATCCTCTACCATAGAGTCCCCTCCTATAATCATCTACAGACTTTCGGTTTTCTGTGCTATCCCAACCTTAGCTCTACCGCCCTTCACAAGCTCGCTCCTAGGTCCACTCCATGAGTCTTCCTTGGATTCCCGCCGAACCATAGGGGCTATATATGATATGACTTGTCGACTCGTCAAATCCACATCTCTCGTCACGTCACATTCGACGAGACCACATTCCCATTTTCGAATCTTCAAAAATTCCAAAAACCGGATTACTCATTCCTTGACAAGTCTGTCATCTCTCACATCCTCCTCGAACAACTCACATCTTCTGTACCGTCCTCAGCGCCGCGACGCTATAATTCCTGTGAGTCAGCACCGCGACGCCATAATTCCTGCGAGTCAGCACCGCGGCCCTGCACAGAGGCGCCACGGCGCCATAATTCCTGCGAGTCAGCACCGCGTCCCTGCACAGAGGCGCCAAATGTCCAAAGAAGACTGTCTGCCCAGCGCCGCGGCGCCTTAGAATGCTTCTCCCCCACCCTCTTCTTGTCCGCATTTACCCCCCGTCTCAGACCTCACTCAGCCACCCATTGTCCCTACTCATCCAATGGAAACTCGTTCAAAGCATGGAATCTTCAAACCCAGAGTCCGTTTCAACTTGTCTGCCCAACCCATCTCTCCACTTCCAAAGAACCCAGAATTGGTCAAACAAGACCCTAATTGAGATGCAGTTATGTATGAGGAATTCAATGTTTTGACTAAACAGCACACGTTGGATCTAGTACCTAGACCTGAGGGGGTGAATGTAATTCATTGTATGTGGCTTTTTCGTCACAAGTTCAGAGACAATGGAGATTTGAGAGGTATAAGGCCCGTCTTGTGGCTAATGGCACAAATTAGCAGGAGGGCATTGATTGTGGAGATACCTTCAGCCCGATTGTCAAACCGACTACCATTCGCACAGTTTTGAGCATTGTCATGGGCAAACACTGGACGATCCATCAACTTGATGTGAAGAATGCATTCTTACATGGGGACCTGAGAGAAATAGTGTACATACATCAGCCGTCTGGGTTCACCCATCCAGCAGTTCCTCACTATGTGTGTTGTCTCCGTAAGTCACTATATGGCCTGAAACAGGCCCCCCGTGCGTGGTATTATCGTTTTGCCAGGTATATCTTACAGATTGAGTTTGTATGCACCAAGAGTGATACATCACTCTTCATTTTTCATTGAGGTAGTAGCACTGCTTACTTATTACTATACGTGGATGATACTGTTCTGACTGCCTCCTCAGATAGATTGAAAAATGAGATTATTGTCTTGCTTAAGTCCAAATTTGCAATGACTGATTTGGGAAAGCTGAGTTATTTTTTTGGGATATCAGTGACCAGGTCTGCCAATCACATATTCTTGTGTCAGCGTAAGTATGCAGATGAGATAGTGTATAGGGCTAAGATAGAGAATTGCAAAGTTATGCCTACTCCAGTCGATTCGAAATCTAAGCTCAGTGTTATGGATGGTGCTCCAGTCTCCGATCCTACTATGTATAGGAGTCTTGCAGGTGCACTTCAGTATCTCACATTTACCAGACCAGATATTGGTTATGCTATTCAGCATGTATGCTTATTCATGCATGCCCCCAGGGAGTCTCACTTCACTGCTCTTAAGCGTATCATTCGATACATTAATGGCACTCTTGATTATGGTTTGCACCTATACCCCTCTGCGCCAAACATGTTGCTCTCATATAAGGATGCAGATTGGATAGGGTGTCCGGACACGCGATGCTCCACCTCAGGCTTTTGTGTTTTTTCTTAGGGGATAATCTGATGTCTTGTCCGCGGCGGCTACCCTATCTAGATCGATCACGAAAGTGTCTGAGCGTTGCAAATGTAATGAGCGAGATTTGTTGACTTAGAAACTTACTGTTAGAACTTCAGTGTCCTTTGCGTCAGACATCTATTGTGTACTGTGATAACATCTCTGTCATCTATTTGTCTCATACTCCGGTTCAGCATCAGCGAACCAAGCACATTGAGATAGACATACACTTTGTTCGTGAGAAAGTTGGTTTAGGCCATGTCAGAGTGTTACATGTTCCATCATATTACATGTTCCATCATCCTATCAGTATGCATATATATTTACCAAAGGACTTCCCAGACATTTATTTCTTGACTTTACATCCAGTCTCAGCGTTCGACCTCCTCCCGCTCCGACTGAGGGGGTGTGTAAACGTGTAAATATAGGAAACAATATATTCCCTACACATAATTAGAATATTTTCATTTATTGTGTAAATATAATTATGGTAAGACTATGATTTCTTTTTTGTATAGGCTTAGGATTCCTATTGTATAAGGGATGGACATTGTACTCTCTATATATACCTTGATATTAATGAAAGACTCCTCAAGGGAGATTAATATCATCTTACACTAACCTTATTATTATTTGTTTTTCCTCAAATTGTTTTCCATACACCGTCTGCAGAATCATAGGTAGTTTACAGTGTCCCTTGAGCCATGTGATGCCTTTTGGAGCTAAAACTAAGAACTCAAGTAAAGAACAAGACTGGAGAAGGATCAAATAGAGAAAACGGGCGAAAAGAAGAGTATATGTTGGGTTCCGGGGGTTAAACTATGGATTAAATAAAATCAAATAGCAAAGTAAAACTGAACGTATGCAGAAACAGTGTCAAATGTCAGCTAAAATGTCGTCTGATATAAGTAATGACATTTGGATAAAAACAGAAAAACCTTTGAAAGAGTTAAAGAGCAGTGGAAATAAATAAAAAACACAAATGTTTAATTTTCATAGGTTATATATTAATATAACTCATGATGGTAAATGACCAAAGGTATTGTATATATATATATATATATATACAATTGATTATATTCCTTCTCTTACAAGATTTACAAAATAATATAAAGAAATAAAAAGGTTAAGTCGCATATGACTTATGCCTGAAAAATCTATCAAAATAGAAGTGATAAACACCTCATTACAATTGCTTCAATGAAATAACAAATCTAGAATCTAAGGAGCAATTATAATGTCGGACAGAATGTCGTCACAAATACAGGCAACACAGCGATCCAGTCTACTTGATCGATATTTATGGAGATCTCTCTATATCTTTTACGCTCTGAAATTCTGGATATTGAATCCCTGAAGTGACCTCTCTATTTATAGTAGAGAGTTTCATTGAAAGACTCTTCAACAGGTCGTGAAAGTTGAGCTAAAAAAGGACACGTGAGGCAATAGCTTGAGGCACGAAAATCTCAACTGCTTGGACTTTTTCTTCACACGTCTTGCTCCTTAAGTTAAGATACCTCTTGGACTTGGTCTTCCTCGTTTGCTTCAAAGACTCTTTGCCAAGTCAATTGTCATGTGATAAAAGTTCACACTTTCCTGAAATATGTCCGTGAAGATGGCAAAACAATTATCAGAATGTCGTCCCGAATGTCAAGACATTTAGTCCAACATTTTCTGATTTTAACTTAGCTCTGAAAATGATATGTCAGAAAAAATGTCATGACACAAAACCTAACATTAACATTCTCCCCTTTTGTCTGTATCACAAAACCTTAATCAACCAAGTGTGAGTGACCTATAGCAATGGTAGATCCACATAAATGCTCCCCATCAACCTGAAATTGGCATAAACACAATATACACAAATATACACATATATGCCGGTTTTATGGAATTAGAATCATCATCCATAGCAAAAAAAATTAGTAGCATTACAGACCAAACAGAATACTGTAACAAAAAATAAAATATCCCAACAATTTCTACTAGATTAGATATCCAGCAAATATAGAACATCAACAAACATCACGGTCTATCTCAAAGCGGAACATAGCATCGCAAAGAACTCATCAATAGCGGCCTTCTCTCAAATCGCATGTATATTAGATTCCAACCTCTTTCTACATCAGTCGACTTCACTGCCTTCCTCCTCCTGCAACAGTACCAGGTGATCGACGAGGTCTACTTCGAGTAGTTGCAGTCCTGCTGCTTTCAACTTGTTCTTTTTCCTGCACAGCTTCAGTTTCCTCTTCTCCTTTCTCTTCAGTTTCCTCTTCTCCTTTCTCCCTCTGCATAGTGTTATCATCTCCCCATTTTTGGGAAGAAAGCAAAAATAAGAAGTGATTTCTTGCTTGAACCAGTGCTGCCCTGAATTGATCAACTCCATCAATTTGCGAGTTGATTTTTGCAATTTCTTTCACTAACCAAGCAGTCGACAACACAGACTGTTGTGTGTTGCCTAGAATATCAAAAACATTCCTGGCAACATTTTCACTTCCTACTTCTCTTTTCCAGGGGAGATCAATTATTCTATCCTTACTCTTCAACACTGTTTTGTTAACAATATATACTTCTGGTTCTTTTCTTATCATGTCCTTCTTTGGTGGTTTGAACCCTTTGTTGACACCCAATTTTGACCCTCCCGTCCAGCCATTAACTATAAAATTACACTAATTTTGAAAAAATAATTTTTTAGGATTTTTATAATAAAATGCAACAATAAACCATTAAATACAGGCATAAATAAATAATTTAATAATGGCATCGCGTCTTACGCATCTAGAGTCCCGCGCCCGCGCTTACTAACTTTAAGCTTTGTCGTAATTTTTAAGTAATTAATAAACGCATAAAATAAATAATTTAGCGATAACGTCGTGTCAGGTAGCATAGCCGCATTTATTAGTAATCATGTGTAATTTAAAATCAATCTTAATCTAATACGTGCATTTAATAGCGTCGCATTTAAAAAGCCTTAAACAATTCTTAAATATCATACCTGCATTTAGTATTTAAATAATTTAACACAAACTCTATTCAATTTTAATTTAACTTCGCATAATAAGATTTTAATAATAGCGTCGCATTCTAAAGTATTGAACATTAATTAAATAGCACGCCCGCATTTATTTATTATAACAATTAGATTAATGAAGCACCTAATTATTTTAATCACATTTGTTAATTAATTAATAATACACTTACCTAGAATTAATTAACATTAACTAAGCCTAAAAACTAATTAATTAACTCCTAGAATTAAATACCCACTAACTTAATACCCAACACCCTAATAACTACCCAAATTCAACACCCTTTAATTGCCGACCACGACGCGAGGCCCAACCCGCAAGCCCTTATTTTTCCCTTATACCAGCAGCCCACAAATACCCTCACTTGACCCTCTCCATCACAAAAACCTAACGAACCCATAAAACTCTAACCTAGAAAACTTCATTCGTCGCCGCCCGGATTTCTCGCCGGAGAATCCGGGCTTCCCTTTACCCACGCACCCCAGTCGACTTTCCTTTCCCGTCTCTAACGATTTCTTACCATAAACCAGCACCCAAATATCACACAAATCATACACGAAATCGCACGAATCAGCACCAATATAGGCAGCCTTGATTACTTACCAGGTTTAGAACCCAAAAGGAGGCTATATATAGCACATGCAAAGGCAGAACGTGGGCATCGATGGGGACATCCCTTAACAGCAGTCAACAATCGTAAAAGACAGAGACGAGGGAGTTCAGTAGCAAGAATCGACAGAGCATAGGAAGTTAAGGGGGGCTCAAAGACATAGACAATCAAGATAGCACAAATAGAAATTAGAATCCTTTCCTTTCAATTCCAAATAAAAATCGAAAGGAACTCGCCCTTTCATTCGCATCGCAAACCCAAAGCCCGTCGAGCGGACCGACGACTTGATACGCTGCCCCGGGTCGCTGTCCGGAGAAGGTAATCTCGCCTCCTTTCATATTTTCTCATTCAATCTGTGTTTCGTGACATGTGTAATAGTTATATGTTGTTGAAATATGCGGGTTTAATTCAGCTTGTGCGTGTTAAACCATTCAAAGTTTGTGATGGTTATTATCTGAATCCTTTCGCTTAATATGTCTAACCATGAAGTTTGCATTATAGGACAGGAGTTAAGGGTGTCAGTCGGCAAATGAATCATATCGAGGCGTAATTAGTTAGTTCAGCCAGAAACTATTAAATGCCTGTCCTCAAACCAATACCTGAAATCTGTGTTGTGTGATACGAGCTCGGATTAGTTAATGTTATTTCAATTGTAGACCGGATTATAGATTGTTCAAACCAGGGCGAATGTCCTAAGTATGTCTATCGAAGTTCCATCTAGCATTAAGTAATATAAAATCAGTATGATGCTTGTCCCTGTTTGTCTTTCAGCATGATTTAGGTGTCACTATGAGATTACCTGAGTGTATATTACCAACATATGTGCTTGACTCGAACTTTGTGGTCACTGCCGTAGCAAATCTTTCACATATGAGCCCTCTCATGAACATAGCCTCCTCAGTAACACATAATTGGGCCTCGCTAGCCTAAGCATTATTTGGAATGGCATATTTGGTTGTCAAAGGTCTAGCGCTTGTTAAATCAGTCCATTATTTTCTAAGTGAATACTTCTGCGCTTAAAAATCTAAACCATAAAATATGCCTATACGCCTCTACTTGACAGAAAAATGCTTACCATCGCTTTCAAATAAGTGGAGACGATATGTGGATATCCGATTTCTTATCCATCTCTGCTTATATTTTAAGCTATGCATGATCATTATATATTCACTTCGTGGTAGGGTATGCTTTTAGACATGATTCATCCTATAATCTCGCATGCCTATAATTCTCCTGTTTGAATGAATATTTACACGTCTGTAATTTCCTGCCGAATGAATATCGCTCGCTTGCATAAACTGCCACACCGCTTTTGATTGCCGTCATTCTTTGTTGCCACTATAACACATGCTTAAAAGGAACCAGATTCACCATCCACTTTACTATATGCCTCCAATTATTAATATTCAAAGACATCCGTAATCCGCCAAAGTGTGATTTGAAATTGTCACCGTTTGTTTCGAGAAATAAGAGTTGTTTAGATCATATCACACCTAGTTTAAGATCAGTTTGGATTTAGCCGTAACTCAAGACGCCTATTACTTATTGGTAAAGTCAGGTTCGTAAATTTAGTAAAAACAGGATAAGAGATCGTATAGGTAAATGATAGTTCTCGATCTAATATTGAACTAAGATCGCCACCGTAGTACGCTCGCTTTGTCTATGGAAAATGCTCATTGATTATCGCTTAGATCCGGTCTCATGCCAAGTATGCATTTAAGCCCACATTTATCTTGATTTGGTTAAAGAATCTAGCAGACGCCCATGAATACGCATGAACCTCATAAGGTCATAAGGTCGCTGAGAACGACATCAATAATCGAATGCAAAGAATATCTCGCACCACCGCCCAGCTTCGTTTTTGTGCCTTCGCCACCCTTAATGATAGCCTAGTTTGAATAATCTCGCACTTTAAAACACTTCCCTAAGTGTCACGTATTTATATTCTAGGTTCATATAGTGATTATCTTTTTTTCTCATGTTTATCTAAATGGCGCATCAAGATGTAATTATCTCTAAGTATATTTGATGCTCTATCCATCTATTGAATGACTGAATGAAGTCTGCTTGGTTTAACATAGATATTGTCTGCTTTGGGTATTTGAATATGTCCATTAGGCTCACTTCGCTTGATAATTATTTGACAAATGTTTCGCCTTCATCGCTTTCATTCGTTATGTCTTTGATTTAATATAATGCAATTAAATCATACGCGCTTGAATATGTGATTATTTGTCTATTTAATTGTTGACAAAGTTTGGAGTGCATACTAATCCTTATCTTTTCTTTATTTACATGGCACGCACCGGAGCAAAAATAAAGAGTCTCACGGCGAGACTCATCGCAAGCCATTTCAAATGGCAACCCGCACCTGCATCCATCGAGTTCCATCTTCAGCAACTCTTAGGAAAAAACAAATAGGACAAGATGTCGTGGTCATCCGTCTCGACTCCTCTTACTCTCTAAAATTAATTGCCTAATTATGCCTTTATTTGTTATTCGCAATTCTATTTATTTTGTAATAATAAGAGACGTAGAACAATTATTGTCGAAATAAATAAATTGGGCGGGTAGTTTAAAATCGGCAAGGCACTTCTAATTATCTATTTTAGGTTTGTCACTTTATATCTAATCATTTGCCTGAATTATTAAAATCGCATATCTAGAACTAACGCCTCACTTCTTTAATTGCGCAGATAAATCTATGGCCCATAAAGCACCTTTAGCATCTTAGCATTTCCAGCACCCTTTAAGCACTCTTTAACATTTAGCATTCTTTTTGCACTTTTAGCACCATTTACTTTAAAATTAATCTTTAGCACTCTTAAGCACCTTTAGCCTTTTAGCCCCTCTTAGCACTTCTAGCACCTTTAAAATGCTAGCACTCCTTTTGCACCTTTGACACCTTTCTTTTTAAGCTTTCTAAGCATTTTTAAAACTTTAGCATTTTCTAGCATTCTTAACCTTTTAGCACTTTTAATATTTTAGCACCCTTTTAAATACTTTTAAGCCTTCCTTTAAACAATTAGCATCTTATTTATTTTTTAAACACTTTTTCTAAGCAGGAGCCCTTCTAGCATTTAATACCTTTAGCAACCTTTTACTTTAAGGCACCTTTTAAACATTTTAACATTTTAACATCTTATTAAGTAGGTGGAGCTTTATTTTGCATTTTAAAATATAATAATCACCCTAGGCTTGGCAGGACAACCGCAAGTTAGCGGATCTTAGAGGGTGCCTAACCCCTTCCCTCTAGATTAATAAAGAACCCTTACCCAGAATCTCATTAAGTTTAGCAGACCATTAAAATGGAGTTAATGTTTTACTTCAAACTAGTTAAACATTTAGGTGTCCTAATTCACCCAATTAATTAGGTGGCGACTCCGCGAACCCTTAGCATTCTAGCAACCCTTTAGCATTGTAGCACCCTTTTGCAATTTTAGCATTCTTTTAAAACATTTTTTATTTATTTATTTTTTCTAACATTTTGCATTTACTAAGCAGGGCTCGCTATTTAGAAAATGCCGCGGCCGGAAAAGGGCGCGACAGAAATGGCGACTCTGCTGGGGATTTTTAGGTTCTTAACCACAACAGATCTAGGATAATTATTTGGCAATTACTTTGGCATTTAATTTTTTGTGTGTTGTATTTTGTTTTGATCATACCGCTATCGCTTCCTTAAACTGGCATTCCGCTCATATTTCTTCCACTCTGGAAAATTCACACAATCACACACTCACGCGCTGGTGTGCTTCGCGCACCCGCAAATTTCTTCAAATACCCAAATTTTAAGAGAGTTGGCGCCTGCGCGGAGTTAGATCGGTTCGTCTGATCAGCCGCGTAGCCTTCTCACTCGAGTTGTCCGCCTGAACTCAAGGCCTAGAAAAAGCCAAATCTTAGCAACTCAGGATAGAGCTATACCACCCTTATTTTAGGGCATGCATACATTTACCTTAGGTGGGTCGGTCCTTGGCATCGACACCACAATTAGGAAAACACCGAACTTGTCGACGGGTTTCGCAACCCAACGACCAACCAGCATATTATGTGTAGCGTGACAATGACAGACAAATCCAAACCCAATCATGTCAGGCTGAAATTGGAAAAATCGCCATTTGGTCGCCATTTCCAACAAAAGCATTACAACATGACTTGGACAAATCCGTCATAATCTCGCATAAGTGACGTTTAGGCTTACCTCTGGCATAAAGAGGTCCCCTTTGCATGTTAGGAAACGTTTGAATGTACTATGTGTGATATATCTGCTACATGCCTGCAAATTATGTGTTTTGTGCTAACATCGTTTGTTGCATTTTTTAGAAAATTTATCATCCTCCCCAAAGGGTCGGTTCGTATTTGACTAAGCAATGGCAGAGCATCAATACTTCACAAGATCAAAGGCACGGGCATCTGAGCGGAACGAGTCGGAACCTGTCTTGGTTCCTATAGGAAAAGCAGGGGTCTCAGGAGAGAAAGACAGCATAGATCCAGTCGAGCAACTCGCACAATTACCACAGCAAATGGCAACCCTGCAGGCCGAAATCAAAAGGCTCAAGAACCTCACCAGAGCACTCGTCACTGCAAATAACCAAAATACCAAAAATCTCCAAATTATTACGATGCACTCGCTACATATCCCATTCAGCCAATATACAATGCACCCATATATCCCACACAAAACCGAATGCCTAACGTACTCCAGCTAAACACGAACCAAAGGCCACCACAAACCCCTTCTCGCAATGCATATGGCAACCCTTGCGATACCCATATGTATATCGCCACCACCCGCCCACCAAATATCTTCGCACTTCGCCTAAATACCACGTAAAGGCCACCAAAATATACGCCCATTTAGCCGAGCCTTTATCGCAGCTTGTAATGCGAGAGGTTGAGGTTTGCAGGATACTCCACCAATTCCAAAGAATGTGCCCAATCCCAAGTCCAAAAGCTCACATGGAAACAAAAGTTTGCGTACCATTCGAAGCCATCGGACACGACGTGGGAAGGTGTTATACACTCGAGACAAAGTAAGGGAGCCGATCGGAGGAGTCATTCGGTGGAGGAGGCTTACCCCAACGAGTACAATGAACCCCAGGAAGAGAGGTGTTCCTCGCGTAACCCGCTCCGCTGAATCGATTATTTATCCAAGCAGCACCACGCAGAAGCCAAAGAAGGAGATACCGACACGAGCACGAAGACCCGGCCACCACGATGCAGCAAGGGTGTATTGGTTGGATTTGCACCCTTGTCTTGGTCCGCCAGAGCCTGGATAGGAAAAACGATTTATTTTAGCGTAATAATTTATAAACTCATATTTAAGCTTTAATAATGTTTTCGTTTTGCTTGTAATGAACTACGTTTGACTGATTCCTTAAGTGGATACGTGAGCGCCGCCTCGGCCGTCCCACATCTAGAAATTTTTAATTTCACCCAATATTCGCTTGTAATGAACTACGTTCGACTGATTCCCTCACGGGATACGTGGCGCCTAAATCGCTTCGGCCACACCATTAGGAAACTTTCCTTTGCTTTGAAAATGACAAGAATACACATAGCCTATAAGCAACTACATTGAGACCCATTTTAGGCCAAACCCCTTTTCAAAATCCGGGATGCATAGGGTTGCAAGTCCAAACAAGCCAGGCACGCAGATATCAAGGAACAAGGCAGCAAAGTCAAATATGAATCGACCCCCCCCAAACTCACAAATTTTTCGAGCGCAGTCTTTTCATATTAATGTATAGAAAGTGCAACACCAAGCGTAAAATACGGCAAAAAGTTTCTTCATATTAGCAGAAGCAGCAAAAAGCAGCAAAGGCAGAGGATGACAACAATCCAAAGTCCGCAGCAAAAGCAGCAGCAGAAGCGGCATCAACAATCAATACCAAGGTTCGTAGTTCCGCAACAAAACCTAGTGCATCACCGCATCAAGTCAAATTGGCAACCCACGCATCGCACACAAAGAAAGGCATCATGGCAATTCGTCACCGCAAAGACTGCACGTCCGCAAAGCGACAACATCCCAAAGATTCATCAAAGCGACGTGACGACATCTCTACCCATAAAATTGCACTTCTCATATATATATTTATCATCTTGTTTAAACAGGTATACACTAACGTTTTTCTCAAGCTTAGCTTGCAGGAGCATTTATTACACGTAAGCGGCAGAATACGCCCGTGCAATGACGTTATCGGACAAAGAAGTCCACGCAACGACGCCAAAGAAGAACACGCCCGCATAACGAGGTAATCAGCAAGTCCATGCAACGACGCCAAGAAGAACACGCCCGCATAACGACGTAATCGCAGTCCACGCAACGACGCCAAGAAGAACACGCCCGCATAACGACGTAATCAAGAAGTCCATGCAACGACGCCAAGAAGAACACGCCCGCATAACGACGTAATCGCAAGTCCACGCAACGACACCAAAGCAGAACACGCCCGCATAACGACGTAATCGCAAGTCCACGCAACGACACCAGCAGAAGAACACGCCCGCATAACGACGTAATCGCAAGTCCATGCAACGACGCCAAGAAGAACACGCCCGCACAACGACGTAATCGCAAGTCCACGCAACGACGCCAAGCAGAACACGCCCGCATAACGACGTAATCAAGCAAGTCCACGCAACGACGCCGGCAAAGAATACGCCCGCATAACGACGTTATCAGCACAGCAAGTCTACGCAATGACGCCAACAGTAACACGTCCAAGCAGCGACGCTATCAGCACAACAAGTCCGAAAACGACGCCATCATCAGCATATCACGCAGGGACGATTTCTATACTCCCGAAATTGCATTTCTTACGCATGCTTTATTATTCGCTCTCGAAGCATGCACTAACTCTTTCGAGCTTTAGTGTACAGGACAATTGCAGCAGCGACAACATACCCGCTGCTCACAATCGCAACACGCCCTGCGTGCGATTTAAAATCACAAAGATTCGCAACATCGCATCAACACAACAGGCATCGCGTTTCGCAGAATAACCTTTTCTACTCACAGTTGCATTACTTTAAAATTATGCATCATTATTTTGCCTTAACAGTTATGCACTAACCGTTTGTTCAAGTCTTAGCATGCAGCAGCAGGAGCACAACGTGGATTTTCTTACAATAACCGGCAATCTGTTGGGGCCAACCTTCCCAACGACGCGTAGCGCCAAGCGTCGGCCCACTCGCCCACATCACCGTAGAACCCAGCACCACAAGCCATAGCAGTACACCCCAGGTTCAAGCCAGTTATATTCTTTTACTTTTGCACCATAGCCCAGTGTCACCATAACTCGACACTGGGACAAATTTTGAGTCCGCGTTAGCCCGCCGTGGTGTTTAGACCATGGTAACTCAAAGGTCGCCATAACTCGACATCGGGACGCTTTTGATTTTTCATCACCTTATCTACCTATCCAAAGATTTCGCACTGCGAAGATCGAGACAAAATTGCATGTAGTCAACGTCTTTGTCCGAAGATTCTTCCATCATCTCCATACAAAGAGGGACATCTGTTGACACCCAATTTTGACCCTCCCGTCCAGCCATTAACTATAAAATTACACTAATTTTGAAAAAATAATTTTTTAGGATTTTTATAATAAAATGCAACAATAAACCATTAAATACAGGCATAAATAAATAATTTAATAATGGCATCGCGTCTTACGCATCTAGAGTCCCGCGCCCGCGCTTACTAACTTTAAGCTTTGTCGTAATTTTTAAGTAATTAATAAACGCATAAAATAAATAATTTAGCGATAACGTCGTGTCAGGTAGCATAGCCGCATTTATTAGTAATCATGTGTAATTTAAAATCAATCTTAATCTAATACGTGCATTTAATAGCGTCGCATTTAAAAAGCCTTAAACAATTCTTAAATATCATACCTGCATTTAGTATTTAAATAATTTAACACAAACTCTATTCAATTTTAATTTAACTTCGCATAATAAGATTTTAATAATAGCGTCGCATTCTAAAGTATTGAACATTAATTAAATAGCACGCCCGCATTTATTTATTATAACAATTAGATTAATGAAGCACCTAATTATTTTAATCACATTTGTTAATTAATTAATAATACACTTACCTAGAATTAATTAACATTAACTAAGCCTAAAAACTAATTAATTAACTCCTAGAATTAAATACCCACTAACTTAATACCCAACACCCTAATAACTACCCAGCCCAACACCCCTTTAATTCGTCGACCCGCGACCCGCGAGGCCCAACCCGCAAGCCCTTATTTTTCCCTTATACCAAAAAATTTCACAAATACCCTCACTGAATCTCCATCACAAAAACCTAACGAACCCATAAAACTCTAACCTAGAAAACTTCATTCGTCGCCGCCCGGATTTCTCGCCGGAGAATCCGGGCTTCCCTTTACCCACGCACCCCAGTCGACTTTCCTTTCCCGTCTCTAACGATTTCTTACCATAAACCAGCACCCAAATATCACACAAATCATACACGAAATCGCACGAATCAGCACCAATATAGGCAGCCTTGATTACTTACCAGGTTTAGAACCCAAAAGGAGGCTATATATAGCACATGCAAAGGCAGAACGTGGGCATCGATGGGGACATCCCTTAATGATCAACAATCGTAAAGACAGACGAGGAGTTCGTGAGCAAGAATCGACAGAGCATGGAAGTTAGGGCTCAAGACATAGACAATCAAGATAGCACAAATAGGAAATTAGAATCCTTTCCTTTCAATTCCGGTAAAAATCGAAAGGAACTCGCCCTTTCATTCGCATCGCAAACCCAAAGCCCGTCGAGCGGACCGACGACTTGATACGCTGCCCCGGGTCGCTGTCCGGAGAAGGTAATCTCGCCTCCTTTCATATTTTCTCATTCAATCTGTGTTTCGTGACATGTGTAATAGTTATATGTTGTTGAAATATGCGGGTTTAATTCAGCTTGTGCGTGTTAAACCATTCAAAGTTTGTGATGGTTATTATCTGAATCCTTTCGCTTAATATGTCTAACCATGAAGTTTGCATTATAGGACAGGAGTTAAGGGTGTCAGTCGGCAAATGAATCATATCGAGGCGTAATTAGTTAGTTCAAATTAAACTATTAAATGCTCGTCTCAAACCAATACCAAATCATGTTGTGTGATATGAGCTCGGATTAGTTAATGTTATTTCAATTGTAGACCGGATTATAGATTGTTCAAACCAGGGCGAATGTCCTAAGTATGTCTATCGAAGTTCCATCTAGCATTAAGTAATATAAAATCAGTATGATGCTTGTCCCTGTTTGTCTTTCAGCATGATTTAGGTGTTACTATGAGATTACCTGAGTGTATATTACCAACATATGTGCTTGACTCGAACTTTGTGGTCATCGCCAGTAGCAAACTGTTTCACATATGAGCCCCTCTGAACATAGCCCTCCTCAGTAACACATAATTGGGCCTCGCTAGCCTAAGCATTATTTGGAATGGCATATTTGGTTGTCAAAGGTCTAGCATGCTTGTTAAATCAGTCCATTATTTTCTAAGTGAATACTCACGCTAAAAAATCTAAACCATAAAATATGCCTATACGTCTCTACTTCAGCTTAAGAAAAATGCTTACCTACTGCTTTCAAATAAGCTGGAGATGCATATGTGGGATATCTGATTTCTTATCCATCTCTGTTTATATTTTAAGCTATGCATGATCATTATATATTCACTTCCTGTGGTAGGGTATGCTTTTAGACATGATTCATCCTATAATCTCGGCATGCCTATAATTCTCCTGTTTGAATGAATATTTACATGTCTGTAATTTCCCTGGCTGAATGAATATTGGCTCTGCTTGCATAAACTGTCACTGCCTGCTTTTGATTGCCGTCATTCTTTGTTGCCACTATAACACATGCTTAAAAGGAACCAGGATTCAGCCATCCACTTTACTATATGCCTCCAATTATTAATATTCAGCACATCTGTAATCTGCCAAAGTGTGATTTGAAATTGTCACTGGTTTGTTTCTGAGAAATAAGAGTTGTTTAGATCATATCACACCTAGTTTAAGATCAGTTTGGATTTAGCCAGAACTCAAGATGCCTATTACTTATTGGTAAAGTTGTGTCTGTAAATTTAGTAAAAACAGGATAAGAGACTGGTATAGGTAAATGATAGTTCTGGATCTAATATTGAACTAAGATTGGCCACCTGCTGTAGTATGTGCCTGCTTTGTCTATGGAAAATGCTCATTGATTATCAGTTTAGATCTGGGTCTCATGTCAAGTATGCATTTAAGCCCACATTTATCTTGATTTGGTTAAAGAATCTAGCAGATTGCCCATGAATATGCATGAACCTCATAAGGTCATAAGGCTGCTTGAGAACGATACTGAATACTGGAATGCAAAGAATATCTCGCATGAACCGCCCAGTCTTTTTCAGTGCCTTCGCCACCCCTTAATGATAGCCTAGTTTGAATAATCCTGCACCCTTAAAACACTTCCCTAAGTGTCACGTATTTATATTCTAGGTTCATATAGCTGATTATCTTTTTTTTCTCATGTTTATCTAAATGGCGGCAGTCAGTATGTAATTATCTCTTAAGTATATTTGATGCTCTATCCATCTATTGAATGACCTGAATGAAGTCTGTTTGGTTTAACATAGATATTGTCTGTTTGGGTATTTGAATATGTCCATTAGGCTCACTTCGGCTTGATAAGTATTTGGGCGATGTTGTTTCGCCTTTCATCGCTTTCATTCGTTATGTCTTTGATTTAATATAATGCAATTAAATCATACGTGCTTGAATATGTGATTATTTGTCTATTTAATTGTTGACAAAGTTTGGAGTGCATACTAATCCTTATCTTTTCTTTATTTACATGGCACGACCGAAAAAAATAAAGAGTCTCACGGCGAGACTCATCGCAAGCCATTTCAAATGGCAACCCGCACCTGCATCCATCGAGTTCCATCTTCAGCAACTCTTAGGAAAAAACAAATAGGACAAGATGTCGTGGTCATCCGTCTCGACTCCTCTTACTCTCTAAAATTAATTGCCTAATTATGCCTTTATTTGTTATTCGCAATTCTATTTATTTTGTAATAATAAGAGACGTAGAACAATTATTGTCGAAATAAATAAATCATGTAGTTTAAAATCGGCAAGGCACTTCTAATTATCTATTTTAGGTTTGTCACTTTATATCTAATCATTTGCCTGAATTATTAAAATCGCATATCTAGAACTAACGCCTCACTTCTTTAATTGCGCAGATAAATCTATGGCCCATAAAGCACCTTTAGCATCTTAGCATTTCCAGCACCCTTTAAGCACTCTTTAACATTTAACATTCTTTTTGCACTTTTAGCACCATTTACTTTAAAATTAATCTTTAGCACTCTTAAGCACCTTTAGCCTTTTAGCCCCTCTTAGCACTTCTAGCACCTTTAAAATGCTAGCACTCCTTTTGCACCTTTGACACCTTTCTTTTTAAGCTTTCTAAGCATTTTTAAAACTTTAGCATTTTCTAGCATTCTTAACCTTTTAGCACTTTTAATATTTTAGCACCCTTTTAAATACTTTTAAGCCTTCCTTTAAACAATTAGCATCTTATTTATTTTTTAAACACTTTTTCTAAGCAGGAGCCCTTCTAGCATTTAATACCTTTAGCAACCTTTTACTTTAAGGCACCTTTTAAACATTTTAACATTTTAACATCTTATTAAGTAGGTGGAGCTTTATTTTGCATTTTAAAATATAATAATCACCCTAGGCTTGGCAGGACAACCGCAAGTTAGCGGATCTTAGAGGGTGCCTAACCCCTTCCCTCTAGATTAATAAAGAACCCTTACCCAGAATCTCATTAAGTTTAGCAGACCATTAAAATGGAGTTAATGTTTTACTTCAAACTAGTTAAACATTTAGGTGTCCTAATTCACCCAATTAATTAGGTGGCGACTCCGCGAACCCTTAGCATTCTAGCAACCCTTTAGCATTGTAGCACCCTTTTGCAATTTTAGCATTCTTTTAAAACATTTTTTATTTATTTATTTTTTCTAACATTTTGCATTTACTAAGCAGGGCTCGCTATTTAGAAAATGCCGCGGCCGGAAAAGGGCGCGACACCCTTAAGTTGTAAGAACTTTGAAGATCAAGAAAGGAAATGGTAGGATCAGGTTGGAGTCTTTTTCTGCCAAATTTACAATTTGTTGAAAGATTATCTTTCTCAGGTTGACTCGTAGACCTTTTCCTATTTTGTAGAGGAGGAATGTTTGCTCTATGGTTACAATTGACTCGTTCATTGAAGGGAGCCAATTATATATAACAATTTTATGTACTATAGCAAACAATGCAGTAAGCTTTGGCGCAGGACACCTTGAGACCCATCTTTCCAAGACACCTCCAGTTATGTAGTCAATTACTTCATCCCTATCATTCACAACATCCTTTTCTTCTTTTTCATCAATTCCATTACTCAAATTCAAACAATGATTTAGCATGGTAGGTGTGAAGTCATAAAACTTATTATAGAGATATATCTTGTCAAACTTTCTTGACTTGACCTTTTCCACATTAGGTTTCATATTTGCATAGAACAACCTCACAATATCATCAATGTATGGACATTTGTTGTTTACTGAGCCTAGTAGATTTCTTTCTGTAAAGAAATCCATCAGGTCGTACTCGGTTCATGAGGCTATGTCCACTACCTTTTCTGTTCTTATGATTCAATTTTTATACCAAGACCAATGTTTAGAATTTTCTTTAGTTAAGAACTTCTCTGAGTAAGGATTTACCTCTGTCTCAGATTCGATTGCGGGTTTGCTCGATGAGGTGGGAGTACTGGATTCCTTTGTCTCTGGTTGAGATGTTGTGGGAGATGTTGTGACATGTTTAGCAACAACTGGATCATCCTCTGACAACTTCTCACTTACTGTTTTTGCAAGAATTCTTTTGGGCAAAACTTCTTTAAATGAGTATCATCCGGAATTTCATGTTCTTTACTCGACTCCACAGCATTACGAACAAATAGATTAGAATAAGATGGTGATTCTAGAGTTTCTGTTGATAGTTCAGCCGACGACGTCTTCTCAGCATCATCATCAGTGGACAGATCGTGGTCTGAATCACTCCAATCATTGCTAGATACGGCAGAGACAGTGGTATCGACCTTCGATCTTTTTGCAGCAGATTCAGGGCTGTTGAAACTTCTCTCAAAATTGCGAGTGGACATTCGAGTGGGAAACTTGGATGTGCTTTCCCTCTTTGGTAAAACAGTGACATCAGGAGTTTTCTCCAAGTCGATTGGATTGTTGGTGTCTCCTAGGTAAGCTGTTTCGAGTGGTTCTTGGAACTCACTTAATACAATGGATGTGCAATCTGGCGGACTTGTGCTCATTGGTGTGTGTTCCGAAATATTTGGTGACATTTTGGGTGACATTGGTGAAATATTCATTGGTGAGAATAGTGAAGAAGATGAAGTGGTTTTAGGGTTTTTGAGGATTTTGGAAGATAGAGTGTTTGAGAATGGATCCATCGGTTTTGGTGTTTAAACCGAGATGATGCGATTTTCTTCCCTTTTAAAAAAAAAAACTTTTTCGGGAAAAACTAGACAAGAATGAATACCAATTGAAGATGAATTTATACACTTGGCAAAAGTATTTTTGTTTCCAGATTTTAAGAGTTTGTATTGTATTCCAATACTTGTTCCTAAAATTTAGAGTTTTTAAAATATAGACATCAAGATTAGATCATTATCAACAAAAAACATTAAAATATGTTCAAAATCAACGGCACACAGTAGGGAAAAAATACAACTAAATTTTCAAAAATCAGTTACACACTGCATCCTAACCAATATCAGTATCTGAGAATGTCAACAGTAATGCTAGCAACATTTTGAACAACACATGTATCATAATCTCTAAAGAACATTTACATTTCGGCAATAAATCAAGACACGTTTCATATATGATTTTATGAGTTCAATCTCCAGACCAATGTAACATTTTCTCATTTAGTCCTAGATCTAATCATAAAACACATACAAAATTTATTTTCGTGTCAAAAAACAAGAATACTTATTTAACATTCTCATAATTTCTTTTTATTAAGCACTTTGATACTCCTATAGTATAGGAACAATATCAATTTTCAAGGACTTTGCCCAATTTTCACAATTGCCGAGAATTATAAAGGTTTTGCCTTATTTTGATACTTTTTTTTATGATATCTAATATCATCGCATAGAACGGTATCACATTAAAATCATGTTCTTATTTGAAAAACCACACATGTATGAACAAAAATCAGACATAACAATATACTGAAAATCAGATTCTGATATTACAAAGGTAAATGTCATCCGAAATGTTAGAGATATTTTAGACGACATTCGCCCAACAGTGCCGAATTCAGAAAGTACAGAAATCAAAAGAGTTTTTCAAACTGGAAAATCTCTCATGATCTAAAGCTTTTGTGAAGATATCAGCTAGTTGATGAAGTGTAACAACATAATCAATTTGAACTAGCTATTTTTCAACCAAATCTCTTAGAAAAAGATGTCTAATATCTATATGTTTGGTACGAAAGTGCTGAACTGGATTTTTTGAAATGTTAATGGCACTCATATTATCACAATACAAAACTAAGATATTATTTGAAAAACCATAGTCGTCCAACATGTGTCTTAACCATATTAATTGAGAACAACAACTCCCAGCTGCTACATATTCAGATTCAGTAGTTGAGAGTGAGACACAGTTTTGTTTGCGACTATACCAAGAAACTAAATTATTGCCAAGGTAAAAACATACTCCACTTATACTCTTTCTGTCATCTACATCAACAGCTCAATCTGAGTCACTATATCCTATTAAATTAGGATTAGTGTCTTTGGAATACCAAATTCCCAACTCACATGTGTCGGCAACATATCTGATGACACGTTTTATGACATTTAAGTGGAAGATTTTGGGGCAGACTTGGAATCGAGCACACACACATACATTAAACATTAGATCAGAACGACTAGCCATGTGTTACACCTCGTGAGTTTAAGACAATAAGTAAGGACGTAATAAGAAAAATAGAATTCGAGTATTGGAAATTAATATACTTAAGGATGTGATTATAGAATAATTTTTGATAATGACGAATGCGACGCCGGAAAATTCTTTAGTAATGATGGTATATATACATATATAATTTTCGTTATGGATTAGTAAGGTATATAAGATACGACGATAAGAATTTAAGGCAATGAGTGTTGAGATTAATTGAAGGAGGGGTTAAGATTTATTACTTGAGGTTGTTTTTAACTAAGAGGGCCAAAGTGTAAGTTTAAACAAGTATTTTCAGATTTCCTTAAAATACCAAAATCCTTCTATTCTAATTTCAATTTCATTCTAAACACCAAGTTCATCTCCTCCTCTCTCAACCCAAATCCGAAAATTGCACCATTCTTAGCAAGAATTGAATTCATTCTATAACCTTCTTCCTAGATTAATTCATCTAACAATTAGAAGCCCAAATAGGAATCAAAAACAGTGAGTTTTTTGGGATTTTGGGACATAATTTTAGTCAACTTTGGAGGGATATATAGCCTAGTATATTAGGAGTTTTTGAGTGTTTAAAAAGCCTAAAATGAAGTTCGTCGAGTCTAGTTTCCAACGCAACAAACCTCTCGTCGATAGGAAATCGGAGTAGAGAGTTATGGACGTTACAAATTCAGTTGACAGAACATTGGGCATTTCGCCAATGCTACCCGCGATTTGAGCCTCAATTTTCAGATCTTTGAGACGAATTTGTGGAAGAAAAATATGTTAGAATGTTGGGTTAACATTGTAGAACACATGCATGTCAATTTGGAGTTGAAGAAGTGACAAAATTGGACAAGAATTTGATGCAATTTAGGACATCAATCGGGCTGTGCAGTGACGTTTTTGGGACTGTTTTGGGACCAATTTAAGGTATGAAATTCTTATTTTATGGAGTATTTGGAAGATTAAGTGATGTTGTAACTAAGGGATTAACTTTTGATAAAGAAATAACTTGAAATTTGAGATTGCATGTGAATATTTTGGGGTGTTAATGTCGATTGTGGACTGTTTTGTATATATGGGTTTGATTATTGTTGTTGTTAACATTATCACTAATTGCATGTTGAGAATTGAAAAGAGATCTTGATGTTTAAGTTGTAATTGGTTATATGAAAGCATTGAAATATGAATTGGATTTTAAGGAGTTAAGAAAAAGAGCTTGGGTAATGTGGATATTGGCCGAAAACTTGCTTGAAATTATTGGAAATTGTTGTGATGTATTAGGGGTTGTTTTTGTTAAGTTATAATGATGGAAAAATAAGTTATGAACTTATAAATACGTTGTGGCAATTGCCAACACATATCTTAAAGCAATTAAAATGTAGTAAGGTGATATGTTGCAAACTAGAAGACTTGCACTCTTGATGGTTGTATTCCATAAATGTAAGGAGAAAGAATGCATAACTATGGTGTAAATATAGTATATGGACTGATTTTGTGATAACTTGGAATTGTGATTTGTTAATTGGTATTGTTGTCATTTGTTGAAAATTTTGGATGTACATATAAATAGGGGAAGTGATGCCCAAATTTTTATAGACTAGAGAGTCGTTATTCGATATAAAGTATGCTAGTAATCATAGAATTAACGGACATATTACCATTATTATAGGTTGAAGCACTAGACGAGACGTATTCTAATATTGAGTTGATTAGTTCGACTAAAATGTATGTGAGATATTTCCTTCTTTCTTTTGGCATGATTTTTATAAAAGTACGGCGGACGTACTTAACTCCTACCAGTTCAGTTTTAAAAATGATTATTTACTAGTGATTATGATTTCAGTAACAGAGTTTATGATAATAATTTTATTGAGAGTCACATAATGATTTTAATTGCATACAGTTGCTCGTGATATCTACTCGTGCTAAGTGTTACTATTTCACTCCACTGAGTCCCGGGCCAGGTCATGTTCGTGCGCAGCCATGCATCATTCATCGTGTCCCTCACTAGAGGGTCGAGACACGTTATATATATATATATATATATATATATATATATATATATATACAGATTACATCGAGTTCCTCCATAGAGGGCCGAGACACGTTACGCGCGCAGATACAGATTCCATCGAGTCCCTCCATAGAGGGCCGAGACATGTTATACAGTTTCATATACAGACATGCATGATGATTTATGATTCAGTATACATGATATGATTTTCGAACACGATTCTCGCTTTATGAAATTTGATGACTCTGCTTTACTTGGTACTTGTTATTCAGATTTCAAGATTTTATGTTTTACATACTCGAGACATTATTTTGTACCGACTCTCTCTTGGGGCTGCGTTCATGCCCGCAGGTTCAGGTGTTCAGATAGGTGACCTTCCGCTTAGGACTTCAGACAAAGCTGGAGAGCTCTTTGTTCGAGCCGCCTATTTTGGTACAGATCTTCATCTTTCGCACTTATGCATATTTGGGCACGACGGCCATGTCCCGTCATATGTCGAGATCGCACTCTTAGGTCCGTAGACACAAGTGGGTTGGAAGTTTGTACCTTGTTTTGGGTTGTAGTGTTGTTGTACTCTGTGCGGGCGTTCCTGTTATTTCTATCAGATCGTGGCAAATTTGCGGCTTGATTATTTTTACTATTCTTTATGTATATAATGTTGGTTGGTGGCGTTTAGTCTGGCTAGCCTATTTTTGTTGTTGTTCATATTGATTTGGCGCACTTCGCCGCCCATTTTGGGAGATGTTGTAAAAGAATATTACACGCCAAAATTTCTATAAATTTCGGTAGTAAAGGGATTAAGAATGACAGGTAAATAATGACGTTCAATTAACGTTTAGTCGCGGCCCGTCGGGTCGGGTCGTGACACCATGAGATACAGGAGACTACCTATCATCGATCAATACAATATTGGATTGACATTTTCCCAACATCGTCTTTGCATATAGTCTGTGTTGATCCCATTGGAGTCCTCATATGTTTAGCATTCTCCAATCCAAACTTTTTGACCAAATTCTTGGCATACTGTCACGACCCGACCCGACGGGCTGCGACTAAACGTCCTAATTGGACGTCATTACTGACCTGTCACTCTTAATCCATTTAATATCGAGATCTATAGAAATTTCGGCAACACAACGTTGCTTTTACAACATCTCCCCAAAATGGGCGAGCCGACAAGGCTGCCAAATCAATAACAGAACAACAAACAAAACAGGCTAGCCGATTAGGCTGCCACCAACCAACATTATATACATAAGGAATAGTCAAAATAAGCAAGTCGGCAAAGCTGCCACTAGATACCAACAGGAATAACCGGGAACTCCCCAACACAGAGTACAACAACATATTGTAAGCACCATACTTCCTTAGCTAGCTAATGGGATTAGGGTTTTCTCAACCCTCCTTAGCAGGAAGCTGTTGGTGTTCTTGTGAAGTTGATAAAATACAAACAAATACTATATCTACGACATAAAAACATCAAAGGGTTCGCGTGGCCTAATGGATAAGGCGCTCGCCTCCGGAGCGGGAGATTGTGGGTTCGAGTCCCACCGTGAACGCAGAGCTCAGCTCAATTTTTAATTATGTAGTACGGAGTAATAAATTTATTTTTCTTAAAATCTTTATAATGTAATAACAAAATTAATACGTTACTACAAGGTGTTTCTAAAATATTTGATCAAACTTTAGTTGATAAATGAATAATTGAACATGATTAGTAGGATAACTATTGTTCTTCGAGTCCCACCGTGAACGCAGAGCTCAGCTCAATTTTTAATTATGTAGTACGGAGTAATAAATTTATTTTTCTTAAAATCTTTATAATGTAATAACAAAATTAATACGTTACTACAAGGTGTTTCTAAAATATTTGATCAAACTTTAGTTCAATAAATGAATAATTGAACATGAGTTGTAGTATAACTATTGTTCTTCGAGTCCCACCGTGAACGCAGAGCTCAGCTCAATTTTTAATTATGTAGTACGGAGTAATAAATTTATTTTTCTTAAAATCTTTATAATGTAATAACAAAATTAATACGTTACTACAAGGTGTTTCTAAAATATTTGATCAAACTTTAGTTCAATAAATGAATAATTGAACATGAGTTGTAGTATAACTATTTTTTAATATAATCCTTGTGGTTGGTAAGAATTTATTTGTTATGAATATACTACCAACTTGTAGATATTTTAATATTTAATATAAATGATTGATAAACATGATTGATAAATATATCTACCAACTTATTAGTCAATTTTTACATTTAAATTTTTTAAAATCATAATTTGAGATTCATCTCATGTCCAACCACCTACTAACAAAGTTGGAAAAACTCACTTAACAACACAAGTTAGAGGCATATTTGATTACTTAGACCCTGAATACTTGCGATCTGGTCAACTCAATAATAAAAGTGATGTTTATGCATTTGGTGTGCTACCAGTGGAACTTGTTACTAGTCGAAGTGTTGTTTCTCCTGATGCATCGTCTAGTAGTGATCAAGGCTTAGCGATGTGTTCCAAATCAATGGTCAAATAAAATTGTTTGCTAGAAATTATTGTAAAGAATGAATATTAGGTCTAACTCAATTCCAAAAAATAGTTTCTAGGGTGATAATTGTTCAAGTTCATATAAGGAGTCCATGTCCTCAATCCATATCCGATGTGAGATTTTTAATAATATTTATAACTTGAGTGTCATAATCTTATTCATCTTTTTCTTATCTACATAAGCTAGAGTCGGAAGCTTAATTCAAGTATTTATGATTTTGATGACAATATATGTCAAACGAATGACTCAGCACTACGTGACTTTAGAAATATAATTCTTGATATTCAAAAATATTTGAGGTTTGAAATAAACAATAAGTGAAAATAATAAAGAAGCAAAATATAAGTTGAGTCTATATTCCTTTATTAAACGATGTACACTACAAATAGAAGAGGGAATCACGCACTATACATATCAGGGAATTATTTAGTATGATTGACACTGGTAATGATATTTGTTTATTTATTCTTATGAGAGATCTTGAAGTGAAATCCATCTGGAAATCTTATAATTGGTGCTCGAATAATTTTGCCTCCCTTCACCATTGTCCATCTGCAAAGTTCATGTTGAAAAAGACAAACACAATAAGAAATTCATATGAAAAAGAGTTTAAATTATATGCGACCGATAATAAATAATATTTACAATTTAAGTCATCTTAGAAGATAATTGTAGATAACTTTTTATGAAAAACATTAATTGATAGTTTGATAAAAATAGTAATGAACATGCTATGTTATGATAAGTTAAACTCTATACTATACATTATTAGTGTAAAATATCTTTATGATTTTTAGTTTGATGTCTAGTAGGCTTTGAGGCCCGACAAATCTGAATTCGTATACTTTGGAAGTAAGCACTTCCTAACAAAAGCGATTCCACTAAAATAACTTTACATTTATGTAACTTAGATAACGTAAAAATATATATACTGTCAGTATTTATAACTTTAATTAATGGAAAAAATGTACTAATAAATTACCTATATTTAGAGACTAAGACATGTAGGAAGGTTGCTAAAAAGACCCTGCTATATTCTGCACCAGCACATTGCTTCATCCCAGATCCAAATGGCATGAAATTCTTAGCTGCACAACTTGGTTGAATTTCCTTTTTTTTTTGTTCCAAAAAAAATAAAATAAAGAAATGAAATTAGGAAGTTAATATAGGAGTTCATTTTAGAATTTTGCTAATTGTTAAATAATTATGTTTTATATATTACCTTCCATCTCCATGGATTAAATGAAAGGGGATCCTCAAATTGAGCTGAGTTCAGATGAAGAGCAGCAGTGGCAATCATAATTACCCAGCCTGATGGAATTGTATATCCTAAATAATAAATAAACAAAAAAATTATTCCAATTTTCAATTTTGACTTCAAAATTGGAGTTTAAGGTATTTGTTACGACGAAAAATACTTCGAAATATTTAACTTTGTCTCTGTGAAATTTAGGAACAATTTCACATATTCACAGTATATATTGTATTTATTATTGACATGTATCAAGATCTAATAATTTTATTGTCAGAAAAAGACTTATTTTCAAAAAAATATTTTTCTTTGTACTAAATACACCTTTAAACTTTTTAATTTTCTTTCGTTGTCATACCGTTAACTGGAATATCCTTTAATGCTCGACGGAATAGTCCAGGTGCAATATTTCCCAACCTCAGGACTTCATTGATAACCTATATAATAAATACATATGATAAAATAAGAAAAAGAAACTAAGCCACAATATAGTTACATGAATGTTGGCTTATGTTTTAAAGTAATTATCTTTTGGTATATAATATGATAGTGTATATCATCAGTATATAAAGTTAAAATCTCGTTTGTTAATAAGTGTAGAAGAGACCTGAAGTGTAAATGTCATGGATTTGTAGTCATTCCAAGTGAGAGGAGCATCCAGATCCTCTTTATTCTTCAAAATTGAGTCATGTTCAGCCTGGATTGAGGATATATATATATATATATATATATAACATATGGTAATTAGAAATAATGTTCATATATCTATATACATATGAAGTAAATAATTAGACAAAGATTAAGATACTGACTATTAATTCCTCCAAGACAACAGGATGTTCAGCAAGCAACTTGAAAGACAAAGCCAATGTTGTTGAAATTGAATCAGAGGTGACAAATAACAATCCAAACATCATTTGAACTATGTAATCCTCTGTTAAGAATTTCTGAGAATCAATATCTCTCAGCAGATGATCGACTAGGTCTTCCTCTCCTCCGCGTTTTACTGTTGGTGAATTGAGCCTCTTTTTCAGCACGTCTCTCATTGTTTCACGTACTTTCTTATGAATCTGCATTAATTTTGTTGAACCCGTTTAAGTTAGTTGATTGTAAATAGATTATAAGTTTTAAGTGATGAAAAATATTTTAAAGTGATAAACCTAATTTTATAAATAAGTAGTTGTGTGTTACGTGTATGATGAAGTGAGCCTCTTTTTCAGTATGTCTTTCTTTGTTTTGCGCACTTTCTTATGAGTCTACATTAATCTTTTTAGAACTTTTATGCTACACTGACAACAGCCTAAGGTGACTCATTTAAAAACATAACCATAGTTTTTATTCTTTTACAAATTTAGCTATGTTTAACTTGTGTATAATCAATGTGTAGTGTACAAAATATGCACTAATTATACAACTATTATATACTTGCACCGGCTTCAAAGGTTATGACTAGACGCGCAAATATTTTTAGCTGTCTGGCTAAAACTGTAAGCTTCCTGATTTTGTGTGTGTGATAATTAACAAAGAGAAACAGATGAAATTGAATTGAAAGATGTATACTATATGATATTATACCTGCAAACATTTATGATGAGCAGTTCCAGGGAGATTAATTGGGAAAGACATTAAGCCTTCTACTAAGTCCCTGAACATGTCACTGATATTGAATGGTGCATTCTCAAGATCACCACTGAAAATTTGCTTTGCAGCAAAATCAACTGTCATCTGCCATTTCTCAAATGAAAAGCCAATAAGTGTTAATTTGTATTTACACTAATATATTGCATAGATAACAAACAACTAGTATTGTGTTAATAACATACATAATGCACAGTTCAAAAAATGGTAAGTTTGGGTAGATTTAGAATAGTCCCCTAAATATAGTATTTTGGTCCTATAAGGTTGTCAAAATGGAGCATTGTTGGTCTTCGACAAGTATTTAACAAACCTTGAGTGTTAGATTTAACAAGAACTGCGATAAAAAAATTGACGAGAAAACACTAGGAAAGTCCAATCAATCAGAAACTCCAATACCAAAAACTACAATAGATAATAAAAATAGACAAAAGAAAAGCAGAATTACACCACAAAAAACTTCATCAAACTCCAAAAATAGAAAAAAATAGCAGAAACCCCACCTCCAAAATTATTTCCCGTGAAAATAAAAATTTCACAGTTCTCGTTACTTAATGGAGACAAAAGAGCTCATTTTTTTTTATAAATTTAAAGGACCAAACTGCTCAGGAGTATATTTAAAAGACTATTTTAGACCTACCTCTAAAAATAAAAGGACCATTTCTCTCATTTCTTGGCAAAATATATAAGGAGATATATGCAATTAGTAGGTGAGAATATTACTTTGATGGCCGCACTTTTTACTTCAAGAGACTCTTGGATTGACCACTTTTCAAGAGTAAAATTAATAAAATTTTCCATTTGAGGAAGTAACTTGTCCTTGAGTGCCTCCACACCAAAATGATTTAGAGTCAAATGCCTTGTATATTTTCTTGAAGATTGAGTATTTTGTTCAAATACTTCAGCAAATGTGTCTAATGACCATGTCTCCACTAATTTTCCATCTTGCTTAAGAATGTAACTGTTGAATTCTGGATCTGCACTTATAATCACTGGCCTCCCTGCCACATTTGTTTTAAACATCTGTCCATATCTGATATAAGTAGAAACAAATCATTATGATGTTATGAACAAATTTCAATACAATAAGAGTAATACTGAATATATTTGATTGAAAGAAGAGTTTACGAAAGAAATAATATTTGTGTAATTATAAGACTTTTACAACTTGTGATCTTCAAAATATTATGACGTTTGTGTGGCTTTAAAAACTTCTCAATAAGATTAAATTGAGAAGTTTGAAAAGGGATCATTCTTTTTTAAACAAACAATAAAGGAAATACATTCACATTATTTGGAAAAAATGGAGAACTATTTTTCCAGTAATCATGTTTGAAATTAAGTATTCCCTCAGTATCATAGCTTGCGGTACTTGACTAAGTACATCAAAAGTTAAGAAAGAAAGAAAAAAAGACCTTAGAACTTTTGATCTAAAATAAATTATAGTACTGGATTTTGTGTTTATAAATCGCCGGGTAAAATGAAAAATTTAAAGTCAAATTATCTCTAAATATATATAAAAAAAATTTAAAAATAAGCTAATAAGAAAAGTGTACTACATAAAATGAGACTTAGTTCGGCAGAATCTAATATTTTTTATCTCATCAAAACCCAATCTTTAAATTCAGAATTACAACGTCTAAATTCTGAATATGTTAGTGTTTTACTACACTGAAGTGTAAGCAAGAAAATGAACTTACTTTTTAATTCTATTTTTCAAGAATGGAGGAAGGTCTAAAGAGTGACTTGGAAGGATCAATTGAAGAGTTTCCCCTATAAGAGGGAACCCCATGGAACCTGGAGGAAGAATTCCATTGCATTTTGGATTTCTCCATCTATAAGTCAATTGAGTAACATAAATAGTTAACAATGTTACCACAAAATACCCAACTCCCAATAAATTTATCTTTCTTATTTCTTCTAAGACGGAGGTGAATAGAGTGTCCATCGCCATAAAACTCTACTGCAATGAACTTGAATCTACTTAAGAAAAAAAAGAGAAATAAAAGAGATAGAAATGAAGTTTTTCACCATCTAAACAATTTTGTATACTGCAATATATATAGGCCATGGGTGGTTCCAATAGATACTTCATAACAGCATCCAAAGACAAACTTTGTGGTGATTACTCCATAGATTTAATAAAATAAATTGTTGTTATGTTGACTACAAGGGAAAAAAACAATTTGGAGTATTCAGAACGGCAGAAAACGACATTGGATCGCATCAACTAATAATTATTCCTTCTTTCATACTGGAGTCTTATTTTGTCACCATACATGACTATTCGATATCCGAAACTGATTGGTTTGATTAATGTAAATTCACGCCGCGTAAGTCTCATTAAAGAGGAAATTTTTTTCATTCCAACTGCTCGAACTCGAGACCTTTGAGGAAACTTCAACTTCAAAGGTAAGACTTAGTTCTAATCATTTGAGTTTTCAAGTAACATTAAAATGTTCAAAATTTGAATAGCAAATACTGAATTTAAACTGCAATTATGAATCTTTATAAAGCAAATACTGAACACAAATATATGTGTTCCGACTAAAAATGCTATATGTGGTTGATGTTATTATCTCACTCAGACAATGTTACGTCAAAACATACAGACGGATATGTTAGCCGAGACAGATACTATTACTCAAACTAATTGAATGGACCTGCAACTAATTAAACTACTATGATAGTTCAGAAATAATCTGTTGGTGAGTTGTTTAAGTCAGAAGCAGCAACAACCTTGAAACTGTCTCGCGGAACGGAAGAAACTGGAGAAGGCTGCCAAGAAAGCTGATTCCCTTGCCAGTCAGTTATGATTCCTCCAGCACCCCCGACTGTAGGAATTAACCTGAGAAGACCATAAGGCTCGACAGCACAATCGACAACGAGTTGCAACATACCGGCAGCTAACTCAGAGTAAGCAATGCAGTTGCCGTTGAAGAAAGTTTCTCCCACATTGTATGTCAACCAGTTGTAGGCAAATTTTTCATCTTTGTTGTAATCGGGGTCAGTGATATCAACATATGCTTGTTCTAGGTCGCTAGCTTGTGTCTTCACGAGGGCACCGTTTCTAGTAGTCTTGCCCCTCATTCCAACGGTTTTGATCCCTGTAATAGGATTACTGATGCAACTGATTACCGGTTTACCATTGTGAACTACAGCTATCGACATGCAAAATGTAGGCAGGAGTCGCTCTTCTATACCGTTAACGTGGTCCAAAACCCAAACAAACTGGAGATTCTTTGTTCCACTGCAATTGTTCCATCCAGATTGTTTCCCGTACACAACGTGATTATTAGAATATTCTAGAATAGAATATTCTAGAAGTAATACCATTATTATAGAAATATTGTGTAGTATATTGTATTAATGTAGTATCCCATCTTATATGGTAAGTAGTTTAATGTATAGGAATATTTTTAGGATTATTCTAGATTCTTCCTAGTTAGTGTAAAGATGTATATGTTCTTACCTAATGGAATGAAGTCTTTTGAGGAAAATATTCTATCATGGTATCAAGAGCTTAGGAAAAGATTCATCTTCCTAAACACCAAAATTGTTTCTTTTTTTTTTCGAAATTTCGTTCTCCTCCACATCGAAATTTTTGATTTTCCTGTTCATCGTGTTTTTGTTTTTTCATCCAACTATTATCAACATGTCTGAATCCAAATCGTTCTATCACCCAGCCCTCACAGTTTCCAATATCAAAACTCATGTTCCCATAACTTTACAAATGGAGAATGTGCACTATGCTTCCTGGGCGGAACTTTTTAAAATATGTTGTCGTTCTCACCGGGTTCTTCACCACATCATTTCCCCGGAAAAAGACAAAGAAAGAGTCTTGACAACGGATGAAGACAAAGAATTGTGGGATGTCCTAGATGCCACTGTTCTTGGTTGGATGTATTCAACAATATCCACGGATTTTTTGCACACGATCATGGAAACAGATTCTAAGACAATTGATGCTTGAAATCGATTACGGGATATTTTTTATGATAATCAAAATTCCCGTGCAGTTGCTTTGGAACAAGAATTCTCCAGTGTTGATATGGAGGATTTTCCTAATGCGTCTGCTTATTGTCAACGCCTCAAAGTGTTGGCGGATCAATTAAAAAATGTTGGTTCCCCCGTCTCCGACAACCGTTTGGTTCTACAACTTGTTGCCGGATTGACAGAGGCATATAGCGGGGTTGCCACCGTTATCCGTCAAAGTAACCCACTTCCGTTATTCTACAAAGCAAGATCTATGTTAATCCTAGAAGAACAAGGTCTTTCCAAAAAGGTTGCTAACACAACCGAATCGGCGTACATGGTCACTAATGATGGAAATAACCGGGGTCAAAAAGGACGGCATGGAAATAAAAAAGGTGGAAACCGCAACAAAAACGGAAATCATCGCAACTCCGGCGGCGGTTGGAATTCCGGCGGTGGTTACGGCGGTTCCGGCGGCGGCTCCGGTGGCGGCGGCTCTGGCGGCGGCGGCGGCTCGGCGTAGCGATGGCGGCAGCGGCGGCGAAGCTGGCTCGCCACAATGGACTTGGCTGACCCTTGTCCTACTCCTACCACAACCGGTCCAGCCCACTTCAGAGCCCAAGAATCACCCACAAGAAGGCGTTTTTGCCCGGCCAGCTGGGAAGCGAGCAACAACAAGTATTGGGCCAAAGATGGGCAGCCAAAGAAGATCACCGTTTGGGCAAGCGGTGGCTAACAATGCAGTTAAGAAGAAGACAGCTACCAAGAAATGCGAGGCAAGGCAGCAGCTGGGCCAATTTTGGGCCTCGGTAACGAGGCCCACTCAACAGGCCAATCGGAATCAACATGCCATGACACGCCTGGATTAATCCACCGCATACGAATTGGTATATGGACTCGTGTGCAACGCGTCACATGACGTCATCCCAAGGTAATCTCACGTCCTATTTTAATTTGAGCAAATCAAATGGTATAACTGTCGGAAATGGCCATTTCATTCCAATAAAAGGTTATGGTTCCACTAAATTGTCCAAACCAAATCCACCATTAGCCTTGAAAAATGTTATTCATGCACCACAATTAATCAAAAACCTAATCTCCGTTCGAAAGTTTACTTCAGATAACTGGGTTACCGTAGCTTTTGATCCTTTTGGTTTTACTGTGTGTGATTTTCAGACAGGGGCACGGGTAATGAGATGTGATAGCCAGGGAGAATTTTATCCAGTTACTTCACTACTACAACCGGACAAGAAACATTTTAATTTTGCTGTTTTTAATTCCAATTTATGGCATGAACGTTTGGGACATCCGGGAGAGTCTGTTTTAAACTCTCTCAAACGCAATAATTCAATTTCATGTACACGAACTCTTAATAAGTGTCAGTCGTGTCCTTTGGGTAAGCATATTCAACTACCTTTTGAGTCTTCTTCTAATTGCACTTTTTTGCCATTTGAGACTATACATTGTGATATTTGGACATCCCCAGTTTTGAGCTCTTCAGGGCATAGATATTATTTGCTTGTTTTAGATGATTACTCTAAATTCTTGTGGACATTTCCCATATCAAAAAAATCACAAGTGTTTTCTACATTCCTTAGTTTTAGAGCTTTCATCCAAAAACAGTTTGAAAGGGATATCAAAAACATCCAATGTGATAACGGGCGGGAGTTTGATAATAGACAATTCTGGGATTTTTGCAAAACAAATGGTTTGAATTTTCGCCACGCCCCACACATCTTCTCAGAATGGACAGGCGGAACGCAAAATACGAACCATAAATAATATTGTCAGGACATCCCTTGCTCATGCCTCACTTCCCCCTAACTTTTGGCATCATGCACTTCAGATGACTACGTATTTGTTGAATATACTACCAAATAAACATACATCACACCAAACACCCCTTCAATTACTATACCTTCGAAAACCGACATACTCTCATCTCCGGGTTTTTGGGTGCTTGTGTTTTCCATTATTTCCATCCACCACCATCCATAAATTACAACCGAGATCTACTCCATGCATTTTTTTGGGATACCCATCCCATCATCGGGGATACAAATGTTATGACCTATCATCCAATAGGATTTTTATCGATCACATGTTATATTTGATGAAACTCAATTCCCATTTAGAAAAATCAATGAGTCACAATCTCCCACTTACGAAGTTTTGGATCTTTGGAATACACCCAATTTTTACCCAACCATTGTCTCATAGTTCGGTCACTGCTACTGCAAATGGACAAAATTCTGTTAACCCATTACCCGTGTCCCTACCAAATGGTGTCCAACCCACTGTCCGGGATACTGATACACATTCGGGCCCATATGCTTTGACACCTACCCTTAATGCAACCAAGCCCTCGATTCACCCCGCTATACAAATACCACATTGGCCGATGGCGTCGACCCATCGCCCGACAACACGCCCAGCCACCAGAGTCACATGGTATTGTCAAACCCAACACTAAATACAGCCTTCACACCCAAATTTCCAAATCACCATTACCAAGTAACCCTGTGTCTGCTCTGAAAGACCCAAACTGGAAAATGGCCATGGATGATGAATATCAAGCTCTTATTAAAAATAGGACATGGGATTCGATTGCCGCCCATCTAATGCTAACATCATTCGGCCTATGTGGATTTTTACCCATAAAGAAAAATCGATGGTTTTTGAGCGGCATAAGGCCCGCTTGTAGGTGATGGGAAGACGCAGCAGTTGGCATCGATTGTGGAGAGACATTCAGTCCAAAGAGTCAAACCACCACTATCGTAATAGCGCTCACTGTCTCTCTCCGGAGGATGGTCACTCCACCATTGGATGTTAAAAATGCATTTCTCCACGGTCATCTAAATGAGATCGCTATACGCACCAACCATCGGTACAGAGATCCAAAATATCCCAATCATGTATGCCGCTAAACAAGTCTTTGTATGGTCTCAAACAAGCACCTGTGGCCCAGTATCGCCGGCTTGCGATTTTGTATCACGATGGGGTTTTCACACACCGGTCCGATAATTCCCTTTTATCTATCATCGTGGTAATCATACGCTTATCTTCTATCAGATGTGGATGATATTATTCGATGACTTCCTCGTAATCTCTTCGCAAGAATATCATGTCTCAACTCGTTCGAATTTGCTATGAAGGATCTTGGTCCATTGCACTTTTTCTAGGAATTGATGTGACAAGACACGCAGTGGGCTCTTTCTCTCGTAAGTATGATCCGAGATCGCGAACGGGCCGGAATGGCCTCTTGCAAACCCTCAAAGAACACCGGTGGATACAAAGTCCAAATTAAGTGCTATCTCTAGCAAACCTTTTCACGATCCAACATTGTATCAGCTTCAGCAAAGCGCGCAATATCTCACGCTTACTGCACTGCATATAACCTACGCCGCATACCGGTATGCCTATTCACGATAATCCAATGGAAGAACATACGCAGCGCCAAACGGATTAGACGCTACATTAAGGGCACTCGTGAATATGGATTACATCTTTACCCATCTTGCGTCTCCAAACTTGTCACTTATACGACGCAGATCGGGCAGTCGTTCGACACCGACGCCCACATCCGGGTATCAGGTATTCCTGTGGATAATTTAGTTTCATGGTCTTCCAAACGACAACCCACGATCGCGCGCTCCAAAGGTGAATATCGTCGTCACGCAATGTTGTATCTGATTCATGCTGGATTTAGAATCTTTTACTGGAGCTTCATTGCCAAATTCCGAAAGCTACTATAGTCTACTGTGACAACATTAGTGCAATATATCTTTCTGGACATCCAATACATCATCAGCGCACTAAACATATAGAGTTGGATATCCATTTTGTCCGGGAAAAAGTGGCACGCGGACAAGTGCGAGTACTCCATGTCTCAACGCGTCATCAAATCGCCGATATCTTCACGAAAGGGCTTCCGCTGATTTTATTTGAAGAATTTCGGGACAGTCTCAGCATTCGGCCTCCTCCAACTTCAACTGAGGGGGAGTATTAGAATATTCTAGAATAGAATATTCTAGAAGTAATACCATTATTATAGAAATATTGTGTAGTATATTGTATTAATGTAGTATCCCATCTTATATGGTAAGTAGTTTAATGTATAGGAATATTTTTAGGATTATTCTAGATTCTTCCTAGTTAGTGTAAAGATGTATATGTTCTTACCTAATGGAATGAAGTCTTTTGAGGAAAATATTATATCAGTGATCAGGCAAATCTTTTACGATTAGTGAGATCATAGCCTTCTCTGCTTCAGCGGCAACACTTGTCCATGACGGCAGGCCCCCGAAAAACGAAAAATTTTAGGAGCCCTTTTTTCATTTTTTATTAAGTAGTATTAGCCAGAATTTACTGTAAAAATCCATAATTCGCAGTTCTTAGCCCAATCAAAGTAGGAGTTGATTAATTTGAAGTTGTATTGGGTTGTTATTTACAATTTAAAATAATTTTTAATTATTGAAATCGTATATTTACTTACATTAAGGGCTCACTTTTACGAATTAGAACAGGACCCCAAAATGTTTGAGACGGCATTACATGACGGAACATTAGTATCGGACACCTTGAACACATTGCCCCGAGCCAAATAGGCAAATAGTGCGTTAAAATGATTTCTCCTGCAGCATCAACAACCTTGTTGGCAACGTCAGCAAGACGATCGAGTTCAAGGTCACTAAGGGGAAACGATTCTTCCTTCTATTTACCAAAAAAAAGAGATTTGCATAGAAAACTCAAGCGCTGCAAAAATGTGAGACAAATTGACATCAATACATTGTTCAAATAACCACACAGAATTATTTCTCCTGTGAATTAGATACCACAATCGATTAAAGACTTAAACAAATTAACTCATAATAAAGACTTAAACAAATTCTTGAGCCGAGGGTCTATAGAAAATAGTTTTCTACCCCACAAATATAGAGGTAAGATGTGCGTACATTCACCCTCCCCACTCCCCAGACTCCACTTGTGAGACTATGCTAGATATGCTTTTGTTGTAAAGACTTGAACAAATTCTTGAGCCGGGGTCTATCGGAAATAGCATATGCACCCCCCCCAACAAAGGTACATGTACCCTCTTGTCCAAATCCGATAAGGGATTTTGTAAAACTCCAATCTAGTGTTTATATTTGAGGGGAAAATTTTATTTTTATTTGTAATAAAAAAGCAACTAATTGAATAATACATTATCATTATACTTAGCGTCTGTCGCCTGGTATTCGAATATTGGCTCGAGGCATTTTTTCTACCCCTTCTTACCTTAAAAAAGCAGGGACACTTTACGTTCTTGAACCGATAACCATCTGCCTCAGACCAATCAATCAAATATTAATAAATATGTAATTGATCGAACACTACTTGAAAACGACTCTTCTGCTCAGAAACCTCATATGTTATGTTTCAATTCTTCGATTCTAGTATTTAGTGAAAGGTTATGCCTAATGGCTCTATATTATGGGTCAATCCTACTCTAATTGCGCTAATGGGATCTTCTGATCAGTTCAGATCATTTGAATTCCATTAGTAATGAGGATTAGAAATCGCATTGTACAGAATAATCCTAAGAAGACATGATTCCAGGCCGATACGATTCTGTTATTTGCTGGAATAATAAAGAATGAATCTTCCCGATGGTTAGAAATAGAAAGAGTAAATACGATTTTTAATACTTTCTTTATGTACAACTACAGAATTGTGTAATCAAGATAGGATAAGATAGAATTGTTAAAATCACTAAAATCATAACATAAAAATGCAATGTGGAATACTCGAAAGCTTCTTTGTTACTAAAAAAATGTAAATGACAACATAAATTTAATATATTATTGTTAAAAACGTAAATGGCAACAAAAAACAACTTGTTGCAAAAACTTTTCGCATCGGAGGTTAATATATTCTACATTTGTTGTTGCGAAAAGTACTTCTAGCAATAACATCCAACATATGATAACAAAAAATGTTGTTGACAAATACTTTTCTTTTTGTAGTGTATGTTTTTTTCTTCTTAAGCATAAGATTTGCCTCCTCCTGCTAAATTATAACCATCTAGACTTTTTTTATTAATATTAACGACGAGATCTAAATCCTTTCGTTTAATCTTAGTTCAGAGCTTAGAAATATATAAAATAAATATATTTTTCATATTTTATTGGGCTTCAGCTTGTCATTTGCTTTTCCAAGTTATATCAAGATTTACGCACTGTTCCTCCCAAAAAATGAGCGATTGATAATCTCGAGAACCTTTTCGAGCATCTATCTTCGCGAGCCAATTAAAAAAGAAAGGAGTAAACAATTCTTTCACTTCTTCCCATTCCACTATTCTAAGCTTATCACCAATCGTTTCACTAGCCGACCTTGATCTCTGTTATTTTGAGGTCATATCTAGTATTCAGAGTTTGCCTCGATTTGGTACCGCTCTCGCGTCAAGTAGGTTCATAAAATTCAGTAGGATAAACGGTATTATTGAACCAGATAAAACAACAAGCAATGAAACCTACATCCAGCGGGGAGGATGACACTACTCGCAAAGATTGTCTGGCAATTCTACTTTTAAAGCTCATGATCTAAATAAATCATAATATTTGGATAGAGAAATGCTAAAAATGATTCCTTTTGTTTGATTCAGATTCAAAATAGTCCCTTAAGTATGCAATGAACATTTTTTATCTTTTAAATTTAACGAAGTTAACACTTTCAGTATAAAAAACCTATTTAAAAGAATAAAATTAAAAAAAATACGTAATTTATTTTTAAATTTAGAAAAAGAATCATCATTTTCAAAGGGATAAGGGTTAAAAAACACAGCTAAAGTATCACATTTTTTTACTTTTCAACCCGAACTATCATGTGTGAGATTTTCCACCTAAACTATCAGTAACTAGTTCGCAAGTTACACTTAAACTATCATTTATTTACTTTTATTGCTTCAACTATCACCAAGGTTGTTTTTGACATTTTTAAACAAAATAAAACGGACCAAGGAGAATCTTCTATTTTTTGCACGAGGGAAGTGAGTTCTATTTTCATTTTTGTTCCATTTTCCCTGCAATTTCTTTTTATACCTTTTAAGCACGTTGACAACTCCCTATTTTCAAGAAAGACAGCCAACAAATGGAGACGACAAACAAGACCATTAACTTAAGGAACAACACAACACACACATACATTATTAGAAATAAAAATTCAAAAACCCTTTGAACTTTGAAGAAAACCCCAGTACAAATTAGATCCCCTTTTCCATTTCCATTTGAAAAATATATTAAAAGGATTTGTTGAGTTTAGTATAATGAGAATCAGTGTTTTACAATTAGGGGTTGTGTCTTTATTGATTTTCTTGATATGTAGTTGTTTTATTGGAGCTTATTCTTCTAAATCTGATGAAGCATATGTTACCCTTTTATATGGTGATGAGTTCTTGCTTGGTGTTAGAGTTCTTGGAAAGTCAATTAGGGATACTGGATCCACTAAAGATATGGTTGTTTTGGTATCTGATGGTGTTTCTCAATATGCTAAGCAACTACTCAAGGTATGTTGAATTTTACTATGATGAAATTCACCTTTTTTACCCTTTTATGTGCTTGTTTATTGAGGAATAGTCAGTACTAGTAGAAGAACATAAACCCCTTGACTCCTAATTAGTTGGGGTCTGCTATATGAATCCGTTTTTTTGTCACCCTTCTATGTGTTTTTTTATAACCATGATGTCCGGGCCAGCTTGCCCTACTAGTTACACAGGATACCTGCCACCTCCCAGGTGACTCCGTTCATCAAGGCTAGAACAGATGAGAAGAAATCACATAGTATTTTGTCTCTGCTGAGAATTGAACCTGAAACCTCATGGTGCTCAACGCACCTTCTATGTGCTTGTTTATTGAAGAATACTCAGTACTAGTAGAAAATCGTAAACCCCTCGATTCGGAATCAGTTGGGGTCAGCTCTATGAATCCGTTTTCATTCGTTTCATTTGGACCCGTTTCGGATAGTCAATTATAAGAATGACTTGTTATAGAAGTGAAATTCATCTCCTTTGAGCTGGGAAATGTAAAGTTAGTTGATTTGTTATTGTTTTTAGGGCCAATAAGAATCAAATTTTTACGTGCTTGAAGAATACTCAGTACTACTACAACAGCATAAATCCCTCAGATTCCGAATTAGTTGGGGTCGGCTATATGAATTTTCAGCTGACACTAGATAGGAAAGGTTTTCGATCGAAGCTCTCGAACCTGTTCCGAAGTCACTTTAGGATTCGGTTTCAACCGGGGCTTCTCTTAGGCCCTTGGCTGAAAAGTCATCCGTGTTTCACATTCTACCATTCTGTTTCATTTGGACCCATATATAAGAATGACTCATTATAGAAGTGAAATTCATTTCCTTTGAGCTGGGAAACGTAAAAAGTTAGTTGATTTGTTATTGTTCTAGGACCAATAAATTCAACTTTTATACATGCTTGATGAATACTCAGTATTACTACAACTACATAAACCCTTTGATCCCGAACTAGTTGGATTTGGCTATATGAATCCATTTCGTTCTGTTTCATTTGGACCCGTTGCAGATACTCAATTTGGACCCGTTTCAAATACACCGTACTACTACAAAAACATAAATCCCTTGATCCTAAACTAGTTGGGGTCGGTTGTATGTATCATTTCGTTCTGTTTCATTTGTACCTGTTTGGGATACTCAATTGATCGAATAGCTCAAATAGAAATTTACTTCCTTTGGGTAGTTTTTTGAAAGTTGGCCTGGGAAATGTGAAGTTAGTTGATTTGTTATTGTTCTAGGACCAAAAGATTCAAATTTTCCATGTGTTTGAGTAATACTCAGTACTACTATAACAACATAAACCCCTCGACCCCGAACTAGTTGGGGTCGGCTATAAGAATTCGTTTCATTCTATGTCATTTGGACCTGTTTTGGATGCTCAATTATAAGAATAACTCATTATAGAAATGAAATTCACTTCCTTTGGGTAGTTTTTTGAAAGTTGAGCTGGGAAATGTAAAGTTAGTTGATTGTCGTTGTTCTAGGACCAACAAATAATATACTTTTTTTATGTGCTTGAGGAATACACAATACTACTACAACAACATAAACCCTTTCATCCCGAACTAGTTGGAGTTGGCTATAAGGATCATTTCATTCTGCTTCATTTGGACCTGTTTCGGATACTCGATTACTTGTAGGAATAGCTCAATATAGAAACGAAATTCACTTCGTTGGGGCAGTTTTTTGGAAGGTGAGCTGGTAAATGTAAAGTTTGTTGATTTCTTGTTGTTCTAGGACCAATAAATTCACTTTCCCCCCCTTCTATGTGCTTGCTTATTGAGGAATACTCAGTACTACTACGACAGCATAAACTCCTTGGTCTCAAACTAGTTGGGGTCGTCTATATGAATCCATTTCGTTCTGTTTCATTTGGACTCGTTTCCGATACTCAATTATACGAATAACTCAATTAGAAATTCACTCCTTGTAGTTTCTTGAAAGTTGATCTGGGAAATGTAAAGTTAGTTGATCTGTTATGTCGTAGGACCCATAAATTCATTTTTTATGTGCTTGCGTGTTAAGAATAACTCAGTATCGTCTCCAAGAGGATGGCTCAGTGGTTGAGCCATAAGAGGAAAACCTGGTGATTCGGTGCGAATCCACTGTACAATACTCCAGTGTAAGCCCATCTATCCATCTCTCGCGGGGAGGTTTTGCCCGTCACTTGCATTTGTAGGTTTTAGGCTTTTAGCTGATTGCCTTGTGGATTAGTAAAGGTTCATGCAAGCTGACTCGAAAGCATAAATTATTGGAAGAGGAAAGTATAGAAAAGAAATTCACTTCCTCATGGGTATTTTTTTAGAAGGCGCATTGATGGATGTAGAATTAATTGCTTTATTAGTAATCTAGCACCAATAAATGAGTAATAAAAAAGGTAGTCCGGTGCACTAAGCTCCCGCTATGCACGAGGTCCGGGAAAGGGCCAGACCACAAGGGTCTATAGTACACAACCTTACCTTGCATTTTTGCAAGAGGATGTTTCCACGGCTTGAACCCATGACCTCCTGGTCACATGGCAACAACTTTACCAACACCAATAAATGAGTGAATATTAAAATTTAAGTTGAGTGCTGCTCATAGTTAGAAGTAGAAAACTGGGTCTATAGATAGATTCTAGTTTGACATACAAATGCAATCACAATTTTTTCTTTATTGGCAGCTAAATTACTTTCCATTCTTTCCAGTCAGTAAAAGCAAATTGTAAAAACAGTGCCTGTGAATTGTGATTTAGTTTGCATTAACAGGTCCTGTCATAGTCATTTAAGTTTTATAGCTTTTATTCTCAAATTTGTCAAATTTTGTTTTTTGCTAAGCTATTTATACGTGGTGCTTAACTTTCCTGTTAAAATGGTTGTTTTGTGTTTGATTTCTTTCTTGCAGGCAGATGGTTGGCTCGTGGAGAAAATTAGTTTACTGGCAAACCCAAATCAAGTAAGACCAAAGAGGTTTTGGGGCGTCTACACAAAGCTAAAAATATTTAACATGACCAGTTACAAGAAAGGTAATTTGATGCATCAAAACTTCAACCTAAATGCTAAAGGAAGAAAGGTTATTAGGTGTTTTTAAACTTTGCCTGGGTGAGTTTTATCGTCTTCTGATGATTTCCACCAGCCTATGCCCTGTTATTTTATGGATGGAACAAGTGGTCTTATTTATTTCAGTTTTCTTTTTCCAAGATTTATTCTTTTACTTCAAACGTCATGTTGTTAACCTGTTTTAAAAACTGATATAGCTGCAAGTACATAGAGTATAGCCTAGTATGCATGTAATTCTACTAAGAGTTAAAATCTAGGTGAATATTCCCGTGAAGATAAAGAGAAAGAGAAATATATCTCATTACTCCTGTAGTTTTATTTTCTGTCAAGCAAAATGCATATGGTTTTCGGACTTGTAGGCCTTAATCTTGAAATTTCTCTTCTTTTGGCAGTGGTGTATCTTGACGCTGATACTATTGTTGTTAAAAGCATTGAAGATCTGTTTAAATGTGGGAAGTTCTGTGCAAATTTAAAACATTCTGAAAGACTGAATTCTGGAGTCATGGTGGTTGAGCCATCCGAAAAAGTTTTTAACGATATGATGAGCAAGGTGACCACTTTGCCTTCTTACACCGGAGGTATGGTTTATTTGTGAACTGTTCCAGTTTTGTTTCCATTGAAGGATCGATTGTCTTTTATCATCTAATAATTTCAGTGAGATATTTTTCTAGTTCTGATAATTCGTTACACAGTTTTTTTTTCCGTTGGCCTAATGGTGAAAGTATATTTGTTTTGACCATTAATGTTGATTCTCTTGCCAACAGGTGATCAAGGTTTTCTCAACTCCTACTATGTTGGGTTTGCTAATGCTCATGTTTATGAGCCAAATTTGCCTTCAGTCGTCTTAAATTCCAGGAAGGTTCCTGAAATGGAGAGACTTTCTACTCTTTACAATGCGGATGTTGGCCTCTACATGCTTGCTAACAAGGTATATTTTAGGTTCAAGAGACTGCCTTTGTTTGACTGTGTTTTCGTTTTTGTTGGTGTGGGGTGGGGTGGGGTGTGTATGCTTTAGCTTTTGATCAAAACTGGACAAAATACTATTAGTTCGAACCCTTGGAGGTAAGGATGAAAATTGCTATTTCTGTTTGATATAGGAAAAGAAGAAAAAGTCGACTTTCATGGAATTGGAATATGCCGCAGTAGTATTGCACCATTTGCAAACCTTAGCAGAAACTTCAGTTTTTCAATTTATGTTGCTCTGTGGGCTTTGTTGTCTTTTTTTTATAACGGTGGTGTCCGGGCCATCTTGTGCGTACCATGACTATTTCCTTTTGTTAACCGTGGTGTTTGGGCCAGCTTGCGCGCACCTCGAGTAATTCCACGGTGATACCTGCTACCTCTCACCAACAATAGGTAACATATAATTCTGTCTACCAAGGCTAGGGAAGAAATCACCTAGTGTTTTTGTCTCTACTGGGATTTGAACTTGAAACCTCATGGTTCTTAACCCACTTCATTGACCATTAGGCCACACCCTTGGTGCCATGCACACCTCGACTATTCAACCAGTTACATGCTACCTCCCACCAATATAGGTACATTTTGTGGTCTCTGGGCTTTGTTGTCTTCTACAAGCAATTTAATCTTGAAGCAGCTAATATTATGGATATTAAAGTCCAATCTGTGTGAAACTATTCAAAGATGGGTATGGGGTTATGTTCTTGGTTTATCATGACTATAAGTTATCAAAAATTAGTGAAATCTGATTGGTTTATACATATTATTATATTTTATGCGCAGAATAAGCTTTCTATGGAAAGTGAAATTTTGGAGAAAGCTGCACAAACCATTTAGGAAAAAGTGCTGCTATACGTGCATGTTATTAATAGAAGGTAGTCAATGAATATATCTTGGATGCGGGAAGTTTTTCCTGCTGAAATAAAATGAGAAGGTTTCATCTTCGATGAACATAGGCCATTGTTTGCAAAAACTTTTTTTACTGCAAATGCTTGAACCGTTTAAGCAACAGATGTGCATTAAATTTGCTTCTTTCTTTTGACTTTTATATTTTCTTAATTAACGTATCTGCAGTGGATGGTTGATGAAAAAGAACTCCGAGTTATTCATTACACACTTGGCCCGCTTAAACCGTGGGATTGGTGGACATCTTGGCTACTAAAACCTGTTGATGTCTGGCAGGTATTTCTTCTTCTCTGCTCCAGCTGTATGCACTTTGCTTTCTCCAAATATGGTTATCTTTTTCCTTCTTTTGCGTCTTCGCTGAAGCATTTTTCCATCTTGGAGATAGGATGCAAGTGCTTTTCATGTGGCAGATTGTGTTGACTTTCGTATGTTTGCCTATGCTGCAGAATGTCAGGGTACAGCTTCAAGAATCTCTACCTGGAACTGGAGGAGGCAAAAATTCCAGGGATGAACTTCTTGTCAAATTTCTTTATTTGCTTCCATTACTTCTGATAGCATTTTGTTACTATCGGTCCTTTTTACAGGTTAGAGATTTTAAAGAGAGTTAATTACTTAAAACACTGTTAAAAAAATTGAATATATATTCTAAAAGATTGCTTCTGCAGACACAATCACTATGGCATCATATTAGACAAATATACTACAGGGTCAGAGGCGGTGTCCTAGCTTATGCCTCTGTTCCTCCATCTGCCATCAGCTCCACCCAGCAGGTATCTCCACCTTCTTCCCAGTTGTTGAGCCATCAACATCCTGATTAATAGCCTGTATGGCCAAACTTCCAAAATCTGCTTATTTTGAAAAGTGTTTTTTGTCATGAGTGCTTTTAGAACAAGTACTTTTGGAGTGTAGCTGTTTGTGTTTGGCTAATCAATTTGAAAAGCACTTTCCCCAATATTAGAGTAGTACTTTGTGCTTGGCCAATGCTCCAAAAGTGCTTCTGGGGAAAAGCTATGTTTATTAGCTTATGAAAACTGCTTCTGCTATACTCAAAAGCACTTATTTTTCCCTAAAAGCTTGGCCAAACACCTCAATTTTCTAAAATAAGCACTTTTTAAAAAAAAAACACTTTTAGCTTCCTAGAAGCTTGGCCAAACACCTAAATTTTCTAAAATAAGAACTTTTTTAAATAAAAAAAAAACACTACTAAAAATTGCCTTAATTGCCTATCATACAATGCAGAGTGGTCTTAATTATTGCCTTCATGGTTAACATATTTTCGCTGCAGAAATTGTTGACCATATTTCTACCATAATATCTACTCACTTTCTTGATAAGCTTATGTTACTTTTCTCACATAGATCTTAATATTATAAACAGTCTCCAAATGGTGTGCAGTTGAACGTGCCTGCTTATCTTGGTGCTATATCTATCAGTGTCTGTTTTGCTGCTGCTCTGGTGTCCTTTGGCCTTCCACTTTTAATCATTCCGCGCCAAGTAATGCCATGGACTGGTCTCTTTTTAATGTACGAGTGGACATTTACACTTTTCTTCTTCTTGTTTGGAAGTTATTTGCACTTAGTGTATCAGTGGGGAAGGATTGCGGCAAATCAATCTGCACAATTTCTGGCTCGTCCTGTAGCTTTGGATTATGAACCTGGAAAAGGTTAGTTCACTTAATCAGATCATTGAATTTATAATACTAAATCTTTTCGGTGCATTGCTTCATTGTTGTTGGCTTTTTGTTGCTTTGTAGGTCATCAACGGCAGCAATCATGTTGTGACGCTGCAGCATGGTACTATGGGTTAGGGATGGCATTTCTTGCCATTGCAGCCCCTGCATTGCCTGGCATTTTTGGAGTCACTTCTTTGTTTTTGAGGTACTTTCGACATGATTTTTGCATTTGAATCAATTTTGTGTCATTTGGTTGTTGTCTAATAATAATCATATGCATTCAGGCTGGATTTTGAATTACGGGATGACACTTGGTGTTTACTTGTCTTGTGGTTTTGGTTTCACCTGGAAAGTTCGAATCTTTTAACTATGCATGTGTGTGAAGTTATAAGTTCATTGAAACACATTATTTAAATGAACTCCTAATCTAAGTTGCGCGGACTCTTCACTTTTGTTGCCGCACCCGTTTCGGATTCTCCAAAAACACACTACTTTTGGAGTATCCGACACGCACCCGTTGACATTTTTGAAGAGTCCGAGGAACATAGCTCCTAATCACATCTTTAACTCACTCATGAATAAGAAGGCAAAAATACGTTGAGAGGATTCTTACGAGGAAGTCCATTGGGTGAGAAAACGCCAAGTAAATTTAGGCTTTTAAGGTGAAATCAGAATTTCAAATAGATTATATTTTAAAGGTTGATAAGCCTAAAAGGTGCTTTAGCAATCATTTTTGTTAGACATACATAGTCTCATATATTCCTCTATGTTATCATCTATGTTGCTTGGACTCTCCCAAAATGTTGCTACACTGATGTCGAATCCTCCAAAAATGTGCATATTTGGAGAATATGAACGCACTTGGTGACATTTTTGAAAATTACAAGCAACATAGGTTATCATACTGAAGCTTCAACAACAGTGCTCAGTGTTGTGTAAGCCATCTTCTATGACCATAGAGCATTGTATTTTGGTCTATTTATAAGTTCTTCCTTGATTTGTTCTCCCTCAGCTGATAACACTGTATGGCTTTTAACTTTTCGGTGCATGTCTTCTCTTTGTACTTTCATTATTCAAGGTAGATTTTCTTGGTGATGCCGTTTGTTTCTGTGCGTCCAATTATTCGCCCTTTTTTGTTTCCGTCTTTCTGTTGGAGACCTCTTCTTGTGATTAGACACTAGAAAATCTTTGACGCGGATATTCAAATAATACATATACATGCATTTTACGCAGGTTAGGTTTGATGGTGGTAGGTGGCCTTATTTTGGCATCCTTCATGACATATGCTTCCGAGCATCTATCGATTAGATCATTCGCGAGGGGCTATGAAGAAAGGAACACGCCAAGGGGTAGGAGTATATGTTTCTTATGCTGATCATGTCAATATTTTGATTTTAGCTCAACTACAGGCAATCATCTTCTTTAATCTCATTTGTAGCTTGTTGACATATTCTTCCCAGTGATCATTATACAGTATGTAGAATATGCTGGGAATATTTGGTTTCTAATATACTTATTTAGAAGGTTGAGGTGTAATTCTTTTGTAAGATTAAAGGTCTTTGTCTGTATATGCTTCTGGAATTCTAATTGATGAAAAAATACTCATTTTAATTGGTGACCATTTGGTTCATATACTATTGTTTATGCGGTAAATAATAGTTAAAGGATTGTTATGTGGTGATTATTATGAAGCATTTTAATGAATGTAGTGATTATTTACTCTCAAGGTTAGTTCAGAACTCTATACTTTTATTTCACGTAGCATAAAATAATACATAGAGTTTAACATAATTTAATAAGAATATTATATGATATTGCCGGTCAAATGCTACATAATTATGTGGTAATTTGTTCGAGTAGAAGTATTTCGGGAGTTCTTTCTTGCTTTCCACAAAAATATAGCTGCCATAATAAGAAACAGTTCAGTAACGGCTATTGCATTCGTCTTCTTAATTAAAATATTATTGGCAGAATGATCTCCCCGTCCTATCAGTTTGCTAAGCCAAGAGGCAACAAAGAATGTTCAATACTCGCTTTAAGTTGATATTATCAATCACTTTTACAAAGGAAAATCATAAAACTGCCTCTTTTGTCTTTGCATCAATTGAATAGAGTCTGAGTCACAAGTCCATAATTGGGGCATCATCATATTCCATTATTCTCACCTTTATTTTCTTTTATCTTCTTTTTTGTCTTTACAAGTAGTTTGGCAAATAAACAATCATAAGCCTTGTCATTCTTGTATACTGATAACTTAAACGAACTCCATATATAAATCAACATGTTGTAATAAGTTGTTTATTAATGAAAATTCTAACTCCGCCACGTTAAGAGTTGAATAAGTATATTTCAATCTCAAGTTTTGAGGTCTTTTTCACTTATTGCAAAAGGAAGCATTTACAATCACACATGATATTCATTTTATGGCACCAGCATATAACCGCTATTTGTGCCATGTGCATAAGAAGACAAAGTAAGATTAGAATCTAATCAAATATAAAACGAAATTATATGCCACAAATGGATAAGAACCCATATTATAAACATTATGATTTTATAATTACTAGTAATACATCTCTTTCAGAGTGTGTTTAACTTTCTTCTCACTTAACAAAATCACTAATTGCCATGACATGTGTCATCACTCTTTCAAGTGGACGGCTTGTAGGGATTCCTAAAGGTAAATTAAATAAGATACTCTCACGGATTCCTTGATTAATCTCAATTATTGGTGAGTAATCAAGAACCTTTTTGATATATTTTACTCATTTAATAAAGTAGTTTAAAGGGAATAAAACCTAGGAAATGAGTTGTATAGTATAGGTATGGATTGTGATTGCAAATGAAGGAGTCAAAAGACAGTTGTTTGATTATATGCTCCCTCAGTTACAAATTAGTTTTCATGTTTCATTTTTCAAAAATCAATTTAACACATTATCAAAGCTAAATTGGATTAGATAAACTTAATATTTATATTTAAAATTTAGATATTTAAAAACTATATGATAAGTACTACACGTTACAATTTTTCTCATGTTAATTTGAGGAACAAATATATTTTAAAATGCTAGTCTAAGTTAACATAGTTTGACTCTTGAAAAGCGAAACATAATAACTAATGTGAACGGAAGGAGTAGTATATTTAGAAGTTCCTCCCGTATTTGCTTATGGAACTGTAATGACCCGGTTAGTCGCTTTGAGAAGCGATGATATGTTTTATGTGTCGTCTATCACATAAGCCACATAATAGTTATATTGATTTACTTGCAAAATTTGAAGTAAAACGAATATCATTTGGTTCACGTTGGGAGAAGGTTTCATTTTGCAAATCCCAGTATTTAATTATTTAGATTAATTATTCATTTGGGAAAACGTGTCTAATTGGTGGCCTGAAGATTTTGTTGGATTTGTAATATTATTCATGATATGTAGAAAGTGACGGAATTAATTTTAGAGTTCATTTTTTTTTTATAATTAAGTCAATTTCAGTACATAATATACTTAATTATGGCAAAAAGATGGTCACTGAAAGAAATAAGATCCAGATTGAAAATTTGTTGATCTTGTTATCTTTGTATGGATGTTTATGACTTGCGGAAATATGTGGCGTGATTCCCGAGGCACTCAGATGAATAACGTGCGAAAATATGTGGTGTGATTCCCGAGGCAATCAGATGAAAAACGTGGAAGGAAATCTAAGTTTTGAAGTTCTAAGTTTGATCAAGGGTTGAGTTTTGGGTAAATGCATCGGTAATTGAACTTCCATGGTTCCATTAGGTTTAAAACGTGATCTTTGACTTAGATGGATGGTTGGAACGAGTCCCGAGTGATTTGTGTGAGTTTCAGATAAGAAAATGGATTTTAGGAGGTTCTTAAATTAAAGAAAAGATTTAGTTGACGAAAGTCAACATCGGGGGTAAATGAGTCTTTTTTTGAAGTTTCATCAATTTCATTAGGTCTGAAATGTGATTAATAGTATAGTCGAGTTATTGGTTCGGTTCCCGAGAGGATCGGGTATGATTTAGGTGGTTGGTTGAGAAACTAGCCTTCGAGATAATTTGGAGTTGACCACGATCAATATTGTGTCAAGATGGTCTCGTTTGGGTGTTTTGAGAGTTCAAAAAGATTCGTATGATGATTTTGGACTTGTCCCCAAATTTTGATTAGATTTCGATGAGTTTCAAATGTGTTTGGGTTGTATGGTTTTTGTTATTGTGTTTCGACGTCATTTTGATAAAAAAGGATATCATATTGGGCAAAAGACCCTTGTTTTGTGTTTCTATTGAACCATTAGATACATATCGTATTCTCTGAACTATAATGACAAAAATCGTCGCATTTCATCGTCATATGAGTGAGATATGATATTTGTTTTCTAAATTTTGTTGTTGTTGATTTTCTGGTGAAAATTATCTAAAATATTACGATTTTGCTCCTATTTCATCCATAAATGTCACACCCCAAACTCAGGTGGAGGTGGAAAGAGTGTGCCTGACACTCGGTGCCTGAACGACTCGAGCGTACCACCTAAACATCATAGCCTGAGCATACAATGATTTAGGCCGACGAAGCCTCAGAATGATCAACACAAGAGAAAATTGAACATGACAATCTGATATGATGACAACAAGGCCAATGTGCATATACAACAAGGTCGACAAGGCCACAACAAGGGCAACTATACATATAACCCAGTCTACAAGACTCTATGAATAACATAAATGTGCTATGGCCGGGATAGGGCCCCGACTTACCTATCAATTGTATCTGTACCAAGCTCAGCTCATGACTCTAACTCGATAGCTTCGGAAGAAATGAAGCTCACCGCTCGATCTGCAGAACTCAACCAGCTCCTACCGGGGAGGTCTATCTACACCTCTATCTGAATCTGCAGCATGACATGCAACACCCCCAGAAAATGGGACGTCAATATGAATGAAATGTACTTGTATGTAAAACATGAATAACTATATAAAAATATAAGTTGTAAAGAGAAGCATAAAAGCAATCTAATACTCTGCTAACTTGTATGCCACATATGGAGAATAATGAAACTTTGAAACTGTACTGAACTCATGGTATAGCAACTATGGTTTGTAATCTGTCGTCGACTTATAACTCGAGGTGTAATATGTCACTTTCCACAAGTATACTCTGAGGTATATATATGGATGCATATATAAGTGCATACACGACTTATTATATCGCAGTATGATGTGTATAATGTACATGTACAACTTCCCAACGACTGGTCGCAACAGTGGCGTGAATAATATATATATATATTCAATTCTTAATGCAACAACAATGGTTTCCTCTTCTACGTTAAGATAGCGGTTAACTAGACTGTCTTATATTCCGGGTAGGACATATAATCGCTCAATCCCAGTGCAGAACCCTTCTATATTTCTATGATAGGATTTACTACATAGGAGGATTAAGAACAATAACCTATAATGCTACACAAGTATCGGGGTACTTTAGTCCGCGATTTTAACCTATTATTCAATTACAACATATCCAAATCTCTCATCTCAGTTCTTGATTCGAAATCATATAGATTATGATAATTAATGTCCAGTTAACTATCAATCATTCACACCAATATTGAACAAGTCCTAATCAAGTGAAGAAGAAATCAAACTACTGCATTAATTCATGAAAATGAGTTTCAAGCGATTCAAAAGGAAATCCCTAATTAAGTAATTAGCTCCTAATCATTGTCATGTCAAGAACTAATACAAACCAACATAAACTGAAATAAATAAAAGGAAAGAACAAGAACTTGAACCAAGGTTGTCTCAAATCTTGTGTTGTAGCCTCCTCCTTAGCTTCCCCAAAGTAGAATAGAGAATATGTACAAGATGCATAATGAGGCTAGGGTTTAGGGATTTTATAGTTGAGAAAATATTGCATTGTGAACCCTGAAAACGTGTCAAATTCGGCCCAGAATCGGAAAGAACCCGTCTCGGCACCGCGGCCCTGCAGGCTGGCGTCGCGGCGCCTGAAGTCCTGAGGAAAATTTGGATCGCAGCAGTTGGGGCGCCGCGGCGCTAGTGGCTTCTCTTTCCCGAATTTTCTGATTTTTGTCCTTTTCTCGTCCGGACTTCGTCTGATTTCTTCTATACTTCCCGGGACTTCTTAGGCCTCATTTCTTGGCCCTTTTAGGGTGCAATTCCCTCTCAATTAAGCTCATTTCCTCTTCTTTTTGTCATTTATCCATTTATGACCGATGTGACTCAAACGAAAGAAAAACGATCATAATATTATACTAAACACCGACGAAATGAGTAAAATACTAACTAAAAATTACTCAAAAAAGATATATAAAATATGTCTAACAATACTCCTGAGCATATACGAGGTAATTGAGTATTCAAAATTAGTTTAAAAAGTAAATAATTACTCCTCTTTTTATATGATTTTGGATAATTGTGTGGTTTAGATTTTATGCCTTGCAAGTTGCAAATTGTAGCTCTTCTTAGCTCATATATATGACTGGTAAATAGCAATGCCTTGTACATTTAAACTCATACTAAAGAAACGTATAAGATTTTAATGCTTCTGGTAGCCTACTTATTCTCGTCAACATTTCGTAATTAGTTAAAAGTTTAGAACATATTCATTATTTCCACATTTTACACATTATTAATCTGTTGGGAGTAGAGGACACCAACTTTAGTTTAGTTTACTTGTTTGAATATTAGACTTACAAGTTCTAAAATGACTATTCAATATTCGCCCACGTAATGCGACCTATCATGGGATACCAAATTTAATAAAGAAGAAAAAATATTTAAAATTTGTAATCTTAAACAAATTATAATATCTCTTGTGATTATAATAATAAAATATTATTAAATTAAAAGTGTTTATAAGCTAAAAGATCATAACTCATAAGTTAGGGAGACCAACTTATAGCTTTTAGGCAATCTTAACTTATAAGTATTTTTAATGTTACACCAAATATATACGTATTATCAAAAAATAATTATAAACTATTTTAAATCAACTTAAAAGTTTACCTCACGCTGTGTATATTATTGTTGTTAAAAGTTTACCTCAATATATTTTAGGAAAAATTTCACAAGCAATATTTATTTAATATTGTAAACTATTTAAATCAGCGTATAAGTTTACCTCAATATCTTTTAGGAAAAAATTCACAAGCAATATTTATTTAATATTGTAACAAATATAGAGTTAAGTAACACAGGATCTTCCATATCGAATTTGGGAATATATTTTCTATGAACAACAATAGCAGCAAGTCCCATGTTGCATGTTTTTTTTTTCTTCCGTAAACATGCATATTATAAAAATAATTGTATTCCTATCTATAATTAGAATATTTTCATATATTGTGTAAATATAATTATGGTAAGACTAAGATTCCTCTTTTGTATTGGCTTAGGATTCCTATTGTATAAGAAATGAATATTGTACTATATATATACTTTGATATTAATGAGAAGACTCTCTAAGTAAGATTAATATCATCTTACATGGTATCAAGAGCCTAAACTCCAAAAACCCGAGAAATTTTCTTCCCAAGCCGCCGGCACCATCCCCCCTCCCACGGCGCCGCGACTCCCTTCTTCTCTTCAAGAAATTTCTTGGGTTTACTTTTCTTCCTCTCTTCTCTAAATGGATACTCAGGATTCTCCCACTGTTGTTGACGCTTCTACCTCTACAAATCCCACCACCAAGTCGTCACCCTCTTTTCATCCCGCTCTCACTGTTTTCAACATCAAGAACCATATCCCCATCCGTCTTGATCAAGAAAGCAGTCAGTATTATCCTTGAGTTGAACTATTTCGCAATCATGCATGTCTCTAAAACGTGCTTGATCATATTGATGACACCATTTCGCGCTCTTCGGAGGTTGATGATTCTACTTGGCGTCGTCTAGACGCCGGCGACAAACAATGGATATATGGTAGTATTTCTCATGAACTACTTCTTACTATCATGAAATTTGACTCCACAGCTCGTGACTTGTGAAATCGTTTGGAGGAAATTTTTCAGTACAACAAGCACACCCGTGCTGTGTATTTATAGGAACAATTTAACAATACACGTCTTGAATTTTTTTCCAATGTGACTGAGTACTGCAAAAAATTAAAGCTCCTGACGGATCAACTTGCTGCTCTCGACTCGCCTGTTAGTGTTACTGACACCAAAATGGTGTTACAATTGATTGCTGACCTCCCTAAAGGCGAATATGATACATTCACACCCCGATTCAACAGATTTAACTTACTCGGCTTTAACAAAGCTCGCTCACGATTCTTGCCGTCAAGAAACCCGCTGTATAAGAAGCAGTGGACAAGAAGCCAAAGCACAAGGGCTTCCTCAAAGATCAAGATGGGCCAAGGCTCTCAAGATGCAGTCACGGCCGCCCCATTTCAAGACTAGAAATTCTTCAACCCTTATTCCCACTACGGTTGTTAGGTCCACTCCAAAGACTACAAAGAAGACCACTTCACGCAGTGAGAGTTCCAGAAATTCTCCTCCGCCATGACACCCATCGAGTGGTCAAGCTTCAAAGACTCAATATACAACAACCTAACAACAATTGGTACATGAACTCCGAAGCCACATCTCACATCACCCAGTCTGCAGGTACTATTCTCAAACTGTGCAGTTTAAAGCATCCTCAATATGTTACAGTTGGTAGTGGACAACGCATTCCAGTAAAGGGTTATGGTACATCATACACACAACCTCCCCATCCACCATTCTCCCTTAAAATATCTTATATGCCCCACACATGATTAAAAACCTAATCTCTGTCCGCCAATTTACTCGTAATAATTCTGTCTCTGTTGACTTTAACCCTTTTGGTTTCACAGTAAAGGATCTTCGTACGGGGACACCTCTTACGAGATGCAATAACACGGGGGATCTATATCCATTCACATCCACCTCCGTTGTCAGATCTTGCTCTCCCGTCTCTCTACCGGCTATTTCTTATTCGCATGACATAATAGGCTTGGTTACCCAGGACTCGCAGTCTTTAATTTTCTTAGAGGCAATAATTTCATTACTTGTAATGGGAAGTTTGCCCAAAATTGTGTTTCTTATTCTTTAGGCAAACATACTCGTCTTCCGTTTAAATCATCTACTAGTGTTACCTTTGCACCATTTGATATAATACATGCCGATTTAAGGATATCACATGTTGCTAGTTCTCTCGGTCATAAATATTATCTTGTCTGGTTAGATGATTTTTCTCACTATATCTGGTTGTACCCTCTCAAATATAAATCGGAAGTGTTTACCAAATTTCTTGAGTTTCGACAATTCATCCAAACACAATTTGAAAAAAGTATCAAATCATTTCAGTGTGATAATGACTGTGAATTCAATAACTTTATGTTTCACCGTTTTTGTACCAATAATGACATGGTTTTTCGCTTCTCCTGCCCTCACACCTCACCACAAAACGGTAAAGCTGAAAGAATCATCCGCACCATTAACAGTATGATTCACACCCTATTGATTAATTCCTCCCTCCCTCCATCCTTCTGGGTATATTGTTGGCTCAGAAATTTACTGTTAGAACTTCAGTGTCCTTTGTGTCAGACATCTATTGTGTATTGTGATAACATCTCTGTCATCTATATTTCTCATAATCCGGTTCAACATCAGCGACCAAGAATATTGAGATAGACCTACACTTCGTTCGTGAGAAAGTTGCGCTAGACCATGTCAGAGTGTTACCTGTTCCATCATCCTATCAGTATGCAGACATATTTACCAAACGACTTTCCACACAGTTATTTCTTGACTTCAGATCCAGTCTCAGCGTCCGGCCTCCTCCCGCTCCGACTGAAAGGGTGTGTAAACATGTATATTATAGAAACAATTGTATCCCTACCCATAATTAGAATATTTTCATATATTGTGTAAATATAATTATGGTAAGACTATGATTCCTCTTTTGTATAAGCTTACGATTCCTATTGTATAAGGGATGAATAGAAAGTCCAAATTAAATATTTGAAATTATGTATTATTTAGTCAAAGAAAGTCCACTTTCTTGCCGTTTAACGTACAAATCATACCTGAAATTAAAGGATGACCTAATTGCTGACACTATAAAGTCATTAAACCAAACTTTCTTCACATAACCTTAACTTTCGTAATATTTTGAGATATGAATATGCGTAACGTTGATGAAAATCGAACAATTTTTAAAGTGGTTCCAATGAGACATGCAATACCACGTCACAGTCATGACTCATGACTCAACTATAACCGTCCTACTGTCGCATTTTGTAAAGATATACTAATTTTTAGAAACAAATAGTTTTAAATCTATTAAAAAGAATATTTTAGTAAATTTACATAAATGTTGATCAAACAGGAAACTGTTTCTCAGAAGCACTTCTATAATTATTGGTCAAACACCCTAACTCTAGAAACAGTTCTGCAGAACTACTTCTGAGAAACAGAAAAACCTGACCAAACAAACCATATTCTAACTATGAAAATGTTTCTTGATTTTTCATCCTTTTTTTTTTTTAATTTTTGGTCAATTTTTTACTTTGATCTTTGGTGAATTTGAGCTGATTTTGATGTTATTTGGTAAATGCAGGACACCCATGGGTGATTAATGGAGGAGACACAAGATCAATGGCTGATCTAAACTGAACAAGATTAATTAGTGGTGTTTCTGACTAATCCTATAAATACTAGTAGTACAATTCTTGATAATCTTCTGCTGTGCTGTATATACACCAAACAAGATCAACAAGGAAGAAAGAAAATCTGTGCTGCTGTGTTGAGAAGAATCTTAATGTTGATAATGAATCTCCTACTATATATGATGAGAGAAAATAAAATAAAGATTCTCCGGCTATGTAAAAGGTCCATGCTTTCCCCACCTTTATATGTTTTTTTATTATGAAAGGTTGAGGGATGTATAATGTGTATTGGTGCTTTTATCCTTAAGTTTTGTTCAGTTGAGGAGTTGCTATGTAATAAATTTTTCTGCTGTTATGTTATGAATCTTTGAAGTAAATTTTTATATATGTTTGTGTTTGATATCACATATTAGAGAGCACCATCATATATTGCTTGTACTGGAGTTGCTTGACCATCTGGATTATGTTCTGCTTTTACTGGTAAGGATCTTGAGTAGTAGGGGTGGTAAAATTAGCAAGATGAAAATATGATCTGCCAAACTTACTTCTGGGTGGGTTAATGATCAATTCAGATTATTAGTTCATTCTATTTTTATTTGCACAATTCAAGTTTATTTGAAGGTTAAATTCAATATTTTAAAGTTTTTATTTTGTTTTATAAGATTCGAAAAGCGAGATTGAAATGAGTCAGACATGTACACAGATAGGTCGAATAAGTATTTTGGGGAGGTGATTAGACAAGACTAGGAGTGTCAAATGGGCGGATTGAGGCATTGGACTAAATTTGGGCGGGTCAAAATGGACTGAGTTAATAAATGAGCGAATTATTGACCCACCCAAAAGTTACTTGAGCTGAGATTGGCTAAAATGCGGGTCATATTTCTACCTACCCAATTCTTACTAACTTTTAATTGTTCTTTTCTACATATTTGAGTACCTTATAATTTTTTTTTATTATGGTTATATATATATAACATATCAAATAAAAAACAATTGAAATATTTTTACAAGATTTCTCATGATTCAATTTGGTAGGTACGACCCTAAAAAAATAGAAAATCTTTTTCATTCCGGTGGGATCCTTGTTTGTTTAATATCCTCCTTCCTGCAATAGCTTCGGCTTTCGCGCAGCTGCTGCGCCGGGTTTTCACATTTCCCGCCCCTTCAACCTCCGGTGGAACTTTGTTTGACACACCTCTCGGATATTATCGATTTTGCCACCGAGATTGTTACCCCGAGTCTGTCCAGTAGAATGGAATACTGCTGGGCCACTGCTATTAGCCCAACTTTTAATGGGCTTAAATAGGTTGTGTTGAAATGAGTTGAGGACCCGTCCAAATTTGGACGGGTTGGATAGATTATGTTTTCACGGGCGAACTTTGCCACTTCTAGACAGGACATGACTTCCAACTTACCGAGACATTACCTTTGTTAGGAGGTTATGAATGACGCAAATTGGGGTAGAAGGTTAGTAGGTAGTTGAGCGTTGTCCCGCTTACCTTTTCATATTAGTAGTTGTAGTATCACTGTTGTAGTTCCATGTCCTTTGATTTCTGCTACTATTTATGTTTCTTGTACTTAGAGTATTGTATTACTTTGTGGTAGTTATTGCTCTTTTTTTCAGACTGTTTTATCGTGTTTTTTATAGTATTGACCATGACTTATTTGCTTCAGTTATTTCTTTTTTCATATTGCTCTGAATTTTTTGTTCTTTTGTTGAGGGTCTACCGGAAACAACCTCTCACCTCTCAAGGTATGGGTAAGGTCTGCGTCACTCTACCTTTTTCATCCCCCACTTTATCGGATTTCACTAAGTATGTTGTTGTTATCGGTAAAAATAATTTATTTGGTACTTAAACAAATATATACAAAAAGACGTAGAAGAAATCCTTTGCATGACTTTTAACGTTTGAGTTCAATAACATTCACCAGATTAGATCTAATTCTCTTTCGAACATTTTGGATTGACAAGAAGCTTTCAACATATTGAACACTTGAGAAATGACAAGAATTTTGGGGTTGAGTTAGACCCAAAATTCATTCTTTACATGGTATCAGAGCCAAACCAATTTCAATTCCTTATTAACCGATGTTAGGCCCCCAAATTATATTGTTCACACACCAGTTAACGAGGTCTGGGCGTGCGGGGAAGTGTTAAGTGTCCAACATCGAAATGGAATGAGAACATGAACTCGTTATATTGATTTGAACAATTATCACCCTACAAACTAGTTTTTGGGGTTGAGTTAGACCAAAGATCCATTCTTTACAAAAAGAGTTAGACAAATTGAATTATGATATGTTATTTAATTTACCTTGATACAAAGTATCTAAATCTTTTGGATGAATTAATGATCCGCTCATTTATTAACCATAATGTAGGTGTTTACGTCGGGTTCGTACACGCAGCAGAATTTGAAAATTTATGTTTCAAACCCGACGATGGTCGAACTGTAGTATGATAAGTAATGAAAATACAAAGCACAGAATTAATGTAAAACTTCGACAGAAGACTTACATTCGAAGCAGCAATCAGCCAAGCAGTTGAATCTTTTACTTTGTGTAGTCCGAGGGTGCACACGCAAACGTCTCTCGATTTGTAAGTTCAGAGAACTGTGATGTAATTTGCTAAGTCAGGAATGCTAGAGATTCTGACAGAGCTTTAGAAGAGATTGACCTCTCTTAGGTTTAGTATATTTTGGAATGGGAGATAAGCCCTCTATTTATAATTGGAAAATAGAGGCTTAGGATTTTCGTGGACTGGGCCCAGCAGAAAATCAGACTGGCAAAACTCGAACTGCCATAATACGTGTGCACCGCGTCCCATCAAGAGGTACCGCGGTCGCCAGATGTTTCGCACCGCGGTCCCAAAACAGGGCACCGTGGTTCTGTCCTAATGTCACGGTCATCAACCGAACATATAAGTATAATATCCTTCTAATTACATCCTTCAATCGACGGAACATTTGACTTAGTGTTACCCTTCAGGCCTTTACATATCGTCACTAATTACATTAGGATCTTCACGGAACTCCTACACTGCGCCGGAAGACGAACCCAATATGTAAAGTTTAGCTACACAAAATATGTGAACTGAACTTATATGTGAGAAGATAAAATCCTTTCATTCTTGACACACTCAATCAAGCTTAGGATCTGTCAAGTGTCTATCCAAATGACTTGATTATTATAACTCATCTATATTAGTTGGCCAATGACTTAGTCAACCTAATACCATATGAGTACCTGAGTCTTCACTCGAATATAAATTCAAGGAATGAATCCTTTCTTGGCTCACATACCACCTTTAATCTACTTTCTAATGCACCCAAAACAACCCGCGTCTCAACCTATAAGACATTTGAGCTTAGGACAGGATCAAAGTACATTACTCCGTAAATAAGATGATATTAACTTCAAGTCTAAGGACTTTTATCTCCCACATACCGATGACATTATAGACATATAACAAAACAGTACATCAGCAGGGCGTACCAATACTTCAACAAGTATCCATGTTTTCATCATGAGTTGTCATAACTCGTAACAAGTGAGACATGCTACATCCCCTAAGGATATGATGCAGACCACATATCGACATGTCGACATATCGCATATCATCGATATCCCAATTTCAATGATCATTAGTCGAGGTAATTCAAGAGTTACGTTATAACATTAATTCTCACATCATTAATAAATACGTAACCTTTAGGGATGCATTTATAAAATATTATAAACAATTAATTAATAATTCAACAAATGCAAATTGTCATAATATTAACCATCATTAATATAAATATGAATGTGTATAAAGTACATTGTGTTCTAATACAGATTGTCTCTAGAACATACATATACTTTTACGTACATATTATAATTAGATCAAATTTAGTACCCCCCACCCAGTTGGTATTCATAATATTAACTATTGAGTAATGAGATTTTGACTTCAATGCAATTAGTGGAAGTTCTTGCAAAAGCATCTGATTGAAGTTTTGATCTCCTCTTCCTCATTGATGTGGAAATGTGCAGACTGTTGAAATGGTATTTCTTGAAATTGAAATAAAGTTTGAATTTTTCTAGAATGAAATATTACTAGCATATGCTTTTGTGTCTGTATTAATGAACAAGAATCGAAAAGCAAAAGGACTTGAACGGTACGTTAGACTGTACTGATCTAATTTGGCACCCATCAATTAAGGAGTGGTGGGTCACTTTTTTAGCTTTGTGGAATCTACAAAGGAAAGCATATTCATAAACTTTTGATAATGAAAGCTTCCGCACTACTAAAAATTACAAAATTTCATCAGAATTTGTCAAAATTGGCTTGTTGGAGATGTTTCGAACGGACTTTTCATCCTAAATTTCATATTTCTGACAGTATTTCAATCAAAAAATCAGTTTAAAATTTATTCATTACTGTTAGTAGTGTCACTTTAAAAAATCTAATATAAAGTGAATTTGAATTAATCAGACTAATAAATATGAATATCACTTGAACAAAACACATAAAATACAGTGTTATATCTAATGCTAGATTCCGAAACTTCTAATTAAATATAGAAAAATATTTAACACTTCACCCAATCTTTGGTATTGGCCGATCGTTATTTGGTCTTAGTTCATAAATGTCACATTACTCAATTTTTGATATGTCAGGTGACTGATCCGTATGTTTCTCGCTTTCTCCGTCTTTTTAGTTTTAGATGAGACCACATGGCTTTAAGCCTTTATCGGCCTTGTTTAGCATTTGGGGAGTTACGAGAGGTAAAGGTATGATGTAAAAGAATTGAAGGGAGATTAGACAAAACATGATCTAACTTTAGCTGATTGAGAATATTACTTTAGATATAAAAATATAGAGGTAAGTAAGATCTGTGTATATCCTATTCTTTCCAGATTTTCGATCGTGGGATCACACTGGGTTTGTTGTTATATAAAATACAGTGTTACAATATACTAGTACAATTTTTATTACCCTTCTGATTAATTAACTGTCGTTGCTTTGAACTCGCAAGGATGCAGATTTCACCGCATTGAGCTTAAAAACTAAAAATTTTAGGGCCCCTTTTTCATTTTTATTAAATAATATTAGTAATTTCTCAGAAAGACTATAATTCGTAGTGCCTTAAATTTCACCAAGAGTTCACTTTTACGAATTAAAACAGAGCCTTCAAAATATTTGAGATGACCCTGTCGACATAGTATATCATCTAATATAATGAAGTGGCAAAATCACGAAAAATGGTCTAATATTTGCAATTTGAATAGAGAAAAATAATTTTATAAATATCTCTTATATTTTATTGTTTAATTTCTTACTTATCAGTAAGAAAAATCTTTTAATAAACCACAAAATTAATTGACCCAAAAATCACATACAATACAAGTTGATGCATTTATTATTTTAATGCATTCTCTGGTCTCAATAAATGTTTTTGTGATACGTGTTTATATAGAGTTTGGCTGGGTGCAAGGCCCACGCTTTGATAAGCTATCTGCCATCCTATTGCGTGCAATAAGTGCATTGTATTGTACCACTTTATTGACCACACGTAAATCAGGAGCAACAAATATTTTTTAATCAAATCTCACTTCCAATACTTGTATTTGACTTTATGTCATTCGTTTAAGATATTCTAATGTAGATTGTAGAAAAGCCATTTACAAACCAATTTTATTTCTTCCAAAAGGGATTAAAATATTAGTGGCAGGGAGAGGAAAAGAGAAAGAAAAATTTAAAAAGTGAAGGGTCATTTTGTCTTTAAACTATGTAAAAGGGGCAGATTTGTTCTCCGTTTGAAAAATATATGACTTATACACATGATATTACCGGGTCTCAAGCTTTCGTTGTTTGAACATAAGGCAAATCTACGTCATCTCGGTTATGACTATCGCACATTTAACCCCAATTATTAACAGAGGACAAATATATATCAATTTACATAATTTCAGAACAAATTCGACCCTTTTAAATGTTAAATTAAGACGTTGATTAGGGACAATCATTAATAAAGGAAACAAAAGAATTTACATCTATAATGTCTAGGTAGTTCCTTTTTGACACTAGTTAGCAAATCCCACAAACAATATCTTGTTTTAGTCAAAATGCTTCTAATATATGTTTTTTTATTTTCTTCCTAATTGGTTCAACGACTGAAGTTTATCATTGTTGCTTGGAATCTACTCGTAAATGCACATTTTCCTTCACATTGAAGTATTGAACAAAGAAACAAAAGAAGAAGAAGAAACCTCAGAGGAAAGGAAAGTATATATTTTCGAATATGCTACTTAGAAAAAATACATAATTGTAAGAAACAAACTCAGTATTATGATGGAATATAGTCGGGGGCGAATTTATGTGTAAAAAATTAGGCCACTTGAACTCATAGTTACCCGACTAAACTTGATGTATTATTTGTATAAATTCTTATAAATATATATAACATTAACTGAAGAAACGCATGGTCAAACTAGACTGATTAGATCACTAGTTAGGTGCTAGGTTCAAGTGATCAAGGTCGAGGAATCGAATCCCTGACCTTTTGCTGCACATTCTATTCATTTTATTTCTTTGTTTTCCTTCTTCTAATGCAAATAAAAATGCCTGTACTTGAAATCTCAAGTAAAATTTTGGACTTTCTAAACCTCTGAGCCTACTTCTAGAGATTCAAAATTTATATATGTGCATAAAAAATAAAAATATGAATACCATATATATAGTGTGTATTTTTTTTATTGAGGGGTTCGGGTGAACACATTTCCGCCCCTAATGGTGCATCCATCCTCTTAAAATTTTGAATTTGCCTCTGAATATAGTATAAGTCAAGCTAATATGTGTATACATAGAGATCTACAATTGATTATATTGAAAACTTCTTTTGTTCTAAGTTATGCGATAATTTTTCATTAGTCATTCTAAATAAGAATAATATCTTTTTTATATTTACTAAGAATTTAACTTTAAATTTATTTTTTTACCTTTAATGGAACGATTTATAGCCACACAATTTTGAAGCAAGGTGGTTTTTTTTTTTTTTTTGTAAATTCCATTCCCACTCATCTAAATAATCTACCACTCCTTTTTTAATAGGTGCTGAAAAGATGAGTACAATCAAATATACTTTCTCAAGTCCTTTTGCTTTTGCCATTCTTCTTGATGAATCTACCAGAGAATCTTATTCTTTTTTTTTTTCTTCTAATAAAGATAATTTTATTAATATTTTTTAACCATCTGTTCGATTTTCACTATTCGCAATCATAAATAAGATACGATCGATCCCCAAATAAAGATGAATTGATTCTTTTTTAATATCCCTTCTTTAGTTTTTTTATAAAATTTGTATTTCTTGATTTAGAGGACCAGAATTATCTTATGTATTCAGATACTCTTTCACGTCTAATTTATTTTCTTGAATGATTTGATATGATAGACGTACAATCTGATTGAGGAAATTAGATTACACTAATAGATCCACTATATAATTTGTGTAATAGCAATTTAATTACTTCCTATGTACGTCTCAATTTATTTGGCGAATTTTAAAGTTAAATTATTCTTAAATAAAGAAGTATGATATTTTTATTGGAATAAACTAAAAAAAAGATATAACACGGCACATAAACTAAAGGTTGAGTGTTCGAACCTTGGTATGCAATTTTTCAAATCTAACCTCATTAGTTATTTGTCAAATGAAATCATTAATTATGGTCACATCCTCTAATTAAAAAATGATGCAAACCAATTGATCAACAGTATACTTATGAATGGAATGTTATATTTCACTCTCGAGTAGAGAATTGGACCACTTACCACCTCTACACGCAAACTTATCAAAACGTACCTTGCTCACTGTACAGTGTACACACACACCACTATGAGATATACGTCACATGGTTCCATTTGATAGGTCAGCACAATGATCTATGCAATATTTCTGACCCAATTTGCTACTTATTAAAACATGAAAAATGAGAAAATGGGCCACTTGACTTATTACATGGGCTTTGCTGCCGTGTCTGGCAGATGCTGGTTCTTGTCTTCCTCCATTTTAAATTTTGTAATCTTAAATTTAAAAAATGTGTGTAACGTATTAAAATATTCTTTGATCATTTTTTGTTCGGATTTGATCGTTTTTTTTTTTGCTTGTGCTTATTCTTTGTCTTGAGCCGAATTCTTTCAGAAACAACAGTTCTACCTACCAAGGTAGAGGTAAGGTCTGCGTATACTCTACCCTTTCCAGACCCCACGTTGTGAGATTTCACTGAATATATTGTTGTTGTTATTAAAATATTCTTTGAATTTTATAATTTCAAATTTGTATGTTTAAACGACTATATATATATATATATATATATATATATTTGACTACTTTCTGCTTTCATTGAATTTATCTTTTATCGTTTTCTTGCCCGTGGTTATTGTTCACATAGAGGATGCATTATTTACATTTCGTTCTTCTTAAGAGTTATATTCAAATGCATTAATATAATATAATTATTTACATTAAGATAATTATAAATATGAGCAACAATTAGTTAGATGAATACGAACATTATTGGAAACAAAATAACAAGAAATCAATAGTTGGTTGAAAACTGAAGGAATTTGTGGGTGTAAAACATACAAGTAAGGCATAACGGAAGTTTAAAATTTTGAGAAAACTTACTTGCGGAACAAACGTTTCTGGTATGATTATGCGATAATTCAAATCTGCAAAGACATAAAAGAAAAACTTACAGTTTATGCTTTTAATGCAGTCTCTACTAAAAGGTGCGCACGCGATTTTCAATTCGGGTGCAAGCCTTGCTTCGGTATATTCATTTGCCCAAGAAAGCTAGGAAATCTTGGCAGAGGTTTGAGAGAATTTTATTTCCTGAACTCTGAGTTCAGAAAGTGGAAAGTAAGTACTCTGAAATTATGGGTTAAGTGCCAAATATATAGTGGAGGAAACCCTAAACCAAATCAGATTTGGATCAGGCTTCAAGGCCTGACACAAATTCAAATTGCAGTGGGTCAGTCGAACTGGGCCCACTGCTATGCGGCTCCTCTATTAATTTTCTGCACGTTTTAGTTCTAATTAAATCCAAGATTTAATTTTAACTAAATTAATTAATTTTTATCAAATGAAAATTATCCCATAATTTATTATAAAATAAAATATCTTGATTCAAAATCCGATATTTTACATTCTCTCAATATTCCCTTAGACCGTAAAGACAATCGACTTAGTGTGACCTTCACACACTCCAAGACTGATCAAATCAGGTTCACACTAACTCCTGACGCGCAATTGATGGACCCAATATGTGAAGACGCTTACAAGACTCAAGTAAATGCACTCTATGTGAGATGATAAATTTCTTTCATTCACGACACACTGATCAAGCTTAAGATTTGCCGTGTCTATCCAAATGGTTTGATCACTTTATCTCATCTATATTAGTCGACAACTGGACCATATACTAGATATGTCTCAGATCGCCAATGACTGGTCGACCTAACATCTCCGGTGGTGAGTGTTCTCGAAATTCCAATCGAGGAATGAATCCTATTCTCGCTCAACTACCACCTTCAATCTACTTCAGAATGCACTCCAATACAAGCCGCGTCTCAACCTATAAGGCATTTGAGCTTAGACAGATTAAAGTGCATTGCTCAAAACAATTGATATTGTCCTCAAGTCTAAGGACCTCTATCTCCCACACGATAATACTCTGCATACGTATAACAAATAGTTTATCGCCAGGTATGCCAATACTCCCAAGAGTATCCACGTGTCCATCACTAAGAACTATCACTAGAAGAGTGAGATATACTACATTCTCTAAGAATGTGACGCACTCACATGTCGACTTATAACATATCATTGATATCCCATTCTCAATGATCATTAGTCTAGGCTATTTTAAGAACTACACTCTATCATTAATATCTCACACTATTAATGACAATGTAAGTTCAAGGGATGCACATTAATGAATAATATAAACAATCAAATAATAATTCAATAATTGCAAATGCCAAGTATATATTAATCTTATTAATAATATGAATGTGTTCAAGTACATCTGCTCCTAAAATAATTGTTTCTAGGACATATATATTTTCAAAAACTGCATAACTGTGAGCCCCCAAAAAAACCTATGTTTTAATGGGATATATATAAGGCCAAGCTAATGTGTACTGTGTAGTGTGTTCACACAGAGAGAATCAATAATCGACTATGAGGGAGCAGCAATTTTCATATATAGCTTAAAAGTCAAAAACATATATGCAATTAAAAAATGGGAATCCATGATAGAAGGAGAAGAAAAGAATAATGAGATGCAAATATATACAAAATTTAAGCAGGACAGTTTATTTTTACCAAATTCCATCCCCACTCATCTAAAAAAGCTACATGAATCATGATCCACCACTCCGTCAGTTAAAAGTCAACATCGAAAATGGAATGAGAATTTTGATTTCTTTTATGGATTTAGACAATCCTCCCCTCATGAACTAGCTTTGGGATTGAATTAGGCCCAAAATTCATTCTTTAAATGATATCAAAGTCAGACCCATCTCAATTCATTATTTTTTTTATGTTGGGACCCCCTCTAATATTGTCCACGCTCCAGATGTCTAGCCCTGTACGTGAGGCGGGGTGTTGAGTTCTCCACATCGGTGGGATAAGTGGTCATTGGTCTTCTTATATGGTTTGGGCAATCCTCCTCCCTTTGAGCTAGTTTTTGGGGTTATTATGCCAAAGATTTATTCTTTACACCGTACTAGATAGGAGCTAAAAAAATATATTTGTACTTTCTCAAGTCCTTATGCTTTTGCATTCTTCTTGATGAATCCACCGGAAAAAACATATGTATGTTAATATAATAAAAGATAATATTAAGGGGTCGTTAAGAAGGGTGTTCTTTCTAAGCAACTTCTCCAATTCTAGGGCTTGAATATGAAATTTTAATTAATGGTTAAGAAATTTCATCCATCACATTATATTACTAGAAGAAAATATCTTTGAACTATCCGATATTACTAAAGCTGAGACTCTTCTATTGGCAGTGGTAACAATGGAGTCTAGTTCTCCATTCCTTTCAATTTATATGATATAATTAAAATTTTAAATAAATATGTGTCTATTAAACTTTAAAATTTGTGATTTTAAACCTATAAATATATTTATATGACTATAAAACTTATAAAATGGATGAGAAACTTATAAGAAGTACAAAAGGGATCACGGACAAAATAGGAAGGAATATTATAATATGCTAACAAATATCCCAGACTAAAGAACACATTACAGAATTTCTGGATACTTCCAAATCAATATAGTGTAAAAAAGTCAATTGGATGCTTTCATACTATAACTTCCATCAAGTTGCATACTGATCAGATTTCACAAATGCACACAAACCACTACTCTATAGTAGTGGCATCACAAGGAACTATTATACTCAACTTTATCATATATTTCTATAAGAAACTACTTTCATAACTTGAACCTGTAAACTCCTTATCACATGAATGTAACTTTACCAATTAATTCAAGATTTTCATACCACTCCTCAATAACAGTAACAAGGGAAATTGCTTTCTATCTCTGATTTTAAAGTTTAAACACATACTGTATATTATAGAGTATTTTAAAGATCCATAGCATTATAAAAGCAACAAACTTTATAACATAGTGCTCCTTTAAGCAAAACTTAAAAGGATAAGCACTAATGCTTCCACCTCTTTCTCAACCTTTCTCTTTCCAAAAACACATTAAAGAACAGGTAAAACATGACTTTAACATAGCAAGGAATCTCCTTTTGTTGTCTTCTCCTTATACACAGGAGATGAATTATCATCATAAGTTTTTTTTCCAAGATTCAAAAGCCTCTTACATTTTTAAACGTACGTGTTAAAACGGAATTGATGGAAAAATATAACAACATACCTTGTGGGATGACATCTAGGAAGAGTAAGAGGTACACAAACTTACTTCTACCTTTGTGGGACAGAGATAGTTTCCGATAAAGCTCAAAAGAACAGTTTTCGAAGCAGCGTTGCTAGAACTGATGGAACTTAGAAGAATATGTACCACACCTAATAGATTGGCAATTTCTGTATGTTCTTGGCCTAAAAAGTAAAAACTCAAAAGCATATGCTACAAGATCCAAATACATTTTATCTTTGTAGATTCCATCACCACACTCACTCATGATTCATCTACAAAAGCTACAAGACCCGTCACTCCTCTTGGTAGGTGCTGAAAAGATTAGTACAATGAAATGTACTTTCTAAAGTCCCTTTTGCTTTTCCATTCTAAAATTTGAATTCGGTCGTAATTAGGCTTTGACTACGGTAATAGAGAGCTAAAACTTATTAGGAGTGATGAAACGAAATGAATTTTCCCAATTGTTTCTTCTTCATTGTACACCATTAAACCACCATCAAGAAGAAGAGGAAAGCGTGCGTGTGGGGTTGAGGCTTTGCAACGAACAAGAAGGGAGAGTGTGGGAGTGGATGGGAGATTATAAAAATCTAAATTAAGAAGAGTGTAATCTAGATAGTTTGCCTACTAATTATTCAAGATTCATATCATCAGTAAAGCAGAAATACAAACCAGATGTGCTCAAAATGCACTTCATCAACAACATTAAGAAGAGACAGTGCTTCCAGACACAAATATTAGTAGAAGATATCTCAAAGATCCATAGTATTATAAAAGCAGCAAACTTTATTACATAATACATATTGCTCCTCTAAACACAAAACTGAAGGATAAGCACTTATTCTTCCTTCTCTTCCTCAACCTTTCATATTCCAAAAACACATAAAAGTGGGAAAACATCTAATTTTTACATAGCCGAAAAACTTTTTTGTTTATATTTTGTCCTCATAATATATAGTAGGAGATTCATAAGACTCTTCTCCACAACACAACAGCAAGGACTCAAAGGAGAAAAAGTTAAGAGGAAACCCCTCTTGTAGACACTATCATCATCCCAAAGAAGCATATACTTGTCATTCTCTATCTTCAAACATTTTGGGGTTGATGCCATTGTCTGGTGTATATACAGCAAAAGCTCATCAAGATTTGTACTGCTAGTATTTATAGGATAGTTAGCAAAACCACTAATTAATCTTCTTCAGATTCAATCAGCCATTGATCTGGTCTCTCCTCCATTAATCACCCATGGGTGTCCTGCATTTATCAAATAACATCAAAATCAGCTCATTTCATATCCAAATACAACTCCAATTTCCTTTATACTATTCTTTTACTTTAAACCACAACATTTCTTAAATAACATCAAAATTCAGTCAAACTATATCATACTATTTTCCAAATACTAATTATTAAAAATTGGTTCTTACCCAAAAAAAGATTAAAAATGAGATTTAGACAACTTACTGAGCACTTGTTCAGCTGAAAAACGTCTAGAAACATCCTTACATAACATCTTCCTCAACAAATCTTTAGCTTGAGGTGAAACAGACCTAAATACCCTTGTAGGAAATCTCAAATTTGCCCTTAAAACAGCTTGAAATGTCTCAGTTGTATTTTCACCATAAAAAGGAGGTACCCCTGAAATCATAATATACAAAATAACACCTGCACTCCACACATCAACCTTGTCATTATACTCTTTCCCCATCAACACTTCAGGTGCCACGTAATACGGTGTCCCTACAACCCCACTCATTGTGGACCCCACACACCACTCAGCAGATCCGAAATCACATAGCTTCAACTTACCCATTGAATCAAATAATATATTATCAGGTTTAATATCCCTATGGGCCACACCCATATGGTGACAGTAATTAATCGCGGTAACTAACTGGGTTAAAATTAAAGCAGCTTCCGTTTCGGGTAACGGCCCAGATGAGACCCGTTCGTATAAATCGTTATTCGGGCAGAGATCAGTTACCATGTGGAGAAAATCATCATTTTCATACACTTTATAAAGATGGAGAATGTTGGGGTTACCGTTAAGGTGTTGAAGAATCTTGGGTTCTTTAACCAGACACTCACGATCGGTGGAATCTACGAGGAATCTTTTTTCAATGGATTTAACGGCGAAGGAATCTCCAGTTAACGGACAGACGCAACGGTAGACGGTACCGAATCTACCACGCCCTAATTCTTCACAAATCTGGAAATCGCTTTTTAAGGTTTGGAACATATTTTCATAAGGGTTTGTTTGGTTTTTGGTTGAAGGAAAGAGGTTATATTTATAAGGAAGTAGGGTAAAGATAGAGTGGAGGGTATTTGTGGAAATAGTGTAAAACGAATATTCGCATAATTAGAGGTACGTTTTACTTGGAGGACAGATGGAGTAATTTAATAGGTTATAGGATGATGGGTTGTCCTTTTCTTTTTCCTTTTTTAATTTGCAAAAATAATTGGGTTATTCAATATTACTTTCGGATTAAAAATTACTTTCGGATTAAAAAAGGTGTTTACTTTATTTATTTATTTTTAAAATTAAAAAACTATCTATTTATTAACTCAAGAAAAAATTAATTTTATTATTAGATTTTTTGTATTAAGTGTTATATGATCAAATCTCAATATTTATTAGATTAACAACCGTTTAGTCTAATTACCTATCTTTTTTAGAAGTTAGTATTTTTTTAAAGTGTTCAAATGACTAAGTGGATACTCTTTTTTACCCGAATGGATTAATATTTTTTATGTAGTTATAAACAATTGTAAAGTAAAAAATATTTATAAACTTTAAATTCTGATTCTGACTATGTAGAAAAGAATTTTTTTTAGATAAATAATTTTATAAAAAGAGAAAAATTACCAAGTAAAAATAGAATAAAATAAATCTGAATTGAGGGAGTAGTGTTAATTGGTGTTGAAATTTAGGACACTTTTAAATCAGAATGGAGGGAGTAACGTTTATTGCTGTTGAAATTTAGGATACAAAATGTCGGATTTTGTGGTAACACTTCACTAGTTATGCTATTAAAACATTGAAATTTAGTGCCCGTTTGGCCATGAGAAATTTTTATCATTTTAATTTTTTTTATTTAAAAATTAATGTTTAATTATGAAAATTTCAAATACAAAATAACTATAATATTATTTTCATTTTTTCCGCTTTTTTGACCTTTAGGATATTCAAACAACCAGCTATTATTTACAATAAAATATAATGAAATCTAACACAATCCTCAATCCTAACTTTAAATTTTTAAAAAATTGAAAAATATTTGATTTTAATGGTGAATCCCTATTTGCTATGCATTGAAACCACCTTTTTAAATATCTTTTTGTACCACTACTAGTTAGTATAACTTTTGTTTAACGTGAATCCCTATTTGCCTATCCGGAAGATCGAAGAAATCACTGATCGACGTAATACCGCAAACTCAGTTAACTGTTAAACCACACTGGCCAAGTGTGCGATGCACTCCCAAGGGTGTTATCGCAGGCCAAAGCTTATCCTTCAACTCACACTGCCTCCCACACCACCCAATGAGAATATCTTCTGCCTTCAAGATCAACTGGTCTAGAGATTCGGATTACTAGTTAGTATAACTTGATTGCGTAAGCAATTGTGTCACCCTTTATCTGATGCATACAATATTGTGAACGGCGAGAAGGTGGACTTTTCAGTATGAAATTTAAAAGGGAATTAAATTTTAAAAAATAATACTAGGAAATTTGGACTTAATTTTGAGAATTAGGTTGAATTCCTCAACCTGGGACGTGTTGCTATTGATGTTGCTAGTTAAACGTATACTTAAATTCCATGGTTACTTTACTCCTTAATGCTAATACTATTTAATTTTGATTACCAATACTTGTCTAAGTTGACAATTCTTGCATTTCGCCATTCATACCTTGGATATTTTGTAAATATACATGTTGGTATTGCTTCTATTTATTAAAATACACTAGATTTTAATTATACCACCATGTCACTTTTATGTTAATTTGTAGTAGATAAACAATATCACACCTAGTGTTATCCTATAAGTGAATTTGAAAAGGATAGGATAGACGCAAAGCTTACTATTCCTATCTTTATGGGTAGAGAGATTATTTATAATACGCTCGATACAATGACACATAACCAAACAAGCTATATGTTGTAGTAGATTATCTATTTAATTTTTCAAGATTATAATGTTTACATTTGAAGAAGGTTAATACGTAGATATTCTTTAGATGATCTAGTAGTATAAATAAAAATTTATACTTGTGATTTAATATAAATAACGAAAATTTAGTTATCTTTTCTTTATAGCACGAATTCAGAATTAATGAGGATTTCAAGATACTGAAAAATCAAATGAGACGAGTACGGTCGATGGACAAAAAAGCAGTTCGAAATTTTGAGACGTGGAAGCTTGGGAAATAATAAGTGTACGGTACTACTTTAAGCACTGGCCGACTCGAATAAATTGACAAAACAATAGCACAAATAATCCAAAAAACAAGAAAAGAAATTATGGTCCCAATACCACACATTTTGCACCAAGTAACCTAAGTTAGCTGTGAATCGGTAAGTGGTTATTATAGTCGATCTCATCACAAACAAGTAAATAAAAGCGAAATTGTGATTTAAATTTATAAGTTTTCTATTTAAAAAAATACTAACTCAGAATGCATATAGATATTAAGCAGATCTTTCAACATAAATATAAAAATATTATTCAAAAGCTATAGAATTCTGCCAAATCATCTCTTCCTGAAAATTCTAATTCGTACCAAAGTAAATTGGTGACTTCTACTACTTAAAAAAAATGAAACCACCACTCTCATCTCCTTTGGTACGTCGCACTGTACTGTATATTTTTATATTTTTATTTAATAATTTACTTACGATCTTGTATGAATTTGTATATAGTTTTTCAACATTTCTCAGGATCTATTAATTTAAAACGTTAAAGACGTAAAGTACGGACTGGTGACAAATTATTTGCAATAAATATACTCATTATAAACCGTGACTAATTAATCTGTGATAGTTTTATGACATAATACATTAATCTAAACATAATTTGTGACAGCCATGAAAGATTGTCACAATTTCGTCGTTCGAAAAAGACAAGAAATTTTTCTTTAATCAAAGCATATATAAGGAACTAGAGAGTGATCTGGCAGTTAATAAGAGAGTATTTAAATAAAATTAAGAGTTGAGCAGAATCAGCACCTATATTATATCAGCGGATGAGACTGTTTTTTCTTTAATCAAAAGTTTCAATTTCAAACTCTGATCATGAAAAAATCTTTAATAAGAAACGTTAGACTACGCAGTATGAATCCAAATTAATTCCACTCCCATACGAATAGCGAACAACAAAGAAAAAACACCTATATTAGTAGACAGCTCAGCTAAACCCATGTGGTAGCTCAAATGGTGCTATCATTATTGATACTAATATGAAACACAACAATATCTACATATTGGAAGGAGGTGGGGCAAGCTAACCTTTGATAAGTTACTTGTAAGCTATTATTATGCGATTATTATATTGTTCTTTTATCATTTGAAATAGTATTACCGCCAAAGTTTACGGTAGAATAGTAAGCTCCGGTTAATAATTACTCACTCCGTCTCATATTACTTGGCCACATTACTAAAAATATTCGTCCCGAATTACTTAGCTACTTTCAGAATTAATTAATTTTTTTCTACTTTACCTTTGACATTAGTTATTTTTTAAAATAACCAATATTAATTAGAGTATAATAAATTAGAGAGATAAAAATAATATAGTAAAAATATTCTTCTTATTTATAATTTATTAATAATTTATTAAAAAACGTGTAAAAGAGTAGGATTTAGGGTTTGGGTTATGAGAATGGTATCATTTGTGATAGGTAGTTTTGTAATCTAAGTGAGACATATCTGTGTGAATTCAACTAAATCGGACCTAAGAAATGTGAATTAAGGTTACAAGGAAATGGAAAGTAAGTAACAACAACAAATGTTATAAATCTAGAAATAAGAACAAAATAAGAGGTTTGCTGAGTCGAGTGATATTTACTTTGTTCTTAAGATAATATTGCCCCGTATGTATCATTTTATGGTGATTGACAATTTGTCTTCCAAGATAAAACAACAACAAATAATTGAGCAAAGAAAACCCAAATGTTTACTAAATTTTTTATGTGAATTCACATTAATGTTTTTCCACAATTTCCATTAAATATTTAATGAAAATTTGAAAGTGCACGTTTTTTTTAAACTTGAAGGATAAAAAAGCACACAATATAGATTAAATGAACTATTTTAGATCTACGCTCAATACAACCTTAATTTTTGTTTGTTTGTTTGGATCCATTCACCTGGGTTAAGTACATCCGAGTTAATGGGGGGGGGGGGGGAGGGGGTTTGGAGTTGGCCCCTACCTTGTTGTATATTTAGCAAATTACAACCGTACTTTCCCTAAGGTATATAATACATACAATTTTTCCGAAGTTTAAAGGTGAGAAGCAGACCAGCAACTAAAATCCATGTGATTGTTCAAGTAAAGAGAGCCGATGTTGAAAATTTACTAAACGTCGTATAAAATTAATTCTATTAATTATAACTTGAATAATTGGGGTCCCGTACGTCGGAAACATGATTTCCACACACATGAACACAAAGTACCAAGAGTCGTAATTTTCTTAAATGGAAGAGATATTGGTACGTATATAAATTGTTTGAGACGTAAGAGAATAGACGGTTATTAGCCAAATGACAAATGGTTTCACGTTGGTAAATGAAAGGAAGAAATGTGTAAAAGATGAAACGAATCAGAAATCGCAATGAGCCGGAAGCGTGGCCGCAACAAAGTCGTAGCGGTGCTTGAGCGCCGCAGCTTCCTCTCCTGAGCCCGGTTCTAAATGTCGTTTCAATTCCAGTAGCTATCGAATTGGCACCGCGATGCGCCTCGAAGGCGGCGCGCTCTAATTGGCGTTTTAGTTCCCGTGAGTTACTGGACATGAAGCGCCGCGATGCCCTACCGAAGGGCCACGACTCTTCGACTGTTTTTCAGTCCGTTGGAGGCGAATTAAAACTGATTCTTGGGCTGACTTTGGAGCATTTAGTCTCCATTACTTGGCAATTGATTTCAGCCATTACTAGGCTGAATTAACCTCAATATCAATGGTCATTACTTGACACTAATGGACATTCATTTGGTTAACTGAGAAGACATAATCATCTACCTATAAATTGATGTTTTTGGCACAATTGTTAAACACACTCACACTTAACAATTCTCTGAAATTGTCTTCCTCTCTTGCAATCACAAAACACTCAAAGATCTTTCTTCCTAAGCGAACACTTGAGTTCTCTTTGCTCATTTGTTGATTGTTGTTTTATCTTGGGAGATAAGTTGTCATTACATCGTCGAAAAGAAATACGGGGCAATATTATCTTAAGGATAGATTGAGAATTCAGTCGACTCAGCAAGCCAATTATTTTGTTGATTTTCAGATTTCTAACTTAGTTGTTGTTGTTGTTACATTCTCATTTCCTTGTTACTACACATTATTTCCCACGAACTTAAGATAATATTCGTTGTTTCAACAACAACATGACTGGACAAGATCAATTCAACCAATTCAACGCTGAAAATTCCACCGATACTCAAGGCAATCCCACTTCTCAAGGCACTAACTCTGTCTTCAACTCCACCGTTTTTTGTACTTCTAGTGTCACCACTGATCATGGCATTCCTAATGTCTTCCAAACTACTACTTTTGACACTTCTAGTGCTACCACTGCTTTTGGTACAACTAGTGTCAACACTGGTTTTGGCACAACCAATGCCTCCATTGCTGCTTCGGGCACTTATAGTGCCTATGCTCCTGCCCAAGGCATCAACAACATATATGCTCATGTTAGAGGCGTTCCTAACGCCTTCGCAACTGCTCAAGGGGGCGCCACTGCCCCGACACCCGCTGGTTTTCAACATGAACGTTCTGAAAACTTCACGGGTACTCACTTTAAGCGATTGCAGCAAAATATGCTCTTTTTCCTGACGGTTATGGGAATGTCACGTTTCCTAACCGAAGACCATCCACTAGTTGGGGAAGATGTGGACCCTCAACCAAATGATTTGGCGGGAGGGGGCCAAGGTAACCATGTCGCTGACGACATGATGATGGTTCGCGCAGCATGGAAACATAGTGATTTCATGTGTAGGACTATATTCTAAACAATTTTTTTGATCCACTATACACGGTATATTGCACCGTTGAAACTGTCAAGCAGTTATGGGGCAAACTTCAGAAGAAATACAACACCCAAGATGCGGGTAGTAAGAAGTTTATCATTGGAAAATTTCAGAAATTTCAAATGGTGGACAACAAAAGTGTGTCATCCCAAGTCCTGGAATTTTAAATGATTCTACATCAGCTGGATTTTGAAGGATTGAAGCCCAACGAGCAATTCTTGGTTGGGGCATTAATCGAGAAGTCGCTTCCTCGCGGATCGAAGTTTATGAACTATTTGAAACTCAAAACGAAGGAGATGACCTTAGACGAACTTATTGTCAAACTCCAGATTCATGAGGACAATAAGAAGGTCATGCCAAAGGGGAAACAACCCGCTGAGGATAAGGCGAACCTGACGAAAGTCAAAGGGAACTCAAGCAAAAAGCGAAAGTTCCCGAAGGTAGGCAAGACACAAACAACTGAAAAGTTCAAGAAAATTGTAACCATTGTGATATAGTTGGTCACATGGCCAAAGACTGTCGCAGGCTCAAACGTGAGAATAAAGAGAAGACCAAAGGCAAGCCCAAGGCTAGCATCGTCAAAGACATACTCATAGACGATATGATCGAGGAGTTCTCAGCGGTGGTTCTTGAAGCAAACCTCGTTGAGAATCCGGTGCAGTGATGGTTGGACACAAGTGTCACCCGTCACATATGTTCCAATAAAGAAGACTTCTCAATTTATACATCAGTCACAGACAAGAAGTTGTTCATGGGAAACAATTCTTCTTCAGAGGTGCTGGGGGTAGGAAAAGTGATCCTAAAGATGACGTCCAGGAAGGAGCTGACTCTAAAGGAAATGATGCACGTCCCATAAATTCGTAGAAAGCTGATTTCTGGACCTTTTTTTGTTAATGCTAGTTTTAGGTTAGTGTTAGAAGTCAATAAATTTGTAATCACTAAAAAATGAACTTTTGTAGGAAGAGGTTTCGTATGTGAAGGCCTCTTTAAGTTTAATGTTGCACCTGTAATGCCTTCTGTATCAACTATCAATAAAATTGAGTCTTCTACTTACTTGATTGAGTCATCTAATTTATGGCATCATAGATTAGTACATGTTAACTACAATCTATCCAAATATTGGTAAAATTGGAATTAATGTCGTCTATCAACATAAACCTTCAATGTCAGTGTGAGGTGTGTGTTAGGCGTATTTTGTATACGCTTTTGAGTCATTTTTAGTTAGTGTTTTTCCCATTTTCGTTTAAATAAGTATCTTGTTCGGGTCGTTTTCCATTCTTTTGAGTCACGGCAGTTCAAAAAGGCAAAATGACGAAAAGTGGGCATAAAACGAGAGTCCCGAGGCAAAAAGACGGAAGTTGGCAATTCAGGACAAAAGACTGTAGCACCGCGGTGCCATTCATACAGAACCGCGGTGCCATAACTACTGAGAGATTGCAGGACTTTCGGCACCGCGGTGCCATTCTGCAGAACCGCGGTGCAGAAGCGTGAATTTTCAGATCTGAAATAGAATTGGCCAAGGGCAGAAGGGTCCATATGGCACAAAATTTGCAACATACTTAAGCCCTAGGGATTTGTCTAGTTAGAGAGGTTGGACATTCTATCACACAACACAACTCAGGGCAGATTTGAAGCTACAATTGAAGACTTTAGTTCACGGTACTTTTCTTTCTTTCTTTTTAATTCAGTTTATGTTTGAAATTGTATTAGTTCTTTGCGTGACTATGGCTAGGAGTTAAACACTTTATTAGGGCTTTCTTTGGAATCACTTGAAATTTTTATTCATGAATTAATGCATTAGTTGATTTCTTTTTTTCACTTGATTAAGATTTATTCAATAATGTTGCAGCCTCGCGGTGCCGAATGTTCAGAAAGGTCACAGTACTTTAGGCACCGCGGTGCCTGAACGCTATTTCAAAAAAATAAAAAGTCCTAAATCACCAAATCTCTTCCCACATATACCGTCTTAATGCAGTAACTGCCGCCGCCACCTCCATTTTGAACCGCTGTTGTCTGTAAGTCATCCCTTTTTAATTATTGAGTCTTTACACATTTGGGAAAATGTGTCGTTTAAGTTTGGGGGGGGGAGGGTACTTATTTTATTTTTGTGTTTCTGTTTTTGAGTCGTCGTTTTGATTGAGCTTTTGTGTCTTTTATTGTGTCTATATGAGTAATTTTTTTTATGATCATGCATGTTGTAGTTGCTGGAAACGCCTAGTGAATTAAGTGGAATAATGTAATGGAATTAGAAGCTAAAATTTGTGTGCTTAAGTGAGATATGCTAAAAATTCATGAAAATCTAATTATTTGGGATAATTGTGCTTAGCAACTTCGTCACTTTAGTGTACCCATCGGACGGCAGCCCATTCGGGCGTTCCTTAGGGACCGATTCACTCTGCGTAGATTGACAATCCGAAAATGACGCCTTATATCTATGCAAAGCGTAAGGGTATTCATATTACAAATCCTACTAGAACTGCTCGTTTTTTATCAGAAGCTTGTGATGTCTATGAGTCTGCTTGCTTGTTATTTGAGGCGAAATAGTTAAGATGTACATGCTTAGGGAGATGATTCAGGTATTTCTTTATTAGCCCTTTTTACCATTCATTACCTACCTTGAAATAAATTGTATCTCTAGTCAGCCCCTTTGAGCCTAAAATAAATTATTTTCTTTGACACCCTATGATTTCCTTGTGTGTCATAAGCAATAATTGAAAATATGGATGAAAAAGAGTGAAAAAGAAATACAAAAATAGAGTGAAAAATTGATGCATCCCAATGAAAAAGATGTAAAAACTTAAGTTTGGGGGTGCCTATGTGAATTTGTTTCATGCTCTCAAAAAAGAGAAAAGGGGAGTAATAAGTATGAATTGAAAATGATACAAAAAAGAAGGACAAAAAGAGTTGAATGAAAAAACGCTTATGGTACGTAAATTGAGCCTAAATGCCTACTTTTATCTACCCTGTCTAAGCCTACATTACAACCATGAAAAGTCCTAAAGATCCCTAGAATGTATGTCTATGATTTGTGGAGAATAGCAAGTAAACAGGCTCATAGAACTAAATGAAATTGACATGCAAAGGTTAGTGTTCATGCTTCCATTAATTATGATTGAAATGAATTTGCTAAATATCTGGCTTGAAATTCTAGATTGTTATAGTCATGCTAGATATGTTTCAGCATATTATCTCAACTAACATTCATGCTTTTCTAAGTAACCTTGTGCATCTGCTTGAGTACTTTTGAGTCATTTTTCGTTCTGTTTATTTGATTTTGTTTTGATCTTTGCTTGAGGGCGGACAAATGTTAAGTTTGGGGGTATTTGTTAGGCGTATTTTGTATACGCTTTCGAGTCATTTTTAGTTAGAGTTTTTACCATTTTCGTTTAAATAAGTGTCTTGTTAGGGTCGTTTTCTTTCTTTTGAGTCACAGCGGTTCAAAAAGGCAAAATGACGAAAATGAGCGAAAAGTGGGCATAAAAGGAGAGTCCCGAGACAAAAAGGACGGAAGTTGGCAATTCAGGACAAAAGACTGCAGCACCGCGGTGTCATTCATACAGAACCGCGGTGCCATAACTACTGAGAGGTTGTAGGACTTTCGGCACTGCAGTGCCATTCTGCAGAACCGCGGTGCTGACTATGGCTAGGAGTTAAACACTTTATTAGGGCTTTTCTTTTGAATCGCTTGAAACTCTATTTCATGACTTAATACATTAGTTTGATTTCTTCTTCACTTGATTAAGATTTATTCAATAATTGGTATGAATGTTTGATAGTTAATTAATCACTAATTATCATAACCTATATGATTTCGAATCAAGAACCGAGATGAGAGATTTGGATATGCTGTAATTGAAAAGACATAAGTTAAAATCGCGGATGAAAGTACCCCTATACTTGTGTAGCATTATAGGTTACTGCTCTTAATCTTCCTATGTGGTAAATCCTATCATAGAAATATATAAGGGTTCTGCAATAGGGTTGAACGATTATATATCCTAACCGGAATGTAAGACAATCTAGTTAACCGATATCTTAACGTAGAAGAAGAAGTCATTCTAGTTGCATTAAAGATTGAATAGAGTGGATAGTCGAGGATTTCGGAAGCCCTAATTCCTTTATAACTGATTACAACTTCAATAGTTTAGTTAATTCTTGCAATTATTCTAGTAGATAAACAAAAACCCAACTCAATTATCGATTGTCAAATAGATAACATAAAATAGATGAACGGTAATTAGAAACCAGTCTCTGTGAACGATAAACTTGGTCTTACAGATTATATTACTTGTGAACGATACGTACACTTGCGTGAGCAATTGGACACGGTCCTAACAGTGTGCGTAGAGGCAAAACTTTCCAAGAATCCCTTTAGATCCGTCAAAAGGGAAATCGCTCCTCTAGAACTCATACACACTGATATATATGATTTAAAGTTCGCTCAAACTAGAGGGGGAACAAGTACTTTGTGACTTTCATAGATTATGGTACAGGGTTTGGTTACCTTTATTTACTAAAAAGTAAAGATGAAGCCTTTGAAGCATTCAAACGCTACAAAGCAGAAATTGAGAACCAACTAAACGGGCGGATTAAAACAATCTGTAGCGATAGAGGGGGAGAATATGTAGCGCCTTTTGAAGAATTTTGTACCCAATCGGGTATAGTTCATCAAATGGTGTGGCTGAGCGCAAGAACTGAACACTGAAGGAAATGATGAATGTTTTACTCATCAATTCATGCCTTCCCCAACACATGTGGGTATAAGTTGTCCTTAACGCAAATAAGATTCTTAATAGAGTCCAGCACAAATGTAAGGACAAGACTCCATACGAATTATGGAAAGGAAAGAAACTTACCTACAAATATTTGAAGGTATGCGGATGTATGGCCAAGGTAAAAATACTTATGCCAAAGCAGGTTAAGATTGAACCTAAGATTGTGGATTGCATATTCATTGGATATGTCAATAACAGTAGTGCTTATCGCTTCATAGTGCATAAGTCGGATGTACCAGACATTTATGAAGGTACGATCATGGAATCAAGGAACGCGTGGTTCTTTGAAGACACGTTTCCATATAAGGAAAACAACATAACCTCTCGCAAATGAAGTTATGATCAAATCCCTGAGGATCAAGAAATCGATGACTACCTAGATTTAAACGGTTCAGATCTAGTGAATTCTGAAGTGGCTGATTATCCAGAATCCAGTATTTCAGATTCTCAGGACTTGGAAGATTCAGAGATGAAACCAAGGAGAAGCAAACGGGCCCGGAAGGACAAGTCCTTCGGTCCAGTCTATGAAGCTTATTTGGTTCAGGATGAACCACGGACAATCGCCGAAGCACCGCTCTGGAAGGAAGCTTTAGAAAGTGAGATAGAATCCATCCTGCATAACCACACCTGAATTCCCTTTGCTCATTTGTTTGATTGTTGTTTTATTTTGGGAGTTGTTATTACACCGTCGAAAGGATATACGGGACAATATTATCTTAAGGATAGATTGAGAATTCAGTCGACTCAGCAAACCAATTATTTTATTGATTTTCAGATTTCTAACTTAGTTGTTGTTGTTGTTACATTCCCATTTACTTGTTACTACACATTATTTCTGGAAAACGTATCAAATTGATTTGGAGACTGATATTAACCCAAATATTGCCCTTTGGAACACTTGATAAGCTATCTTCTCTTGTTTATATATATGGACCACTGCATAAAAGTAGTATCATTTCTTGATTTTTACGTTAATATTTATTCCATTATTAGATCTCATTTTCCCCACTCTAGTTTGACACGTTTGGTTTGACTTTTGTCATTTTGACGATGTCTTTTTTTTGGGGTAAAGAACTAAAGACTAAAAAAAAGTTTTTTTTTTTCAAAAGCACTATTGGAATCTTGATCAATAAATTTGTTGTTTTTATATTAGCAAAAGTATTTTTCAAATTAACAATCTAAATACAAATTATTACTCTCGAAAAATACTTTCAGTAAACACTTATGACAATAATTATTTTTTGAAAGAAGTAGATTTTAAAAGAGTGTCTAAACATGGAGTATTTGTTTATTGAGCATGGATTGGAGAAGAAGTAAAGAAACTTAATTTTTATGATTTTAAATAAAATAAATGTATAGTGTATTAAAATATTATTTAAATATTAAGATCTTAAATATGTCGATATTGACTTTTAATGAAAAACATAAATTAAAACGAGGAGAGTGTAAATATCTTGGAAAGTACGAACGTTCTAAATACTGGTAAACTATATTTAGAAAGAAAAAAAGAAGAAGAAGAATGTTCGCATGTGACTGGTTCTTGGAATCTTTTTGCTTCACTCAAACTTTACAAGTCTCCTAGATGGTTCATAACTTAATTAATATTTTTTCCGTTTTAATTTATGTGATATAATTTAACTAGGTATAAAATTTAAAAAATAAATGATTTTTTTTAAAATTTTATGGTCTAAAACAAGTGATCGATATTTATGTGGCTATAGATAATCTCGTTAAATATAAAATATAAAGGTTAAAGTTAAATTATTACAAAATAAGAAAATTTCATTTTTTTGTGACAAATTAAAAAAAAAAAGTAAATCTATAAATTAGGACGGAGGGAGTACTTGGAACCCATTTTTTATTAATTTGTTTGAAGTGTAGAAGAGACTCATTTGACTAAAATGATAAGCAGACAATTCCATTATTTTATTAATATAAAAGAGAAAGGAAAAGAGAGGTGGAATTGCTTATAAAAGTAGGTGCATAGATTTGTTTGTCGTGGTTAATGCAGTTTGTGGTTTTGAGTAAGTATTTAAGTTACAAATAATATAAGAAATTTTATATTAATTAAACATAAAGTACCAGTATACTACTTATATATATATATATATATATATAGAAGAGAAAAATTAGTCATGTCATAATTTTTAAAATTAATACTAATAAAATTCGTATAACTAATTATTACAAAAGAATAAAAATAAAAAAAACAAGTGTAATATCGTAAATCACAAATATTTGCTCTTACAAAAAGTTATTATAGAAAGACTCCATTTTGATTTGCGTCTGATATTGGGTACAATAATTAACTTTTTAAATGGGTTCAATGTGTATTAAAAGTGTTTTGTTTTGGATTATTTAGGAGAAAACATAGATATACTTGGAGGATTTTTGTTACCACAAAAAGTATAAAAATTACTTTATTGAGTAATGTTATACCATTCAAGAAATTAACTCATTTTTAAGTAACAGATTTTCTTTAGATAATTCTCTTAATGATATCAAAACATACAAAAAGACCTCCTTTTTTAGTCAATATACACATGTTCCTCTTATATTTATTCAAACTGAACTTTCGCTTGCATGGAATTTCACTCATCAATGCATTTTCTTCTCATTTGACTAAGAAAAATAACAAGGAAAGAAGAAGAAGAAACCTAAAAGAAGAGCATATCTTGATAATATTATGGAACATGCAATTCCGTAGAAGTCCACCAACATTATTGTCAATTTCTTTTAGTTTTTGTTTGTTTGTTTTCCCATGTCCCCAATATTTGCGTTGAAGCCGGATTAATTCATGCGTAAGATTCATTAAAAGGAAAATGATCCATATGACTTTAAAAATATTTTTTTCATTTCAAAGCTCAAATCCTAGGCCTCTAGTTAAGATAGAAAAATTCTACTCATCTCAAGTCAATTTCTTTTGTCACGATCCAAAATTTCATTGTGTCGTGAGGGAACCTACCCTAACTCATAGGCGAACCCTACTCATACAATATAGGAACATGCAGAAGTAAATGAGGAAATTAAAGAAGTAGAAGAAAAATAATCACCAAGTCTTGAAATAAATGCATAGTCTGAAGAAAACCCCCGAATAGATCACGTAGTCATGAATACATAACTCTAAATACTAGTACAGAAAGATAAAGATAGATAAAGGAGCTCCAGTGTCGGGAATGCAACAGCGGCTCACCCTAAGTCTCCCAAAGATCAACACGGACTATACTCGATCAGTTGCGTCGTCACCTTTTGTCTCACTACTTGCACATAGAGTGCAACAAGCGTAGAGTGAGTACGGAAAACACATGTACTCAGCAGTATCGTCGATCAACCCTAGCTATAATGGTGGTAAGAGTTGGTATTTTCCGATACCTCTTTACTAGTAAGTTACTTATCATAAAATGAAACAGTTAACCGATCGTAAATTTGTAGTTCAATAATGTACAAGTACTCTTCTATTCACAGGTTCGTACAAGATTCAGCCTAAACTCCATTCAGGGTGTCTAGACCCGTCAAGATACTCCACTCAAGTCACATGGTAGGCTAAGCCTACGCTCTCAGTATCTCTTTTATCAGTCCAAATAACACAAGTATAACCGAGTCCAATTACTAAATACATACATCATCAATTACAGGTCATGATATAAATGAGTGCAATGCAGAATGATATGTATGAATGCAAATGATCATATGTACCTGGTATACACATACTGCTACAATAGTTGCTTCATGTGACTCATGGGGACTTATGAGGTTCATATATCCATCTGATCTCATCGGATACCAGCTCGAGAGCTGAATGTCATAATCAATCATCACTTTCGTAATCATGTACCATATCTTTTAATCTGACTTTCCAAATTGTTCTCATCAGTATATCAGTAAGCCAATGCCAATTATATAAAGTAGGAATGCAAATGAATATGTGTGAGCCATGTAATCAACATAATCAATATTTATCATTTTCGATTCAAGTGTTTAGACGAGAGGTGGAGTGATGAATGCATGACAAGTCAAATCATAATATCTTATCAAATGGCTACCAGCCCAAGTGAACATCAATCATACCAACCTAAGCGAATTTATGCACCGCGCTCTTGGCCCAAAGGCTAATCACATAAACTCATTCACATACATCATGTAATTCATTAATTACCCAAATAAGTTTAGTGGTATCCGCATTAGTGCTCGTCACCTCACTAACACGGGACCCCCCAAATTTTCATTACTTTACTTAGTTCATTACATAACATACCAACACATATACGCTACACTAGAGTCTAGAAAGTCTTAACTTACCTGATCGAAGCCGAAGAACTCACGCGGTAGCCTTCCCCTTTATTTGAGCCTCCTCACGAGCCCACTCTGATCAATCATATCAATTATACAATCTTACAATCTAACAATACCCATAATCCCCAAGCTAATTTGCAAAGGAATCTCGGGCCCACGTTATCAAAATACAAACTTTTCTACCCAAATAGTATTAATACGTGCTATGTAGTCATAGTCTCAAGTTAATTCAACAACGGACCCCAATTGAGTCCTCAATTTCATAATTTAGCAAAATCCCCAATTTTAACCCTATATTTTTTCCAATTTCCAAAAGGGTTTAAAACATGGAATTGGTCAAGTAATCACTTTCTGTAGTCTAATACATCACTAATTTAACATACTGAACTCCTCGAGAGTCGTACCACCCATCCCACAAGCCAAAAATAAATAAATAAATAAGACTCGAAAAGAGTAATTTAAGAATTTCAAGACAAAACAAATAAAACAGCTTTTCGAGTCGTTATATTTTTGATAATTTTTCTTGAAGTTTTAATTAAAAGAAGACTAACCAAATCTTTACAAGAAGACTTTTAGGAGATATTAGAGTTGGTCAAAATTTTGAATTTAGGTATAATCTCCTAAAGAATACTTGAAGTTTTATTTTAGCTTTAAAATAGATAAATGGGTCATTATCCAAGTGTCAAAAAGATAATGGGGCCTTTTGTTGATTGTGCCTCGACAAACGGTTAATGAACGTACGGTAGATGGAACCAAAAAAAAAAAGAAGTTGGAAATTGAGACGTGGAACTAGGGATGTCAATGGGGCGGGGCGGGCGGGAAGGTACCATACCCGCATTCGCCACCTAAAACTCACCCCCATCCCCGCCCCACCACCCATCACGGATAGTAATTCCTCCGCCCCGCTTTATCGGGCGGGTACCACTTACGGCGGTACCACCTAAATAAGTTGAATGAAACTACATAGCAGAATTTTATTTTTCTTAGTAGTGAATCTCTAACATCTATGAACCTAAGTAGCTAGTTTAAAGATACTATGTAGTATCTTGAAGATATAGAGAGTATCTCAAAAGTGATCCAAAAATATTGATTTCATTTGCATGATCGATCATGATAACACCACGAAAAACACTTTTAGAATTACAGTGAAATAGTATAACTATACGAGGAAGAAACACAAAAAAATTACGATTATTACTAAATCTTGATTGGAGGAAGGAAAAATCGGACCGTATGGAGATTAAAGGTGATAATACAGGGTAAATATACAAAAGTATAAGATGGCATGAGCGTATCGAAATCTCATCGTGTACATATTCGAACTCGCATGAATCTTGTTCTTGGCGTACGAAATAGCAAGGTGTGACAATAATATGAATAATCCCACCGCTATTATCGATGGCGCCTAATCATTCCCATTTTTATGCAACACTTCGCCTTGTTATACTTTATATCTCTACTTATTTGGTACTTTGTAAATAAGTGGTATAGAGGAGATTTTTGTAAGGCAAATATAGTGAGTTTTACTTACTGGCGAAGGAGAAAGGATGCTAAACTTGAGAGTGAAATGCACGTATGGTAGTAAAAAAGGAAGAAAGGCGGAGTGCAGGCGGTGCGGTGCGGCAGTGCGGGTAGCGGGCGGGGTCTTATATGAAATCCACCTCCGCCCACTACCCATGACGTAGCACTTTTGATACCCATACCCCCACCACCCACCAAACCATCCTCCCGCCATGCATTGGGCGGGTGCGAGCGATACCGCGTTACCCCCATCGACATCCCTACGTGGAACTTTGGCAAAGTAGTGTACGGTACTACTTTAAGCACTGGCAGCCCCAAATAATTGATAAAACAATGACACAAATAACAATATTTTTGGGGGGCAAAGACGAAATCTCTCGCCCACCGGGTCCCCATCTTCCGGCCCGACAGAGATTGATGGAGGAGCTAAATCATGATGACTCATCAACTCACTAGGTGGGAGACACAGTGTCTGATGACCACAAGGAGTCATCCTCCACAAAGGAGGAATGAAACTCCACACTGCGGTTGTCAGGATTCGAATCTGTCTACTTGGGGGCAATCTACCACTTTAAAACAAACTGAGCTAACACTATTTTTTTATTTGGTGTTCGATACTCATTTGAAACTCGACTAGCTGGTAAGTCTCGTTAATAGCTTGTTTTTATATTAACATTTTACTATATATAATAGCTAAATTTTCTTAGAATTAATTTTCATGTTATGTTCGCTATAACAAGTTTACAACACTTTGTTATACCAATTAAAATATATTTGAACAAACAATATTGATATAAAAAATATTTAGTGTATTTTTATAACTCGAACTTGAAACCTATTGTTAGTATGGATATAAGGGTACTTACTATCACACCACATGAATCTTTCGTAGTGCCCAAATAGGGATGACAAATGGGGAAGGGCAGGGCGGGGTAGGACTGGTCAAACGTTAAACGGGGCAGGACAAAAAAAGGGCAATGCTTAAACGGAACAAGAAGGGCGGGACAGGTCAAAACACATTTTTAGAAAATTCTAAATAGGGCACGGCAGTTAATAGGTTATAATTTTTAGAAAATTCTAACTAGTTTGGATTGTGAAATTATAATATGTTACGATAGGTTGTACTTGTTAGAATTGGATAAAATTTTATAGAGTTGAACATCTTTCTGTTACGGTCATATTGAGACTTTACGGGGATTAATCCGACTTACGATTTGAAAGTTATCACTGTTTAAAGTTTCTGCCTCAGATCAACCGAAATCTGGAAGGGCAGAATGTATAACGTAAAAACTTTACAAATCGGTAAAGAATCTGAAAGTTTGTGCTGAATAAAAGTTCTATATTACTCCGTTATCGACATTTTGAGACTTTACGGGGATAAATCCGACTTACGGTTTAAAAGTTATCACTGTTTAAAGTTTCTGCCTCGGATCAACCAAAATCTGGAAGGGCAAAATGTATAACGTAAAAACTGTACAAATCGGTAAAGAATCTGAAAGTTTGTGCTGAATAAAAGTTCTAGATTACTCTGTTATCGACAGTTTGAGACTTTACGGGGATAAATCCGACTTATTTCTTTAAAAGTTATCACTGTTTAAAGTTTCTGTCTCGGATCAACCGAAATCTGAAAGGGCAGAATGTATAACGTAAAAAATGTACAAATCGGTAGAGAATCTGAAAGTTTGTGCTGAATAAAAGTTCCAGTTTTCTCTGTTCTCGACAGTTTGATATTTTATGGGGATTAATCCGACTTGCGGATAAGAAGTTATGACTGTTTTAAATTTGTGTCTTGTTTCATAAACATAAACAGGACAGGACGGAACAAGACTTAACGGGGCAGGGCAAATTTTTAAAAAATGCTAAACGAAGCAGTATAGGGCGAGTTAAAATCTTAGCAGGTCATAGCTTGCCTGCCCTAACCCGTCCTAACCTACCCAATTGCCACTCCTATGCCCAAATAATACTAGTGAAAGGTTCCAATATCTAAAAAAAAAATGCAAGATAATATTATGGTCCCAATTTTCCCACTAAGTGGCCCTAACCTGCCGCACATCAAGAACCAATAGATTCAGATATTTCTCGTTTAATTTTGTCATGATATTCTTTTTTGCGTCTCAATGTCTTATCGAACGGACATTCAAGTTTGAACACAAATTATCTAGGATAAAATTATTTCTATATTAATAAACATTTTTGCATGAAAACTCATATTTGACTTTATATGCGAGAATTTAAATTAGTTAAAGAAATAAATTCAGAGGAGACGTATATATATAATTAGCAAGCAAATACATGTACTAGCTATTTGGAGCATGATAAATGAATAACCGATCACGTTTCATCAAGATTGAGTTTGCTACGGAGGTTTTAAGATCATTTTGATCGCCTTTTCAATATAAAATCCTTCTAAAAGAAAAGGCTTTGAATGACCAAAATCAAAACTAAGTATTGTCACTTTTTATTTATATAACGTAATTTGATTTGATGTTAAATTTATGAAAGAATCAAACGTCCACAGTCCAAACTAAAAACAACATTAAATGATTTGACTACTTGTATTTGAATTCTGTGAATATTAAGCCTTTTGTTCGTTGGAAGTCAATTGATCCAACTACGTGGTGTTATCACCAACAAGTAAACCAAAGTAAAGTTGGTGACTTGTGCAGGTGTTTACGTCGGGTTCGTACACGCAGCGAAATTTGAAAATTTATGTTTCAAATCCGATGACGGTCGAATTGTAGTATGATAAGTAATGAAAATACAAAGCACATAATTAATGTAAAACTTCGACAGAAGACTTACATTCGAAGCAGCAATCAGCCAAGCAGTTGAATCTATTACTTTGTGTAGTCTGAGGGTGCACACGCAAACGTCCCTCGATTTGTAAGTTCAGAGAACTGTGATGTAATTTGCTAAGTCATGAATGTTAGGGATCCTGACAGAACCTTAGAAGATATTGACCTCTCTTAGGTTTTAGTTGGTCTTTGGAATGGGAGGTATGTCATCTATTTATAATTGCAAATAGAGGCTTAGGGTTTCGTGATCGCCCACAGAAAATCGGTCGACAAATTTTGATCGTCGAGAATCCGTACAGGCACCGCGGTCCCACCAAAGAGGCACCGCGGTGCTGCCCAATGTTCTTGGCACCGCGGTCCCAAAACAGGGCACCGCGGTCCTGTCCTATTTTGTAGTCTTTTCCCATTTTAATGTCTCGGTCATCAACCGAACATATATGTATAATCTCCTTCTAATTACATCATTCAATCGACGGAATATTTGACTTAGTGTTACCCTTCAGGCCTTTACATATCGTCACTAATTACATTAGGATCTTCACGGAATTTCTAGACTGCACCGGAAGACGAACCCAATATGTAAAGTTTAGCTACACAAAATATGTGAACTGAACCTATATGTGAGAAGATAAAATCCTTTCATTCTTGACACACTCAATCAAGCTTAGGATCTGTAAAGTGTCTATCCAAATGACTTGATTATTATAACTCATCTATATTAGTTGACAATGGATCGTATCGCACGCGTATCGATGCGTTGACGATGACTTAGTCAACCTAATACCATATGAGTACCTGAGTGTTCACTCGAATATAAATTCAAGGAATGAATCATTTCTTGGCTCACATACCACTTTTAATCTACTTCGTAATGCACCCAAAACAAGACGCGTCTCAACCTATAAGGCATTTGAGTTTAGGACAGGATCAAAGTACATTACTCCGTAAACAAGATGATATTGACCTCAAGTCTAAGGACTTTTATCTCTCACATGCCGATGATATTATAGACATATTAATAAATAATGCATCAGCAGGGTGTACCAATACTTCAACAAGTATCCATGTGTCCATCACGAGTTGCCATAACTCATAGCAAGTGAGACATACTACATCCCCTAAGGATATGGTGCAGACCACATGTCGACGTATCGCATATCATCGATATCCCAATTTCGATGATCATTAGTCGAGGTAATTTAAGTGTTACGTTATAACATTAATTCTCACATCATTAATAAACACGTAACCTTTAGGGATGTATTTATAGAAAATTATAAACAATTAACTAATAATTCAACAAATGCAAATTGCCATAATATTAATTATCATTAATATAAATACGAATATGTATAAAATACATTGTGTTCTAATACAAATTGTCTCTAGGACATACATATACTTTCAACTTTTACTGCTCAAGAAATGAAACCAAAGTAAAGTCATCAAATAATATATAAGTTAGCTACTAGAAGCTTCAAAATCTGCTTGCCTAGCTATAGTATTTGTTGGAATTTTCTTGGTTATTAAGGTATTCAAAGTATTTCAATCGAAAACAGAAAGCATGAAATTTCTACCGTACCCCACACCCAATTATATTATATATGAAGAAATTTCTATTCCATCCGTTGTGTCATGTGAGATGGTAAGTACCCTTCAAACTTAACTTTAAAGGTTCGGTTTCGAACGTAGCGTCTTTGAAAGAAAGCACTTTATCTCTTAATTCAACCTCAAATAATGATGGTTAGTTCATTATAATATACATTTATTATCAAGATTGAATTCATTTTTGTCTTATGTCCCAAAAATAAAAACAACAAACTTAGGGAGTGGACACCAAGAAAAATATGGACAATGAATTAGAGAGATGTGGCACTCTATATTATTCCGATCTTTCAAAAAGATCATCGACTATGTTTCTGATCATCTAAATATTATGTGTAAACATATATATTATAAAAATAATTGTATTTCTATGCATAATTAGAATATTTTCATATATTGTGTAAATATAATTATGGTAAGACTAAGATTCCTTTTTTGTATAGGTTTATGATTCCTTTTTTGTATAAGGGATGAACATTGTACTCTATATATACTTTGATATTAATGAAATACTCCACAAGAGAGATTAATATCATCTCACATTATGTATTTTCACCCCGCCCTAACTGTTTCCAACATCAAGAGCCATATCTCCATCCTTCTTGATCAAGAAAAGCGGTCGATACTCTCGCAGGTTGAGCTGTTTCACGCGTATGTCTATAACGTGTTTGATCACATTGATGATACCATTCCGCGCCCTCCGGAGGTTGATGATTCTACTTGGCGTCGCCTCGACGCCGGCGTCAAACAATGGATCTATGGTAGTATCTCTCAAGATTTACTCCTTACTATCATGAAATCTGACTTCACAGCCCTTGACATGTGGAATCGATTGGAGGAAATTTTTCAGGACAACAAACACACTCGCGCCGTGTACTTGGAAGAACAGTTCAACAAAACACGTCTTGAATTTTTTTTCAATGTCTCTGAGTACTGCAAGCAGCTTAAACTTCTAGCGGATCAATTCTCCAACGTCGGCACGCCTGTTACTGACGATAAAATGGTGCTACAAATGATCCCAGGCCTTACTAAAGGTGAATATGATACTTTGGCCACCATGATTCAACAGACAGATCCGCTACCCAGTTTTAACAAAGCTTGATCACAATTGTTGCTCGAAGAAACCCGTCGTTCTAAGCAGGATGAGCACGCCCAGCAGGTGGTGTTTGCGGTAGACACACAACCCCAAGATCAGACTCCACCTGACAACTCTCAACCGCGACAGGGACACGGCGACAAAGGTGGCAAGGGTCGCGGCGACAGAGGAGGCCGTGGTCGTGGCAAGGGTCGCGGTCAGCAGAACCAGCAGCAACAACAACAACAACAACAGGGACCGCATAAGAATTGGGCGCGATCGCGGTATATCCGTCTGGCGTCGCGGTGCCCAATCTGAGGCGCGGTGCCCCAATCTGGCGCGGCGCCAAAGACTGAGCGCGATGCCCGGTTGAGCCTCGCCGCCAAGTCCATTCCCGTACCAGCAGCCCTACAATCTGTATTCTTACCTCGGTTTGTTAGGACCCGCTCTAGCCTCGCAGCAGACCCACTTCATGCAAGGTAAGGTCCCGCAGCCCTCATCCGGCATGACACCCACTGAGTTGGGACAGACGTTCATCACCCTCTCTATGCAATAACCTGACAATACTTGGTACAGGGACTCAGTCGCCACATCTCACGTCACCCAGTCTGCAGGTACTATTCCTAAACTGTTTAGTTAAAGCATCCTCAATATGTTACATTTGGTAGTGGACAACACATTCCAGTTAAAAATTATGGTACCTCATACACACAACCTCCTCATCCACCCTTCTACCTCAAAAACACCCTATATGCCCCACACATGATTATGAACCTCATATATGTTCGCCAATTTACTCGTAATAATTCTGTCTCTGTGGATTTTGACATTTTTGATTTTACTGTGAAAGATCTTCATACGGGTACACCTCTTACGAGATGCAATAGCACTGGGGATCTTTATCCATTCACTTCCATCCCCGCTGCCAGATCTTGCTCTCCCGTCACTCTAGCGGCTATTTCTTCCTCAACATGGCATAATAGACTTGGTCACCCAGGAACTCCAGTTTTTAATTTTCTTAGAGGCAACAATTTCTTTGCTTGTAATGAGAAACTTGCCAAAATTGTGTTTCTTGCTCTTTAGGCAAACATATTCTTCTTCCGTTTAAATCATCTACTAGTGTTACATTTGCTCCCTTTGATATCATACATGCCGATTTAGGGACATCTCATATCTCTAGTTCTCTCGGTCATAAATACTATCTTGTGTTGCTTGATGATTTTTCACACTACGTTTGGTTATATCCTCTTAAATTTAAATCGGAAGTGTTTGCCAAATTTCTTGAGTTTCGCCAGTTCATTCAAACACAATTTGGAAAAGGTATAAAATCATTTCATTGCGATAATGGTCGTGAATTCAATAACTCTATATTTCACCGCTTTTGTACCAATAATGACATGGTCTTTCGCTTCTCCTGCCCTCATACCTCACCACAAAACGGTAAAGCTGAAAGAATCAACCGCACCATTAACAATATGATTCGCACTCTATTGATTCATGCCTACCTCCCTCCACCCTTCTGGGTCTATGCTGCTAAAATGTCAGAATACATTCTAAATATTCTCCCTACTAGCACTCTTCACAATATGACCCCTATCGAAATCCTCTACCATAGAGTCTCCTCCTATGATCATCTACGGATTTTCGGTTGTCTGTGTTATCCCAACCTTAGCTCTACCGCCGCCCACAAGCTTGCTCCTAGTTCCACTCCATGTGTCTTTCCAGGATTCCCGCCGAACCATATGAGCTATCTATGCTATGACTTGTCGACTCATCAAATCCACATATCTATGCAAGAGTGATACATCACTATTCATTTTTCATCGATGTAGTAGCACTGCTTACTTATTACTTTACGTGGATGATATTGTTCTTACTGCCTCCTCCGACGGATTGAAAAATGAGATTATTGCCTTGATTAAGTTCGAATTTGCAATGACTGATTTGAGAAAGCTGAGTTAATTTTTGGGGATATCAGTGACCAGGTCTGTCAATCACATGTTCTTGTGTCAGCGTAAGTATGCAGAGGAGATTGTGTCTGAGGCTAAGATGACGACTGCGAAAGTGCTACTCGGTTGATTAAATCTAAGCTCGATGTCATGGATGGTGCTCAGGTCTACGATCTTACTCAGTATATGAGCACTTGCAGTGCACTTGATTCACCTTCACCGCGGGCGGACATAGCTTATGTTGTTCAGCAGGTGTGCTTATTCATGTATGCCCCTAGGGAGTCATTTCACTGCTCTTAAGCGTATCATTCGATACATTAAGGGCACTCTTGATTATGGTTTGCACATATACCCCTCTGCACCAAACAAGTTGCTTTCATTTACGGATGCAGATTGGGCAGGGTGTCCGAACACGCGACGCTCCACCTCCGGCTTTTGTGTTTTTTAGGGGTTAATCTGATTTATTGGTCTGCCAAGCGACATGCTACCCTATCTCGATCCAGTGCCGAGGCTGAGTATAGAGGTGTTGCAAATGTGGTAGTTGATTGTGTATTATGATAACATCTCTGCCATCTATCTTTCTCATAATTCGATTCAACATCAGCGAACCAAGCATATTGAGATAGACCTACACTTCGTTCGTGAGAACGTTGCACTAGGCCATGTCAGAGTGTTACATGTTTCATCATCCTATCATTATGCATACATATTTACCAAAAGATTTTCCAGACAGTTATTTCTTGACTTCAGATCCAGTCTCAGCGTCCGGCCTCCTACCGCTCCGACTGAGGGGTTGTGTAAACATGTATATTATAGAAACAATTGTATCCCTATCCATAATTAGAATATTTCCATATATTGTGTAAATATAATTATGGTAAGACTAAGATTCCTCTTTTGTATAGGCTTAATATTCATATTGTATAAGGAATGAATATTATACTCTATATACTTTGATATTAATGAGAAGACTTTCTAAGAAAGATTAATATCATTTTACATATAATACGTGGATTATGGCCGAACCGCCCGAGAGTATGGTCTTTGTCAATAAAGTAAAGTATTTTTAGGCCTATTTATATTATAGTATATGATGAGTAAATTAGAGATGAGTAGAGGGGTATCATTATGTTTGGATAAAGTTTTTTCTTAAAAAGATCTTTGACTCTCGTATTCAAATATTTTAATACTCTAAAAGTATGTGGAAATAATTCATCCTGATTGTAATAGTTGTGTAATTGCTTAGTTTGCTACTTCTTCTATTTCCTTTTATTTGTCACAATTTGATCTGGCACAAAAAATTTACAAAGAAAGTAAAACTTTTGAAATTTATAGTAGGTGTTTGAATATAAAAACTGTGATATTTTAAAAATAAATTTAAAAAATATTTGAAAGTTAAATCTGTGTTTGGATTTTCTTCTAATTTGGAAAAAAGTTGAGCCATGAGCAAAAAAGATATCACTTAAAAAACTGATCAAAAATATTTTTCAAACTTTAAACTCATCTTCAAATATTATTTCAAAAGAAGTAGTCGAATGAAAAAACAGACATTATTTTGAAAATTCATATCCAAACGGACCCTTAGGAAGTTGTGTAAATTGACTTGATGGTAGCCCATCCCATGTGGGCATGTGATTGGTTCTTTGAATCTGTTTGCTTCATAGTCTATGAAACCTTAAATTTCTCTTCTAATGCTCATATTTTGGCTTTAGTCGTTGATGGCATTAGTAGTTCCAAGACACATTTTTATATTGGTCTGAGTTTGGAGTTCTTTCTTTTGGTTTTTCCATCGATATCCGGTATCCACATTCAAACCAAACTTTTATTCGTATTCGAGCTGGTTAGTACTCATTATTAGGAAAAACGTTTCCTATCAAAAGATTTTTTTTCATATTCATGATTCGAATTTGAGACCTCTATTTAAAGAGGAGCAGTGCTATCTTCTTCACATCTCGCGGTGATTACACCTCTCGCCTATCGAAGTTATGTTCAAAAACCTCATTCGAAGTACTTTTTTCAAGTGAAAACACTACTATTTAGATTTGTACCACCGATATTTAGAGATGGCAACGGATCCTGGATCCGGTGGATCCAGATCCATTTTATAGGATATGGATCTTCAAAATTTGGACCCGACGGATCCGGATCGGACCCGGATCCGTTTATGACGGATCAGATCTGGATATGGATCTTGTCTTTGAGATTCGTATCCTGGTCAGTCAGGCAGTGAATCGTTTTTATTAAATACATTATACATTTATACATTCATAAGACCATTCTGATGATTATATTAATTTAGATTAGATTCCAGTATGTATGTATAGCAAAAAATATACAAAAAATATGATTGCAATTTAGGTTCTAATAAAACTATTAAAATGAAGTTAAAAGTTTAAACAGTCTAATGAATTTAATTTTTTGGAAGTTGCAACTGAAGTCAAACTTCTGAATTTTTTTAAAAGGATGTCAATATACATAACATAATCCAATATATAATGGATTAGGTATTGGATTTATATTCATATACCGACGGCTAGTATAAATTCTTTTTACAGAATCAGTCTAATTTAACTTTTAATAACATTTAACTTAATTACGTCATCTGATATTTACACTTTATAACATACTTTATCATGGTTAAGTGGTTTAATGATATTATAATATGTACTTCTACTACTTATGTGGATCCAGATCCGATCCGTGGATTCGGTGGATCTGATGGATCTGGATTTGAATCTGATTTTTATGGACCCGATGGATCTGGATTCGGATCTGGATACATGTATGAAAAACGGATCTGGATCTGGATCTAGTAGGATCCGGTTCAGATCCTATCCGTTGCCATCCCTACCGATATTCAGGAAGAAATAGCCACTGAACATTTTTCAATAGGAAAATATAGATTTTTTAGTAGTAGATTGTGATGGGATAATTACATATACATTCCTCACTTTTATTTAGAGGTTTCGGGCTCAAATTCGAACATAAAAAAATCTTGTTAGCAAGCGTTTTCATGAACCTTACTCGATGCGAATATAGATTAATCGGATTTCAATTCGAATATCATATACCAAGTGAAAATCAAGAAAAACAAATTGATCCCACGAAGGCCTGGCCTTATTGCTTCTTCTCAGCCCATTAATTGCTTGTGTAACATCTTTGTTGCCTGTTGGTATTCGTAACTTTCCCTTTTATTTATTTCTTTAATTTGTTCTATTATCTATTGAGCATTATATTTCCTTTACCTTCGTTCTAGTAGGATTCATATTTCCAAAGTTACGATACAATGAATGTATATTAAAAAAATTCTACGGCCCAGCCCAATATTTCTTCATTGGTATGCATTCGATTAGTTGACCCAATTTTAGACTCATTTTTGCAAAACATTTCTTGCAATTGGCAATTTGGAGCACAAATGTTGTTAAAGTTCCATATAAAAATTTAAAAAATAATTAACCTAAATGGACATCAATCTAACCGCTTCAATTAAAAATAGCAGACGAATATATAATATATGTATAATCCATTATAACCGTGTATAATTTATGTAACGGTTAGGAAAAGTAAACAGTAATTCAACTGGTTATTTGTGTAAAGTTCCCTAGTATATTCATCAATATTCAGCAACTTTAGTTCATCCACTATGACTGCTTTGTACTTGCATTTTATGTTTCACAATCATAAAGGCTCCGAAACAGGAGGCGTCGCTTATGCTTGATCCTAATATTGTGATGTATTATTCGTGGATTCCTGTTTGATTTGGTTTATATCGTATTGTACGACAACAACAATAACATATCCATCGTAATCTCGTAAGCGGAGTTTGGGGAGGATAAGATATACGCAAAACTTACCCCATCTTTTATGATAGAAATTAGATTTATCAGTAGTTAAGATATATGCGACCTTACCCCTATATTTTGGGAGTAAAAAATAGATTTATTAGTAATTACCAATAAAATGCCTTTAACAACTGTAAAAATTAGATTTATCAGTAATTACTCATAGAAAATAATTGAAGAGTACACAATTTTTCTAATTAATTAAGCTTGTAAATATGGTATGAAAATAAAACTAGCAAAATTTTGTGGTACAACTAATCTCAGAATTGATTATACCGAAAGAAAATCCAACCAAATAAAAAATAAAAAATATAATTCTACATTTTATTTGTGTGATTATTATCCTTTATTCCGTGGACCAAATGATCCTTACTTGACCTGCAAGGACATAATTTTCGCCATGGTGGATTAAGTAATGTACCCATAATATTCAAATGTAATGGTACGGATGATTCTTTCAGCTTTACCGTTTTGTGGGGAGGTGTGGGGGCAGGAGAAGCGAAATATCATGCCATTATTGGTATAAAAACGGTGAAACATAGAGTTATTGAATTCACGACTATTATTGCACTGAAAAGATTTTATACCTTTTTCAAACTGTGTTTGAATGAATGTTCGAAACTCAAGAAATTTGACAAACACTTCTGATTTAAATTTCAGAGGATACAATCAAACAAAGTGAGAAAAATATCTAGTAAGATAAGATAATATTTATGACCGAGAGAACTAGCAACATGTGATGTCCATAGATCGACATGTATAATATCAAAAGGTGCAAAAGTAACACTAGTAGATGATTTAAATGGAATACGAGTATGTTTGCCTAAAGAACAAGAAACACAGTTTTTGGCAAGCTTTCCATTACAAGTAATGAAATTATTGTCTCTAAGAAAATGGAAAACTGGGGCTCCTGAATGACCAAGTCTATTATGCCATGTTGAAGAAGAAATAACTGCTAAAGAGACGGGAGAGCTAGATATGGCAGCGGAGGAGGGAGTGAATGGATATAGATCCCCCATGCTATTGCATCTCGTAAGAGGTATCCCCGTATGAAGATCCTTCACAGTGAAACCAAAAGGGTCAAAATCAACAGAGACAGAGTTATTACGAGTGAATTTGCGGATAGAGATTAGATTCTTAATCACATGTGGGGCATATAGGGTATTTTGAAGGAGGAATGAATTAGGAGGTGGTGTATAGGATGTACCATAACCCTTTACTGGAATGCGGTGGCCACTACCAACAGTAAAAAATTGAGGATGCTTTAGATCAAACAGTTTGGGAATATTACCTGCAGACCGGGTGAGGTGAGAAGTGGCTCCAGAGTCCATGTACCAGTTGTTGTCAGGCTGTTGGAACTGGTCGTGCATGAAGTGAGCTTGATGCGGGTACTGAACATGCCGAGGGGCTGGAGCAGGGCCCAACAACCCGTGGTGGGAGTACTGGTTGAAGGGTTACCGCTCTTTGGGCGAATGGCGGCGCTGTAGGGATCTTGTTGGGTCGCCGCTCTGAGCCGGTCTGCGGGCCTGTTATTCTTGCTGCGATCTGCTACCGCGACCCTGCCATGACCACGGCCTCTCTGCGCGGCCGCCACCGCACCGCGTCCTGCTGCGGTTGAGAGTTCTCGGCGTTGGATCGTGAGGCGCGTTTGGCGGTGGCGTCTTACGATTGTGCTCGTCGCCTTGCACGTCGAGTCTCTTCGAGCAACAACTGTGAGTGAGCTTTGTTAAAACTGGAAAGCGGATCTGCCTGTTGAATTATGGCGGTCAACGTATCAGAGTCTCCTTTAGGAAGACCTGCAATCAATTGCAACACCATCTTACTGTCCGAGACATGCGTGTCGACGTTGGAGAGTTGATCCGCCAAGTTTCAATCTGCGATGCTCGATCATGTTGGAGAAATTTTCAAGGCGTGTATTGTTAAACTGTTCCTCCAAATACACCGCACGAGTGTGCTTGTTATCTTGAAAGATTTCCTTCAAGCGGTTCCATAAATCAAGGGTTGTGGCGCCAGATTTCATGATAGTAAGAAGAAGATCCTGAGAAATACTACCATAAATCCATTGTTTGACACCGGCATCTAGACGACGCCAAGTAGACTCATCAACCTCCGGAGGGCGTGGAATAGTGTCATCAATATGATCAAACACTTTATAGATACATGCATGATTACGAAACAGTTCAACTCAGGGGGAATACTGACTGTTTTCTTGATAAAAAAGAATGGGAATAGAGTTCTTGATGTTTGTAACCGTTAGTGCGGGATGAAAAGAGGATGACAACGTGGTGGTGGGATTTGTGGAGGTGGAAGTGTCAGAAGTATTGGAAGAATCCTGCGTATCCATTTAGAAAAGAGAGGAAAGAAGAAGAAGCACAAAAACCAAGAAATTTGATGAAGGGCCGCGACAGTGCAGGGGGGAGGGCCGGCGGCGAGAAGAGAGGAGATTTCTAGGGTTTTGTGTGGTAGGCTCTTGATACCATGTAAGATGATATTAATCTCCCTTAAGGAGTCTTCTCATTAATATCAAAGTATATATAGAGTACAATATTCATCCCTTATACAATAGGAATTCTAAGCCTATACAAAAGAGGAATCCTAGTCTTACCATAATTATATTTACACAATATATGAAAATATTCTAATTATGGGTAGGAATACAATTGTTTCTATAATATACATGTTTACAAGTCTAATCTAATGACTTCTATAGAAACACGGTTTTGTGAAGATGCCGATATGCTTCTTGAATTTGAAAGACGGGGTCGAGGTTCATGATAATAGTAACACGTTATTCAGCCTTCCAACAAATGACTAGAGAAGAAATTAACAAAATTATGATACATGTTTTCCAAGTTTTCTCTTTAAAAAATGCAAGTTCGGACTAACTCAACCTAGGAAATTAGCCGAGGATCGTGAAGACTATATAAGGAAATCAATTTTCCTCATCGCCACTGACGTGGTACTCAAAAGTCAATATCATCGCACGCTCAATATTGGATATCTGGAGCGTAGATAATATAAGATGGTGTTGGAACTTGGTTGGACTAAGAAGGAAAAGTGATCGAAAAATCTGAAATTTGTGGTCAAGCGCCACGACGCCGGAACAGTGCGAAAAAGACCGTCGACAGCGCCACGACGCCAAAACTTCAGAGAGGTCTGCATGAATTTTGGGGCCACAGCGCCACGGCGCTGCGCAACGGTAATTTCCAGATTTTGAACCAAAAGTTGTCTCTCTTCATGTAAGATCACAACCTTTGAATGAAAGGCTACATATGGTCGATTTTGGTGCTACATAAAGCATATTGATCACTTATTAGAAGATATACAACATCAAAAATACTTAGCAATCCTATGGAATGAAGAGATCCTCCTGTCAATATCTCAAGGAAGAGGGCAAAGAAGGAGTCAACGACTCTGAGGATCCCATTTTTCCTTCTTGTTCATCAATCGGAAATCAAGACAATCCGTCTAAGATTGCAAAGTTCATCTTCTTCTTCCAAAATTAAATTTCCGAAGAACACATAAAGTAGATTTGCCATGAAGTTCTCGTGCTAGAACGATCACTCAGATAGTTGTATCCTCAAGGCAGACGTCCGTTAAACTGCAGCACAAGCGGGGACGAATTTTTGTCTTAGGACACTGCGTCGAGCAGACCTCTATCTACATATCAAGTTAATATGTATTTCATATTGATGGTTTTTGGTTGTTGTTGAATTCACTTTCTTTGAATATATATATATATATATATATATATATATATATATATATATATATATATATTGTGGTTATATATTGAAGATCTAGATTGACACTAACAGATGGGAGCCCAGTATTGGATAAACAATGAATTGTGATGGACCTGATTTTGACATCATGATAAAACAACGGGCTTTGGATCCAACTCAACCACAAAAAACTAGCTCATAAGGTGAAAATTACTCAAGATTATATCGAATTTTATGAGGTCCTAAATTATAAAACCATAGGCGTTAACAATTAATTTTTTATTATTTTTCATTCAATGTTCGGTATTTGTTTTGGAATCAAATTGATTTAAATTATTTGAAGATCAATTTAAGGTGGTTGGTAACTGATTAATCATTTTGGAAGTTCATGAATTTTCTTTGATGTTTGTTCACTTTTGAATAATCAAATGCCTCCTACCAAGACATACACACTATAAATTCTTACAAATGGAGAGGTATAACCCATATTCCCAAGACACACACACCATAAATTCCTATAACACTTTAGAAAATGAAGATGATTATAACTTGTATGTTTGCATTTACTTTGTTTACAAGAAGTGACCATTTTTCAGAATAACCATATAGACAAAGCCTCTTTAAATATAGGAATATGGGGGCACAAATATAAATATTTTGGGGCATCAAAAGTATAAGAAGTATAGATGTGTAAATATTTTGCTTTCAAGGGTACTTATGTTCTTTCCCCTTTATTTAATGCTTAAGGGTGGTCAAATTTTCTTACAATTCTTGTGTATGAGCATAAAAAAGTAAGATATTAGAATTTATAATGTACTCTAAGAAGATACTAAAAACATATATACTAAAGTTTTGCGAAAATAAAAGCCAAGGAAGCAATTATTGGTCAAAGATTGAGCGCAAACCTTGAGACCAGGGTTCAAATCTTCCAACAAAGACAAAAAAATAATAATATCAATCATTCCTTTTTAATTTAGTAAATCTTGGTGAGCAGAATTATAAGGTACTAAAGAAATTAATTGAGCATCCAATCTAAAATCTCAATTCAGTGGTGGAGCGGCTCATAATAGTATAAATCTCTTTACAAATCCCTATACAACTAATAAGGAACAAGTATATTTCTCATATTCCCCCGCAAGGGTAGCCAAGTTGGTGGAGTAGGAGAGCGCGGGACCGAAAGGTCACGAGTTCGATTTCTCATGTCAACACTTTCTTGGTTGAGTCTGTCACACATGGCTTGCCAAGTGTGGTTTATCTGGCTGACGTGGTTTGCAGGCTATTGCGTCAGTCCGAGGTGCGCACTTATAAAACAAATAACAGTTGCGGGTTCCCCGTCATAAAAAAAAATGTATATTTCTCATATTTATGTTATGGTAGGTAGTAGATATTCAGTGAAATATATAATCAAAATTAATGCAAGTTGATCGGACAACGCTACTAAAAAAGAGAAAACTAAGGAAAAACCGTCGAGCTAAAGAACTCAAAACTTCCTAGCTATTACACGTGATCTTAATAAAATCTGGCAGCCTCTAATCCGTACATAAAGTAGCATACACAGATATTCAAGTACGTACAACGACATACAAGTGTGTATACTCATACTGTCATGTGTATATCAGTGTATAACACTGGAATGAAGTATTTGTGAAAGCTATGAGAGAAAACCCCTGCATGAAAGCTTCGATGATAAAAAAAGCGATGGACAAAGTCATTTGATTTTCCGCGAAGCTCCGATGATTGGCAGTGAAGAAGCCGTGGAGCAATGGTCAGTCGTGGACCAGTGGCGGGCCCGACAAGTGGACGGGGACATCCACACTAGGGTTTTTGTGAAAGAAAAGACAAAGCTCCAAATTTTGTAGGACTTATTGGAGTTGTATATGTTTTATAAAGTTATTGTTGCTACAGTATTGTCAGCAGCACCTCGGACAGACGAGCCACATGAATGGAATTTTTACGTGTGGTTCTGGCAAGGACCCTGGTATACTGCACTAGTTTAGATAAATAAGAATTTATTTTCATATATCTCTATAAAAATCTCAAAAAGAAAAAAGAAAAAAATCCACTGTTTGATTATATGAAATTAAAAGTAATCATCTCATTACATAATACACCATGGTTGAATAACAAATAACAAAGGAAATTTTTCTGGCGTTTCTGATGAATAATTATTGGACTATATATATATGTTGTAAACTACTCACAATTGAAATACGGTGCTAGCTGAAGTGCTGAAAACATGAACATTAAGATCAATATGGAGGTGGTGGGGGTGGGAATACTCCTGGCCTAATTCTGTACCGATCTTTGGAAGCAGGAACCAATAATAATGGCTTAGTTATTATCCCGGACTTTGGTGGTGGTGGAGGCGGCTGAGATTCTCGCATTGCTGAAACAACCTGTGGCCACATTCCTATACCTAAACAGGCTTTGTCTATATAGCTATTCTGGAATATGGCCACTTCTTGTATACAAAGTAATACTAAGATACAAATTATCATCTTCATTTTCTTCTCCTTTTCCTGTTTTTTCTTAAATCTTATTATTGCTGGTGGTTGGGGTGGGGTTATAACTCTATTTTGATTTGTGATTATAATTCAGGTCTTATGCATATATACTAGGAGGCCTTGAATATGTCAAAAACGATGATAGATGAAACAACAAAGAAAATTCGTGAAATTACAAACGTACTTATCAATTTCAATCTCCTTGTACTAATAGTCTTTATATTTATAACAATATCTTTAACAGTCCGTCAAATGTCAATGTTTTGCTTATTAGGGAGCGAGGAGGGTTGAATAATTGGGCGACATCTTGTTAAACAATGTCCGAAAATAAGCCTCAGCGCCGCGGCTCAGGCCCACGTCCAATGGGCTCTCGGGCAGGCCATATTCAGGGCCCACACCGTGTTCAGCTGGACACATTATTATTGTATTATTGTATATTTGATAGACTTAGTCTTGTACCATGATTAGAATTATTCTATTACCTTAATTGTATAGAATAAGGTTTTAGATGTAAAGTAAGAATAAGATTCTCCTATTATAACTTGTATATGTATGCCTTCAATCAATAAGAATAATCAAGAAATTAATTCTTTCATGGTATCAAGAGTCTAGGTTCTCTTTACCCTGCTTCCGCTCCTCAAAACTTTCTTTCTTGGATTTTTGTACTCACAGTTGCGGCACCTCCCTCGGATTTTACCCAACTGCCGCGGCCCATCACTCCAAAAAATCCTCTCTCACACAAATTTCCTTCTCTGAATGTTGTTGTTCTATTTCCTGTGACTGATAAGAACAATTTTCATCCCGCCCTCACAGTTTCTAACATCAAGAGCGTCATTCCTATCGTTCTTGACCTAGAAAAAGTTCAATATGAGACGTGGACGGAATTATTTTAATGGTTTGGGTCGTGTATCTACGTCCAATCTACGGTAGAAGAGAAGGTTCCATCGGAACAATTATTTATTTCAGTTCAGGGTTCTTCGTCTTTTTTTTTTTTTTAAGAATAAAAAAAAAAGTGGGAGGTTGTGGGGAGAAATGACAAGAAGATATTGGAACATAAATTTGGAAGAGATGATGGAGGCAGGAGTTCATTTTGGTCATGGTACTAGGAAATGGAATCCTAAAATGACGCCTTATATCTCTGCAAAGCGTAAGGGTATTCATATTACAAATCTTACTAGAATCGCTGCGTTTTTATCAGAAGCTTGTGATTTAGTTTTTGACGCAGCAAGTAGGGGAAAACAATTCTTAATTGTTGGTACCAAAAATAAAGCAGCTGATTCAGTAGATCACATCATTCCTCCATCTCCTCCAAAGGAGGTGATATGACGGTTGTGACCACTAAAGAAACAGATCCAGAATTATGGGTCATGCTTGATGCTAAGGTTCTTCAGTCGATTTATATCACTATCTCTTTGGATCTTTTACAGAAGATGGAACCCAACTCCACAGCTATGGCAGTGTGGAATCGATTGCGAGACATATTCCAAGATAACAGTCATTCTCGAATTGTTATCCTTGAGCAGGAATTTTCACATGTGGCAATGGTGAATTTTCAAAACGTTTCTTCCTATTGCAAACGCCTCAAGGACTTGACAGACCAACTCAGCAACGTGGGGTGTCATATTTCTAATAGTCGTCTAGTTCTTCAGATGGTTGCAGGCCTGTCAGAGGCCTATAGCGGTGTTGCTTCGGTTATTCGTCAAAGTAACCCCCTGCCAGGATTTTATCAAGCACGTACTATGCTTACTTTGGAAGAAGCCGGATTGGCTAAGAAAGTGGCGATTGGGGCCAGCCCTGTCGTCATGATGACGACTTCCAATTTTTCTCCTTCCAATCCCACCAACGTGACCCAAAATCACAACAACGGGGGTGGTAAGAAGGGCCAAAATCGAAAGAATAATGACAAAAATCGTGGCCGCACAACGGGGAAACCGGCAAGAATAAGAGTTTTGGAGCCCGGTGGGCCTCGGACGGTCAGATGGGTCCCAAAGATGCGATTCCGGTTACGATGTCGTGACACAGCCTTACAGCGTCGCGGCGCCTCAGTATCAACGGTCTGATCGCGCGGCTCGCCTTCTTCCTGTGTCGAATCGTGTTTCGCATCGGCGTATGGCGATACCGCATCCGGTATACTTGGGTCTCGCCCCTATCAGGCCCACCACGCAGTGGGACTCACTCAGACCGAAATTGTAGCAGCGATGCATACACTTGACTTGACTCAACCGGACCCTAACTGGTACATGGACACCGACGCTACTACTCACATGACATCCGATCAACGTACTCTCTCATCTTATTCCAATTTGAGAACTAATCGTGGTATAACTGTTGGTAATAGCAGTTCTATTCCAATTAAGGGTTATGGTCATAAAACTTTGTCCCCTCCTCATCCATCACTTGTCCTGAAACATACCCTTCATCCTCCAAAATTGATTAAAAATTTGGTGTCTGTCAGTAAATTCACCACTGATAATTGAGTTTCTATTAATTTTGATCCATTTGGGTTTTCTGTGAAGGATTTCAAGACGGGGAGTCATCTCATGAGGTGTGACAATAGGGAGATTTTTATCCAATCACACCGAGTCTCAGCATCTCGCGTCAAGCTATGCCATCCACTTTTGCAGCTCTTACTCCTTCCTTGTGGCATGCTCATCTAGGTCATCTGGGGTCGTCTATTTTATCTTTTTTAGATAGACATAAGTTTATTTCTTGTAAGGGTACGCGTAGTACTCCACTTTGTCAATCCTGTGCTTTGGGAAAAATTATTAAGTTACCATTTGTAGCTTCGAATTCTAATACTTCAATGCTATTTGAGATTATTCATAGTGATTTATGGACATCTCCGGTTCTCAGTTCTAAGGGTTATCGTTATTATGTTTTATTCTTAGATGACTATTCTAAATATTAATGGATGTTTCCAATTGCGAAAAAATCTCAAGTTTTTTTCATTTTCATAAAATTTAGAGCTTTCATAAGAACGCAATTCGAACAAAAAATCAAAAACATTCAATGTGATAATGAGAAAGAGTGTGATAATGGGGAATTTATGGAGTTTTGTGCTCAAAATGGGATAAATTTTCATTTATCTTGTCCTCATAGTTGCTCAAGGATACTCTTAAGTGGAAGGGATTGACTATGAGGAAACCTTCGCTTCAGTTGCTAGAATTGAGTCAATTAGATTGTTGTTTGCCATTAATAATATTGTCCGCACTTTATTGGTTCATTCTTCCGTTCCTCTATTATTTTGGCATCATGCGCTACAAATGGCTACCGATCTACTAAATATTCTTCCCTCTAAAGGTTTGACATATTCATCCCCTCTCAAAGTGTTATACAATAAGAATCAGTCATATTCTCATCTTAGGGTCTTCGGATGCTTATGTTATCCACTGTTTTCATCCACTACGATCAATAAACTTCAGGCACGTTCTACTCCATGTGTGTTTTCGGGTTTTCCGTCAAATCACTGTGATTATAAATACTTTGATTTGTCCTCTAAACGAATCATCATTAGTCCTCTAAACGAATCATCATTAGTCGTCATGTTCTCTTTGATGAATCTCAATTTCCCTTTTCTAAAGTCGAAAAATCCGTGCCTAGTTTTTATGATTTTTTGAATGATGATGTCTCCCCTATATTCTTCGTCATTTATCAGATTCTTTAGAAAAAACATGACGTTAGTGCCGCGGCCCTTAGGGGAGGCGCCACGACGCCTTCCAGCTAGTGACTACACTGTTTCAAATCCGTCATATGCGACGCGACCCTCTGGGGAAGCGCCGCGCCGCCAAAACTTCAGAGAGCTCTGTAGTTCTTCTAGCGCCGCGACCCCTTCCGCCAGCGCCGAGGCGCTTCCGACGGTAATTTCCAACACTTCCGAAAATTTCCAAAATTCACCCAGTCCAGCCCAAAGTCAAGGTTCAATCACTCATAGTCAACGGAGTATTTTTAAACCATAGAGACATTTTAATTTGAATTCTAATGTTCTTAAATCACCCTTACCCCGTAATCCTGTGTCTGCCTTAAATGATCCTAATTGAAAAATTGTCATGACCGATGAATATAACGCTCTTATTGATAATAAGACGTGGGAGTTGGTGCCCCGTCCATCTGATGTTAATATTATTCGGTCTATGTGGATTTTTGCTCATAAAGAGAATTCTGATGGTTCATTTGCAAGGCATAAAGCTCGTCTTGTAGGTGATGGTAAGACTCAGCAGGTTGGTGTGGATTGTGGTGAGACTTTTAGCCAAGTGGTCAAGCCGACGACTATTCGTACTGTGCTCAGCTTGGCTCTTTCGAAATCATAGCTCATTCATCAGCTAGATGTGAAGAATGTTTTCGTATATAGTGATCTTCATGAGACAGTGTATATGCATCAGCCCTTGAGGTTTAGGGATACTAGGTATCCTAATCATGTTTGTCTATTGAGGAAGTCCTTGTATGGGCTTAAGCAGTCTCTACGGGCTTGGTATAAGAGTTTTGCTGATTATGTTTCGACCATGGGTTTTTCTCACAACATGTCTGATAATTCATTATTCATATATCGTCGAGGATCTTCCATGGAGTATATACTATTATATGTTAATGATATTATCTTGTCTGCCTCTTCTGAGGCTTTGCGCAAGTCTATTATGACAATGCTCAGTTCTTAGTTTGTCATGAAGTACTTGGGCCCATTGAGTTACTTTTTGGGGATTGTTGTAACTCGTCATGTAGGTGGATTGTTCTTATCACACAGGAAGTATGCAGCAGATATCATTGAGAGGGTTGGGATGTCATCTTGTAAGTCCACTTCTACTCCAGTTGATACTAAACCCAAGTTGGGTGCTGCAGTTGGCTCTCCCTATGAGGATCCGACCCGCTATCGTAGTCTTGCGGCGTCGCCCGATGTCGACGTTCACGCGACACAGTATTACATATATGCAGCGGTGTGTTTGTTTATGCATGATCCCAGAGTTGAACATATGAATGCGCTCAAACGCATTCTTAGGTACATTCAGGGAACACTTGAGTATGGTTTGCATTTGTATCCTTCGTCGACGTCTACACTAGTCTCCTATACAGATGCTGATTGGGGTGATTGTCCTGACACCAGGCGGTCTACGTCTGGCTAATGCATGTTTTTAGGTAATAACTTGATCTCAAGGTCTGTCAAGCGTCAATCCACACTTTCAAGTTCAAGTGCAGAGGCTGAGTATCGAGGGTTAGCCAATGTGGTTTCCGAGTCATGTTGGTTACGTAATCTACTGTTAGAGCTCCATTGTCCTATTAAAAAGGCTACCTTGGTGTATTGTGATAATATAAGTGTCATCTACCTTCTGTAATTCGATTCGGCGTCGCACTAAACACATAGAGATGGATATTCACTTTGTTCGAAAGGTAATTAAGGACAAATCTGGCGTCTGTCGTGTCCCTTCCAGATATCGACATGTACGTCTTTACAAAGCGGTCTTCCTCGATCCTTTTGAAGATTTTGAGCGATCTCGGCATCGAAGGCCGCGTATGGCGTGGGGTGTGTTAAGCGATGTCCAAAATAAGCCTGTGGCACATGCTAGCGTCGGTGGGCTCTCGGGCAGGCCATATCCAGGGCCCACACCGTGTTCAGCTGGACACATTATTATTGTATTATTGTATATTTGATAGAGTTAGTCTTGTACCATAATTAGAATTATTCTATTAACCTTAATTGTATAGAATAGAGTTTTAGATGTAAAGTAGGAATACGATTCTCCTATTGTAATTTGTATATATATGCCTTCAATTAATAAGAATAATTAAGGATTAATTCTTTCACATTTCTTTAAAATAAAAAGATAATGAGAATCCTTTTTAATATATAGGGATGACAATTAACAATACCACAGTGTAGTAAATTTTTCTGTTTAAACTTTAAAGTCGCACATTGCCATCCCTACTTTTCCTCTTCTCTTTTGGGCCCTTCACCTCCATGTGTTACGAAAGATAAAAGTCTCCGATTCACATGTAAAGTGACATGTGTGATGAATTTATTCACATTAGTTGTGAATAATTTTCCTTGAATTGGTTGTTGAGATGTGTATTGAAAATAATCTTTTTTCTTTCAGGGGACCTACCTCTTGAACGACTGATAAAGACTAAAAATTCAACAAGCTGAATCCCAAATACTTCGTCAAGAAAAGTTACTTGAGCTCCAAGAGTAAAGACTAAAGAGTTCTCATTATCTTTTCCAAATGAGATATTAAATGAGTTAAGGATTGAGGTTTTATCGGTTTGATTGTATGACACATTATAAAAATTATTTTAGTTATATACTCCCTACCGATCAAAGAGAATGTCCACTTAACCATTTTCACGCCCCTTAAAAAAAAACTTATAGTAAAAAATAGATAATTTGACTAAAATGTCCTTAATTAAATATGTATTGAGATTTGATCACCTAACACTTAATAAGGAAAAAATTTAAAAAAGTAAGATTAATTCTTTTTTAATTTGTTAAGTGAATACTTTTTTTAAATAAAACGAAATAAAGTCTAAGTGGACACTCTTTTTTATCGGGAAATATGTCGTTTCCTAAAATATCTATAAAATATAACACGACTACACGAGAGATCATTAAAATCTAATCTCATGACTTTTTAGCAACACGGTTTTGTAGATGCGCCGATATGGCAGTGAAATGTTTGGAATTAATTCTGCTTCTTGAAATTGAAGTTTTCATCAGTCCTTAAAGAGAGGCAGGTCCCTGAAAAAAAGGTCTTCTAAAGACAGGATTGAGGTTCTTATTTCAACAAGAAATTAAATTCACCAAAAATATTTGTTGAATTATTTTCCTTTATTCAAATTGTTATTAGTCATGTTAAAGTATGCTGAGGCAGTGATCGAACACCAATAGTGTGCACAAACGATCGAGAAGAAGAAGAAGGCAAAGGTGCAGAGGTTTAACAGAAGGAGAAGTGAAGCAGAGGAGCTGGGAGCAAATGCTCTTATTTGTTCTCTTTATTTTTGCTCAATTATAATTACAATAAGTGGGTCCTATTTATAGGCTAATCTAATTGCTTAATGTTACAAAATATCTAACCACAAATATCTAAGGATCATCTAATCAAAAATATCTAATTAATGAACTTCTAACAAACTAACCACTAACTAACTAACCATATATATATATTGTATATATATATGATATATCTCAACAAGTCATATGAAATAATTTCATTGATCAGTCACACAATTAATCTCTTGCTACATAATAGAAAGTTACGGTTTGATCATCTCGTGCAAGATTTTCAAACCAGAAGAAATTGCCTTGCTAATTACAGTTTCGTATGAGAAAATTAAAACTCCCAAGTGTCATGTCATGTCATTTTCTTCACAAGAAAAAGAGAATTCCTATGAAGCAAAACATTGACGAAATTGATAAGGGAAATTAAAGACTAGTTAATTCAAGGAGGTTGATAATTGATAGGTCATTTTGGGAAATTCATGATAACTGCCCCTTAGCCCGGTGCTTATGTCGTGCTGCGGAACCTCCACTATACAGGAGGAGGGGAGCAAGCAGGGTATATCTAGTGTCATAGGAGCCGACTCGCCATAAGCGGCTTCGCCCCACCCATCTCTCTGACTTCGGAGGGCCACTAAATAATGAGGTTCGACATCATAAGAAAGGTTTGATCCGCTTGATTTAGATCATTTTCATGGGCCAATAAGACGTCTCTAATGTTAGCTTGATTTTACTATTGTTCTCCTGCCTGACATGTTTTCTGACTAGCTCTTCTTTATGGTAAGTGTTATCCTAACCTAACTAGCGCTACCTTGTGCTAACATCGTCTGAATTGCCTTGCGATTTCCTTGATGTTTGTGCTTTAATTTCAACATTTTCGAATAGTCAAATGTCTCCTCCCAAGACATACACACTATAAAATCTTCGGACTGAAAAAGACTTTAAGTACTATATATAACTCATATTCCCAAAACCTCTAGCAATAAGAAACAGGTCTAAAACTAAAGAAATGAAGATGATTATAACTTGTATCATTGTTTTACTTGTTATACAAGAAGTGGCCATTTTTCAGAATACTTTTACAGAGAAAGCCTCTTTAGGTATAGAAATGTGGCCACTTGCTGTTTTTGCCCAGATGGGACGGCCTCCGCGGTCTCCACCAACACCGAGGCCCGCGGAAACAATTAGTCCAATTGTTCCGATACCACCACCACCACCTCCATTTTGATCAATCTCTTGTCAACTTGAGGCTTTAATTTGTTGGCCATGTTACCATGTTCATGTTCTCACTGTAAAAAATGGTAGTCCGGTGTACTAAACTCTCGCTATGTGATGAATTCGGGAAAAAGCCGAACATTGTACGCAATCTAATCTTGCATATTTATATAATCTAATAAATGGTGATCAGAAATATAGGAAACTTTCCCCTCGTATTTGCAGCTCCCAATACCATGGTATATTTTTATTTTCTTCCAATTACGTAATGAGATGAATGATGATTGCTTTTAATTAGAAAAAGTGCATAAAATCACTCCTAAACTTGTCTCGAATATAAGATGTTGGAATAATTTTTCTTAGGGATCTCTTTCATTAACCACAATATATATAGTTGTACAAATGTGATTCTTAATACAGTAAAAATCATACGTTACCTTAAATACATGATACTAATAAATACAATATATACTGTGAATATTTGAAGAATATTCGCTAACACACCCCCTCAGACGGAGCGGGAGGAGGCCGAATGCTCGGTGAATATGAATCTGTGAGCGATTTATGCAGGTAGTCCCTTTGTGAAGATGTCTGCATACTGATAAGAGAAAGGTACATGTAGCATTTTGACAAGACCACGTGCCACCTTCTCACGAACAAAATGAATATCCATCTCAATATGTTTGGTCCGCTGATGCTGGACCGGATTTGAGACATATAGATAGCAGATATGTTATCACAATAGACTATAGATGTCTTACGCAATGGACAACTCAGCTCCAAGAGAAGATTACGGAGCCAACAGATCTCAGTAACTACATTAACAACACCCCTATACTCTGCTTCGGCACTGGATCGGGATAACGTGGCTTGTCGCCGCGTATCAAGAGATCGATTATCCCCTAAGAACACACAATAGCACGAAGTAGGCGTCTGTATCTGGCACTGTCAATCAACATCTGGTAGGAAAGTAACATGTTCGGAGCGGAGGGTAGAATCTGACCCGTGGTGAGTGCCGCTTAATGTATCTGATAATACGCTTAAGAGAAGCAAAATGAGGTTTCCTCGGAGCATACATGAACAGACACACCTGTTGGACGACATATGCAATGTCGGGCCTAGTGAAAGTGAGGTACTGAAGAGCATCTTCAAGACTTCGATAGAGAGTAGGATCAGACACTGGATCACCCTCAGAAGCACTGAGCTTGAATTTTGAACCAACAGGAGTGAGCATAGCCTTGCAATTCGACATCTTAGCTCTGAACACAATTTCTTCTGCATACTTACGTTTACTCAGGAACATAGTATCTGCAGATGTAGTGACTGATATACCCAAGAAGTAACTCAGTTTCCCCAAATCAGTCATAGCAAATTCAGTTTTGAGAATAACAATAATGTCATTTTTCAACTTATCAGATGAGGCAGTGAGAACAATATCATCAACATATAATAACAAGTAAGCGATGTCACTACCATGATAAAAAATGAACAAAGAGGTGTCACACCTGCTGCAAATAAACCCAATCTGCATAATATACCTGGCAAACCGGTCATACCAAGCACGAGGTTTCTGCTTTAGACCATAGAGTGACTTTCTGAGACGACAAACATAATGAGGAATAGTAGGATGAACCAAACCAGGTGGCTGATGCATGTATACAGTTTCTTTCAAATCCCCAGAAATGCATTTTTGACATCCAGCTGATGAATCAGCCACTTCTTACCCATAGCAATGCTAAGAACAGTACGAATCGTAGCCGGTTTAACAACCTGGCTAAAAGTATCACCACAATCAATGCCCTCCTGCTGATTAGTGTTATTTGCCACAAGTCTAGCCTTGTATCGTTCCAAAACCCCACTATCTCTGAATTTGTGACGAAAAAGCCACAAGCATCTGATCACATTCACCCCCTCTGGTCAGAAGAGGGTTTTTCCTTTCGATTTCCCAATGCCAAACAACCTTATAGAACGAAAATAGGTTGGGGAGACGGGGACGTCCACTCCTTACAGAGGCAAGTTCTTTATAATACGATAAAGAAAGAGTAGGAGAAAACAAGAAAGAACTACCTGACTTCTAGGAACAAGATCCCAAGTATGCTGCTTAGTTAAAGCATTATATTCCTCAGACATGGCTGCATTCCAATTAGGATTAAGTTTGGCCAATTTGGGATTCTTTGGGAGTGGAGAAATGGTTTGGGCAGACAGGTTAAACTGGACTTTAGGTTTGAAAATCCCGTGTTTGTCACGAGTTTCCATTTGGTGACTGGAGACATTGGGTGGTGGCATTGTTGAAGTGACAGGTTCAGAGGTTAGTTCACTGGAAGGGTGGCACCACGGTGCATCCTCAGGTGATCGCGGTGCTGAAGGCGATGGAGGAGCACTGCACTCTCTGGAAGAGGGGCACCACGGTGCATCCTCGAGGGACCGCGGTGCTAAAAGTTCTACAGGAAGAGGGGGCTCACTGGAAGGCAGGAACTGTGGTGCATCAACTGTGGACCGCGGTTCTAAAGTTAAAATTTGGATAAGCTGACTTAGAATGGTTGATATGACTGGTTCATCAAGAAATGAATAGTCTGGTTTTCGGTATTTTTGAGGATTCGAAAACGGAAAGATCGTCTCATCGAAGGTGACGTGACGAGAGATATGAATTTAACGAGTGGACAAGTCATAACACAGATAACCCCTATGGTTAGGTGGGAAACCGAGGAACATAAGGTGTAGTTCTAGGAGCCAACTTATGAGGGGCGGTGGAGGTAAGATTGGGATAGCACAAACAGCCAAAGATCCATAAGTGGTCATAAGATGGAGTCCTACGATCTGAGATATGCGTGGGGTCTTGTTTTGTAGGGTGCTAGTAGGTAAAATATTTAGGAGGTGTTCGCCATTTTGGACATAGACCCGGAAAGATGATGGCGCATACGCGTGAAAGAGAGGAGAATGCGGACCATGTTATTAATAGTACGAATAATACGTTCAGCTTTACCATTTTGAGGTGAGGTTGTTAGCGATTTATCCACACGTTAACGCAAGTGCACGTATCGTGACAAATAATATAGTCTGGGTAAGACCGAATATTGTCCTCAGGAATTAGTGTTTAATTACCAATTTCTATCCTATGGTATCTATTTGGTGATCGATATTTTGATGGTTTTTATATCTATGACTACTAAATAATTATAAAAGTTAACTAAATTACTTTACTTAAATCAGATATGGTGGAAATAGGGCTTCCAATCTCCTCAACTATCCACTTTAATCTTTGTCTGATGATAAAGGTTCTTCTTCTATATTGAGATAGCAGGTTAACTAAGCCGTTTTATATTACGGTTAGGATATATAAACACTCAACCCCGATGCAGAACCCTTCTATCTTTCGATGATAAGATTTACCACAAATGAGGATTAAGAACAATAACCCATTAAACTACACAAGTATCGGGGTACTTTCGTCCATGATTTTAACCTATGTTTATTCAACTATAGCATATTCATAATCTCCCTTTCGGTTCTCGATTAGAAATCATATATGTAATGATAATTAGTGATCAATTATTTACCAAGCAATCAAAGCAATTATTGAATAAATCTCAACTATATAAAGAAGAAACCAAAACCATGCATTAAATCATAAAATGAGGTTCAAGTGATTCGAATGGAAAACCCTAATTAAAGTTTAGCTCCTAGCCATATACATGCTAAGAACTAAAAGATTATCCAACATAAACTGAAAAATAAATAAAGTAAGAAAAAGAATTACTCAAGAACAAGCCTCCAATCTTGAAGTTTTCAAGACTATGTGTTGTGTAGAGTTAGGGATTGTGGAACCCTTCAAAAATCTGCCCTAAGGCCTTTTTATATCCTCCAAAAACATTTCCAACTTTTCCCTCTTGGTCATGACCCATTCCCATTCGAAATTATAAACCTCTCCCTAGTCCACATTTTGCAATGAAGTATACTACTATGAAATTACTATTACATTTCAGACTTTAAAAGGATCAAATTTAACTAGAAATGTCCAAAGAATATATATATAAAATGACTTGTGTATATGACGCAAAAGAGTAGATAATCAGGAAACTACTATTAAGTGGATTCCTTGTTTGAAGGAATAGATCTTATTAGTCGAACTCGATTTGAGGAGTTGCGCATGAGCGTGTTCTTAAAAGGGATGGAGAAGTATTTGAGTGATGTCAAGATTGAAAATTTCCAAATTCAGGAAATGGTTCTTGATGGTGGATCAACTAGAATTCAGCAACTCTTGAAGAACTTTTTAAATTAAAAGAAGCTCTACACAAGTAGTATAACTGTGGTTGAGGTCAGCAGCTGCAATCTTGATTGGTAAACAAGATGAAAAGGTTCAGGAATTGCTAGTGGTTGATGCCACCGATCTTGGCCTTAAAAGTGTTGGTGGGATGATGATTGTGTTAATTTCAATCAAGGAAGACAATCAGCTTGATAATGCTCCAATTGAAGAGCTCATTCATTTAAATTATTGTAATTGACATTGACAATTCTCTTGGTGTTCAATTCAACCTGTCATTCAAGTAAGGTTCAACTGATATCAAATTGTGAGTCAGTGATCTTGAGGACAAGATCAATTTTAAGTGGGAAGGATTGTCAATGACCCGAATTAGTGGGAGAGGCATGTGTTGGTGATCACGTGAGAGACATGTGTGTGAAACAATTGTGGAAGAAATTAATGACCATCGCCTGAAGCATATACTAAGTTTGAGAAAAGCGCTCAGTTATTTCAGCTTCGATCATCTGGGGAAATATTCATCATATCCACAAGGTCACGAGTTCGATCCATAAATCGCGTTGGTTGAGCGCATCGCGCGCCACTGCCATGTGGTTTACATGGTGGCGTGGTTTGCGACTCTTTGCGTCGGTCAGGGGTTTACTGTCTTGCACTCGAAAGAAGAGTAGCAGATTCATGCCTTCGACAAAAAAAAAAAAAAAAAAAAGTTTGAGAAATTTATTAATAATTTTTATATGAATTAAATAAAATAAGGTGAATGTGATTTAATCACCTCAATGAATATTATTCGTATATCTTTGTGAAATCAAAATCTGTTATATTGTTATTCAAATTTATGATTTGAATATTATTGAAACTCTTGAAGAGTTTTCAAAATTAACAAATTATATGTCGAAAGAGTTGAAATGAGAAACTTCTAGAGTTCTTTGGTTATGAAGTATCATATCTTTATTCAATTGATGCATTTATATATATTGTTATAACTATGAGATTGATATAGTTTTACTCCTACATGAAAAATTTGAAATAAGATCAATTGCAAGTCCATATCATATGATCGATAAAATGTTCGATCCAGACATATTATCTATTCTCATGAGGGATTAACTACATTGTTAACTACTTGTTAAATTCACTATTGGTAAAGTCAACCACATTGTTAACTACTTGTTAAGTTCACTATTTTTGTTTAAATTGATTGAATTAGATCTAAACTTTGAGCTTGTTACTCAATTTTATCTAATACACAACTAATTGAGATAATTCAACGTTTCAATTAAAATCAACCATAGTATTTGCTACTTGTTACGTCTACTCTTTTTTTTTTTAAATTGATTAATTGTTATCAATTCTATGTAATATGTAGCTAAACTGAGATAATTTGATGTTTCAATTAAAGTAGATATAGTGTTAACTACTTGTTACATCCACATTTTTTAATAGATATTCAGAAACTCTTCTCTTACAAAAAAACAATGGTTGACTATGATCGAGCAAAGGAGCTCAAGGCCTTCGATGACACAAATTCCGGTGTAAAAGGACTAGTCAATGCGGGGATAGTTCATATCCCTGAGTTTTTCGTTACACCAGTCGCAGAAAATGAGTTTGATGCTAAAAATCTTGATTTTCAGATGTCTAACGTTCAAATCCCGATTATTGATCTCAAGGACATAAACGAAGAAGACGGTTTTCGACGTAGGAAAATTGGTGAGGTATGTGAGACTTGGGCCTTCTTTTCGCACTATTACGGATATGAAAATAATGGTAAAAATCGGATTCAGTTGTCAACTGCCCCTACAGAAATAGGATTGACTACCGATTCCGAAGGAACTGGAGTTACAGTCATCCAAATTTCAGTTTGAAACTCATGTAATTAAATTTTTTTTCTTTTGGTTAACCCTAAAACTGGGATAGATCCATGAGAAATCTCATTATATTTTATTAGATATGGTATAGATCAAAATGGGACACTAAAAGAATTATCTACCAAATAAAAGGCCTGTTCAGGAAGACCATCTAATTCTCCGGAAAGGATCAATTGAACTCCTCGAATTGTTTCTGCTAGACCAACATATTTCCCTGGAGAACCGGTAAATACTTCTGCTACGAAAAAGGATTGTGATAAGATTTTTTCAAGTTGTGAACCATGGTGTGCCTCAACATGTTATGGATGAAATGATTGGTGGAGTTCGAAGTTTCAATGAGCAACCAAATGAAATAAAGATGGAGTTTTACTCTGTCTCTGGGTGCCTAGGTATCCACCGTAAGCCTTTCCTCGTTTGAACCTTAAGGGATTATTTGAAGAAGGTGAAGTTTATTAGCAATTTTGATCTTTATCAATCTAAGGCTGCAAATTGGAGGGATACTTTAGTTTGTGTTATGGCTCCTAATTCTCCTAGTAGTGATGTAATACCAGAATCATGCAGGTAGTTTTCAGCTAAAACTCTATTTGATATGCTGTAAAAAAAATGGACTGTTCTAAAAAATTGATTGGTAATTTATAACACATAAATATAAATATAACTTGTTTTAGGTTACAAATTTCAAAATTCCTTCTTTCTTTCTTTCTTAAACTTGTGCTCAATCAAATAACTAACACATAAATTGAAATAGAGGAGTAGGTCCGACCTAATATGAGATGTCTAAATGACTATCAAGTTTAAAGATCGTCAATGAATTTGGCCCTACAACTTTTTTCTATTGTGTTTTGCTTTGAATGTGTGACTTTATTGTTTTTTCTTTCTTTGTTAGGAAGGAATTGCTTCAATATTCTGAGCATGTTAGAAAGTTAGGCCACACAATATTTGAGTTATTGGCAGAGGCACTTGGGCATGGATTGTGCAAACGGTCATTCCATTCTCAGTCATTACTATCCACCTTGTCCTGAGCCCAACAAGACTCTTGGAATTGCAAAGCATACTGACCCAGATTTCTTCACTATTCTTCTTCAAGATCACATTGGTGGCCTTCAAATTTATCACCAAAATCAATGGATCGATATACATCCTGTGACTGGAGCCCTAGTTATCAATATTGGTGACCTTTTGCAGGCAAGCATATCTAAAATGGACTTTTTATACAAATAGTCGTGTACTTTTTCTAATCGGTGTACATAGATTATACACGATTATATATATATTATACATGAATTTTACATATATTATACATAGTCCGGCTATTTTTAATTTAAGCGATTGGGTGGACGACTATTTAGATTTATAAAATAAGTTACATTTGTCGAGTTACTAGTGGATCTGATTAAAGGCGAATCTAGAGTGTTAGGATAAGTTCTATTAGACACGTCATTTTCAGCTTAGACTATAAATATATATATATGAAAAGTCATGAGAAACATTATAAATGTTAGGTTTGAACCCATATTTTCAAAGAACTCAAAATCTTCAACCCATTACGTATAAATTTTGAATACAAACTTTAAATTATGATGAGTTTAAGTTATATACACACACTATGATGTCATTTTTACCTATTATAGCAAGTATCCTACCTTATTTTTAAAATTATAACTCCTGGTTTTTTTCTTAATGAATGCTTACCAATAAGATATAATTTTAGGTGACATGATGATATAAATAATCACTACTAAAAACAATCTCTGGGAAAGGAAAAAACCTAAATAATAGTGATTTCACACGGAAAACAAAGGAAGTTTTCCAGCGTTTCAATGGGAATCTGTTTCCCACCATGTGTTGCCCCGATGAAATGGTTTAGTGAGAATGAGGTGGAAAAATCATATTTTATAGCATAAATTTCCCACAGAATGTCGGTGGAATTTTTTTTTATTTCTAGCGGTGAATCCATTATGCTAAATATGTAAATAAGTCAAACTCATTTCATGTTAGGTTCTTTCTCTACTAAAGGGACAACTTTTGTCCCCAAGGAAGGGTACAGTACTCTAATAATGGCCAATTGGTTACAAAATTCATAGCACATTTTAGACAATTTCATTTGTTTATTGTTAACAACATATTTTTTTGTGTGTAATGCAGCTTCTTTCAAATGACATGTTCAAAAGTGCTGAGCATAGAGTACTGTCAAAACATATTGGGCGAAGGATTTCAGTTGCATGCTTTTTCACAACTCAATTTCAGCCATTTGATAAGCTTTATGGCCCAATAAAGGAATTGTTGTCAGATGAAAATCCTCCTTTGTACAAAGAAACAACAGTGAGAGATTATGCGTCCTATTACAGCTCCAATGGACTTGGAGCTCGCCCTTCACTTCTCCATTTAAGGTTCTAGAAGGGTTTATACAATATGCTTTGAATATTGAATCATTTTTGTATAAAAAATAAGCTTGAAACCTACTCCTTTATGATTGAATTATCAAGTTTGTAGTTGTGTATTACTTCTTGATTTCCAATTATGAGACTCAAAGATTCAAAATTTGAAGTCCAGTACAGTCTAAGAAATGGTAATGAATGGAAAGGTCGCTTTTGCCAAGCATGCACATAAATCGAACTTTTTTTTGGCAAATAATTCATGATTTTTTTATTTATTTTTACCAAAGTGAGCTTTACAATGCAGAAAAAAACAAGACTCAGCTGAACCAGCCTTCAGCCTTCAGGTTCTAGCTAAGTAACTACTATGTCTACATGACAAGCTGCCTCGTAAGTGTACTTCTTTGATAATCACCTTCACTATTGCATCCTCAGTTCTGTGTTGCTGCTGGAAGACCTTAGCATTCCTTTCCTTCCATAAGTTATATACAACCCCTGCAAATGTCATCTGATATACCTCTGCAGCACTGCTTCAGCCTTTGCACTATGATATTGTCATCTGAGATCAAGATCTGGCTTGTAGTTTAGTATCTGAATTTCGACAAATGAAGATTCTGGCTTGTAGTTTAGTATCTGAGATTTCTGATGAGGGTCTGCTTATGTTATTCCTCGATTGCCGAGCATATATTGACTAATTTTGAATACTTCATGAATTTTTCAGTTTGAAATTTAAGTTTTTTGGGTATGAGATTAATTCCTACATAACTAATGTCTGTATTACAAATACTTGCATAACTCTAACCAACAACCAAACAATTCCCAAGTCTCTTACAGGCACCAAAACATAGTTCTAAGGACATAATTGTGAAGCAATAAAACATATGTTTTGAATGAGAACTGTTAAATAAAGACAAAGGAACTCTTGGAGAATAGACGACGACAACAACAACAACAACAACAACATACCTCTGGGGAGGGTAGAGTGTAAGCAGACCTTAACTCTACCTTGGTAGGTAGAGCGGTTGTTTACGAAAGACCCTCGGCTCAAGACAAAGCATAAGCACAAGCAAAAAGTTTAGACAATTCTTTTTTGGTTGATATACCTTATTTACAAAGAAATTGTCATTACAAATCAAACTTCTCCCAAACAAATGAGATTGAACAGCTCCAGTATTCAAAGAATTATAGCTTAAAGTATTTTTAACTCTTTACTACATCTGTATTCTTGAGTTCTTCATCAGGACCATTTCCCACATCAGGTTCCTTAGCTGATGCTTCTACTTGTATGTGTTTCAATTCCTCCAACTGCAACAACAATAGAAAATAATCCAACTTCAACCCTGACCCCAAATCCAAGTGCACATAAGGATACTAAAGAAACCACATAGGGTTGTGTTGGGATGAACAAGATCCCTCCACTCTTACTAGAGGTCACTGGTTCAAACCTTTTGGAAAGAAAAAATCTTGATAGGGAGTGTTTTCCCTTTTATTGGGCCTTACTCGGTGTGAATTCGGATTATCAGGGCCAGGAAAGTGCAAGAGTACCCGATGTTGACTCCAACATTTAACTTGTGCCCGCTTTTTGTATTTTTTTGCACATGTAACCGCTTCGGATAACTTCAAGCATATGTTGTTTGAAGTTAGTTTTAACAAAGTCTAACTTCAGACACAATGTCTAAAGTTTCATATGGCTGAAGTTCAGCCATTTCTGTCCGAAGTTCATACAGCTATGGCTAAAGTTCAAGCAAAAGTGGTTGAAGTCCAACCATTTTTGCCTGAACTTTAGACAAGAAATGCATGAACATCACTCATACGTAACTTCAGACATAGTTTGGTTTTGTCAAGCCTAACTTGTGTCTGCATGTCTGAAGCGGGTATATGTGCAAAAAAAAAAAAAAAAAAAGTGGGACAGGTTAAATGGAGGCATCAAAACAGGATGCCCCGTGAAATTTTTACCCCAATGCGGATACCGGATACCAAGTTTTTTAATCCAATAAAATAAGATGCTAAAGAAAAGAGAGAAAGAGAGAGAGAGGGGGAGATAAAGAAAAAGGAAAGAGCAAAACTACCATGACAAAAACAATTATCTGAACTTCTAGAAAGCTTAAAGATATTACAGTGAACCAAGTCATACCTCCCTGCATCTTTCTTGGTTTTCTTTTAGAAGTTCATTATATCTGATTTGCAGATCTGATAACTCGGCTTGTAGCTTTTCATATTCAGACAGTGATGGACCGCCTAATTTTTGCTGGACAAATCTGAGAGAACCAAACAATCGTTTAAATGTAAGTTCTCGATCAAAGAAAGACCACAAAACAGAAATCAGCACAACCATGACATGACAAGAACACATTTGAGCAAAAGTTTTGTGCCTTTCCATATACATGTATATTTTTGGGGAAAAACATGATGTGATAAGTTTTCCAGCCAACCCCAATATATTGTCACAAGCAATGTTGTTAATCATATACAGAATTTTGCTTTTAAAGACAATTTTCACATAGACACGGTCGAAATCGAAAACAACATGCACCTTGTATCATGGGATCTTTTTGTGAATGAGTTTGGTACTTTTTTTGAAGAAATACTTACTCAAGAGCTGAAGAAGGTTTGTCATTCTGCTCGTATAGTGCCACAAGGACTAGAATGACAGGAAAAAACATAAAAATGAGATCAAACTCTTTCAAAAGAATATAAAAATAAAAATAAAAATAAAAATAAAGCATCCACACTAGCGAGCATCCACAGTTAACTTAGGAAGTAGGAGACCACCTTTGGTTAGAGCATCAAGAACTCCACTGGCCTCCAGATACTTCCTGAAACCTTCTTTCTTTGCTTCCTTTTCCTGTCCAAAGCACCAAATAAGTGAATTCAACACGGGAAAGGGAGGCGTCTTTAAGAGATCGGCACAAAGTAGATAAGGTAGCAAAAGTTCAAGGCTAAAATTTCTCTAGGACGTATATCAAATGAAATTCTCACTTCAAAAGAAATTTAGGTAGAGGAGCAACTTTTTTATTTGAAGTTCCCTTTGAAGACATAAGAGAGGCCATAGAGTGAACCTTCACCAAAATACTTGTACAATATGGGGAAAAAATTAGCAACCCATTTTGCAAGCGTATTCTATTCTATGGTAACATATTGGTCCACCTAAATTTTGGAAACCCGAGATATACAGAAAATTCTTATTTCAGAAATGCAAGGTAAGGATGCGTACAATAGACCTTTGTGGTCCGGCCCTTCCCTGAATCACGAGCATAGCGGGAGCTTAGTGCACCGGGCTGCCCTTATATAACTCAAAACATTTTTATAAGTTCTCTTGCATGTTGATCAACCAGTTCAGTTAGAGTTTTCACTCCTCTTTTATCTTGTCACGTGGTATACGGCCTCTATGACCAAAGCAGGGACCGAATAGATTCCACGTACCTGAAGGAAGTGTTACGCAGCCGAGTTGACCACACGGTTTTCTTTCGTTTATAATCTTACTTTTCTTTTCTGTTTCCAATGTTGTTCTAGCAGCAATATACCTCGTTTCCTGTAACTGTTGTTTACCCCCGTTACATGTATTTCTCCGTCACTCTCCCATTCCCCGACGTTACATCAGGAGTTTTGTCTCATCTAGTGAATATGATAGCAAAAAGCTCATGTTCAAAGGGGAACCTGTCCACATGTCTCATGCACCATCAATTTTTATGAGCCAGATGTTACCTATCAAGTCATCAGTCCACATTTTTTCCCGAATTATATCATCATTCTATATCACTAGCATGTCAAGTTAGCCGGCGTGGCAAGATGAATAAAAGAGACTGCTTATCGAACAATTAACAGTTACTTCATTAACTAGAATGGACTGACCTTTTAGTACGATCCCCATGAACAACAAGAAAGTAATCTAAACCCATAAAGGGTAGCCATATAGCTACAAAGAGGTTTTTCTTATACATAGAGTGGCTATCCTTCTTCCAACACAATATATCTACACCTTTGTTATCTCCTTTTTGTTCATCTATATTTATCTGCTCTGTGCTGTGAGCAATCTCTGCCTGAGCAACTGGACCTTATCAAAAGCTTATTGTACCATGTCTGATCCCAATACCTTAGTCTCACTGGTTTCAAACCATCAAATAGGTGACATTAGTACCGTATGTCATCCGCAGTCGTACTATACAGTACTTGGAAGATATGTTAAGAGCTTGTGTTGTTAATCTAAAGGATGCTAACCCACCTTTAGATGAACTTGCCTACAAGAACAGCTTTTGTTCAAGCATTCAAGATGTTTATATATTTATGTTTAATTCATTCCAGTTGCTTTACAGCTTTTTCTTTAAATTCCAAGCATTTTGCAACTTCCTAATTACTAGCTTTCCTTTTAAATCAATGTCCATTATAGTCTAGTCCTTGTAAACAGCTTTGATTCCTTCAAAGCAAAAGACGAGGCTTTGCATTGCTAAGACCCTCAATGAGACTTTAGGAACTCATAGTCGAAGCACACAACCTCTTCCTCAGCATAAATCATGAGCAGCAATGTATTTTATGAGAAAAGTAGCAAGACAAACATGAGATTTGAACCCTCAATGTCCTTCAAAGAGTTGCACCCAGTAACTATTCCCACCATATGACTCTTTGAGCTTGAGTATCTGAGCAGCAATGTTTCTGTATCAAGCATTAAAGAACTCCTACTAAAACGCAATGCACATCATCTTTCTTGAAAAGCAAATAAACGGATTGAGTAACACAGATATTCTTGTATCAAACTATCAATCCAATCATAGACCTTAAGTTGTGTATGCAGAACTGCAACAAAAATAGCAGTTGACCAGTGTTGAGACACTAACCAAACCTAAGAGAATTTGTTATATGTTATGGAGGATCTTATATGGAAATAGCTGTTGAAACTCCTACAGTTGAGCTATATACCATGTGACATACAGAATAGGCGGATCTACCCTTTTTCTCAGAAGATGCAGCTGGAACTATATACATATATATAGCTAAAGAGATTCTCAAGTTTACACATTTATACTATTTCTGCTCCCAATGTCGCAAAGGAGTAGTAGGTACCCTTCTGCATCACTTGTTTCAAATCTTGAATTGCTTCTGAATTATAGATACACTACAATGATGTAATTTCATCTTTGGATCATTCTTATTGCTTTATCAGAATGCCCTTGGATATGTCCCAATTGAGGCAATATTTCCAGTTGCTGCCTAAAATCGATGACACTCATTTTAATTAAGAACCCTTTTTTACTCTTAGAGTACAGATATTCATATTTTGACCATGAAAAAGAACATAAATTTAAGTAAGTGGGTGCCAAGTATGATAGAATCTTTTTTAACTTGGTATAAGTACATAGATTTATCAAAATTGAATTCTTCTTTTACTTCCCAATTTTGGAAAGAACTCCATTACAGCTGACAATTAATGTGAAAAAGAAACATTTTTTCTTAACCAAGAACCAGATATCAAAGGTAATTTTAAGTTCTTAACAACATCATCAGGGAGTGCAAAGGGAATGAAGCTTACCCGTTTCTTTTTTTAGTCTTGAGTAGTACAAATATGCAAATTGACAATGATCAAGAACACGGAATTTAAGTTAGTGGGTGGGTGGGTGCAGAGTACCATTACACAGAGTTGGAAAAATTAGCCCATGAAAACATAACCGGCCCAATCCGTCCAAGTTTGGGCGGATTATTAACCCGCTCATTTACTAGCTCAGCCTATTTCAGCCCAACCCATTTGAGTCCATCAAAAGTTGTACTGATACAACCCAAATTGACTCATGAGAAATATTGTCAAAATATTTTGGCCCATTTCGGCCCAACCCGTCTCATCCCAAGTAACTTTGGGTGGGTCAATAACCCGCCCATTTATCAACTCAGTTCATTTAGACCTGTCCAAATACAGCCTAACCCGCCCATTTGACACCTACACATTACACCAACTATTAGGATGGCATTAACTTGGTATAAGTAGATAGATATGCCAAAATTGAATCTTTTTTACTTCCCAATTAGGGAAAGAACTGTTGGGTTTTGATATTGGTGAATGAGAAATGATGGGATGAAAATGAAAGGGAGTAAAAGGTTCTTTTGTCCCACATCGGAAAAAGAGAAGGAAAGAGAGGTGTATATATTACATTACACCTTCTCTAGTTGCTAAAAGGGTTGAGAGGGCAAGGACCCTTCGCCCCGTCGTCGTCGCTCGCTCGGCTCGGCTTCGACTTAGGATTTGGATTTGTCAAACGATTGATTGATAATCTTTTTGGACAAACTTTTCTTTAATTACTTAATTATTTAATTAAAATAAATCCAAACGGATCGACCCAGACATGGACCAGGCCGTCCGGTTTAAGTCCTTTTTCTTTTCGAATTTCCCTCCAAAAATTTGATGACTATTCTGAATGGTTGCAAACATTCAGAAATGGTACCTCCAAAACCTATAAATTCTTGATTTGTTCCAAGAATTTATTCACTGATTCTAATATTTCTCTACAATTCGAAAATTCATTCTTATTCATTCTGTGTGATATCACATGCGTTGAGTGGTTATTTCTTCTAGGAATTTGGAGTACTACTATTCTGGTAAGATAATCGTTCTATCCTGGGAGACGATATTCCATTAACCTCGAGTATTGTGGGAGAATAATTTCCTTAAGGACACACTTTGAACTAAGTGGCTCGATTATATTCTGAAATTATTTTCCAAAACATATTATGTTTCGTCTACTGTTTTCTTGATTAATTTACTGTTAAGTAATTTCTATACTGTGTAATCTTCTTTTTACTAAGTGTTTAAACAGATTGTGTTGAAACATTATTTTGGCCATATACAGATTATTATACCAACAATCTTAAGGAAATTATGTTTATTTTATTTTAATCTGTATCCTGGTTTGGAGATTAAAACCTGTGTGATTTTCTACTCCGTATGTAATTTCATATTCTAACTTGAAGATATAAAAACTTCGTTGGAATATTAAAGTCCAGGAAAAAAAGTGTTTTCCAAAAGGAAAAAAAAAGTGTTTTTCTTATATGTTGTTTGGAGACTAAAATCTTCGGATTTTCTACTCCGGTTGAGATTAAAGTTTTCATAACTTTCTACTCATTTGGGTACTTGATTTGAAGATATAAAAACTTCATCAAGTACACAACATACACCCATCTTCGTTTCAAGCATAATTGATTCGGTTTGAAGAAATAAAATCTTCACCGTTGTGTATTATATTTGTTGCATGAAATACGTGAAGATTATTTTCAAGGTAGTAAGAATGAATTTGAATTACTCATGCGATACTTGTACAACGATTTGAAGAACATAAAAACTTCATCGTTCTGTTTAAGGAGATTAAAACTTGTGTAGTTTTCTACTCCATATGAATATTAGTATTCTGACTCGAAGATATAAAATCTTCGTTGGAATATTAAAGCTTCATAATTATACTGCGATTTGAAGAAATAAAATCTTCATCGTTCAAATTACGATTTGAAGAAATAAAATCTTCATCGTTTAAGTTTCATAATTATACTCCGATTTAAAGAAATAAAATCTTCATCGTTTGAGTCTGTGATTTAATTGCTATTCTGGTTTTGATTTAATTGTTATTCTAGTTTTATTAAGTAAAACAGTTTGTCGATTCGACAGTAACAAACAAATAATGACAATTGATATGAATGATCTGTGTGCAATGCTGTCGGAGTGCAATTTGGTTGGAAACCCAAAGGAGTGGTGGCTTGATTCTGGTGCCACTCGACATGTTTGCGCTGCAAAAAAAACATTTGTAACCTATGCTCCCACTGGATCCGAAGAGGTACTGTTTATGGAAAATACTGCAACAGCTAAGGTTGAAGGATATGGGAAGATACTTCTGAAGATGACTTCCGGCAAGGTCCTGACTCTCAACAATGTTCTGCACGTTCTTCCAATAAGGAGGAATTTAGTTTCCGCCGGACCACTCGTCAAAAACGGGTTTAAGTGCGTGTTGGTTAGTGAGAAATTGTAATAAGTAAGAATGATATGTTCATTGGAAAGGGCGACCTCACCGAGGGCCTTTTCAAACTCAATGTAATGGTTGTTGACAGTATTAATGAAAATTCAGCTTCGTCTTACTTATTGGAGTCAAATGATTTATGTCATGTTCGTTTAGGACATGTCAATTACAAAACCTTGCGAAAATTGATTAATTTAGAAGTATTGCCTAAATTCGGGTGTAACAAATCAAAATGTGAAATTTGTGTTGAATCTAAGTTTGTTAAACATCCATATAAGTCTATTGATAGGAATTCAAATCCTTTAGACTTAATTCACACATATATATGTGATATGAAGTCAATACCATCTCGTGGTGGGAAAAAGTATTTTATAACTTTCATTGACGATTGCACTCGATACTGTTATGTGTATTTGCTTAATAGTAAGGATGAAGCAATTAATGCATTTAAACAATACAAGAACGAAGTAGAAAATCAATTGAATAAAAAGATCAAAATGATTAGAAGTGATAGGGGTGGAGAGTACGAATCTCCTTTTGCAGAGACATGTTTGAAATATGAAATTATTCATCAAACTACTGCTCTTTACACACCACAATCAAATGAAATTGCGGAAAGAAAAAACCGAACATTAAAGGAAATGATGAATGTCTTACTAATTAGTTTCGGTTTACCGTAGAGCTTGTGGGGGGAAACTATCCTTACAGCTAATCGAATACTCAACAGAGTACCCCACAGCAAAACACAATCTATTCCATATGATCTATGGAAAGGAAGAAAACCCAACTTGAAATATTTCAAAGTGTGGGGGTGTTTAGCGAAGGTCCAAGTTCCTATGCCCAAAAGGGTAAAAATCGGACAAAAAACTGTGGATTGTGTTTTTATTGGCTATGCTACAAACAACAAAGTTTGTCGATTTTTGGTTCACAAATCGGACAATCCCGAAATTCATGTTAATACGATAATTGAATCAGATAATGCTGAATTCTTTGAAAACATTTATCCGTATAAAACTGAATGTGAGTCGTCAAGTGAAAGATCTAAACGACCGCGGGAAGAACCAAAGGAAAGTATACCAAGCAAAGAGGATCCAAGGCGTAGCAAACGTCAAAAGACATCTACTTCCTTTGGACCAGATTTTGTAACATTCTTGCTTGAAAATGAGCCTCAAACATTTAAAGCAGCAATGTCATCTTTTGATTTAACATTTTGAAAAGAAGCAGTCAATAGTGAGACTGAATCAATTTTAAACAACCATACATGGGAATTAGTTGATCTTCCTCCTGGAAATAAACCTTTAAGATCAAAATGAATTTTTAAAAGGAAAATGAAAGTTGATGGCACTATTGACAAATATAAGGCAAGACTTGTGGTCAAAGGTTATAGACAAAAAGAAGGTCTTGATTACTTTGACACATACTCGCCGGTAACAAGAATAACATCTATTCGGGTGTTAGTGGCACTGGCGGCCGTATATGGTCTTGAAATCCATCAAATGGATGTCAAGACAACTTTCTTAAATGGAGAATTGAAGGAAGAAATTTACATGGAACAACCTGAGGGTTTTGTTGTTCCTGGTAAAGAAAGGAAAGTGTGCAGACTTGTTAAGTCACTTTATGGACTTAAACAAGAACCCAAACAATGGCATGCGAAATTTGACCAAACAATGTTGGCAAATGGATTTAAGATTAATGAGTGTGACAAATGTGTTTACATTAAAAATACTCCAAATCATGAAGTCATTGTTTGTTTGTATGTTGATGACATTTTGATAATGAGTAAAGATATTGTCGATGTAAATGCTACGAAGCGTATGCTCGTTAGCAAATTTGATATGAAAGACTTAGGGGTTGCTGATTTGATCTTAGGAATTAGGATCCATAAAACTCCACAAGGTCTAGCATTATCACAGTCACATTATATTGAAAAAATATTTGACAAGTTCAAGTATTTAAATTTCAATGTTGCAAAGACTCCAATTGATGTAAGTTTTGCACTTCAAAAGAATGAAGGTGAAAGTGACTCACAATTGGACTTTGCACGAGCTTTGGGAAGTTTGATGTATATTATGAATTGTACACGACCATATATAGCATGTGCTATAAGCAAGCTGAGTCGATTCACGAGTAATCCCAATCAAACTCATTGGATGGCAATGAAACGAGTCTTAGGATATTTACAACACACCCAAAACTATGCTTTGCATTATAATAAATATTCGCAAAGATTGAGGATATAGTGATGCAAATTGGATCACCGGATCGTTTGAAGTTAAATCCACAGTGGATATGTTTTCACCGTTGGTGGAGGAGCGATGTCTTGGAAATCATCAAAGCAGACATCGTCGCCGCTCTACAATGGAATCGAATTTATAGCTTTAGACAAGACCGGTGAAGAAGGTGAATGGCTACTAATTTCTTAGAAGATATTTCATTCGCCCAAACCTTTGGCTCTATATGTATACATTGTGACGATCAGCGAATAGGTAGGGCGGCGTAATGTATAACGGAAAATCTCGTCACATACGACGGAGACACAATATCATTAGACAACTCTCTCTAGTGGCGTTATCACAATTGATTATGTAAAGTCAAGAGATAACGTGGCGGATCCGCTTACAAAAGGCTTATCTAGAGAGGGAGTTAGTAGATCATCAAAGGGAATGGGGTTAAAGCCAAGGACAAGTCATCATGGCGGTAACTCTACCTAGCGACCGAGATCCCAAGAGCTAGGTTCGAGAGATCAAACAAAGTTGTGTCGACGGTTGACATTGTCAAATAACTCAACCCATTCTCGGATGAAGACAATGTTCGTAAATAAGGATAAGACTTATGGCTTGTTAATGAGTTAATAAAGCATTATGGTTTTTAATGGTTATCTAAATCGCAACGATGACCAGATAATGTGGCTATGAGACCACATGTTTAGAAATCACCTATGTGAGTGTTAAGTGTAAGCCGCTTTAAAGGGGAATGACAGTAAAGGCTCATTCTCTATGCACTCATGAGACCAGGCGATGTTCATGGCTGAAACGAACACAACCGTGAGAACCATAAACGGTTGAGGGTTGATTGTGTGTCTTATGTTGTCTAGGTATACAACAAAGTTCGACGGTTCAAAGATATCAAATCTACCTATTGATCGAGTATATCCGATATAAGTTCACTACGGAAAGTTCAAAGGGAAACCTACTTATCCAGATGCAGTCAATTCTCGCTTGTATATCACACTCGTCCGTACATTCTTTTATCTTATAGCCATTCCCCATTCATGCGGGGGATTGTTGGGTTTTGATATTGGTGAATGAGAAATGATGGGATGAAAATTAAAGAGAGTAAAAGGCTCATTTGTCCCACATCGGAAAAAGAGAAGAAAAGAGAGGTGTATATATTACATTACACCTTCTCTAGTTGCTAAAAGGGTTGAGAGTGCAAGGACCCCTCGCGCCGTCGTCGTCGCTCGGCTCGGCTCGGCTTCGGCTTTGGCTTTGGATTTGGATTACAAACTTTTCTTTAATTAATTAATTAATTATTTAATTAAAATAAATCCAAACGGATCGACCCAAGACCCGCGACCGACCCGTCCGGTTTAAGTCCTTTTTCTTTTCGAATTTCCCTTCAAAAATTTGGTGACTATTCTGAATGGTTGCAAACATTCAGAAATGGTGCCTCCAAAACCTATAAATTCTTGATTTGTTCCAAGAATTTATTCACTGATTCTAATACGAATTTCTCTACAATTCGAAAATTCATTCTTATTCATTATGTGTGATATACTGCCGTTGAGTGGTTCGCTGCTACCGAAATTTGGAGTAATACTATTCTGGTAAGATAATCGTTCTATCCTGGGAGGCGATATTCCATTAACCTCGAGTACTGTGAGGGGAATAATTTCTTTAAGGACACACTTTGAACTAAGTGGGCTCGATTATATTCTGAAATTATTTTCCAAAACAGATTATGTTTCGTCTACTGTTTTTCTTGATTAATTTACTGTTAAGTAATTTCTATACTGTGTAATCTGCTTTTTACTAAGTGTTTAAACAGATTGTGTTGAAACATTATTTTGGCCATATACAGATTATTATACCAACAAGAACTCCATTATAACTGACAATTACTGTGAAAAAGATGCAACTTTTCTCAACTAAGAACCAGAAATACCATTACATACACTAATATGATGGGATTAACTATACATAGATTAATCAAGATTTAATCTTTTTTACTCCCCAATTAGGGAAACAACTCCAGTATAACTGACAATTACAGTTAAAAAAAACAAAATTTCTTAACAAAGAACCAGTTATCAAAGGTAATTCTAAGTTGTTAATATAACAATGTAAGTAATTACAAAGAAAATGAAGCTTACCATTTCTTTTATCCTTTACTGGGATTTGAACTTCCAAAGCTACTCCAATTCGTGCTATTTGGCAGAGTTTAGATCCGGCTGTTCTTTACTCTTTACGGAATTACGGTTGGCCCATGATAACGAGTTCTCTGAACCGGAGTGGCATGTTAAACCGGTTCGATTGAGTATTAGTGGTCCCGGTTTAAACTTTAAAGGAGGGTAATAGACATGAGTAGGGGCGAAAGAGAACTGTCAAACCGCACCAAATTGATAATTCGAGTTAAATTGAAAAAAAAACTTGACTAGTGATTTGATTTGACTTGGTTTGATATTGAAAAAAAATCCGATTATAAGTGGTTTAGTTTGATTTTAACCAAAAAAATCAAATCGAACCAAATCAAACCAAAGTACATGTATGCAATTTTAAAAATATTTATTTATAATGTAATTTATAAATATTTCTTAAATTTTTTCATAGTTTTTATCTTTTAACATATTTTTTCAAACTTGAACTTAAATTTTTTAATGGTATAATAAGTTTTATAGCTCATTGATGTTAGTAACTCAAATAAATCTCAAATCAATACTAATGCTAACAAAAAAAATTCAATTCTAACACTAAAAATAATAATAATAATGTTGAATATCTATTAGACTATTACTATGTACTGTTAATTTTGCATTGGTTAGACATTGAAAAAACATAACTTAATTTTTTTAATATATAATCATGTAATTAATAATTAGCAGTACTTTTTTCTTTTAGTGCTTTTAAATTATGATCATTATCATTATTGCTTAGCGATTTCATCATTTTTATGTTGAATATTTTTAGTACAATGTCATCACTTATCTCACATTTTGTGTCATTTTTTTAGAAACACATTAATTAGATAGTTTGAATATTATTAAGACTAAATAAATATTCGAAGCACAAGTTATATATTTTGTTTGAAGACTTTACCGGAAAAAATCCGAACAACCCGAGAAAATCACAAAACATGAAAAAACCCGAAGTTTAAAAACCCGACTTTTATTGGTTTAGTTTGATTTATAAATTTAAAAACCCGACACAATTGATTTGATTTGGTATTTGATAAATTCAAACCAACCTGGTCCATGTACACCCCTATACATGAGTATTAATTTTTTTTAATCATAAGAGCATGTTTGGAAAATCATGATGTAATTGAATTTGAATGTAATTGGGTGTAGTTACACAGTTTTTGCATGTTTATGTGATCAAGTAATTACTTGGTCAACATGTAATTGGGTGTAGTTGTGAGAATATAATTACATTGTTCGAGTCTCGTTGGGAGGTGAGAATTAATGGTAATTATAATTACATGGTTACTTTTTAATTTAGTAAAGAGGAAGTAGCATGTATCTAAGTTAAATTTTATAGTACTTCTAAGTTGGTTCGGACACCAACAACAACATAAATGTATTTTATCAAAAAACTTGGATACATGTAAAAAGAATATAAATTTCACGAGTAAATATAAATTAAATTTTGCATTAAAATGGCAAGTCAATTGGTCTAAGTATAATATCTTACTAGTATGTTTTAATTCGATTTAAGATGTTATTTTTTCCATAAACTATTAAACCCCTCAAAGCCGATATTTCATTTTTTGAACAATCCCTTGAGAAGTGAAGAGAAGGAAATTGTTGCTTAACGCACATCAAACTGTTCGACGAATTGTCTGTGAAGGTTGTAAGCAAATTTACAGATATGGAGTCTACTAAAGAGGAAAATGTTACTTTTCTTAATCGTACTTCTCGAGCTACCAGAGGCAAACGGTAAATCAAGACACCCATTTTCAATAATTATGTGATTTGAGTTTAATTTAAGTTTATTTTGTCTGTTAAATGGGATTTTATATACTAACAGGATGACAAAATTGTTGGATGATGAGTTAGAAGAAGATGAACTTTTCTGGAATCAAGAAGCTCTTAAAGATGTATGTTCTTTCAGTAACATGTTACTCCCTCCGTTTCAAAATGTTTGTATGGTTTTTACTTGGTACGGAGTTTAAGGAAATAGAATACTTTTGAATCTCGTGGTTGTTAACTAAAGATATGTCAGAATATACCAAAATGTCATGTAATCCTTTCTCTTAGGCTACCGTTGACCGGCTTCGATAGGTCGATATGGATGAAATTGCCAACACTCATCTCCCTACGGTCGAGCGACTTTCAGTTCCTTTCCTGTCCGGGGAACTGATTCATAAGAGAATTAGACCTTCTGTAGACGGAACTTCAGACTTCTGGATAGGCCTGAGAAAGCCTAGACCAAAGGTCATTTAGATAGCTCTGCTCTATAGCCAGAGTAGAGGAAAAGAGCACCACTCCACTCGTTCCCAAATAAAAAATGTTTTGAATAATAAAAAAGGAGGATAAATACAAAGCGCCCCTATCTACCAACATGAAGCTCGTTGCTAGGATCGACCGAATGTAATAACGTAAACGAATTTACACAATTTTTTTCATTTCAAAAATTTTGATAAGCCCATCTATTCAAATACTCTTGGAAGGGCGTGGAACTCAAGATCAGCCATCCTACGGATGGCAGTTCAGAATAACAGGACTTTTGGTCGTCCATCACCGGGATCTTTGTAGTAGCGGTCCTTATATATCGTATTAACAATCGAAATATGGGTCCACTAACTATTCCATCCAATTTCTGATTCTACGCCTTTTGGGAGCGGACTGAGATTGTTCGGGAGACATGGTCCAAACCCGGTGAAAAAAAAAAGCACAGGTTTGAAAAAGGATCTTAGAGTGTCTAGGGTTGGGCCGGGAGGGTCTCTTAACGCCTTCTTTTTTCTTTTCATCGGAGTTATTTCACAAAGACTTTCCAGGGTAAGGAAGAAGGGGGGAACAAGCACACTTGGAGAGCGCAGTACAACCCTTGTATGTCGAAAGTTGGAATAAAAAAGTTGTCAAAAAAGGAAAAAGACATTATTTTTTAAACGGACTAAAAAGGAAACTAATACAAACATTTTGAAACGGAGGGAGTAATACTTTTTTTAAGTGTCTCTTGCAATTGCAGCCGGTAGTTAGCAGCTCAAGCTTAATGTCTGTATGTTAAAGATTAAATTTTTATTTAAAAAATCACTTTTTTACTATCCTAGAGGTGGGGGGAAACATGTTAGTAGTACATTTGTAGTGTGTCTCTTGCAATTGCAGCCAGTGTGTAGCAGCTTAAGTTAAATATCTGTATGTTAAAGATTTTTTATTTTAAATTTATATAAAATGATCATTTCTTTATTATCCTGGAGGTTCCATTTGGTTTTTTTTGGGAGGGGGGGGTGTCCGGAGAAAAACATGTACTCCCTCCATCTCAATTTATGTGATGTAGTACTTGACACGAAGTTTAAGAAATAAAGGAACACTTTTGAATCTTGTGGTTATAAATCATCTCGTTAAGCGTAAAAGGGAAAGTTAAATTGTTGCCAAATAAGAAAATGTGTCATTTTTTTTAGACTGACTAAAAAAGAAAGTGTGTCATATAAATTGGGGCGGAGGGAGTATTAAACATGTTAAGCTTATATCAGGTGATGGATGTTAAGGAGCAATGATAGGTAACAACTATGTCTAATTTAGGGTGTGTTTGGTATACGGAAAATCTGTTGTTGCACTTGTTTTGTACATTACTATTTTCTTGTCTCCTTGTCTTTCCTACTTTCTTGCGTTAGTTTCATCTCCTTTGAGCCGATGGTTCAATCAGAAACAACCTCTCTACCCCGCAAAGGTAGAGGTAAGGTCTGCATACATCCTACCCGTCCCAGACCCCAGTTGTGGGATTATACTTGGCATGTTGTTGTTTGTTGTTGGTATGTTGGAGAATGTTTTCCGTGGAAAATGTTTTCTTGGAAAACAAGTGAATTTCTTACTTATTTTTTCTAGTGTTTGGTAAGTAAACAAATAATTATTATCCCAAGTGCATTTATATGTAAGCTAGCAAAATACTGTGTGGTAAGGATGGGGTGGGGAGTGCGGGGTCGGGGTGCCAGAGCGTCGTATGGTCAAGGGTTGGGTATTGAGTTATTGCGTGGGTGAGGAGAAGACAATGAACTTGGAATGTCACTTATGGAACTTGTTTACCTTACTTCCATTAGGGATGCCATTTTTCTCATTTTTAGGGGAACTTGTTTTCCTAGAACCAAACATGAGAAAATAATGTTTTCCTCCATACCAAACACACCCTTAGTTTTATGAGGTTCAAAGAAAGTTGGGAAGAATGGCCCCCAACCATATATCCGAAAACCTCTGGATCTTTATTCTTATTTTCCAGTTGCAGAACACTTATCAATTACTACACCCTTCCTCTGTCTCTTTGTGCCTAGGTATTCACCACAAGTTTCGGAATAGAATGGGGAATCTTTGTAAAGTTGATCATTAGGAGCCTTATAATGGAGTTGGATAGGCCTGTTCAGTAGAAACAAGAAGGGATTCGTTAGCTTGTTATTTAGTGCGAAACAGCGAAATGGATTTTGGGTTGGAAAGTTTGCGAACTAAGAGACCCAGAAGCTTTAGTATCCAATACATGTTTAATGGGGATTATTGAGGCAGATTTAAGTGCAACTGCTCACTGGCTTTTAGAGATTCACGTTTTTTTGCTTTCTCTGGCAAGTCCAAAAGTAGCTTAAGAGCATAAAGAAAATGATACTAATTTTTTGATAAAGGAGCACAAACAAAATAATGAAAATTGAATTTTCTGAAATATTGGTATAATTGTGCTTCTACAAAGAAAATAACAAGGGAAAGTTTGTTCTCTGGAATAACTGCTGCCTTTTTACTTGTCTTAAATAATAATGATAATTATAATGCAGCCTCCATTTTGCCCTGCAGCACTAGTTTGAGAGAAAAATAACTGCTGCCTCCATTATGGCCAGCAGTGGTAGTTGGAGTTTACTCAAATCTTAAGTCTTGACATCTCGAATCCATGGTTGTAATCGGGCCTGAAAGTTTTAATTTTTAACTGGTTTGGCAATCCAGAGCCACGAAGCTCCCGTAAAATATTTGGTTTGTGCTTGTTTGGCCAATTTGCTAATTGAATTTAATGAGCTTTTGCGTGGATGCATCTCAGGAAGAGCATGACATTGAATATGAAGAGGAAGGGGAAGCTGTTGATGTTTTCGACAGTGACTTTGATGAAGATGTAAGTCCTAATTGTTCCATTTCTCATCACTGAACTTTTCATTTCACAGATTTTAGTGATTGCTTTGTTAGTTGTACTAGCAGTTTTAGCTTGGAAGGGTATGTTTATCTGGATAATTCTGTTCTTGTGTGACCTATGTTGAAAAGACTGACCTATTGTTGTTATCAGGAACCCGAGCCTGATGAAGAAGGAGAAAATGAACCAGACGACAGGTTTGACACATTCAGGTTGATGGGAAGTATCATTTTAGCTTCAAATGGATATAGTCTTTAGATTATACTCTTCTCTTTTCTATGGCAGGGAAAGGACGAAAAAGAGATTGATCCCTCCAGGAAAACCATCTGCAAAGAAGAAAAAGAAAAAGAAAAACCTTACCAAGTCAGAAAAGGCACCCCAAGAAAATGAAGAAGCTCCAGATCCGTCCACCCCTTCTGAACATCGTGATGCTCATGATGATACTGAGGCAGAAAGAACAATTAGGAAATCAACAAGAACAGCTGTCGTTGTAAAGCAAGCTGAAAGGGAAGCCATTCGTGCAGCCTTGCAGGCAACAATGAAGGTTGGTGCTTGCACTACAATGCTGTTTGTCATGATAATACTAACTATAATTTTTTATGTGCCATGCTTTTTTATTTTCTGGATTTAGGACACAGCCCTCTTATTCTTGTTTATTTATTTAGTTTGTAATCCTGTGTCCTGTGCTGTTTTTTCTTGATTTCAGAAAACATTACTTGGACACTGAAATTAGAGTTTGTTTTTATTTTTTACCACAATTTTGGTTTGCATCACTGTCTTCTGATTATGCTTCTGATTCTTTAGCCTATAAAAAGAAAAAAGGAAGGTGAGGAAAAGAAGATGACTCAAGAAGAGATGCTTCTTGAAGCAGCTCAAACAGGTTTGTTTCATTTCTTTACTCTATAAAATTGCTTTCAGTTCTTACTCCTGCATTTTCCACTAATGATATGTAACCTGCCTTTGACAAAAATGGCAGAGGTCATGAATCTGAGGAATTTAGAGCGGGTTTTAGCAAGGGAAGAAGAAGTCAAGAAAAGGGCTATCGTGCATAAAGCAGTTTACAATGGCCCTAAGATACGATACATATCCAAAAACGGCAAGTTCTTTACCATAGTTTGGGACCCCTAATTTTTCTTCTTTATATCATAAAACATTTCATATACTTCACCTTCCACTTGAAATGTTTTTTCTTGGATATTCTTGTGAAAACTCAGTTATTTGCTATCATTCCAAACCATGAATGTTAAGGTTGTCTTGCTTTCTGCAGGCTCTTCTTATCTAGAGTTTGTCAATGGAGCATCTTTCAATTCACAGATCTCAACAACATCCGATCCATGTAATTACAAAGTCTTGATATACTCCATTCCTCTTTGAGTTTACATTTCCCTGACAATCAGCATCATAAGAATGGGTGATTCCACATTGCTAAGTATCGTTAGATGTTATTTATCACAATTCACTCTGTTATGATTAGATCTGATTTTCTTAGGCAAATGTTCTGTAACTGCTTGCTGTTTGCTTAGTGGTTACCTAATTATTATTATTGTGTACCTAAGTGCTTGCCCAAGTGGAATCAATTGTAAGAGTCTAATTACCTTGTGTGTATGGAATTTTTTAGAACATGTAATCCTTAAGAATACACATAAAACATATTGTTCGTATGAGATGAACGAATGTATCATGCTGCCCTAATTATCATCTGAATTTCGGACAGTCTCCGCTTTGCATAAACATTCTTCAGCCTTCACAGTTAATTAATTTGTAGCTTTCTTTTCCTTGAAAACACTACTATGGTCACATGAGGTCTCTATGATTGGGGTTAGGAAGTTGTGTTTTCTGTATTGAGCGTGTGTAAATCTTATGCCTTTTTCATCTGATAATAATATATGTGAAAGAAGAGGAGTCATTCGTTCAACGTCAAAGTTTCTAAGTAGGAACTTTCCTAGCTCTCTAATGAAACTGTTCCTATTTTTCTCTTTACAGTCAAAACCACAAGCGTACAATAGACCCTTGTGGTCCGGCCCTTCCCCGGACACCGCGCATAACGGGAGCTTAGTGCACCGGGCTTCCCTTTAGTCAAAACCATATGAACTAAGAACTTAACGAAGTCTTGGTTGTTGTCTAAACTAAGAAAAAATATGAATGTTTCTAGGTAAGAGATTCAAATTCGGGCACTTATCTTCCTTGTAACCAGTATGAGGTTTGAATAATCAAATTGCAAAAGCATAATTGTGGAGAGCAATCCGAACTTAGGCAATCTTTCTGAATTTGCTCTGCCTTACAGCCTTGCTTTAATTGCCATTGTAGCACGTGTGTGGCCCAGCCTATACTCATGAGTCATGTCATGTCATGTCAGCAGTTAGGGAAGGTCAGAAAGTAAATTTAATAGATGAAAATTTCCATCATAGGCAAGGTCTTTCATTTGAAGGCAGAGAGGATTAGAAAATGTTCATACTTCTAACTTTTTTTTGAAATTGGTGCTGTTATGTTCATACTTCTAACTATGGTACCGTTATCCTGGATTTATAGATGAAAGTCAGCTTGTTTGCTCTATTTGCCAAGCTTCCTGGACATTAGCTTTGTAATTTCCCATCATAAATCTGTACTCTAGTAACGTTGAAATAAAGGCTTATTGAAAGAGGAACTGGTACTACATTGCTTCTTGTTCACTAGCTTTCTGGCACATACTGTACACTACTTCCATTTCTTTTTGCCAGCAATTAATATGAGCTTCTAAGACTATTGAAGTCTTATCATTTTTTCAGTTTAGTGCTTTCAAAGTGTTCCAACCACTGGCAGCTTATGAATATTGACTGGTTTCATCTTTACAGACCCCCAGAAGGCAGTGTGCGCGGTTACTGGGTTGCCTGCACGGTAACATGCTCTTTCCACATTCTCTTACTGTTTACATTTACTATGTGTATGTATTCTAGCAATCATGCTCACTAGAACTTGTAGTTCTATCCTAGTTTTTGATAAGTAAAGATGCATCCCATAGAAGGCATCTAGCAAGTCCACAATATTTATAATGCAAAAGCTCAAACTTGTTTAAAATAAGGATCTGTCAGTTCTCGAGGTATTCCTGAACCTTAACCAATAAGTCTTCCTCCGAGAGGGGAGTATTTATCAGAGCTATTCTTTTGAGAGAGGTCTCTCATTGCAGCTGAATGTCTGCCCGGGTTATTCCTCTTTTCTCTTAACCTTGCAGTTTAAAATCTCCACCCAGTACCCAAGGGAAATCCCAGTAACCTCTAGCAGCAGCCAATTCAAACGACAGGTCTCTTCTTTGGCTCCTTTCATTAGAGCTATGGACCCCTGAGAAGATTCATGTAAAACCATTGATGGGGCACTTCTTAGGAGAAGCGGAGAACATAAATGGAAAGTTGCATTTCCAGCTCCTCTTGTCCCTAGATAAAAACAATGCCCGTTTTTCTTCCTTCAGCCTGTTTAAAGTGTTGTCAGCCCATCTATTAGTCCATTTTCCTAATTCCAGCAGAATCCCAAGACACTTTTTGGTCTCTTATCGGCAATATATATCAGCTCTCCTTCGCAGCATCAACATTTGACTAGTTTGCATGTCTGTCTGTTATTGAGCGCTCAAATATTCCAACTGATCATCTTGAGCTTCATTTATCCTCAATTCCTTGACATTTATTTCACCATCTCCCAGATATGTGCTTGCCCGTCATCTAATCTCGTTGGTTTCTGGGATGTTTTAATGTTTGTCAGAGAACCTTTCAACCAACATTTCTCCAGGATGTTAGTGTTTATTCTGCTGTCTCCTTCTCTATACAGATTCTGGTCCTGCCGATGTTATTTCTTGTATTCAAATCTGCGATGTTGGCCATTCAGTTGGTCCCGTGAACTCAGTGCAACTCTTCCATCTAAATGTTTGAGAAAGAGATGGTGGATAGCTGATGCCTTTTTCTATGAGCCCCTGGATTTTACATGCGATTTCTTACTATCCTCCCTGTTTCATGTGTGCTCTCCAACCGCAGCCACTTCTTTCATGGTGTTGCAAACCCATAACTACGATTTTCCTTCAATTCCTGTCTTGCGTAGAAAGTTTCTCCTCCTTTCAGTCCAGATGAATATCCCTGCATCTCCTTCAACTTGGCAACATCCCAGATATTTCTTACCATTTTGGCATATATAGAACAAAAGATTATTTTTACAAGACCATGGCGTATTCGATTTTATCATCAGCATCATAGTGCTTTAATTTCTTGTCTGATCTTTTTTGTTGCTTTGCGTGTGATTATGCGTTGTCTTGAGCCGAGGGTCTCCCGGAAACAACCGCTCTACCTACCAAGGCAGAGGTGAGGTCTGCCTACACTCTACCCTCCCCATACCCACGTTGTGGGATTTCACAGGGTATGTTGTTGTTGCTTTACTCTAGAACAAATTTCTTTATATCAACTAATATCCTGATTTTTAACCAAAATTATTCGAAGTATACATACTAGTCTTCAAACTCTACTACTGTATGATCTCCAGGAAAAAAACTGTAATGTAGCCTGTTCTGGCTTGATCCCATTTGTTTTCCTCCCAATCTGTCATCTCTCTTACTGTTATGACCCGAATTAGTTGGATCACATGGGAGGCATGTGCGTGGAGTTGGCCAATTACTTTCTTATAAATAACAAAGGAACTTTTGTGGGGCGGTATTGAATTTTAGCCAAATCTGATATTCTTCTCCCCTCTTCACATTCTTCGAACCTTCTTCCTCCTCTCTTCTCTGTTCTTCTCTTTCTCTTCTAAAGCATTCCTTATTCTTCCTGCGATCTGAAGCTATTCCATGGAGTCTCTGCTTACATTTTTTATTTTGTATTAGTTTTCGTCTGTAACTGTAGCTGTCTATATCAGTTTATATAAATCAGAAAATTGTCCCAAAAACTCTCGCAGTTTCAACTTCTTTCCATCATTTAATTGTTTGAATTGAGATCATAAAACTTACAATGGTGCAGACACGGGTCGAGGCACACCTCCATTTTGGCTCTTTCAAACATTAGCTTCTTTGTTTCTTATTACCTTGACTCTCTCTCACAAACACAGACACACACACAATCTAATATTGGAGATCTATACTTCGTTCTCCTGGATAATTTGTCTGTTGTTTCTGTAAGTTTCCCTTCTTTTATTGCTTAAACTATAGAGGAGATTACAGATGTGTACATGACCTGCTATTCGTCATGCAATGTGTCGTCATCTCTCTGTGGCACATGTTTCTTTGTATAATAGTTTTTAATATGGATGTCTATTGTAATATTGATTGTTGTTTTCATCTTGATAATGTTTAGGTATCGTGACCCGAAGACAGGGCTTCCTTATGCAACTAAAGAAGCATTTAAGATCATCCGTCAATGGTAGGATTCATTTAAACTGAAACAGTGATGATGAATGAAAAACTGTCCTCTATTATTTTATGGTTCTTGGTGGATAGAGTTATTTGGTAATTGTGCTAGTGGGAGGTAGCATGTACCATGTGGAATTAGTCGAGGTGCGCGCAGGGGCCAGATACCACAGTAATAAAAATGAAATTATAAACATAGAGATGGTGGAAGGCTATGATGCTTGCTGTCCTCCTTAACTTTACTCTTCTGTGCTGTTGACTTCTACATTAATTTCAGATTAAGATATTTCTGTAGTTTTCATTGAATCGTGATTTTTAAAAAGAAAAAGACTATCTATACACAATGGCCTGAGAATGAGCTATTAGTCAATAAGTTCTACCACTGATAAAAGCCCCTTCAAAGTTTTACTCTTTCTTCCCTTTACTTGTCACTTATGGTTTCCGCGTAAAATTAGAAGATGCGACATGAACTTAGGTTAAGTTATGAAAAAAGGTATAACTTGTTTGAGATTGAGGCATAGTTGTTGTTGTTGTTTGTGATTACAGGTCTTTGCAATGGTTCTGTTCTTTAAGAACAAGAACAAAATGCATATTTGACCCGCCTTACTTTATAAAAATCAGGGTTCTTGTCATTCATAAAATTACTTCTCATCTTACAGGTTTGCTGACGAAAGTAGCAGGGCCCGGGAGGAAAAGCATATGGATGAGTTATCTCAGGCGATTTCTGGGCAAGGATTTACCTTGAAACGAAAGAGGTCAATAATTCGAAATAGTAGACAAATGCCGTTTTCCTGTGTATTTGCTCGTTTCCGCAAGTTCCCTGCTGATGATACCATTTCTGTAGATTCAGAGTAGACACAATGTACACACTAATCCTCTTTATTTTCTAGTCTAGGTTTGTAGAAATGCAGAGGTAGCATAATTTTCTTGATTACCTTGTAATATCAGTTATAGCCTCAGAGTTTTGAATGTCCTTTATATGAAAAATGAGGATTACTCAGTTGGTAAAGCACCTCCTCCCACGACCGGTAGGTCCAGGGTTCGAGTCACACTGGAGGGAAAGTGTGGAAATACTATAGATCCTCCAAAATGGGGGTTAAAAAAAAGGAGCAGTTGGCATGTATCTTATCTGAATCTAGCCCTATACCAAAATAGAGCTTACTCCCTCAGTCTCAACTCTCATCTTCTGTAAATGTGTTGAGCATGGAGCTTAACAATATTGTTAGAACTTGTAGTTTTAAACATGCTACGACATTTATGTGGCTACCAAATCACACCACATAAAGTAGAATAAAAAATAGAAAGATGCTGTTTTTTAGAAAGACAAAAAAAGAAAGTGTAGTATAAAACGGAACAATGGTAGTATCATTTTCTTGATGGTATGAAGTTGACATGAAATGAATAGTTTAAGTCACTTATTTAAAATATCTATAAATTTTAATGGGGAAGAATATTAGATATTTTGTCATCTGGACAAATATAAAACTCTTAGGGGTCGTTTGTTATGATGGATAAGCAAAAATAGTTCTGGGATTAAATTTTAGTACCTTCTTATCTCATGTTTGGTTGGAATAAATTTTGGAATGACTAATCCTGGCATTAGTTATCCCCGGATTATAGTGTTATTTTATTCCACATTGAGGATGGAATAATTAATCCTGAAATTAGTTATCCAAAAGTAACTTGTTTCCAAACCAAACGAGCCCTTAAAAGCTCTTCATGGTAATATATGCTAGCCAAGTATTCCCTCTTCGTGTGGTAGACTAGTCACTAATTATTGGTCAAGTTATAGAACACTTAAAATTTAATACAGGTAATAAAAAATCAAAATAACTAATGACTATTAATCATACGAGTTCATGAGAGATTAATAACTTCTTTTTTCTCAAAATGCTTCAGAAGTTCGAATGGCTAAGTCATTAGATTAAGCATGATGTTGTTTATTATACGGTAAATTACATAATCATCTACAGATATGTAGCATCAATTATAGATTGTAAACTTGACTAAATGTTTTTCTCCTCCATTACATACATTTAGCTTACATGTCAAAGATTTTAAAATTTCTCAAAAAATTTGTGTCTAATAAAACACTATCACATAAAATGGGATAGAGGCGGCTTTTTCTTTAATGGTCTTTGAAATTTATGTCTCATCCAAGTGTGTTTGAATTCTACATACAAGTGGCTCCATTAGAGTTTAATGGAGGTATATATATTAGTTTTAAAATAATTTTTATTACATAGATGGTAGGGGAAGAAAAAATGGGATGAAAATTATAATGTGAAGATTCGAACTCTTATCAATAAGGTAAAAATTTAAATAGTCAACCAACTGAGTTACTAGATTCTTACTTAATTTTTAAATAAGACTATAACCTAACAAACAAAAAGATTCCTGATCGTTCAGTTTTTGAATTTTGATAAATCAATTAATGTATAATACTCATTACCTATTAATTTACTGAGATCTTCTCAAAAGCATTTTAACTGGGGGCTAAAAGTATTAAAAATAAATAAAGAAAGAAAAATGGGATTTTCCTTCAACAAAAGGTTTTACTGCAAAGGTGAAGCTTTACTGCAAGAGCCTACAATATATATTCCTCCGGAAAGAACTGAATTTAAGACAAAGAAAGTGGTTGAAATTATTAAAGAATTACGATGTCAATATTTTATACCACTCCAATAAGGCGAATGTCATAACTGATGCCTTAAGTCGTAATTCTATGAGAAGTTTAGACGGGATTGAAGCTAATAAGCTAGAGATGACCAAAGAACTACTGTTATACCCCGTATTTCCAGAGTATGTACGTGAGGGCGTACGTATAAAAGTTTAAGCCTTAAGTAGGCATTAGGGACGAAATTTGTGCACAGCTAGCGAAAAGAATTGTTTTCCGACGAAACGTTTTCCAAAACTTGCGAAGGGAAAATTACGGTTGCGACGTTTATTATTTTTGCGGATTTTTCCGAGAGATGAAATATTTTGGACCAACGAGAGGGCGACACTTGTCACCCTCAAGTCATGGATTTGCGCGTTATTTGCACGATATCAAGTCATCGAGAAGGTAGGATATTTTGTGATATATTGTCTGGTAAATCGAAAATGTACACTGGCCCAAATCCTCACCCACCACTTGTCCACCACTTGTCTTAATCTGGCCATCAAGGCCCTATAAATACCCCTTAGTGAAGGATTTCTTCATCCTCAAATGACTTCTAAGTCTTAAAAATCCTCCTCCTCAGAGTGAAATTCTCGCCCAAGTCCTCCCCTTCGAGAGGCCCTCCGAGACATCCCCTCTCTTGATAGTTCTCGTGAAATACACACCCCCTTGGTAGAAAAGTATTCTCCATGTATTGTTACTATTCCAAAATACTTGACCCAAATACCTTGTAGTATTCCAAGGTTACCCTATACTAAAAGCCCGTAAATACTACTATACTTCCTTCATCACAAAAACGAAACCCTAAGGAAAATCTTCATAGCGGTTGAAGTATTAAGAAGAAGTTGCGTAGAACTTCTAAGGGTTGTTTGAGCGGTGGAGCACCTGCAGTAGAGCTAAACGTTGCTCGGGATCGACATTTAAACTTGGATAATTTTGGGCTTATCGAGGTAAATACTATTGTCTTCTATTGTAATTGGAAATTACATACCGTAGTAGTATAGAAATGAATATAAGATACATGTAGGATATTACGTAAGAGAATTGAATCGTAATAGAAGGATATTACATAAGAGAATTAAATCAAATCACGCTAAGAATATTAAAGAAGATTGAATCAGATTTACATAGATCAGTATTTACAGAGACTTGTGTAGTTTAACGTGGGAAGTTTTGCCCGATTTTCCGTAATAGAGAACCCTCTCGCTTAGAATATTCTACGTAGTAGTCTAGACGTTGATAGACGATATGGCCTTTATAGGTTGAAAGTTCTGCAGTAGCATGTTATACTTTAAGGGTGGACAAGGCTAGCGGGTTATACCGTGGAGCATTTTGCTATTAGTCGATAATCGTCGCGAGGTATGTGATTCTTCCTATCCTCGAGCATGATATTTTAAAAGAATATATTTAGTACTTAGACGACGCGTGTGTTAACCGAACGTGGTTTTATTGCGATGTCTTTGACTTGAGTCTAAATAATAAGAATCTTGAAGTATTTCAAAAGAATTAAGAATCGCTTTTAAGAAGAGTAATACTTGGTTTTAAGAGCTTAAGAGTTATACTAGCTTTATGGGAAGTTAGGTATAACGACTTAAGAAAGATAAAAGGAACGCACTTAATTGTTTATGAACGCCTTATATTGATTTCTAAATGAGAATAAGTATCGAACAAACCACAAAGCCGCTAATAAAGGGAAATGTATTGACTAATAAAGTATTATTAAAACCAAGAGAAACCTCCATCCGCATGTAAGCTAAGATGAGACAAAATGATATTACATTTCCTAGATCATGGCTGCTTTAATAAGATTGTTATAAACAAGAATAACCTACTCACACATAAGGGATATGTTTCTCAAATTGTTTTAAAGGAGAATTATATTATTAAGTGATTAAGACTATGAACTACGAAACCTTTCAAAATGAGAAACTTGAGCATTTGAAATTAGGCAAACTTGAAACGTTTGGAAAAGAATGTTGTTACTTGATTTTACAAAGGGAAGTGTTTTGGTTTACTTAAAAGGATAGTCACTCTATTTTTATACTACGGGTATTGTGTGACTTTGAAAGAAATGGATCTTTAAAGAGTTAATGTATGAAGTACTTTGGGGATAAAAACCCAAACTTGTTGACATGAAATAGAAAGTACCTTGTGTGAATAACTTGACTATGTTGGTTTGTGATAGCCTTGTAATACTTTCTTGTTGATTTGATAAGTAAACATGTTAGGATGCTACGTGTGTTAGTGTCTTGTGATGTTTGTGTAAAGGGGTTTCCCTTGTTGTGCTTATGTTGTTTAACGGTACGCCGTTATGTTAGTATTGCACCACTCACCCTCGACATGATACAGGGGTTAAGTGCCCTCCGTCACGGGGTATACCTCGTGCGATGCAGGACTATGATTCGAGAATACCTCATGCGGGTCGAGAGGACTATGCGAGGCTGCGAGTTCGTGTTAGCGTGCGGTCTATGTGGCTACGCGGATCGCGAGTCGGGGCGATTTACGGGAGTAGCTACCCACGATGCGGGGAATACCTCATGCGGGCCTATGTGTGTGGCCTATGCGGAGCAGCGGGAAGATCCCGGATTAGACGCACATTTGATACTCGCGCGAGTGGCGGCCGATCGTGGCGGTCTAGAAAGACCGTGATACGCTTTATGACTTGTTGGTGCGTAGGTTTTAGTAGTCGGCTATGCCGTTCTTACCGTGCGGTTTTATTATGACACGGTGGGACCGGTGTTCATGTATTCCTTGGTGCTTTTATATCATGCCAGCTGGCGGTGAGAAGGTATTCCACGCATGATTGATGTTGTGGCGCGAGACCCATAGTATATTTGAGTGATGACTTTGAGGCGTGAGTCACGACTTGACATATTCGCTATTTATTGTGAATCGTAGTTTGGTTATCATACATGTCTTACATTTTATATAGACTATTATGATTTCATTTACGTATTTTCGATTTCACATACTTGGTACTGTTATCGACCTCGCCGGTGCGTTCATGCCGCAGTAGGTACACCATGTTGATCGCTCGTAGGTCACATTCGGCGTTTGGGAAGCTCCGTTTCTCGGAGGCTTATCGATGGTATAGTCCCCTGTCGTTGTAGTACTTACATTCGTGGTATGGCGGGCCCCGTCCGTCATTGTTGTTATATCATTCTTAAGTGCATGTAATCTTGTTGTGGCGAGTTGTAAAAGGGATGTAACTGTTCGGATTCAAGTTTTTATATATATATATGCCGAAGGGCAACTTTTCTCAGATAAACTGTTTCTCACTTCACATTATTTCATGTCTTGTTTTATATTCCGCTGATTACTCTGATGTTGTATCACTAGGGTGCCCGGGGTAAGGCACCAGTCACGGGCCCGGGTTCGGGTCGTGACAACTACGTCGCTTAGCCAGTTTAAATATGCGACTCTTGGACACGGATGACGAAGGTATGATGGTGCAGAATACCGCAGAATCATCCTTGATAGCAGATGTGAAAGCGAGATAATTTAATGACCCCGAGTTTGTTCGAAGGAAATAAGGGGTTTACCTACAGAAGAAGCCAATATTATAACTTACAAGAGACTGAGTCCTTAGATATCAAGGTCGGTTATGTATACCCAATGTAGGAGGAATCCGAGAGCAAATTATGGCTGAAATCCACCAATCCGATATTCTATTCATTATCGATTGACGAAGATGTACCATGACCTTCGACAGGTTTACTAATGGAATGACATGGAATGACATGAAGAAAGATATTGCAGCATTTGTAGCTCAATGCCTGAATTGTCATCAAGTTAAGATCGAGCATCAAAAGCTTGGAAGTTTGCTATAGCATATATAAATCCCTACTTGGAAATGATAAATGATTAATGTAGATTTAATTACTGGATTACCCCGTTCTCATTGGAAGTTTGATTCCATTTGGGTTATCGTTGACAGGCTTACAAAATTAGCTCATTTTCTACATATCCGTACTACTTTCTAACCTGAAGATTATGCCAAGTTATACATTAAGGGAATAGTCCGGCTATGTGGTGTTTCGGTCTCTATTATATCTGATAGAGGTGCTCAGTTTATGGCTCATTTTTGGAGGTCATATAAAAAAGGTTTAAGCACCCAAGTAAACCTTAGTACAACCTTCCGCCCACAGATCCATGGCTAGGCCGATCGTACAATTCAGACCCTTGAAGACATGATACGGTCTTGTGTATTGAATTTCAAAGGTACCTGGGATGATCATTTACCCCTTATTGAGTTCGCTTACAATAACAACTATCATTCGAGTATCAAAATGGTCATGTATGATGCGTTGTATGGGCGAAAGTGTAGATCCCTAATTGGATGGTTTGAAGTGGGTGAATCCGGGTTACTAGATCCCAATTTGGTCCAGCAGGCAGTGGAGAAACTGAAGTTAATCCAAGAGCGTCTATTGACCGCCCAGAGTCTACATAAATCTTACTCAGATATTCAACGCCGCTACTTAGAATTTGCAGTTGGTGATTGGGTATTCTTAAATTTGGTAAGAAAGGAAAACTTAGTCCCAGATACGTCGTACCATATAAGATTATTCGCATGAGAGGCTAAGTGGCTTATGAGCTTGAAAAAGCCTCATAATTGGAAGCAGTTCACCTGGTGTTTTATGTATCGATGTTGCGTAAATACATAAGAGACCCCTCCCGTATTAATCCCGCAGAGGATGTGTAAATCACCAAAGATTTAACCTATGAAGAGACCATGGTAACCATTCTAGATCGCCAAGTTCAAAAACTGAGGACTAAAGAGGTTGCCTACATTAAGGTAATATAGAGAAATAACAATACAGAAAAAATGACTTGGGAGGCTGAAGAAGATATGCGGTCCAGATACCCTTACTTATTTCAATCTTTAGGTTCATACCGACTCTCGTGCAATACGATTCTCTTGTTTCTATTCTATTCGACAAGTCTTGATTCATATACCTAATTTAGGTGTTAATTTTAAAGCAGATATGACAGGTGCAGCTCGGAATACGACAGAGAATAGTTGAGGTGAGTTATGACTAAACTTCTTAATTTTTTCTATACAGACGGTTGTATGAGGCCGAGTTGATATTGTTTTATTGTTATATTACCCTGTGTGGCATTGGATATATGTTGGGTTATTTAACAAGTTTTAGATAGTCCTATTTACAAAGGAGACTGTCGAATTTTTTAGGCCCTTGAGAGTTAAGAAATATCCTCAACATTCGAGGATGAATGTTCCTAAGAGGGGAAGGATGTTACACCCTGTAGATCACATTTCATTGTATCATTATTGGATATCGATGTCTCAGGAAGAGGTACGACTTTGCGATAAGGCAATGAATGTATACAACGATGGAGAATTTTTTCGGATTATATACGGGTTCAGTCAATTGTTCCTCATTTTTCCACCAAAAAAAATAGATTTCGAAGCTCTTCAAACCCTCTCTATCATAATATATCATTCCTAGATCAAATCAAAGCCAAAATATGAGTGACGTGATAATCCCCACAGATATCATAGAAATTCTCTTCTATGTAAGGAATCGATTTCAGAAACCCTTGGAGATGGAATAACCCTCTGTTTTACGAGGATTTTGAGGTGTAAAGGTAACTTTTAACCTCTTTTATCTATAATTATGATTAATCGATGATTCGGGGTACGTTATGAAAGGATCTTTGTAATCGAACCTCATAGATATGGGAATTAATGGGAATATGAATTGTGAGTTGTTTTGCTTGGATTATGAATTGATATTGATAAATAAATCGATTATTGGTATTGTGAAATCAAGAAGGGTTATTTCAGAGAATCGGGAGATCAAACTACATAAATATCTTTGTTAAGAAGTTTAAGAACCCTTTGTATTAGGATTATTGATCAGATACATAAATAAAGTTTTATGATGGAATATGGATTCGATATTGATATTGACCCCGTTGTTTGCTATATATAACCATTGTAAGGAGTACGAGGACTTGTAAGGCGATTGTAACTTCAAGGACAATGTATGTAAGGCAAATCATCTTTCTTGGCATGACTTGTTACGTCGTTTCTTTGGATAGAAATCTCGTTGGCAAAATGAAGTAGCGAAATGTCTTCTTTGACAATCGATCATAATTCTTGATTACTCTTTTATTCATAATATCTCTCGGGTTATATAAGTCCTAAGTATTTATATCAAGATTCTTAAACGTAGCGCCAATAACAATAGTTGGAGGATAATGACGATAGGTCACTCTGGCTCTGCTTGTGGCATTTGTTAGAGTCTATCTTGCATTGCACTTATATATATGTATTTATTTTCTTACCAAATCGCGTTATCAGTCGGGTACGATACATAGATATGCACCTAGTTGCAGTTGGTTTGATATCAGATATTACTTAGTCCCACATTTGGACCGAGTATGACCGAGTCCTCTTCAAGGCCGGTACGATATATATGTATTATGACATGACTTGCCTCACATAGTGGCATGATTTTTATAGACGTGCATACATATGTTTCTGATTATGACATAGTAAGGCCCCTAGAGGCTGTTATGAGTTTCAGGTTGACTCTTATTTTCATATCTTTCATGTTATATCTCGTGTTTACATATGTTACTTGCATTATATATCAAGTACATATTTCATACTGATGCCCTTCTATGGGGCACTATGTTTATGCCCGCATGTACAGATAGACAGAGTGGCACTCCTCCTCAGTAGGTGATCTGCTCAGCTGTATTTTGTCCCACTCTCTTCTCTCGGAGTTGCATTTTACAGGAGTCTTAGGTACTGATGCATATGCTACTAGTGTTTTGGGGTATGACGGGGACCTATCCCAACCCTTTTATGTGTTTATGTCACTCTTAAAGGCTTGCAGACCTCTATACAGTAGATGTTGGTATGTCGTGACCTTGTCGGTCATTTTTGTCAGTAGTGTACTCGTATTGTGGCCTTGTCAGCTTTGGTTATCTGTATATATGTATGTATATCTTGTTGGGACTCTTCTGTGTGCAGGTTGTCTTTTAGTCTTGTTGTATATGGTTAATTGGAGGCCTCATCGGCCCGAGTGTTATATTTCAGGATTCGAATACTACAATGGTACACTCAGGCCCTCGGGCACTGGGTGCTAACCACACCCCCCAAGGCGGTGGTGTGACAACGAACATAATAGATCCAATAAATAATCTAAAGGTATCATCCTCTGGCGGAAAGACCCTTATCCTCTTTGGTATACATAGTTTCAGGCTATCTGAGTCTTCTTAGTAATCTGTGCAACTCTCAAAATATGTACTTGAAATAGTTGGCTTGAAAGCCCATGAATTTCATGAAATAGCTTGTAATCATAACTATGTAAACTCATAATTTAACATGTGAAGAAATACATAATATAACTTATACAAATCATGAGAAACATATATCACTTTACGAAATTGAGTAATTTGGTTCATAACTTATATTTTAGAACTCAAAGGAATCAAGAAATGGGTTCATGAATTACGGGCAGGTTCATGACAATCACGATTGACATATCATGAATATAATAATGACGACATGATATTATATATAATTGAACATGTATAAAGCTATTATGAAATTGAGCAAAAACTCTAGGTTTGAAGAATCCTTGTTTCCTTAATTACATATGGCGTGGGGAAGAACAACGATGTCCTAAAGTGTATAGAAGCTCTACATACCTTACTCGCTTCCAAACTCGTATTAAAATTCGGATTTTGAAGAAGAACTGCAAAGATTGCACATTGAAACCTTGAATTGGGTTTAATTTGAAAATTTTAGGTTTGGAACAATAAATTTTACTTAGGAATTGATTATGTTTTATTAGAATCACGTGGAATGGCATGAAAAGGGCTTACCTTGAGTTATGAGGATGACGAGAGGAGTGCACATCCTTCTAGGGCTTGAAAGAATAAGAAAAATTAATTTTTGGGTCTAAGTGGCACATTTATACTGTTTGTTGTCGAAATAATTCGACGGTTAAAATCGACGGTCCGTCAATAATATGACTGTACGGTTCAGTTTGACGGTCCGTCAATGCTTTGCGGTTTGTAGTCATGAACTTGTACAATTCCATTGACTTCAAAACTTGAGAATTTAGAGACGGTCAAAAAGGACGAGCCGTCAAAAGCCACAGGGTTCCGTCAAATTCAAAAGTGAACTCGACGATCCAGATTGACGGTCTGTCAATCCTGGTGTAAAATGGTTCGACAGAATCTGAAACTGATTTTCAACTCAAACTCTCCGTTTTGATTTCCTACATTCTTGAATCATAAACATGACTTAGTTTAGAGGTACGAGGTGTTACATAAGGTGCACATATATCTTAGGTGAATCCCACATTGAATTGGGAGAGGAAAGTGAAAAGCTTAGACATAGCTCAAATTTATATGATACGCACTCTAAAGACAAATTCATGTTGGCTTAGGCAAAAAACGAACAACACGTGCCATGAATTTGGGTCGCAACCAATATAAAATATTCGGTCTCTTAATTATACGATCTTAAGCAATTTTCACCTCATAAATTGAATTAATTTGAGTTAGAGTACTTGAGCCAAAGAGTCCTGTCTTTACGCATACTAGTATATGAAGCCACGTTATCCATTTATTTCCTTATCATTAATTGTTGGTTATATATATTCTTGAATTTGATGGAGTATCAGATGAAGCTTCTAATTAAAGCTTGGATAAATATTCAACTATGTAAGCAATCAATGACGCCAAGACATCAACTATGTAAGCAACTATGTAAGCAATCGTTAGGAATACTTCCTACTTAATGAACCTTACACAACATAAATTTATATTAATCGGAACCTTAATAGAGATATATACCGGACACTAAATGGAATAAAAGAAAGACCTCTCTATTTTCTCTGCGTGGCCATGTCACAATCTTTGGCCTTGACTATACTTCATTCAAACATGTCTGTTCATCTGGAAGATGCTTGTGTGAGTGTCTGTTAATTTCCTACCACTTTCTTTCTTAGAAATTTCTTTCTATGTTAGCACTTAATAATATTGCCGCCCTCCTATATGTATAAATACCAAGGTTTCAAGATTCACTGACAGTAAGTGCAGATATATATCCAAATTAAAGCCCCTACACAAATATAAATTTGTGTATATTAATTCATGGAGGGACAAAAGCAAAGAAGAGAAGCCATAAAGGTAAAGTATATAGACAGCCCAGTGTTGGTAAATGCCAAAAATGCAACTGAGTTTCGAAACATTGTTCAACAACTCACTGGGAAAACCCCTCAAACTACTCAAAAAAAGGTTGAGTGTTCAAGTGTCAAAGCACATAACAATAATGTTGATGAGTTGCTTTCCAAGGAACTTTCAGAGGGCATATCCATATATCACTATCTAGATTATTAGTCTTTCATTTTTATACTTTTTTTTGGGTGGGGGTGGGGGTGGGTGGGTGTACATAGTGCAGAATCAGGGTGATGACACATTCCATCATGTGCATTAATCTAGCAATAATTAAGTTCTTTCCCTCTGAAGGATTTTCATGATGACGAGTCATTTGAATGGCAATTTTTGTTGGTATCACATATGGCACTAAAGGACCTAAAGTTTGCCTATGTAGTATGTACTTCCTCCGTTCAAATTTATGTGATGGTAATATGATTGAGCACGACGTTTAAGAATGAAAATAAAACTTTAAAAATGTGTGCTCTATATCATCGTGGATGGAGACTTGATCTCCTTACATGATTTAGGCAATTTGCACCTCATGAACAAATTTTAGGGGTTGAGTTAGTCTCAAGGTCTATTTTATTATCATGATATTATAGCTAGACTCGTCCCAATTCTTGGTTTTCTCGATATTATATTACATTTTTTACGCTCCAGTTGCCAGGCGTGGACGTGAGGGAGTATGAATATTATCATAGTTAGTTCCATCTCAATTTTTTATTTACTCGATGTTTGTTCCCATATATATTGTTCATGCTCCAATAGTCAGGCCTGGACCTGGGTATGCATGTCGTTGGATATTCCAGATCGGTGGGGGTATGGTCAGTTCATCTCCTTATATGGTTTTGAATAATATCTCTTAAGCTAATTTTTAGAGTTGAGTTAGGCTTTGAAAGAAATAATCCCTTGATTATTCTTATTAATGAAAGACATATATATATACAAGTTACAAGGAAGATCTTCTTCCTATTCTACCTAGAAATCCCTATTCTATAAGAATACTAACTTTATAGTTATGGTAATATTACACTACTAATTAAGATACAATTCTAAGTCTAATATTTACCAAATATAAAAGGAAGGGCAAGGGCCCCACACGTGACACGGTCACTATTTAACACACCCTCGCTATAGCGGGGCCTTCGACGAGACTGCCTCTAAAATCTTCAAAAGGACCAGGAAGACCTTTGTAAAGACGTTCACATTTGATATCTTGATACGACATGTGACGCTGCATTGTCCTTTAGCTACCTTCTCTCGAACAAAGTGAATATCCATCTCTATGTGTTTAGTGCGCTGGTGCTGAACTGGATTACCAGAAAGGTAGATGACACTTATATTATCACAATAAATCAAGGTAGCCTTCTCAATAGGACAATAAAGCTCTAATAGTATATTTCGTAACCAACATGACTCAGAAACCACATTGGCTACCCCTCGATACTCGGTCTCTGCACTTGAACGTGAAAACGTGGATTGACGCTTGGCAGACCATGAGACCAAGTTATTACCTAAAAACATGCAATAGCCAGACGTCGACGAAGGATACAAATGCAAACCATACTCAAGTGCTCCCTGAATGTACCTAAGAATGCGTTTGAGCGCATTCAGATGTTCAACTCTGGGATCATGCATAAACAAACACAATTGTTGTATGACATATGTAATATCAGGTCGCGTGAACGCCAGATACTGAAGGGCGCCTGCAAGACTACATCGGGTCGGATCCTCATAGGGAGAGCCAGCTGCAGCACCCAACTTGGGTTTCGTATCAACTGGAGTGGAAGTGTGGAAGTGGACTTACAGGATGACATCACAACCCTCTCAATGAACTCTGTTGCATACTTTCTCTGTGACAAGAACAATCCACCTGCATGACGAGTGACAGCAATCCCCAAAAAGTAACTCAATGGGCCCAAGTCCTTCATGGCAAACTCATAACTGAGCATTATCATAATAGACTTGCGCAAAGTATCAGAAGAACCAGTCAAGATAATATCATCAACATATAATAGTATATAAGCCATGGAAGATCCTTGACGATATATGAATAATGAATTATCAGACCTGTTGTGAGAAAAACTCATAGTCAAAATAAAATCAGCAAACCTCTTATACCAAGCCCGTGGAGACTGCTTAAATTCATACAAGGACTTTTTCAATAGACATACATGATTAGGATATCTGGTATCCCTAAACCCCAAAGGCTGATGCATATACACTGTCTCCTGAAGATCACCATGTAGGAAAACATTCTTCACATCTAGTTGATGAATGTGTCATGATTTTGAAAGAGTCAAGCTGAGCACCGTGCGAATGGTAGTCGGCTTGACCACCGGACTAAATGTCTCACCACAATCCATACTAACTTGCTGAGTCTTACCATCACCTACAAGTCTAGTCTTATGTCTCGCAAATGAACCATCAGAATTTTCCTTATGAACACAAATCCAAATAGATCGAATAATATTAACACCAGATGGACGGGGTACCAACTCCCACGTCTTATTATCAATAAGAGCATTATATTCCTCGGTCATGATAATTTTCCAATTATGGTCATTTAAGGCAGACACATGATTGCATTTACGGGGTAAGAGGGATTTAAGAACATTAGAATTCAAATTAAAATGACTTTTTGGTTTAAAAATACTCTGTTGACTGTGAGTGATTGGACCTTGACTTTGGGCTGGATTGGGGGAATTTTGGAAATTTTCTGAAGTGTTGGAGATTACCGTCGGAAGAGCCACTTACTGAGGCGAGTCGCATGTGGAAGAAGCTAGAGCTCTCGAAGTTTTGGCACCGGCGCTTCCCGCAGGCCATGAGCTAATGAGATTGAAATTGTTACACCTCGTTGTTATAAGACGATGATTAGAGAACGTAGTTAAGGAATAAGATTCGAATCTTGGATATAAAGCTAGACTTGGGCCCCACATGACTAAATCCGGAACTTAAAATCCAAAATTCCAATATAATCTATAAGTTCCAAATACCAAATTTGAGAACCAAATTTCAATTAATAAATCTTTTTCCTTCACGAGGTTCCGAAATTTTTCCTTAAGAAAAAGTAATTCTTCTTTCTTTTCAAAATTCGAATCTCAATTTCTTACGCACGTTCTCATCTCATTGCCTTGGAAATACGGGGTGTAACATCATTTCTCCTTTAGAAACATTCGTCCCGATTGTTCATATTAGGTTCAATCTAAATAGATATCGGTCTAGTCCCCATTTAACTATACCTTACACAATCGAATATGCCACACATGGCCACAATATATCGCACGTGCATATACATCAATCACAAACCAAACGAGGAATCAAATCTAAAGTGTGGATCATCACTATTAACTCTCATTCATGGCCTAAAAGGAATCTCTTTACGTATCTTCATTTATTCATAACTAAACACTTCAATTCTTGCCTTGATACTCGATCACACAGTTCCATAAAATATCTAATCAATTTAAAGCCATTTTCGGCTCCCACGACCTGGTTCTGGTCGAACGCGTCCACGGACACGTACAATAATTAACTAGACTTGGGTCTTGCATCCCCGTGACCCTATCACATAGCGGGACCACCTCTAATTGACCTCACTCCATTATATGCTATGGGTTGACCCGAAATTGGCCCACAATCCGACTCATCATCGCATTTAACTCTCATTCTTGGACTGAAATAAATCTTACTACCCGAGAAGGCCTTGTACATCTAAGGTCTCAGCGGTTATCAATATTCTAAGGTTCACAATTTTTTCCATGTCTCAAGCTTACATTATCAGTCCCCGCATACGGGTAAGGTAGTTTCTCATAATCTCAAAATCATGTTGTCTTAACCATAACATCCCTATTTATTCCATACCAATATTATTCACACATATCACTTAAGCGTACAACACGACTTAATCTAATAACAGGGTATGTCCTTAAATCAATTGAGCCTGATCCTTCAAGAGTCTATCACAATCTTAGTCAGTTCATTACCTCCTGACTATTCCAAATCAGTAGATATTTAAAGCCTAGGTGGGGATTCAATAAACTGTTCCACACCTTCCAAGTAATTATTAAGTCTTAACCAACTCATGGTAATTCATAATCATTTCAAGCAACACACAGGGCCTCAAATATATACGCTCGTACAGATACACATCATTATTATACCAACTATACAATAGTTTTACCAACCTGGATACGAAGTCCATATAATCCTTTCTGGGCCACTGTTGCCTTTCTCATAGTTGCAACCACAATAATATGTTAGGGAGAGACTACCCTAACAACACAGCTCTATCACACGATCTCAGAGTGAGAAGAATAGAAATAAATCCTAAATGTATTGTAGCCTCCTGTTTATAGATGTGGTGCACAACACACCAATAAATAAGACTTTACTATACACGGTTTGTAGACATTTCGAGGACAACCTGGCTTTGATACCACTATGTCATGCCTCGAACCCCAGTCCCACGACTGGTGCCCTACTTGGGCACCCTTCTATTCATACAACACAAGTAAACTGCGGAAGATAAATAACACTCTTTTTTTTTCTTTAAACAAAGGCAAAGCCGATAAGGCTGTCATAATATATAACGCCCGAATGGGACTACAACTGTACAATAATGTAAATACAACTCGCGCCAGTCCAGCCCACATATTAATACAGACCTCTAAGATTTTGGACAGTAACTATGAAGGGACAAGGTCCCGCCGTACCTCTGAATATACCTAACCATAATGACAAGCTCCGAAACATTGGAGCTATCCCAAAATGCTGAACAATGATCCTAAGCTCACGGATCCACAATTGAGTACCTATACCTGCGGGCATGAACGCAGCCCCCCGAAGGGGGTCAGTACAACAGGTACTAAGTATGGAACGGAAATAAAGTACAATAAACAAATCATAACTGTACAAAAGAATGATAGGGGTAAGTATGAAAATCAAATACCAGATCCTACCGTGTCATATAAAATAAGAGTCAACTCTACCTTGTACCACTGTACTACTTTCAAATATGAAAGTCATGTCAAAATCAGGAACACCTGCCCTCATAATATAATATCACAGAAGCATGCTCGTGGAATACACCATCACTGTCAGCATATAACAAGTATAATATACAATCATCATCAGAGAAGCATGCCCGTGGAATTCCAACATCACTATCGGCATGTACAAAGTATAATATATAACAAGTATCTAGGAAGCATGTCCGTGGAATTCCAACATCACTGTCGGCGTGTCAACCTCACAGAATCATGCCCGTGGAATTCCAACATCACTGTCAGCGTGTCTGTAGAACAATATATAGCGATGTCGAGGAGCGTGCGTGGAATTCCAACATCACTGTCAGCATGTCAACCTCACAGAAGCATGCCCGTGGAATTCCAACATCATTGTCTGCGTGTCTGTAGTATACTATTAAATCAGCATCACTGGAATATGCCGTGAAATTCCAACGTCACTGTCATCAGTCCATGATATAATATAAAACCAGCATCACTGGAGCATGCCCATGGAATTTCAACATCACTGTCAGCACGTCCGTAGTATAACGTATAATCAATATCACATATATACATATAACAAAGGCCGCCCCGCCCCGCTCCCTCCAAGCGAGGGACTCGGTGAGGTGAAATACAACACTTGCACGAATAACTATCATGAGAAACCATGTACAAGTAGAAATCATATTTTCACTTTACTAGAAGGTATGACACGACTTCTACTTTAGAAAGCCTAAGGCGTTATCATGACATGAAAGAGTAAGGGTAGAAGGAAATACACATCTTCCACTCTATAAAGCTCAACTATACAACGTACGTCCGTCGTACGTTCCATCTCTTATAACACCCGAGACACTAACACCTGTAGTCTTCAACACTTCCACTTTCTATCACCAATTAACTTTCAATCTAAATCCAAGTTACTCACACTTTTCAAATCAATCCACTTCACCCCTTTTGAAACCCAAAGTACTATAGGTAGAACAACTTTCCCTTTAAGAACCCAAGGTACTACCAATGAAATAGATATAACAATCTTTCGTTTTAAAACCTCAAAGTACTATCGAATGTATAGTTATAACAATCTCCATTTTATAAACTCAAGGCGTTTTCATTTCATGAAATACTAAGGACTTGAACCCCAAAAGTACTACGCACATCTATTCTTTATAAAAGAATCATTTCATGTAATAAACCCCAAGATACCAACACTTGTAGTATGAAGGTACTTCTTCTTTCAAGATCAAGTAACTTCTTCTCTTTAAATCAATTAACTCGACTCAATGCTTCCTAAAACTCTTACCAACATCTCCCATAAGACTTGGTAAAGACTTTAGGAAGAATTTAGACATGCATTTAGTATAAAATCAACAACACGAATACCCCTAACTTCTAGGAGTAGAATCACTTCTCTTTATAAAAAATAAAGTCAAGTATACTTCAAGAAACAAGTCATGTATACTTCAATAACAAGGCAAGTATACTTCAAGAAACAAGTCATGTATACTTCAATAACAAGGTAAGCATACTTTAAGAAACAAGTCAAGTATACTCCAAATAATCATGCCGATAGAAGGAAGAAGTTCACATACCTCGTTGACGACTAATCAACACGACAAGTAGCAATACGCTCCAATGTACTTCAACTTTATCGGCTATTCCTCAATACAAGTAGAATATGCTATACGAAGTACTTCAACCTAAAATGACAATAACACTTCTATCAACTTCAAGCTTACTAGTGCAAGACTTATACCAAATAATGGACCTCTAATTCTACGGAAAATTGGGCAGCACTTCCTTTTTTTCTACGTACTTTTCCACTTCTTCAAGATCCAATCACTCCCATGTATCCACTACAACCTTATAACCAACTTCATTTCACGTTTTACCTCCAAAAAGTCAATGAACAAGCTAGGGTTTTCAACCCAATTTCGGCCAACATAGATTTTTGGAGTACTTGGAGAGTTAACTTGTCTTAGAACTTGATTAGTGTTCTTAATCTTGTTTAATAATCAACCTTTGCTCTTGGAATTTCCATGGATTTTCGTGACTCAAGGCAAGGAGAGGAGAGAAGAGAAAGTTTGGAAGATGAAAATTGTGAGAAATAAAATAAATGGCTAAGTCTTCAATCTCTATCTCTAATATAGATATTTTTCTTTGCAAGACAAGTGGATGAGTGCCACGTGTCAACGTACCATTGGCCGGAAATTCCCTCTTGATAAAATATCTTAAAATTGAAGGGCCCCGCGGAATTGTGAAATTCTAGGCGGACCCTATATTATCAATTCCAATTTTTCGTAATCCAATACTTATCTCATAAATCCAATTAGAAGTATTAAACTCCGAGTTAATAATTTTTTCGTCGTCACATTTTTCCAAAAAAATTCCGGAGGAAAAATGTAAATATTCTTTCCTTTCAACCTTTAAATCTTGATTCCTTAATCACGTTCTCAATTAGTATCTCTGGTATTACGGGGTGTAACAATATGATTCCATGGACATGCATCCATGATGCGGGTATAGATACCCATGACAGTAGATATATATATATATGATGATTATATGGATAATTACTCATGATTTTTTATATGACTCTCATTTGTATACCACACAATTGGATTTGGATTCTGATTTCTATACTTGTCTCATGTTATCTGTTGGCAACTTATTTTACAGTATTTTATATTTTACATACTCAGTACATTATTTCGTACTGACCCTCTTTCTTCGGGGGGCTGCGTTCATGCCCGCAGGTACATGTGCTCAGTTTGGTGATCCTCCAGTCTAGGTTTCTCGTTCAGCTGTTGGGAGAAGCTCCTTTCATTCAGAGCTTTGTCATTTTGGTACAGAACCCTACTTTTGTTGACTTATGTATATTTAGGGGCACGACGGGGCCATGTCTCGTCATATGTCGTCATCCTTATATAGGTCTGTAGACAGTTGTGGGTTGTATATATGTGGCTTAGTTATATGAGGATTGTAGATATGTTTTGTTCAGCCGTACTATTGTATTTCATTTTGGGATGTTCACGTATATAGTGATAGCCTTGTCGGCTTGCGTCCTTTGTTATATTTGCTTTGATGTTACTCCTCAGGAGACAGGGTTGGTTGTGCGTAAAGGCAGCCTTGCCGGCTTGCCTAACGGGACATGTGGTATGTTTGCGGCGTTATGCTGTCGAATTTCATATTGTCTTTAGTGTCAGTCTGTTTACGTGACAGGTTAGTATAATGGCGTCATTAGGGCGCTTAGTCGTGGCCCATCGGGTCGTGACAAAAGTGGTATCAGAGCAGTTCGTCCTCGGAATATCTACAGACCGTGTCTAGTAGAGTCTTGTGTATGTGTATGTTGTGCACCATACTTATACGCAGGAGGATGTCAGACATTTAGGATTGGTTTCTATTCTTCTTACTCTAAGATCGTGCGATAGAGCTATGTTATTAGGATAATCCCTCCCTAACGAAGTATTGTATTTTCAGTTATGCCTCCAAAGAAAGCGACAACGGTTCAGAAAGGAATACATGGACTTTGTATATAGGTTGGTAAGATTGTTGTATAGTTGACGTGATGACAATGTGCATTTATACGAACATATTTATTAGGGTCATGTGTGTGTTGACTGAAGTGATTATGGGTTATCATGAGTTGTTTAAGCTTTCATAATTATTTGGGAAATAACGTAAGCTTGGGAAACAGAATATTTGAGAATATTAGAACGTTAGATAACCGTTGAGACCGTAGATAAGGCCTTCTTGGATAGGATATTTGACGTTGGAACTTGGTTGACGTATATGGTGTATGTGATGATTGTGAGTTATAAATAGCATCTAAATATTTCTTCTTAAAAACTATTTTGAGTTGGTTTTACCGATTTATGGGTATATTGGGAGCTCATGAGATTTGGTATTTGCTACATGATTACATATTAGAATAATCAAGAAATAAATGGACTGTGTATATGAAATGATAAGATTGTTGTATTTCTTGATGTATGAAGATATGAATATATTTGTATATGATCTAAAAGTGGTATGAAGTATATTAGTTGTGATTATTCCTTGGTGTGCCTTATGTCTATATGAAATGAATATGTTTATATGATCTGAGAAATCACTAGGCCTTCATGAATTTAGTATTTTACCTCTGTTTGCTATTAAATGTATAATATGACAAGTGTATTGGGTTCTAAATGTTTACCAGGTTGCTGGATTATCTTAGTTATACCCATGCACATTAGGTAAGGTCTAGAGTTGATTCTATATACTGTTTATAGGGTGTTGTGATACTTAAGAATATATGTATGTGTTATCTTCTATATAATCTATTTTGTGAAAGCAGATTGAGTATGGAACTATCCTGACATTGCTATGTTGCACTGTCTTGTTCTATTTTGATATAATGTTGAGGTTTTAAGTTATTTTGAGTTAGTCCTTTGTACATATATTTGTGCAAACCTGTGGGAAGATAATGCAATTTTCCTTTCCTGTTTTGTCAGTTGACACATGTGATCTCTGATTGTATAGTTACTCATGATACTCTATTCGTGCTTGATATGATTATATGAATTCACTGAATCCCTCACTAGAGGGTCGGGACACGTTATATGTATATATATGATTCTATGGACATGTATCAATGATGCAGGTATAGATACCCATGACAGTAGATATGATTCCATGGACATGTATCCATGATGCGGGTATAGATACCCATGACAGTAGATATGATTCCATGGACATGTATCCATGATGCGGGTATAGAGACCCATGACAGTAGATATGATTCCATGGACATGTATCCATGATGCGGGTATAGATACCCATGACAGTAGATGTGATTCCATGAACATGTATCCATGATGCGGGTATAGAGACCCATGACAGTAGATATGATTCCATGGACATGTATCCATGATGCGGATATAGATACCCATGACAGTAGATATGATTCCATGGACATGTATCCATGATGCGGGTATAGATACCCATGACAGTAGATATGATTCCATGGACATGTATCCATGATGCGGATATAGATACTCATGACAGTAGATATGATTCCATGGACATGTGTCCATGATGCGGGTATAGATACTCATGACAGTAGATATGATTCCATGGACATGTATCCATGATGCGAATATAGATACTCATGACAGTATATATGATTCCATGAACATGCATCCATGATGTGGGTATAGATACCCATGACAGTATGATTATATGGATAAGTACTCATGATTTTTTATATGACTCTCATTTGTATACGACACAGTTGGATTTGGATTCTGATTTCTATACTTGTCTCCTATTATCTGTTGGCTACTTATGATCTCATTTATAGTATTTCATGTTTTACATACTCAGTACATTATTTCGTACTGACCCCCTTTCCTCGGGAGGCTTCGTTCATGCCCGCAGGTATAGGTGATCCTTCAGTCTAGGTTTCCCGTTCAGCTGTTTGGAGAAGCTCATTTGATTCAGAGCTTTGTCATTTTGGTACAGAACCCTACTTTTGTTGACTTATGTATATTTAGGGGCACGACGGGGCCATGTCCCGTCATATGCCGTCATCCTTCATATAGAGGTATGTAGACAGTTGTGGGTTGTATATATGTGGCTTAGTCCTATGATGATTGTAGATATGTTTTGTTCAGTCGTACTATTGTATTTCGTTTTGGGGTGTTCCCGTATATAGTGACAGCCTTGTCGGCTTGCGTCCTTTGGTATATTTGCTTAGATGTGACTCCTCAGGAGACATGATTGGTTATGTGTAAAGGCAGTCTTGCCGGCTTGCCTAACCGGACATGTGGTATGTTTGCGGCGTTATGCTGCCGAATTTCATATTGTCCTTAGTGTCATTCTGATTACATGACAAGTTAGTATAATGGCGTCATTAGGGCACTTAGTCGCGGTCCGTAGGGTCAGGTCGTGATAGAAAGCGGTTGCTCTTGGTGGCGGCGCGCTCCTCACTAAGCAGCACGACGTTGTTTTATCTGAAGAATCTGGAAAATGACGGAGAACATAGGGAGAGGCATCCTCATCCAAAAAATCATAAGAACTAGGCACGAGTTTTTCTACTTTAGAAAAGGGAAATTGGGACTCATCAAAGAGAACATAACGACTAATGATGATTCGTTTAGAAGACAAATCAAAGCATTTATAACCACGGTGATTTGATGGAAGACCCAAAAATACACAAGGAGTGGAACGTGCCTGAAGTTTGTTGATCTTAGTGGATGAAAATAGTGGATAACATAAGCATCCGAAGACCCTAAGATGAGAATATGATGGAGTCTTATTGTATAACACTTTGAGAAGGGATGAATATGTCAAACCTTTAGAGGAAGAATATTTAGTATATCGGTAGCCATTTGTAGCGCATGATGCCAAAATAATGGAGGAACGGAAGAATGAACCAATAAAGTGCGGACAATATTATTAATGGTAGAATTTTTCGCTCAACTTTCCCATTTTGTGAAGACGTATAAGGACAAGAAAAACGAAAATTTATCTCATTTTGAGCACAAAACTCCCTAAATTCCCCATTGTCATACTCTTTGCCATTATCACATTGAATGTTTTTTATTTTCCGTTCGAATTGCGGTCTTATGAAAGCTCTAAATTTTATGAAAATGAAAAAAACTTGAGATTTTTTCACAATTGGAAACATCCATAAATATTTAGAATAGTCATCTAAGAATAAAACATAATAACGATGACTCATAGAACTGAGAACCGGAGATGTCCATAAATCACTAAGAATAATCTCAAATGGCATTGAAGTATTAGAATTCGAAGCTACAAATGGTAACTTAATAATTTTTCCCAAAGCACAGGATTGACAAAGTGGAGTACTACGCGTACCCTTACAAGAAATAAACTTATGTCTATCTAAAGAAAATAAAATAGACGACCCCGGATGACCTAGACGAGCATGCCACAAGGAAGGAGCGAGAGCTGCAAAGTGGATGGCATAGCTTGACGCGAGTTGCTGAGACTCGGTGTGATTGGATAAAGATCCCCCCTACTGTCACACCTCATGAGATGACTTCCCGTCTTGAAATCCTTCATAGAAAACCCAAATGGATCAAAATTAATAGAAACTCAATTATCAGTGGTGAATTTACGGACAGACACCAAATTTTTAATCAATTTTGGGGCATAAAGGGTATGTTTCAGGACAAGTGGTGGATGAAGAGGAGACTGTTAGGCGTATTTTGTATACGTCTTTTAAGTCATTTTTAGTTGGTATTTTACTCGTTTTGTTGTGTTTAGTATAGTAGTAGGTTTGTTTTCCCTTCTTTTGAGTCACAACGGTGCAAAAAGGCAAAATGGCAAAAAGGAACGAAAAATGGGCAGAAAAGGTGCTCCCGAGGCGAAAAGGATAAAAGTTTGCAACTCAGAGCGAAAGAAGACAGCGGTGCTTTCAACCTGCGGTGCCGTCATCATCACGATGCGAATTCGGGTTCGGGCGATTTTTAAATTGAATTTCCAATACTGAAATTGACATTCTCGGACACATTACCACGAAATTTGTACGTTGAAATCTATTGTATATCGCGAGATATTTAGATTTGAAAAGGGAAAAAACGTAACGATTTGGAGGGAAAGTGAAATTGAGGGGCAAAATGGACGTTTTTGGAGAAATCGGTCGAATCAGACAGACGTCCGAGCGCAAAGTTTGATCAATTTACAACCTATATTTAATATGTCAATACGTCAGGGTGGCGGGCTGGTGAGGGTAGGCGGAAGTGAGCAAATCGTTGGTCCAAAACGGGCCGATCAAATGAATGGGCCGGACGGACCGAGAAATTGATCGGTCTTGATCTAATGTCTGGTTTTCGATCTTGGTCCGATCCGGTTTTAACCGCTGTGCACCCCTAATCGCAGCGAGAATACCGTATGTCCGTGAATGCGATCCGAATCTTAGTAGTGCGAGATTTGTGGTGGACGCATTACTTTGTGAGATCTGCGGTGGACCCTAATAATGTGCCAATGGATCAAGTACAGGCGGTGGGGAACTTTCAGAGGCCTTATAATTCCAACACATACAACCCAGGGTGGAGAAATCACCTAACTTTTCGTGGAGGAACGATCAGCCTCAGCAGCAACCATATCAAGGTGGTTACCAGAAACTAGTCTCTGTGGACGATATTCGGTCTTACAGACTATATTACTTGTGACGATGCATACGCTTGCGTGAGCAGTCGAAATATAGCTAACAGGGACAAAGTTTTATGACCATAACCCATAATTGGAATATAATTGTCATTACCAACAGTTATACCACGATTAGTGCTCAAATTGGAATAAGACGAGAGAGTACCTTGGTCGAATGTCATGTGGGTAGTGGCGCCGGTGTCCATGTATCAATTAGGGTCTGGTTGAGTCAAGCCAAGTGTGTGCATCGCTGCTTCAATGTCGATGCAGTGGGGCCCCGCGCGTGGTGGGCTGATGGGCAAGGCCAGTATCTTTGGGCTGGTGCTGCCATACGTCTGATCGAAACATGAATTCGACTGGAAGACATCGGGCCACGACGCGTGCATCGGTTGATCTTGGCGCGCGCCAGAACCTGAGTTGCGACGCTGTGAGACGCTGAGACCCACTTCCACTGTCTAGGGGGGCCTCTGTGGGCTCCAGAACTACTGCTGCTGCTGACGGTTTCCCCCGTTGTTGCCGCCATGATTCTTTCCATTATTCTTTCGATTTTGGCCCTTCTTACCACTCCCGTTGTTGTTATTTTGGGTCACGTTGGTTGGACTGGAAGGAGAAAAATTGGAAGCAGTCATCATGACGACAGGGCTGGCCCCAATCGCCACTTTCTTAGCCAATCCGGCTTCTTCCAAAGTAAGCATAGAACAAGCTTGATAAAATCCTGGCATGGGGTTACTTTGACGAATAACCGAAGCAACACCGCTATAGGCCTCTGACAGTCTTGTAACCATCTGAAGAACTAGACGACTATTAGAAATAGGAGACCCCACGTTGCTGAGTTGGTCTGCCAAGTCCTTGAGGTGTTTGCAATAAGAAGAAACGTTTTGAAAATTCACCATAGCCACCTGTGAAAATTCCTGCTCAAGGATAACAATTCGAGAATGACTGTTATCTTGGAATATGTCTCGCAATCGATTCCACGCTGCCATAGCTGTGGAGTTGGGTTCCATAATCGTCTGTAAAAAATCCAAGGAGATAGTGACATAAATCCACTGAAGAACCTTGTCATCAAGCATGACCCATAATTCTGGATCTGCTTCTTTAGTGGGAACAACCGTCGTATCACCCTCCTTTGGAGGAGTTGGAGGAATTATGTGGTGGAGGACTTTATGTGTCAAAGCATGAATCTTAAATAATTTCGCCCACGTCCTATATTGGACGTTTTCTAGGTCAAGAACGATAGGGATAACGCTCTTGATGTTAGAAACTGTGAGGACAGGATGAAAAGTGTTCTTATCAGCCATAGGGAATAGAACAACAAGATTCAGAGAAGGAAATTTGCGGGAAAGAATTTTTTAAGTAGAGAAGGGTCGTGGCGTGAGGGAAGAAAGCCGAGAGGGCCGCGGCTGTGCACTGAACAGAAAAAATCGGGAGAGAGAATTTGAGGAGCGGAAGCAGGGTAAAGAAAACCTAGACTCTTGATACCATGAAATAAATAATCTCTTGATTATTCTTATTAATGAAAGACATATATATACAAGTTACAAGGAAGATCCTCTTCCTATTCTACCTAGAAATTCATATTCTATAAGAATATTAACTTTACAATTATGGTAATATTACACTACTAATTAAGATACAATTTTAAGTCTAATATTTACCAAATATACAAAGAAGGGCAAGGGCCGTCACTGTTTAACAGGCCTAAGATTAAATTCTTTATCAATATAGCAAAGATAATATTTTTCAACGGAGAAAGTATATGTTGTTGAATTTGTTCAATCCAAGAGCCAGCCGAGCATAGGAATAATATATTTGGATAGTCAGTCAAATTAAAATTATGGTTTATATAAACCGCAAATTTATTTGAAGGCTGCGGAATTTTATCACCTGTATCCACTTCAAAGTCTACTCAATAATTAAAAATATATCAGAATATTGCTTATAATTTCATCATGAATGATGATAGCATCAATTCTAGATATATTGAAAATGTAACTGATCAATCCAACATTTAAGAATTCATAAGCTTGACTCATGAGAGTGTGCTACTTCTTTACCAAACTAACTTTTTCTAGACTTATATGTATATACTGATAAAAGGATTTGGAAACTCAATGCATGACACATTAAAATTACACCAACTTGGGAGACTACACATTCTAGATGCTAATATAATATACGACATATATACATTTTTCTTGATCAAGGCTTTTTTTATTCTTTTTTAAAAAACTTAATCAAGGAATTTTATTTGGTAATGACATCTTTTTCTTTTATTTTCGCTCGGTGGTGTTCGATATCTACATAAATAACACTTTATTTTTAGTGATTGAGCACGAAATTTAAAATTGAAAAAAAATGTTTTTAAAACTTATGATCATCTAAGACAATATCTATGATAATTTTATGATTATAAATTATCTCATTGAAGGTAAACTGAGAATTATAAAATTAAATTATTTCTAAATATATGTGTCATTTTTAAAAAAAAAATGTGTCACATAGATTGGGACATATGAGTACTACCACTATTAAAAAGGAATTAGCTACTAAATTATCGCTAATTTTTCATTAAATAACCCATAACTATCAATATTTTATATACAACAAAGTGAATTAAAATTCCACAACGTGCGGTCTAGGATTAATAATAATCCAACGCTAATCCGTCATGAAGTTGTTCATCACTAAATTTTATATGAAGGATCTCTCTTTTTCTCTGCATGCATGGTCATGTCACAATCCTTGTTTGACTAGCTATGTTCATTCATTCAAACATGTCTTAATTTTCCTGTGGAAGCTTCTATTGTGTCTAATTATTTCCAACCTTTGTATTTCTTGGAAATTTCTTCAATCCTATGTATAAATACCAAGGTTTCAAGATTCACTGAGCCAAAATAAGTACACATATATCTAAAAATTACCTCGAAGGTTTATATGTGTGTATATTAATGGACAGCCAAAAGCAAAACCCAGGAAGAAGAGAACCAATCAAAGTGAAGTACATAGACAGCCCAATGATGGTAAATGTAAAAAATGCAACTGAGTTCAGGACCATTGTTCAACAACTAACTGGAAAAAGCCCTCAAATTTCTCAAGAAATAATGGCCAATGTGAAAGTTGAGTGTTCAAGTGTCAAAGCACCTTTGCATCATGAGATTGATAATTACAACAGTGTGGATGAGTTATTGTGGAAAGAACTTTCACAAGGCATATCCATATATCATTACCTATAGATTACTAGTATTGACCTTTGCTTCTTCACATGTTTACTTCTTTATATATTTTAAATTTTCACTAATGAAAATTCTGACTCTCGCGAATCCTAATAGAGACCTTATGTATGTAACATGCATATATATTATTACCTTTTTCACTAGCCTTTATTGTTCTTATGATCCATGATATTGTAGGACATGATACCAGTGAATTATCTTTTAACCTTTACAAATCTCGACTTTATGATGGATTCTTAATAGAGGAGCACGAAGAGCCAAATATCTTATCAGTGGCAAAGATATTTCACATGCACTGTGAATAGAAATCTTGGTTCCCACGCCCCCACCCTCGGCCCCCACCCCGCGCACACACATTAATCACTAAAAAAAATACTGAGATTAACTATGAATTTCATCATCAATCCGTCACTAAATAGGATTAACAATGATTTTGTTGTTTAACTAGAAAATTTGTCTTTTTAGTAGTATTTTTCTTTAATTGAGACTCCACATACACATCTTTCACTTATATATGACTTGTTAATTATCTCCTACATGTATATCTTAAATTTGTCTAAATAACCCACTTAATTACAATATAGAAACATAACCTTAATTTAAAAAGGAGATAGATAGCTGAGATTACTTGTTGATTGTACATATAATGACTAGCTCCAGACTCCAGTCCTATTATCAGTTTGATCATTAAAAGATGTTTGTAGCTAGTGCTTGTGGAATCTCTTCTTGTACTAGGTATGGATAGTATCAACAGTAGAAACATGATAAGGCAGTGAGATTGTTCATATATACCACAAATTCTATAAAGATTATATTGCTTTTCAAGCATCATAATTTATAGTGTTATATACTTGCTCTCAAGTCCTCTAGCAAAGCTTATTACCTTGATACCCTCATCTAAGAATTTGTGTATGTTTGTTATAAGACTATCACAAATTTCCTTAAATTATATTCCTTGTCATATTCTTAAATAATCTTAGTCCCTAGTTTGATTGTTTGCAATTGTTATTTCAACTGGAACTCCATGTCTTTGCTTAATTACTTGAAGATATTGTTTTCTTCAAGGTGTTACTAAACTTGTTTAGATATGGTGCAACCAATGATAAGCAACGTTACTGAGAAAGTACGAGGCAATTCTGAACCTTTTGGAATTAATTAGGCAGCTTAATTAGACTTCTTGAAAAAGCATCCAACTGATTGCTGTCCTTATCGAACTTGAAAATATGTTAAATAAAAAGGTTGAGATTAACTTTATATCATTGATTAGATTAGATAACATGTTTGGTGATACATTCACACAATTTTTGTCATATAATTAGTTCACTTTGAATATGAAGTCATCATTGTTTGTCTTCACACAATTGGAAATGTTTGTGTTCACACAACTGGAAAAGACCGGTAACTCAGTTGTGACAAACTTGTACTAATTAATGATTTCTCCTCCTCAGGGTGTATTAATGGAGATTTTAAAATATTTACAGATAAATAATTAGTTCTGTGTATTTTAAAAGACTATTTATGAATGTAATGATTTAAAATATTTTTTTACAATTAAGATTTTTTACGTTTGGATTTTAAAAAATTTATCATAAGATTTATAAAGATTTGAAAGGACCACGTAGATTTTTTACTTTTATGATGCTAATCAATCAAATTAATCAGACGATGAGTAATGGTGATCTACTTTAAGTTCGTTCCTTCTTGATAAGGCATCACTTAGTAGCTTTGAATCATGAGCTGAACTTTTCCACCCGCTAATAACGTACATGAATTCCAAATCAAAGTTACAAGCTGCTAATACATTTTGTGAATCAAGCATTAGCCTTAGTTCCTCAACCTAATGCAACTCAATCTTTTGAAAAATGTGAATGATAAACAGGGGCATGAAACAATTGATGCTACTGCTCTTGATCGAGCTTTGTGGTTGATGTGTCGCTAGCTAATAACATTGATAAAATAGGGGCAACGTCAAAAGTTGTGGTTGATGCATCGCTAGCTCTGATTTGGGGCAGAAATCAATCGCTACAGGTGATGTTGAAGCTGCTGAAAAATATGCGCAACGTATGGCCAATTTTGTTGGACGGGGTAGCGATGAACAAGATCAGCTAACAGTTGAGAAATCCACTGATTAAAAAAAGTCTGATGGTTAGGGTGATATTTTTTTTATAGAGTTTGGTATTTATACCTCCCACTAAAAAGTCACACAAAATCTTGATTGTTTAAAATCCTGATTGTTTAGCAAATTTTTGAATATCAAAAGATTTTTTGTTACTTGTTTAAAATCATAATTGAATACCACTAGATTTGAACACCCTCGTTAAAAAATCTCAATATCTTGATTAAATACCACAAGACTTATTTAGATTATTTAAAAATCTTAATTGAATACACCATTTTTTAAAATCTTAACTGAATACACCCCCCTAAATTTGTTAATTTGTAACATATGTAAGATTAAATCACTTTAAAAGGAGTTATACTAATGGTATAACAACTAGGTAATCTTTACTTTTCTAAAACTAAACTTCCTATTCAGTCAAATTAAGACAAAAAATCAAAACGGAGAGAGTAATATTTTTAATACGTATAGAAAAATCTTAAATGATTTTTAAAATGGACATGATGGAATAATATTAAAGTATCAATCCTTAGAGCTGTCAAAACGGATTGACCCAACCCATCCGGACTAGCCCACACGGGCTTTGAAATTTGATGGGCCAGGCCGGGTTGACCCACTATTTTGATGGGCTTTTAAACAGCAAGCCCAACCCATTACGATGTAGGTTGCGGTCCTGGCCGAGCCAGCCCACCTTTTTAAAAAAAATATTTTTCATACTTCTTTAATTTAAATTCTAATTTAAAAAATGCTAACATAAATATTTATAAGACAATATTACATGGTGTTACCACTTGCTAATCAAATCTCAAATCCACAAGTAAAATGATTCTAATAATGCTTATTAAGTTTGACTTCAAGTAAAGATTTGATTGTATGGTTTCGGTATGAAATCTACCACTCTATGCAAAAACATTGGGTACAACTGAAGAAAATGATTTTGTAGGACCAAACCTTCTGCGAAACTGAATAACTTTTGACATTGTTAACATTTAACATATTAATAATTGATATCATTCAAACCAAATAGAGATATTAATAGAAAACTAAACAGTTAATGAGTTGCGATATAACTAGTTAAATAAGATATTAACCAAACTTTGTTTCAATAGATCTCAATGAAATACAAAAGAAAATGATAATATTTCATCCATTTAAAGTAAGAATAAACTTTTCATTTGGCCCATGGATCTGCCCAACCTACGCACACTCAAGTCCACTTATCAGCGGGCTTACTTGGGTCGAGCTAAAAAAACCTCATTCTTAAATGGGCTTCAAAAATTCAAACCCAACCCTATCAAATTATAGGTTGGGCTATATCAGGCCCACTGGCCTTAGCCCACACTGACGGCTCTATCAATCCTGATCGAGAGCAGTTAACACAACAAACTAATATCCAATTACGTCTATTGATACAACAACAATATACTCAGTATAATTCTGTATATGTTATCTGGATAGGGTGGTGTACACAACTTTATTCCTATCTTGTGAAGGTAGATATGTTATTTTTAATTAACTTTTGGCCCAAGTAAAGCATATTAAAATCAGAATAAAAATTAAATACAATCATAAAGAAGCCATGATAAAAATAAATGAAAAAAGAACAGTAGCTAGCCACAACAAATAATATTGTAATCGGAGCAAAAGAAACAATAGGTAAAAATAAAATCAAAGAGTAAGATAGTAAGAAAGTAATAATAATACTGATAAGAGAAGCTAGATAATGATTGATTACCTACTAACATTCTACCATAATCCTCGATCTTCATATCCTTTCTCGTCTTGTCCATCACGGGGGAACCCCCGCTTTGTCTTGAATATCTTTGTTCCTAATCCTACCTTTTCTAGAATGCCCACACATATATTTCAACATTCTCATTTTAGCTACTTTCATTTTTTGGACATACGAGTTTTTGGCGGTCAACGCTCCATTTCATATATCATAGTTGGTGCTTTATTTCTACCTCCCTTGATGTAACAAATAATTAACAATAATATTGGCAAAAATCGCTATCATCTCGAATGAAAATTGGAACGCCTTTTCTTTTTTAACTTTTAAGTAGAGGTATAGAAATATTCAAAAGATTCGTACGTACACCATTCATGACTCAAACAGCCATTTGACGTTCTTCTATCAAAGCACATGCATGTTTAATTTTAAAATGACTTTGATGGTTGATAGTTACAAGTGTATAAGTATAACTACTTTTTATATAAGTACTTGGAAGCTTCACAAGAAAGCTAGAGTTATCTAAATATTTGTGTCAAGTTTCACTATCGTATTCAAAATGATAACGTCTTCTTCAAATAATAAGGGATCGTTTGGTTATCCGGATAAGGATATTAATTCAGATATAAAATCTGAGATTATATTTATCTTTTATTTGATTTTTAATATAAATTTTATATCAAACGTATTGTTATCCCACATATGATGTGGAATTATAATTCCGAAAGTGTAATCCCAAGATATCCTTGTTCCAAATGAGACGACGTTTAAGAATTGTCTGATTTTCAAACAAATTATGTGATAATTATGATACGAAGTTAATAATCGTTGAATTATTTTACTGTATGCATTTCTTGTTATTAGATGTGTCGTTAACCGTAGTATTAAAAGTTGCACATATAATATGTAATTATGTACTTTTTTCGTTACACGACAAAGATTCATAGACACATGTGAAAATAATCCGAATTTCATCACTCAATTGAATATTTCAGTATCCCACTCTTAATTAGTCTTTAACTCTTTTTGTTGACAAGGAACCCGCAGCCGCTATTCTTTGGAGTGCGCACAGAGTAAAACAAGGGCTGACGCAATAGTCTGCAAACCACGCGCCTAATTAAACACACTTGCAGTGTCACGCGCGATGCGCTCAACTAAGGTTCGACGCAGGAATCGAACTCGCGACCATGGCCTGCGCCTTAACTCAAAAGTATCAAGTGGTAAACAATTACCAAACCAATAAATAAAAAACACGTGTCTTTCAACTTTCAAACATATTTATCACTTATCTAAAGTTAGTGTTGTGTTTTCTTACTTTTAAATTCTACCCAATAATTTTCAAGTGTTTGGCTTGATATAAACATTGTGTTTGATTTGATAAAAATACCTTCCACTGTCACCAGGTATTAATCAATTTAATTCCCAGTTGAGCACAGATTTCTTTTAGTGCAATACCGTCTCCATAGAACTCATCCACTTCTACTTCCAAGCCTGCTCTCCAAAAATATGTTATTCCTACTCTCCAAAAATGTTGTCGCAATTGTATTGTATCCTTCAAAAATGCATGTCGGGTGCATGTTGTCCTCCAAAAATGCACAATTTTTTGAAAAATCCGACACACCTAATAATATTTTTATAGAGTCCGAACAACATGAACCCTAACAAATTCATCAGGAAAAGCAATTCAAATAAAAATGACCTAACAAATGTACATGACATTACACATAACCACCAAAAAAGTAGAACCTTTGTGTTTAACAACACAAGTTCCCTCACTTAACCACAATTCTTTCATCAAAATTCTTGCCCAACTAAATCTTGTTCCTAATTAGTTGACAAGAAAAACTAAAACCTCCTCCCTATTATTACTACTACCATCTTAAAATTACTTGTAAACCTTAATTTCAATCCTCAGACGCTTTCAGATAAAGATTCTCACCACCTGAACTTCCGCCGCGCCCTTCAACAGACATAGTACTCCCAATGTCTTGCTTATTTGGGCGGCCGAAGTCATGGGGGAAACCACCACTACCTCCACCTTCACTTTGCAGCATGTGATGAAGTCCAGTGCTTCCACTACCAGAGCTCATGCCATGTTGGCTACTATGCAAGCCTTGCTGTTGAAATGGTGATAGTTGTTGTTGTCCATAGAGCATTGAGGAGGATCTTGCAGCCATGAGTGATTGTGTTGCCATTTGTTGGGCTTGTTGCTGCTGCAGGTAGTTGTGTGTCCCTGGCTGCATCATCCCACCAGAAGAGAACTACACAAGTACATTTAACAGTGTTTTTCAAACAAAGTGTGTTAGAAAATATAATTTTGAATATATTAAAATTACTAAGTGGATTCAAGTGTTGTGCCCATATAAATAAGCGTTAATATACACTGTCGGGGTACTTAAATTTTACACTATCATGTAATTTTCACCTTATGTAGAAGGTAGCATATTTTATTCTCAAAATTTCAAATCTCGCATAGCTTACTTGTAGATATTCTTTGAATGACCTAATGGTATAAAAGTTTATTTACATCGATGGTGCATAAAACTTTAGACTCTATAACTTTAAGGATTTCTAAAGGCATGACTTTTATGTTATCTAAGTACATTATCTTTTGTATCATCTAGGTGCATTATTATGTTTTCAGGGCAATCAGGTTGATAATGTGCATGAAAGTATGTAGCAAGTGAGTTTAGAACTCTCCTTTGACACCTCTGAGTACCATCTTGCAATGTTGTCAAGTAAGAGCGGAGTTCTTTATATTTTGTGTGCTTAGGTTTACTTCCATCTTTCGTCCTCATTGTGTAAAATATGTTATCTTAATAGCTCAACTTATGTTCCAACAACCCAAAGGATGTCGGGTAAGGTGGTTCTACTAAGAACAAAGTTTGTAAAAAATGGAAATCTATTAACAAAAGTTTTAAGTTCTAGTATATATTAACGATACAATAAAATATCATGCAACTTAAGAAATCGTTACAAGTAACTCTATTTAATAAGCATTGATTGATAACCTATAATAAATGGTAAATAACCTGTTTCAACATGTTAAAATTACACCGATGATATACAAATCTTTACACTATCAAAATATATAACTTAAATCCTAAAAAAAATAATGAACACCAGCTACTTAACCGCAAAAACTAAGCGACAAGATGAGCGTGGTCCAAAACCATATAAAAACACTATAGTACAATTCATGCTCTCAACCAATATAGGACTGTCCAAAATCAGAAGATGGCGTTCTTACCTGAGAATGCATACTAGAAGGTTGAGGTTGTGAATCAGCAATGGCAGCAAGGTACATCAGATTCCTCTGAAGCCTAGCCTGGTTCCTGACCCAACAGAAATTAACTACCACGTGTAAGCAAATAAACATATATTTGAGAGATATATAGTAATAAATACTCACTCAGTTTCATTTAATATGTTTTAGTTCGGCTGAAGCCGCTGAACACGGAGTTTAGGGAAGTAAGAGAGACTTTGAATTTTGTAGTCTAAAAGACTTAAACTTAAGATGTGTATAATATGCCAAAATAACATCGGAATCTTGTGGTCTTAAACATAATATATGTGACATTGAAATTAAAAAGTTCAAGTTCTTTTTTTAAATAGACTAAAAAGGAAAAGGAAAAGGAAAAGGAAAAGGAAATAAGACAAACTGAAGCAAGGGAGTAGTTATTTCCCTTTTCCTTTTCCTTTTCCTTTTTTACTTCAATGTTCAAGATTCAGTAATGTTATTGACACCTAAAATCCGAAACTTATGACAACATAAAATCAAACACACCATAGCATTAATTAAAAACCATTAGCTTTCAACTAGTCTTGACAAAGTAAAACTTTAATTACTCAAGGGTTTCAAAGGAATAAAAAGATAAATTATAAAAAAGTGAAATTTACTTACTCTGCACATTCACTGAGTTTCCCAGAGTTCTGGCTCTCAACAATCTTCAGAATGAGTGATTTGTTCTCATCTAAATACTAACATAGAATAAAAGAAAACCAGCATAAGCAAAAATCATAATAACATCATATGTAATGTCCAAAACCTAATAAAGTAACAGCTAAAACAGCAATAGTTTCCCTAGTAACTATTCAGTTAGAAATGTAAGTTATTCATACTTCAGTATATAGATTTTTTTGCTTCAAACTTAACCATTTATAGTGATGTTGACAAATTAAAACACACTTTTTAGTTAACATGTGAATACAAGTTTAGGTGGGAGACTGTTGGAATATAAGCTTGGATCTTCATAACATCATAAACACAAAAAGAACAATAACATACCCAGTGTAATCGTGGGCTACGGGGAGGCTATTTCTGATAGTAAACACAATAAGAACGGAAGAGGGAAATAAACAAGAAGCACACTAATCATATTCTAAAATACTCCACTCTTACGTAATAAGATTGCAAATGGGGCTCTTATAGGTGTAAGAAGCAACTTTTAATGTTATAGTTTTGCGACTTTATTGTTATTAAAAATAATTTTGTGACTTTAATGTTGCAAAGACTAAGCTTGGCGATCGGTGGAATTAACACTTATATAAACCATATTTAATTAACCATCTAGAATAACTAAATGACACACAATGAACTTGATCATCTATGCCTAGATAACACTACCAAATGTATCTAGTATTAGAATATATGGCTCTTTTTCCAAACATTATATTATTCCGACTGTTCTAACTTTTAAAAAGTTACTCCCTTTGTCCCAATTTATACGATGTAGTTTGACTGGGACAGGGGTTTAAGAAATAAAGGAAGTCTTTTAAATCAAATATATTTGTGTGATTATAGATCATCTCGTTAAGTGTAAAAGATAAAGTTTAAAATTAAATTGTTGTCAAATAAGAAAATGGGTCATTCTTTATTTTTTTGGACTGACTAAAAATGAAAGTATATCATATAAATTGTGGGACAGAAGGAGTACAACTTTTAAAAGCCTGCACTTATCATTAAACGTTCAAAAGGACTTTTGACTCTCTTATGATCAATTCTGAAAACTGGTGCAGTCAACTACTGAATCATGACCCAATGAAATAGCAACTTTGAGAAACTGAGTAAAAATTGAACAAGAAAGTCCTTTACTATACATCAAGTTCACTTGCAAGGAAGGGCACAAAGACCAGTTATAGCAGTCTGCAAACTGCATTTCTTTTCAACACTAGTTTCACTTTTCAGCTCAAAGTTTGCTCTACTATTAGGTTACATCTGATATTAACAAACCAAACTCAAAACCTTATTTTTATATCTATGCAATAGTAACTCAAAAGTTACCCGCAAGGGTAGCCAAGTTGGTGGAGTAGGAGAGCGCGGGACCGAAAGGTCACGAGTTCAATTCCCCCTGCCAACACCTTCTTGGTTGAGTCTGTCACACATGGCTTGCCAAGTGTGGTTTACCTGGCTGGCGTGGTTTGCAGGCTATTACGTCAATCCGAGGGTTTACCCAGTGCGCACTTGTAAAACAGTAGCGGCTGCGGTCCCCCAGCATCAAAAAAAAATAGTAACTCAAAAGTTCAAGAAATAGATTACAACTACTAAAAGCTAAGAAAAACAATCAAAGTATGCCCACTTAAAAAAGTAACAGCACTAGTATATGTTGAAGTATCAGCAAAACCATTAAAAAAAAGATACTCCCTTCATCTCATAATAAGTGTCACATTAGCCAAAAACACACATATTAAGAAACCAATCGTGTAATCTGAAGTTTACCAAACTACACCTATTTAATAAAATTAATTAACTTTTCCTCCTGATAAGAATATGCATGAGTAGTAATCATTTATGTCTTGAATAGAGAAATTTCCAATAAATATTTCTTGAATAGAGAACTCGTTAGTTTTTGTCTAAGCGCATAATTGTAAAAAAGTAATCAATTTATGTCTTGAATTCCTAAGATGATTAGACAGGACATGAATCATTTAGAGCTCACTGAGGACATGATCGTCTTAGATAGAAGGTTGTGGAGGATTAGGATAGAAGGCTAGTAGATAATCTCGACAGTATTGCTCTAGATTTTCTTGTGCTTTGTGCTTTGATTTCTACTAGTATCTGTTATTTCATATACTTCGATTATCCAATTTTACATGTGGTAGATATTGTCCCTTTTTCAAACTGTTTTATAATGGCTTAATCGCTTTGGTTACTTTCATTTCCATAATGCTTTGAATTGCACGTCCTTATCTGATCTCTTTTTATGCTTTCTGTTGAGCCGAGAGTCTTTCGAAAACAGTCTTCCTATCTTGTCAGGTGTAAAATCTGTGCACACTCTACACTCTTCAAACCCCAAATCCCAAATTGTGAAATTTCACTATGTTATTGTTGTTATTGAAGTGACTGAGACTCGAACACAGAAAATTTTATCTTCTCTTTGTGTAACCATTTGTAACGTCTCGTAATTTTGGGCAATATTTGGAGTACGAAAATTAAGAAATAGACTCGAGCGTTGGGAAATTTTTGTTATATTTACATATGCTAATAAGGAAATTAGTATACAAGGAATGCGGCCCCGAAATAATTTTGGATGTAACGAGTGTGACGATAGGGATTGAGATATTTAACAATTGTTGTGGCATATCACTTCTCTGGACAAGAATTGAGATATTTAACAATTGTGAGAATAGAGCAAAAGCAAACCTTACCCAAGAAAGAAAGAACCTGCGTCGACCATAGAGAATTCCAAAATATTTTCTTTTCTTCTGAAACTGCTATTGCTACGTCTGATTTTTCCCGCAAATATTCATTTTTTCAGAATTGGAACCTTAAGTGTAAGAGAAGGTATGTTAAGGCAACTTATTTCTTTCTTTTGGCATGTTCTACGTATGAAGTATAACCGTGATATTGTTTCAAAAATTATTCTACGGTTAGAAGTTAAGGAATACTCATGTTATTTATTACTATGCTGAAAGCATGTCTAAATTGTTTCTAAGTTCTCAATGAGGCATATGAAAAAGATAATAATGATATCACAGTGTTGTCAAAGGTACAAAGGTAATATGACACCCCTTGATATTGAAATATGGTGTTACCATTCATGCATTTCATTTGCATTGTATTCGCATATTACCATGGACTACTTGTGCTATGCACATTATTATCTCGTAAATATTATATATATATATATATATGTAGGGGATATGGAGAAAGAGGGAAAGGCGTTATATACGCACACCACCTGCAGCTGGTACAGATTATCACGAAAGAGACCTAAGAGACCACATATTGAGCCTGTGTGGTCAAAATGAATGCATGTGTGGCCAAGACGATATGATAATGTTGAAGCCTGTGTGGCTTATATGATATAACCGAATGCTTGTGTGGCGGTTATGGGTAGGATTCCTGTGTGGATATTATATACCACATTGCATCATGCATGACATTTATGTATATTATGCCAACGGAGGTTGTTATGAAAAGAAAGACGCTTGTGTGGCCATCAGTATACTGCATTGGGATTGCATAACATTTAGACATATGTGCTAGGGCCCTCAGAGATATGTATTGTTGGTCAATGTTTTTGTTTCAAATTATGATATATCTTGACTATGTTATTTCTTATGCCTAACATACTCAGTACATAAGTCGTACTGACGTTACTTTTGTTGGAGACGCTGCGTTTCATGCCCGCAGATTCACACAGGCAGGACGACGGTCCACGTGAATAGGTTGCAGATTTCAGCGGACTTTTGGAAGCACTCCCCTCTTTCCGAAGTGTCGGTGTAACTTTGGTATGTTACATTTTTGCGTGTCGATATGGGTATGGCGGAGCCTTGTCCCGACCTATTGTTGTTGTACACTCTTTAGAGGCTTCTAGACATGTGTTCTGTGTATAGTAGTTTTGTATGACCCTGTCGGTCATGACGTGGGTATGTATATATGTATAAATTCAGTTAATGGTTAAAAAAACCTTCATAACCTTATCGGCTTGGTCCGTATTTATTTACGGTTAGGTGTTGATTAGCGGTACCCGACGGGTGGGATCCGGGTACCCGTCGTGGCCCTCCGATTTGGGTCGTGACACTATTACATGAAGAAACTTTAACCGTTATAAAAAACATATTTTTATTTGCTTAATCATCTCATACTCAGTATATACTGTATGCATAAAATCATCTGACATTAACAAAAGCAACAGAATACAAAAAAAAAAATAGATACCCTTTTAGCGGGACTACTCAATCAGCATTAAAAAAAGAAGATCAAATCACTACTACAAGCCAAGAATAAGCAAACCAAAGTATCCCTAGCTACCAACCACCTCAAAAATAGTAACTACACTAGTATATCTTTTTCATGTTTCCCTAGCTAGTTACCACATCAAAAATATCTATACTAGTATATCTCTTTCATGTTTTCACTTCTCATATGAAATTACTTTTTGATAATGTGTGACAGTGAAACTCAAAATATCTAACACAGAATAAACACCCTTTTAGCAGGACTTATCAAACAGCATACAAAAAGAAGATTACAACTACTAAAAGCCAAGAATAAACAACCAAGGTATTACACTAGTATATCCTATTCATGTCTCACCACATCAAAAGAAAATTAATAATGGGTGTCAAATGAGACTCAAAGTTCCGAACACAAGAAAGTTTTATCTACTATGTTAACCATGTTGAAAGCTTTAACTGTTATAAAGAACACACTATTGTATACTTTAGCATTTCTTGACAGTATAATGTACACCAAAAAGCATCAGGAGCAGTATAAATAGAAGATATCAGAGAGGACTAAAAGCACTGGACAGAAACAAAGAAAGTTGAAGAAGAAGAAGAAGAAAGACCTGTTGAATATGGTCAGTAGTGACGTTCGTCGGATAGTAAGCTGCCATCATGGGCTGCATCTGCATCAGGTGCTGCTGCATATTTTTTGCTCCCTTCTTTTTATACCCCCACACAACACACACACACACCTTTATCTAAAGGAGGGCTGTTATAAATGCAAAGTTAGCAATCTTTATCAGTAAACTGTGAAGAGGAAATGGACCCTATATAGACCCTTTTTATTTATCTGTTCAGAACTTCACTTGACTTGTATAGACATTCAAATAACACAGCAATGGCAATTAATGGGACATAGACAGTACGTCTGTGTTTTTGTACTGACTCTGTGTGTGTGAGTGGACTGTGGAGTGAGAAAAAAAGAATCTGAATTGTTATGGGAAAGAAACCATTATAAGCCTTGTAGGGAAGTAAGAAAAATGTTTTACCTGCTTTGGACTTTGTACCATTTCTTTTTAACCTTATCATCACCATTATATTTATTGGGTCATTACTTTTTTTTTATATATTCAGCTTCCTAGCTTACCTAAAACTATTTCCGGAGAAAGTAGTATAGATCTCTCAATACTACTATCAGTAAATCGCAGGATTCTGATCAGAGTTTACGAATAGAGCAATTGATATCACCTACAAGGTCCTATCCAGAAAAGAGCATATGCTCCCACCAGACTGAATTTTAAGTTCACCTCATTTGTCATCCAACTATGCCCCGAGGGACGCGGCAGCACTTTCTTGATTTTATGTGATTGTGTCTAACTATAGTGCTCATTCGTCTCAAAATACTTGTTCTTGTGAAGTTATAATTGTGTATTTTTTGTTTAATAAGTTTTTCTCAATATTTCTTCAGTCTACCTCTACCTCTTCTGAGTCATTCATAGTCAACTTCTCACATCTCCATATTAGAGCATTCACGCATCTCCTTTTCACATGTTCAAACCATCTCAGTCTCGCTTCTCACATTTTGTTCATAATCGAGTATTCTCCCTCCTTATCTCAGATATCTTTATTTGTAATTCTATCTCTCCTTATATGTCCACACATTTACCGTAATTATTTTCGCAACTTTCATCTTCTAGATGTGAGAGTTCTTAACTGGTCAACACTTCGCACCATAGTTGGTATGACCATCACTTTGTAAAATTTGTCTTTGAGTTTTAGTGGCAGCTTTTTACCGCACAAGACTTTGGATGTGAGTTTCCATTTCATCTACCCTGCATCAATACGATGTATGACATCATTATCAATTTTTAATTAACTTAGATAATAGACACAATATACTTGAAGCTTCTTTCATATGGATGACAGGTGTATCAACACTGACTTCCACAGTGCTTCCATGTCACGCCACTGAACTTAATAATAATATATGAATTAGTTATGAGAAATTTTTGTATTATTTTATATAAAATTTAGTTATGCATTATTTAACTATTCATGTATTAGTTATTTTATTTATTCTACATTGATCGCCTCCTTTCACCCTCATACGCACCTCATTTCACCATATTCCCTAACCCCACCCTCCAACCCTACCCCACACACCTCCTAACCCCTACCCTAAATGCCTTGTACTCCAACTCCATCTCACCATCAATCTCATGCTCCCTCCGTCGTAATTTATATAATATATTATTTTGATCGGACGCGGAGTTTAAAAATAGAAAAATATTTAAAATTTTGTGATCTAAATAAGCTAAACATATTTTTGTGGTTATAAATTATTTTGTTAAACATAAAAGTTAATATTTAAAATTAAATTATTACTAAAAGGTAAAAGCTAATATTTTATTTACTTTTAAAAAAAATATCCATAGGTCATCATCAATTCATGGTATCAATTTCTAACTGTAGTAAAAATTACTCTCCGTATAATAAGCATCACTTTAATAAAAAAAATCTCAAAATAAATGTCATTTTAGAACATTAAGATATAAATTAGTTTTTTTTTTTTTGCTATATGCCTATATCATTAAATAAAAATTGACAAATTCTTTATTTAAAAAATACTTATTAATAATTTTTTTATTCAAAACATAAATGATTAATACGGATGAAATATAAAACAACACTTGATAGTGTCATTGCCAAGTTGAAGCCTTGAAGCGCAGAGATCTCACCGTTGGGTGGTGTGGGAGAGGCACAAGTTCAAAACCCTGCGTAACGCTCGCCCGCCGCTTCTTGGGAGCTCACACACCTGACTTGCCAAGTGTGGTTTAACCTACCGACGCGTGGTTTGCGCTTATCATCGGCCCAAGGATTCTCAAGACTGAAAGAAAGAATGCAGCCATGCGCTTTCACAACGAAAAAAAAAAAACTAAGCCTAAGTTCCACATGTTGAAGCTACATTGTATTCCCTTGACCCACCCCTCTACCCCACACCCCCACCACTCCTATGGGGCTCAAAAAGGTAGGTCACGTGACAGATGAAGATGAAGATAAAAAAAAGGTTGTACACGATTAACCAGGAAGGACACAGACACAGACACAGACAACTCCTCCTTTCTATCTTGGGCTTTGGGCCCTACCTTTTGCTCCGGTCCAAACTCTACCATTGGTTACTCCCCACTTTAATTACGTCACCCCCTTTCCCATATTCGAGAAATTCGCTCCTGCAAAACAAGGATTTTATAATAATTTAAATTTTATTCACCATCTACGTAAATGATACTCCTCCGTCCCAAAATATATATCTTAATTTAACTTAACACAAAATTATAATAATATATTAACCTTTTTAAAACAAACTGGTAGAAAAAATAAAACAATCTTTTTAAAACGGAGAAATTATCTTTATATCGACGGTAATTCAAGTAGGATCTACATGGTAAGCTTTCTTAGGACGGGTGAGCTATAACTATCGCACAATTATTAGTATAACTTGTTAAATATATATATCGAAGAATCTGATTATGTATTATAATAGTATTAGTCTTGTAATTTTTTCATAATTATATAGTTAGTATCCAAATAAAATAGAACTTTAGATGTATAGTAGAAAAAAGATTTTCATATACGTAATTTGTATATATATCTCATTCATTAATAAGAATAATCAAGAAATTATTTCTTTTATAACTAAAAAAGAAAAGCAAAAAATATGTATTTTTTTCATGTTTGGATGCTATAAAAATATTTTTAATTAAAAGTGGAAAAGTAGTTTTTAATTTAATCAACTTTGAACTTAATTTATAGTATCATTTACCTACCCCAACGCCTCGACAATGTTGTAAATCGTTAATGTTCAATCATTTCGTCAAACATTATCTTATAATAATATTATTATTATCAATTTCTTTGATAAATAATTTATTTGAAAATTTAATTTTCATTTTCAAATGAAACGTCAAGAAACATATTTGTTTGAATACTATGTTATTTTTTAAATAAAAAAAACTTCATACCAAACACACTCGAGCAAGCGTCTTATCTTAGTGTATTTGTTTTCGTCTACTTAATTTCTCGTTCGCAATTAAACAATTTCTTTTTTCGGATTAACTAAAAAGTTGAGAAGCTACTAGCAGCTAGTTAATTACTCTATCCGTCTCATATTACTTGTTCATTTTTCTTTTTATACGCCTCTTTAAAAATATAATTAAAAATGTATTTCTACTACATTATTTTTATCTCTCTCCAATTAATTTCACACTAACTAATACTAATTACTTTAAAAATAATTAATATTAATGATAAAATAGGAAAACCTTGCTTAATTCTATATTGATTTTGTAAATTCACAAGTATTTTGGGACATCTATTTTAGTAATGTGGATAACTAATATGGACATCAGGAGTACTCTCTTTCTCCTAATTTATATGACACGCTTTCCTTTTTAGTCGGTCTAAAAAAAATAACATGTTTTTTTTAATTTTTTGTAATAACTTAACTTTAAATTTACATTTTACGCTTGAAGATATAATCACAGTGAGACATGCACAATTGCAGGGTGATTAACATAATGGATTAAACAAAGTGAACGAGATGAAGAAATAGGAGAAGAAGTAGGATGTACGATAGAGAGAGAGATAGAGAGGAAGGGGAAGAGAAAGAGAGAAGATATTTACATTTCTGGATTTTCATGTAATGAGAACTTACAAATGTAGTTACATTGTATATGTGTATTTATACACTTCTAATAACCTACTAACTCCCACAACTGTACTTTAACAAACTAACTACTTGTATCAACCAACTAACCACCTCTTAACTACAAATATCTAATTCTCTACAAATATCTAAGCATCTCATTTACAAATATCTAAGGAGCCTCATTACATTTACTCAATTCTTCTACACCCCCCTCAAGCTAGGAGAGATGAAGATATTCTTCATTCATAGCTTTGACAATAGATGAAGATGATGCACTCGACTCAGTCCTTTGGTTAACAAATCTGCAGGTTGTATTCGAGGCCAAGAATTGTGTGTTAATCAACCTTTTATCTATGTATTTCCTAACGAAATGACAAACATATCAATATGTTTTGTCCTCTCGGGGAAGACTGGATTGGCATCAATTTGAATGGCTGATTTGATGTCGGAATAGATTGTAATTGGCTTCTGAACTTCGATTCTAAGCTCCTGAAATAGCCCTTCTAACCATATCACCTCTACAACGGAAGAGGACATGGCTCTATATTCTGCTTCAGCTGAGCTCCGAGACATTGTCTCCTGCTTCTTAGATCTCCAAGATATTGGTGAAGACCCATACTGCACTAGGTAACCAGTGATTGACTTCCTGCTGATCACACAGGCACCCCAGTCTGCATCACAATACACCTTAAGTTGAGGAGTGCTTGAACTGGACAGAAGAATCCTCAATCTTGTGCATTCTTGATATACCTTATTAACATTAAGCCAGATTCCATGTGTGACACCTTATGAGCAGTCATGAATTGACACAAGCATTGTACTGTAAAGGCTATGTCAGGCCTGGTAGTAGTTAGATATAGTAATCTACCCACCATCCTTCTATACAAAGTAGGATCTGGGATAAGTGTATTAGAAAGTGGTTCTTCTGATCCATATGTGGAAGCAACATGAATATCAAAATCTGCAGTTGTAAACTTGACATTTACATTCATAGGTGTAGCAAAAGGTTTGGCCCCTGCTAGGCCCATATCTGAAACCAACTCTAATGCATACTTTCTCTGGTGTAGAAGAATCCCCTCAGAACTTCTGGCAAACTCTATTCCAAGGAAATACTTCAGCTCACCCAGATCTTTCACTTTAAACGATGACTGCAACACTTCTTTATTGGACTTAATGAGGTCTTGATCATTACCAGTGATTAATAGATCATCAACATATGCCAACACAATCACAATATTCCCAGCAGTCTTCTTTGTTAACAAGGAATAATCTCTGTGACTTTATTAAAAATCAGAGGATATAAGAGCCTCAGTCAGTTTTATATTCCATTCCCTTGATGTTTGTTTCAACCCATATAGGGACTTCAACAGTCTGCACACATGTGTCTTGCCTTCTGGATTTCCAAATCCTTTAAGAACATTCATATATATTTCTTCAAATAAATTCCCCTACAAGAAGGCATTGTACACATCCATCTGTTGTATCACCCACTATTTTTCTGCTGCAATTGAGATCACTATCCTCACAGTGCTCATTTTGACCACTAGTGAAAAGATTTCTTGGTAGTTAAGTCTTTCATTTTGATTATATCCCTTTGCTACCAATCTTGTCTTGAATCTCTCCACCTCCCATGTGGCTTTGTATTTGATTTGTATACCCATCTACAACCAATGTATTTCTTCCCTTCTAGGAGTGGAACCAGCTTTTATGTACCATTGTCCTGCAATGCATTAACCTCAATTTGCATGGCTTCAACCCATCTCTTATCTTTCATAGCTTCTGAGTAATATTGTGGTTCAGTGTCTTGAGAGACTTTGGCTACAAAACTTTGATATTGGGGAGACAGTCCTGTGTAATCTACAATATCAAAAATAGAATATAAACAGTTAGAAGCACCATGTTTGGTAACATAGTCTTTGTGCCATATGGGGGGCCTCACTGCCCCGCTGCACCTTTTAATATCACATCCCGATCTTTGCTTCCAGACAAGCGAGGATCATCTGGTTTCATTTGCTTGGTGGATGTACATCCGACCTCCATCATGTGGACCTGTTTCTGTAGGATTTTGTACTGCATTATCATGTTGTGTATTAATAAGCATCAGATCATCATAACAAAAGTGTTCATGTGATTTAATATAATCAAGATCTTCATCCTTTCCTCATTTGAAAGGAAAAACGGTCTCTAGGAATGTCACATCCCTACTCATAAAGAGTGACATATTTTCCATATAATACAACTTATATCCCTTTTGGACAAATCCATACCCCAGCAGTACTGCCCTGGGACTGAATTTGTCCTGATGAACTAGAACAGTTGCAAAACATAGACAACCAATCACTCTAAGATGAGATAGTGATTGTGTTCTAGCATACGACATCTCAAATGATGATTTATCCTTCAGTACAGTGGAAGGAATCCTATTTATAATGTATGCAACACTCTCTACACAGAAACCCCAAAATCTGTCAGGTAATGCACCTTGTATGTTAATAGCTCTTGCTATCTCTAGAATGTGTCTGTGTTTCCTTTCCACGACATTATTTTGCTGTGGTGTGTATGGACAGAACTCTCATGTATGACATCATGCTGCAGGAACAAGTCTTTACAAAGGAGAATTGAAAACTACGCCATTATCGCACTGATTTTCTCAGATTCGAATTAAACCGAGTCTTTGGTTTCAATAAAAAAAATTAAGAAGTATAGAGACATCAGACTTTAACCTCATCAAGAATACCCAAGTCCATCTAGAGTAGTCATCCACAATAGTCAAGAAATATTTCATTCCATTATATGTCTCAGTCTTGTAAGGTCCCCATACATCTAAATGCAACAATTGAAATGACTTAGATGCTCTACTACTACTTACATGAAAAGGAATCCTTGTATGTCTAGCTATGAGACAGACTTCACACTTATTGAAAGCAGAAACATCAGTATCTTTTAATAGATGTGGTATTTTTCTAAGTACACTCATGGGCACATGACAGATTCTCTGATGCCATGTTGTAGCATATGTGTGCTATGAAGATGACATACATCTACTCAACAGATTCCCCTCATTTTGAGCCTCTGAGCACATTATGTATAATCTATCCTCCTCACTACCAACCTCCCTCACCTTCCCAGATGAGAGATCCTGAAATATACAACATGTAGAAAAGAAAGTCACTACAGTTGAGTTCTATAGTCACTTTTGAAACTGATATCAAATTGAATTTGAATGTTGGTACACATAAGACATTCCTAAGAATGTCACCTCCTCCTAAATGATGGTCACCAACACAAGTGATATGTGCACCTGATGCGCAATTTATGCACACACTTAACGCAAGTGCACGTGTCGTGTCAAGTAATATAGTCTTAGAAGACCGAGTTATCATCCTCAGGGATTAGTGTTCAATGCTCAAATTCTATTCTATGGTATCTATTTGATAACCGATGATTGATAAGTTGTTTATGACTATAATTATGAAAGCTAATTAAACTACGTTGTTTTACTTCAGTAATGGTGGAAATAAGGCTTCCAAATCTCCTCAACTATCCGCTTATCTTACTTGTTAATGCAATTAATTATGATTCTTCTTCTATTTTGAGATAGCAGGTTAACTAAGCCGTTTTATACTCCTGTTAAGGTAATATATACACTCAACCCCAATATAGAACCCTTCTACCTTTCGGTGATAAGATTGACTATAAAGGAAGATTAAGAGCAATAACCTATTAATACTACACAAGTATCGGGGTACTTTCGTCCACGATTTAACCTATGTTTATTCAACTATAGCATATTCACAATCTCCCCTTTCGGCTTTCGATTAGAAATCATAAGGATTATGATAATTAGTGATCAAGTAATTACCAAGCATTCAGGACAATTATTGAATAAATCTCAACAACAACAAGAAGAACCAAAAAACATGCATTAATTCATAAGAATAAGGTTCAAGTGAATTGACATGGAAAGCCCTATATTAAGTTAGTTCCTAGCCATAGACATGACAAGAACTAAATTAATATCCAACATAAACTGTAAAGAAATAAAACAAGAAACAAGAAATTACTAAGAATAGGTCTCCAATCTTGATCTCCAAAAGTTGTGTGATTTGGCAAGAAGATGAACCCTTAAGTCTGACCTAAAGTCCTCTTTTTATAGTCTCCAAAACGTGATGCAGGTTTTTCTTTCAGGCTTTGGCCCATTGTCATTCGAATTTGCTGATTTTTCCGCCGCGGCGCCGGAACTACTGCAACTCTCTGAATATTGGGCGTCGCGGTGCTTTGACCCTGCTGGCTGAAGGCGCCGCGGCGCTGCCCTGTTTTGTGTCCGATTCGTCAACTTTCTCGCTTTTCGAGCTTTGGAGTTTCTGCCCTCTTTTTGCTCCTTTTCCGCCAATGAGCCACTTTAAACCAATATGACTCAAAAGAAAGAAAATATATCCTAAAACGGCACATATTTGTACAAAAATGGACAAAAGACTAACTAAAAATGACTCAAAAGGTGTATATAAAATACACCGATCAGCACCATCACCAGTTAGTGATTGTACCTTTCCTGACCCCTCTGTGAGATGTTTATCATGTAAAAGTTTTTTTGTTATTGATCATGTGATTAGTATCTCCTGAATCAATCATCCACTGTAACAGTTCCCTTGAATCAGAAAAATACTGACCTACTAAGTTTGCACTAATTCCAGCATTCTACTGATTGTTTAACAAGCTGAAAAGTTGCTCACGTTGATAAGGTGTGAACTGATCAAATCCAGCATTCTTCTGATTGTTTAGCAAACTGAGAAGCTGTTCACATTGGTAAGGTGTGAACCGATCAAACTGTTGATTGTGCTTCTCTTTTCCTGTATCTTCACAGGTTGAGTTCCCTCCTGTTACCACATATGTCTTCTTGGCTTTACCATTCTTGAAGCTATCAGGATATCCAATCAACCTATAACAGTCATTCTGAATGTGTCCTGTCTTATGACAGAAGTCACATTTCATGAGCTTGAAGCAATCTACCTTCTAGTGCCCCTTCATATGACAGAAGTCACACATATCATTAGGATTGTATGGTTTCCTCTGTCTTTCTCCTCCATTTTCTTTCTTGCCATTTCCCTGCCAGTTGTAAACATAGCAGATGACCCTATCTGTTCCTGGACTGCACATACCATCATCATCTGGCTCTCTTCTTGGTTAATCATGGAATACACCTCGTTCAAGTTTGGAATCTGCTACGTCATTAGTATTTGACTCCTTGCATGCCCGTATCTTTCATTTAATCCCATTAAAAACTGTAACAGTCTTTGGTATTGCAAGTGATCAACAGAGTCTTTGGACTTGGGGCAACAAGATGAGACTGGGATGATGGAATCGTATTCATCCCAGAGATCCCTCAGCTTAGAGTAATACATTGAAACTGATTGTGTGCCTTGTCTCATAGTAAATATCTCCTTATGTAACTGAAATGTTCGAGAGCTATTGACTTTATCGAACCTTTCTCTCAGTTTTTCCTATAAGTGCATGAATCTTAGTTATACAATATTCCGGTGAGTAGATTCGTACTCACATTCCCCATAATTCAGGACACTACAATCGCATTGCACTTGTCCCACAATTTAGCGTATACACCTTGGAAAGAAGACCTTCGTATTGAGCCATCAACGAACCTTATTTTATTTTTTCCCAACAACGCAAGCTTCGTAGCCCTGCTCCATAGAATATAATTGTTCATCCCACTCAATACGATTCCAACCGACAAAGATTCAGGTGCATCTAAGGGAAACATATACAAAAGATGATTATGATCTACATTTATATTTGTTGTCGTACCTTCAACAGCCATATCATCTCCAGAAATCTCCATTACTCTGAGTATTCTAACTTCAGATTCGATTGAGAAAGGCTCTAACTAATTGCATGCAAAAAAAAAAATGCAACAAATTTTGTTTAATTCAACAGATCATGTTCTTATCCTTGCGAAATCAACGAAGTATTCGCATATTATAGCTTCAATTTTATCGATCTCAGTCCCAAATAGATTGCATGTAACATCAATTGTTCGATCTCACAAATTGGAGTCTCTAACTTCCCGATCTCATATCCAAACAGACTACTCCTTCAAATCAAATGTTCATCACAATTATACATCTGTTCGATCTAAAAATTTGTCGAATTTTCTCTTCTATGTCAGTGGCTCTGATACCATGAAGATATAATCGCAGTGAGACATGCACAATTACAGAGTGAATAACAGAATGGATTAGAGAAAGTGAACGAGATGAAGAAATATAAGAAGAAGAATGATGTACGATCGAGAGAGATAGAGATAGAGAGGAAGGGGAAGAGAAAGAGAGAAGATATTTACATTTCTGGATTTTCATATAATGAGAACTTACAAATGTAGTTATAGTGTATATGTGTATGTATACACTTCTAATAACCTACTAACTCCCATAACTGTACTTTAAAAAACTAACTACTTGTATCAACCAACTAACCACCTCTTAAATACAAATATCTAATTCTCTACAAATATATAATTATCTCATTTACAAATATCTAAGGAGCCTCATTACATTTACTAAATTCTTCTACAACGCTTAACAAGATGATTTATAATCAGATAAATATATATGAATTATTTTATATCACAAAATTTTCAAATCTTTTTTTATTTTTAAAAGTTTATGATCAATTAAACTATATCACATAAATTAGACGGAGTGAGTAATTAATAAGATCAGGATATACTTCTAGTGAGCCCCACACCTATTGGGGCCTTTTTATTTGATTCCTTTTTATTTAAACGTTGATGTTAAGACATGTGTTTTGAAATTTTGCTCTATGTATTTGTAGTTAGGTCCTACATAAGCTTTGTTATTATGTATAAAGTTGAATGGCCTTAGCCCTTACCCTCATGCATTGTATGGTTATTTCAAGTAAGACCATCTCCGTCAGGTAACATTGTCCCCAATAATTATACATATCAGGAGACAATTTGAATGACATGTTGACGTGGAAATAATTGGAAATTATTGAATATATAGGAGATAATCTTGTCACATGGAGACAATGTCTCATGCTGACAATGTCTCATGCAACGTCATGTGGCAGTCTGCGATTGACTGCCAGAAATTCATTTTTCATCGCTACTTTAATTGCTATTTTTGATCAATAATTTGACCGAATTAAAAAAAAAAATCATTTTTTTATTTTTCAAGATCTATAAAAAGAGACTAAGTTTACTTCATTTGGACACCGAAATATTTTGCCTATTTTCTCCAAATTTCTATCTTCTTCCAAATTATTTGTTATTTTTTTTTAATATGAATCCTAATCAAAATTTTAATCTTCCTCCAAATTTTATATTCCTAACCAACTACAAAATCTCAATATTCAACGTCCACAAAATTCTCAAAATATGTCATCCAATTTTCAAATGTCATATATGATGTCAACTAATTTTGGTATGCAATATCAGTATAACCGAAAAATTTGAAATTTGGAAAAAGTTTGGAACAACCGAAAATTAATTTTTAATTTGTGATTTTAATATTATCAATGTTCTTGATAAATTGTACGATTAATTTATTTTCATTAATAAAATCATGTATTGTTGTGTTTTAATATTATAATAAATTTGATAAGTGTCAAAATTAAATGAATATAAGTAATTTATAATTTTATTATTATATGTGTAATAATATGAATTACAAGAATAATATCATATACAAAATAGAAAATGAGATAGAATGAATATATATGGTGAAGTATATGTATTGATGTGGAGGAAAGATAAAATGAATTATTTTATGAAATATCTCCTGCCGTGAAGTGTATGTGATAAATTGAGATATTTGATGATGTGACAAATGAAATAATCTGATGTGGTAAGAGATAAAGATAATTTCAATTATCTCCTGCTGGAGATGGTCTAAATATAGTAAATATGACTACTCTTTATTTAGGCCAGACACACTAATAAAGATATATATTTAGTAGGCGTTTGGATATGCGATTTCATCTTATAATTTTATTTCATAAGATGAAATTTCAAATCATCCAAAAAGATATAATTTAGAATTCCAAATTATGATTTTAAATTTTTTAAATGCAAAAGTTGACCCATAAGTTTAAATTTTGTAAAAATATATCCATAAGTTGGTAGATATATATATTTACCAATCATGTTTACCAATCATTTATATCAAATATTAAAAGATGTACAAGTTGGTTTTATATTTATAAAAAATTTACCAGTATCAATCATGTAGGAGAATTATATTAAAGAGTAGTTACAGTACAACTCATGTTCAATTTTTCATTTTATTGAACTAAAGTATGATCAGTTGGTGTTGTATTTTTTAGAAATGTCTTTTAGTAGTGTATTAATTTTGTTATGAACTATGACTTACACATTTGGCAAAATTGTATAAGAGTTGGGAAAGTTTTGATGGTTTTCACAACTTGTGAATTTTTATGTTTATAAAAAAATACAACTTAAGAAATTCAAATTACATGTCTAAATAAAACTTTAACTTCAAATCATTATGATTTCATCTCATAATTTTAAATCATGTCCAAACGACTCCTCAGAGAATTTAAGTAATGTATATGTCCAAACGACTCCTTAGAGGACTTAAGTAATGTATATTGGTCATGTAAAAACTAAGTTACGTTTACATATTAGGATAATTTAACTAATTATAGTGTATTACTCACATTTTTTCAAGTTATCAATCATTTCCTCACTTAGCCACACCATTGCAATGAAAAAGAAGAATTTATGCATATAAATTGGTAACGTATGAATTAGATATATAGAGATTATAATGTAGAGATTATTTTTTATTAAATGTTTAATTAATTCATGCATTGCTATTACTGGTACATATTGTTATTTAAATTTTTATGATGTATAAAATAATACACAAGTTTTCATATAACTTAACTACTATTATTTAAGAAGGGGGGAAAATAAGTAGTAACCAAACAATGTAAAAATAATAATGAGTTATATATCTTGATTAATTCCCGTAACAATCAACCAAACAAGCATTTAGTTATAAACTTTTATAATAACATAAATCTCATGATATGTTGTTGAGATATACCACATATATACATTGTATATATATGTGGTTAGTTGGATATTAATTGAATATATTAGTGAGATAGATATTTTGGTTAGTGAGATATTTTGTCATTAGGGGAATTTTAGTCATTTATTATAAATAGGAATATATTTGTAATGTTTCACTTGAGCAAACATAATAAGAAAATATCTTGCATTTTTGCTCCCTAACCGACTCTCTCTCTCCTTACGGTTTTCTCTTCTTTTCTTCCCATATGTCTTCATCAATTATCATCTATCAAACATGAATAATGGCGAGATTATTAACATGGTATCAAAGCCATGAGATCAATCTTCCGCATCTGATTATAAACCTTGAAATTGAAAAAAAAAAATCGCAGAAAATCGAAATCGCAGGAAAATTCGAATCGCAGCAAAATCGAGAAGAACACACAGAGATTGAAGACGTGGTTGAGGATTGAGGAATTCAACTTTCATTGCGCGATCGAGAACGAAGGAACTGAATATCGATCGAGAACGCGAGGAACAGAATCACGATTTATCGAAAAATCAGAATCGCGACGTAACCGAGATCGAAGGATCCAAATAAGTTGATATCACATGTAGTAAAGGAATCAAAATCAGTGAAGGAGGAACCGATTCAAAAGATCGAGGTCGAAGGATCGAATGAGTCGAAATCGATTCTCAGGTTAGAATCACTGGTTTAGAAATCTAATTCGTGGATTGAAGGAATCGATTCCTAAGTTGTGAATTGATTCTCTCTATTTCCAATCGGTTCTAGTTGTGAATCGATCCAATCTATTCAAATTTACTAAAAATGACAAATTGGAGAAAAATGTTGTTCGTCGTTATTGTGTTAGTTTCTATTCTGTGTTGGTGAATCATTTGTATTGTTAAAGTCGTATTTGTGTTGGTGAATTGACGAATTGAAGGCAAAATGTCGAGTTCGTCGTCGTTGTTGTTGATAGTTGTTGTACTGTTGGTTTCTGTTTTGTGTTGGCGAGTTTTGTGTTGGCGAGTTGTATTAACATTGATAAGTGTTGGTGCTGCTCACTGCTAGTATTATTGATGTGGTTGTTGCTGGAAATGCAACCATGAAATCAAATAGTAGGAAATTTCTATCGATAGAAAAAACGAGGAGTTCTTAGCGACAAATAGACTAAGAATTGAGGGATACTTCATCGAAGATAATATGGATTGAGTTGAAGCTCAATTCAAGGATTCAAAGAGTTATTCGCAGGTAGATCAAGTGTTAGATTGTCTGTTTTTATATGAGTAGCTCAGGATAGGAGAATCGGAGGATTTCTAGCCGGAATATGACTAGAAGTTGAGGGAGTCTCCGCTGCATATCCGAGCTTATTATGATAGCTTGCGTGATGAGAATAGAGAGATTCTCTAGTCCTAATGAGATTAGAGAACGATGGGTTCTTACCGTCTAGCTTGCGTGATGAGAATCGAGGGATTCTCTAGTCCGAATGAGACTAGAGAACGAGAGGTTATTGCCGCCATTTTACATAAGGAGAAACTCGCTTTGTTGATCGCTTCTTACCGGATTTTGGTGATATCTTGGAAAATATTTGTTGCATTGTTGTTGTGCATTTTCATATGTAGCGCAGCAGGAAGAAGATGATTTAGTCACATCGATGGTTTCGAATCAATATGCTTGTTGTTGAGCTATAGTAGGAGGAGGTTATCACTGTGGAGAGAATTAGATTATTCTGGATGTGTTAGCCAAAATTCGGAATATTTTAAAATTTCATTTGATGGGGAGCCACAAGTTGAGTTGTTGGTTATTTTCCCTACGGAGTTCATTGGGTTTGATTCAGTTGCTGGTACGAGGAGGTGAAGAATCCTCAACATGACTTGCCAATGGGAATTGGTTTTGCATCATCAATATGTTGTTTTCTCTGCAGGAGCTAGTATTGATTGATCTACTTGTGAATTCCAATTTGAAGGGATTTTACCTAAGTTACTTTTGCATTGTCCATTCACAACAACTAAGTGGTTCAGCAATCACTGATTTGGCTGCAGCAAGACAACTAATGTCATTTGGATTCAAGGTGATTATCCTTGAAGGTAGGAAATGACTTGGAGGGAGAGTTTATACTCAGAAAATGGGACGGAAGGGCAAGTTTGCTGCTGTGGATTTTGGTGGCATTGTCATAAAGCTTATTGAAAATGGGGGAAAAATTGTGTTGTTGCTTGTTTGAAAGATGTGTTGTTGCTTGCATGGATCTTGTTTGCAAACTGTGTTGCTGCTTGTATTTCTTGCTGCTGCTGATAATGTGTTGCTGCTGAAATTAACGCAGTTGAGCTTTGAGATTTTGTGTGGCTGCTGGGATGCAAACAGTAGATGGAACATCGCGTGATCGCTAGACGCGAATAGATGGAACATCGCGTATCGTTGTCAGTATTGCTTCAAGCCAGATCAAATCGATGTTTTCAATGCCTAGCTTGAAGGGGGTGTTGAGATATACCACATATATACATTGTATATATATATGATTAGTTGGATATTAGTTGGATATATTAGTGAAATAGATATTTTGGTTAGTGAGATATTTTGTCATTAGGGGAGTTTTAGTCATTTATTATAAATAGGAATATATTTGTAATGTTTCACTTGAGCAAACATAATAAGAAAATATCTTCCTCTGAAGAGCAGCAGTTTTGCTCCCTAACCGACTCTCTCTCTCCTTACGTTTTTCTCTTATTTTCTTTTCTTCATCAATTTTCATTTATCAAACATGAATCGTGGCGAGATTATTAACATATGCTTATACAATTAAACACCCTTCTACAATGGTGTCGTTTATTTTAATTTTTTAACTACTATAATGAAATATTGTTATAAAAACATATTATATAACATTTATATGATATAGCATAAAAATTGATTTTAACGAAAACTTTGACCATTATAGTAAACTGTTATCCTAAAGAATAATATATGTTATAAAGAAGCATATGACTGTAATTATAAATTTTAAAAGATTTTATTTGTTTCTTAAACTTCTTACTAGTCAATTTAATTACGCCACATATATTGAGACCGACTGAGTACTAGCTCAACCCTCATCTCTCCAAGTACTGTTGGCACTTACAAAAAGCCCTTTTTATAACCTTGAGGTCATTTTGTCATGTGAATGATGACATTATATGTAATAAAAATTCAAAAAGATAAAACTAAATACTGATAGTAGTGTTAAGGTTCAAATTAAAGATTTAATTTTTGGAGGTATTCTTAGAAATGATCAAGACAAGTGAAAGTTGGGAAATTCAGGTAAGAAAAAACCTATATTATACGTCGTTATAGAATTATATATGGAGCATAAAAAGGGCTAACTAGCCGAAAAAATGGGATACAAGGACTTAGAACTCGAAACAGACTGCCTACACTTGCCATCAAACATATCAGTGAGGAGGATAAATACTATCATTTCTTGAGGGCGGCTATTGTTGAAGATTGCAATTTTTTGTTAGAATTTAACGCGGCTACCATCAAATATATATGGAAGAGGTAAATCGAGAGTCGTCTCAAATATTTTGGGGTCCTGTTTTAATTCGCAAAAGTGAGTCATTAATATAAGTAAATATATCGTTCTACTAGAAAGTGTCTAGGCCTAATAGGTTTGATTTGAAATCTGAATTTGTGTCTCCACACGTCCGCGCCACTGGAACTGAATCACTTTACTTTGATTGGGTTAAAGCCTGCAAATTATGTATTTTTACAGTAAATTCTACATTATCTACTTAATAAAAATAAAAAGACTCTAATTTTTCGTTTTTAAGCTAAGACGGCCATGACAAACCCAAAGACGGCCCTGGATAAATGAATGTTTCGTTTTTCTGACAAATGAAAGGTACAAACATAAAGAAAATGACCGGTAAATTTAAGTCAGGTAGCTTATGAACGATTTTATGTTTTTCTAATCTTTTTCAATGTAGAAAAAAATCCCACTACCGACCTACATATTTTGGAGTTCTTGATGATATCACTTGGTCAAAAGCATGATAGTACTGTCAACATATGACCGCATGAGCTTGTTGAGTGTTAGGTGGTAGTATTGGGTCTTGCCTTGATGAGAGGACCTTTGTATGCATTCTACCAGCATATCTCTCTGTGTTTTCCATGCCAGTGATGGGTATGTATGTAGGGTCTATATATATTCGAATCAATTATGAAAGAATGTAAAGGGGATTGGGATCGTTGATGCTCCCATCTCTCCTAACATCAAGATTAGATTAGTTCTCTCTTCATCATCTCTGTGTACTCTTTTATTCAATCATCTCATATTTGAAATTAATTTTGCCCGGGTGGGATTGCTCACATTATCGATTTTGAATTCGGATAAAATAGAAGAGTGGCGGTAGGCTGAATTGCAGTAACAGTGTAAAACTTGTCAATAAATCTAATATTTGAAATTCACTGGTCAATGATAAGTTACCCGGTGCACAAAGCTCATCCTATGTGTAAGGTTTGAAAAAAAGTCGGACCACAAAAGTCTATTATACGCAATTTTACTTTATATTTTTGCACGATAATGTTTCCACGGCTAGAATATGTAATCTCCTACCTGTGTAGTACTCCATTTCAAAGCTTGAACTGGAGATCACTAGTTAATGATGAAAATGAACTTCTATCATTTCATGCACCTTTTGATGTTCATCCATGTGTATTCTTAGGGGTGGTTTGGTTGAAAATAAATTATTCTGAAATAATTAATTTTGGGATAAGTTATCGTGGAATTAGTTATTTCACCTTCTCATACATGATAATTAATTTCGAAATTAGTTATATCATAATTTAATTCCAATCAAATATGAGATAAATACCTCTCAAATTTAGTATCGAAATTAATTATTTCTTATCTCTTATACCAAAGAGTCCTAGTCGCTTTCCATAGATAATGTTTGGAATGTACTTTCTTTTACAATTGGTTCATTATTTTTAATTTTAACTTGAAATATAAAAATTTGAATGAAATTTGAAAGGGGATTATCGAACTTAAACTATGGAATAAGTAAAATCAGCAAAGAAGAACAGAGGTAAACTTAAAGACAGTAAGTAATGTTCCCAAAAATGTTCTGTGACATGAACTGGAACATTAACAAAAACGCAGAACTAAAAACTGAGTTTAAGATGCAGCGGAAATAAATCAAGGACACCCAAGATTGTTTTTCATAAGTTATATAATTGTATATAACTTATAGTGGTCTCATGACCAAAAATTTATCAGTATAAAAATTATACAATCTTACAAATCCTCGAGAATGAATAGTAATCCGTAAAACAAAAGGGATTAAAAGAAGTTAAATCCTAACTTCTAAGCCCGAAAAATCTATCTAAAATAGAAGTGAAAAACACCCTATTACAATTGCTTTGAGTTGAAAGAACACTTATAGATCTAAGAAAGCAATTGTAATTTTGGACAAGTGTAATCACAAAACAGCCGATCGATCCAAATTGTGTTTGAGGCAATATTTGAGACGCCTCGGATCCGAATTTTGTTCGCAAAAACTGGATATGAAAACCTGGAGTGAACACTCTATTTATAGTGGAGAGTCCACCCGAGGCTCCTTGATTCTCGGTGGAGGTTGAGCGAATAGGGTTGGTTGGAGCTATTCTTTAGCCTTAAAACTCTCACCGATTTGACTTTGTCTTCCCGAGAATGCTCCTTCCGATGCACTCTCCTCGACTTGGTCTTGTCAAGTACTATCGTGTTTCCCTAGCTCCTAACCAAGCCAAACATTCACGTGATAAAATCTTCTCACTTCAGACCGCTCGTGAAGATAGGCAACACTTATGCGTAAATGTCCTCCTGCATGTCACGACATTTGGGATGACATTTTCCTGTTTTTACTTAACACCAAAAAGAGACATGTTACGGAAAATGTTAGGACACAGAACCTAACACTAACAATCTCCCCCTTTTTGCCTTTCTTCACAAAACTAAATAGTTCACTGATTTTATCACTGGCAAATCTCTCAACCTTTAACCTGAAACAGCATGATATATACATTATGTGCCAGTAAGTTACTCGAATCAGAGTAAGATGCAACTGCGAGTATACATTTAAAGGATTAATGACCAAACCATCAATATACACATAAACGATATAGAATAAATAGCAATATATAAACAGTAATTAAAATGTCTCAAATCACAAGTCAAATAACTATACCCATAACTAAAAGTATTCAACAATCGCTACTTAGCAAATTAAACACAAGAACACAACCTCGTAGCTATTTCATCTCCGGATGTCTTCGTTTCATCTCCCTCGATCGATCCTCTGCTGAACATTCACCGCTACCGCTTCCCCGACTGCACTCCATCTCCCTTTTTGGGAAGAAAGCAAAAATAGTAACGCTCTAGCTTCCACCGTGGCTTTTCGCACTGGTCCACTCGCGATCCGGGCATCGAGCTTTGCAATCTCTTGCACCACCAAGCAGCAGTAAAGACGATCGTGAGACGTTACCGAGATGTCCGGGACATTTCGTAACACTAGCACTTCCACCGTATTCGCCCATGGAAGATCAATGACTCGCTTCGCTTCTTCGTGATCGTCGATTAACGACGATACTTCGTGTTCTTTCCAGAGCAGATCTCGCCAGGGCTTGAAATCCCGTGAGGTTAGTACCTTAAAGATCAATGAGGAAAGGAAGGATGATACCGTGTCCTTTTCTCGCCATATTTACAACTGCTGAAAGATTGTTTTTCCTATATCAACACTTAAACCTTTTCCTATTTTGTATAGGAACAATGCTTGTTCAATTGTTACAATTGATTTGTTCAAAGAACACAACCAATCGTGTATCATTAACTTGTGCAAAACAACAAATAAGGCAAGTAAGTCCGGATGTTGACACCTTGAAATCCATTTCTTCACAACTCCACCGGTGAGGTATGAAATCACTTCATCCCTATCATTTATCACTTCCCGCTCGCCTCTTCATCATCATTCACTCTATTCAAACATTGGTTAATTGTAGTCGGTGTGAAGTCATAAAATTTGTTATAGAGAAACACTTTCCCAAAGTTTTTCGACTTGGTTTCTCTGTTTGCTTGTTAGATTTGCATAAAATAACTTCACTACCTTGTCTACATAAGGACATTTGTTATTTACGGAATCTAGTAGATTTCTTGAAGTGAAGAAATCCACCGCATCGCTACTACAAGACGCAATGTCCAATACCTTCTGGTTCGAATGGCTCGACCGTTGAACCAAGACCAATGTTTGAGTGATTCGTCGTTAAAAATTCGGGATAGAAAGCGGTTACCTCGCACGCAGATTCGAGCTACCGCTTGTTAGACCTCGGACACCGAATCGAATATGATTCGTAAGATGTCATAACATTTTCTCGTGACATCTCGGCGGGTTGATGATGATTTTGTTTCCGGCAGTGACCGCATTTCAAGTAAAACCTCTTCGCAGGGTGTCGTTCGAATCTCATCTTCCTCACCGGATTCTCGCAGATTGTGAAGGAAGTTGAAACAGTGATTCCGGTTGGGACTCACCCGAAAGCGGTCTTTTCTGAATCAGCAGAACTGGAGCTTGAAGAGGGAGGAGTTGCTGACTTCTTCCTTTTGGTGGAGGATTCACCACTGCCAAAGGCCTTCTCAAAGTTTCGGACCGATCTGCGAGTGGGAAAAGTTGCTTGATTTGTCCTCTTTGGTAGGACGGAAACATCCGGTTTCTAAGTTGATAGGATTATTTGTTTCCGGATAGGCGATTTCTAGAGGTTCTCGAAAGCACTTATCACCAATCACCTGATGGTGGACTTGTGCATCGGAGAGTGCGTTTGGTGGTGACATTTTTGGTGACATGGGTGAGACATCCATTGGAGAGAAAGGTGAAGAAGAGAAGGAGAAGTTAGGGTTTTCTGAGGTTACGTGAATGGGAGAAGTTTGTGAGGGAGATGTGTTGTGTGAGGGATGCATCGTGGGTAATGGGCGAAAATTTCGGTCCCGCCCTTTTTTTTTTTTTTTTTTGTTGTTTCTTGGAGGAAGTTTCTTTGGAAGTGAGAATTAGTATTTTAGTGAATGGGTATTTATACACTTGGCAAAAACTATCTACATAAGTGTTTAAGTTCTATACAAAGACTAGTTCCTAAGGTTTAGAGGTTGTTTCAAAATAGACATCAAAACCAAGAGAAATTTTTCAACAAAACCAACTCAACATTAATCGACAAAAACTGGAAACTGAGTGTTATCGTAAATGTTAGCCCATTTTGTGTAACACGGAGTCATTTTCTCATAGAATGCAGCTTAACTAAACAAGACACTTTATGTAGTTTTGTCTCTAAATTAGTGGAACAATGTATATTGAGTCCAAATAGATAAGATCTGTGTCTATCATTATAAGTATGTTGATACTCCTATAGAATAGGAACAAGATCAATTTTGTGGGCTTTGCCCAACATTTTACAATTGCTTAGGAATTTAAGGCTTTGCCTTATTTTTGATACTCCCTTTTATGATTTTTATATCATCGCAGACGGTATCATTTTAAAAGGTGTTCCTTTGAGAAGTCATGACCGTTAGAAACACAAAACAACTTTAACATTTACAAAAAAGCGGTTCAGATTTTACATGGATGAATGTTACCACAATTGTCGTGACATTTGGATAACACACCCCAAAGTGTTGATTTTTATATCGAAGAGACCGAGAGTTTTCAAGTTTGAAAACCTCTCACGATCTAAAGCTTTTGTAAAAATATCGGCTAGTTGATGAGAAGTGTCAACATAATCGATTCTAACTAGTCGCTTTTTCAACCAAGTCTCGAAGAAAGTGATGTCTTATATCTATATGTTTTGTCTGAGTCTTGAACCGGATTTTTAGATATATTGATGGCACTCATATTATCACAAGACAAAACTAAGATATTTTTGAAACACCATAATCGTCTAACATGTGTCTTAGCCATATTAATTGAGAGCAACAACTCCCCATTGCTACATATTCATTCGAATGAGAGTGAGACACAATTTTGTTTACGATCGTATCAGAAACTAAGTTATTGCCAAGGTAAAAACATCCTCCACTAGTACTTTTTCTATCTTCCACATCCTCACCAACTGAGTCACTATATCCTATTAGATTAAGATTAGTGTCTTTGAATACCAAATTCTAACTCGCGTATGCCACAACATATCTTATGACACGCTTGACAAAGATTTAAGTGGGAAATTTTAGTGGCATGCTTGGAATCGTGCACACACACAAACACTAAACATAAGATCCGGACGACTCGCGGTGAGATACAAAAGACTACCTATCATAGATCCGTATAAAGTTGGGTCAACATTCTCCCCAACATCATCTTTGGATATAGTCCGGTTGATCCCATCTGAGTCTTCATATGTTTGGCATTCTCCAATCCAAACTTTTAACCGAGTTCTTGGCATATTTGCTTTGTGAAATGAAGATACCCTCCTCATTTTGTTTTATCTGCAAGCCTAAGAAAAAGGTTAGTTCCTATCATGCTCATTTCGAATGTTGAGGACATAGCCGACAAAAGTCTTAAGATGAGACATTGAAGTCGAACCAAAACTATGTCATCTACATAGATTTGAGCAATAACCATATCTGATCCATGGTGTTTTATAAATAAAGTACAATCACTACACCACGTTGGAAGCCAAATTCAAGAAGAAATTGAGTTAAACGACCATACCATGCACGTGGAGCTTGTTTTAGTCCATACAAGGCCTTTTTTAACCTGTATACATGTTGTGGATGGTGAGGATCTTCAAATCCTTTGGGTTGTTCAACATATACCTCCTTATCAATATATCCGCTCAAAAGGCACCTTTCACATCCATTTGGTGAAGAGTTATCTTTAAACAACAAGCTATGGCAAGTAATAATCTAATTGATTCAATTCTAGCTACTGGAGCAAAGGTTTCATCATAGTCGATACCTTCGACTTGAGAGTATCCTTGAGCCACTAGTCTAGCTTTATTTCTAATAACAGTTCCAGATTCACGATTTATTCTTAAAGATCCATTTAGTTCCTATTACATTAGTCTCATCGTGATGAGAACTAGATCCCAAACCTCATTTCTGGTGAACTGTTCTAGTTCTTCTTGCATGGCTTGTATCCACCAACTGTCTTTTAGTGCTTCATTAAAGTTTTTAGGTTCCAAAGTAGAAACATAGCACAATTGACTTACCTTGTGATGTATGGTGGACATACACGCATACTTCACCATGTCTCGGTAATTTTTTGGCTCTTTTCTCCTTGTTTTTATTCCTTCGAATACTTCTCCTATTACCTGTTCAGTGGGATGGTTTCTTCTGATTCTGGATGAGGGATCACTGCATCTTGAATCACGGTTCGCCGTAATCCTCATCCGTTGTTCTCATCTTCGGTTACAGGTATTGCTGCAGATGTTGTGACATTTGGTGTAACATCTGCATTTTCTCGCGTCCGCCTCTCTCAGATTATACGACAAAGATTCACATCGTGTATTTCCTGCATGATCTGCATTATCATCAAAAACAATGTTAACAGATTCTTGTACGGATTTGGTTCGAAGATTGTACACTCGGTAAGCATGACTATTTTGAGAATAGCCTATGAAAATTCCCTTATCACTCTTAGAGTCAAATTTTGCTCGATTATCTCTATCATTTAGAACATAGCATACACACCCAAAAACATGAAAGTAACGCAGATTTGGTTTCTTTCCATTCAAGATCTCATAGGGTGTCATTTTTGTTCCTGGTCTAAGATAGACTACATTAGAGATGTGACTTGCGGTGTTTAGAGCCCAAAAACGTTTTGTGATTTTAGAACTTAGCATGACTCTAGCCATTTCTTGTAAGGTTCTATTCTTCCTCTCGCCTACACCATTTTGTTGGGGTTTTGGGAGCAGAAAATTCATGGAAAATACCTTTTTCTCACAAATGTAGAAAATTGATTATTTTCAAACTCCTTTCCATGATCAGATCTTATCCGAAAAATAGAGGAATGATATAGATTTCTAATTCTAGAGTACAATATTCTAAACATGTCAAACGTTTGAGACTTTTCTTTCAAAAAGAATATCCAAGAGTATCTTGAAAAGTCATCTACAATCACAGCGAGTACTCACGCCTCCTAGGCTATCTACCTCGATTGGACCCATAAGATCCATATGTAAAAGTTGAAAGCAATGACGCACTGAGAAATGTCCATCAATCAACAACTTTGTGAGGACACGGGTTTGCTTACCTTTGAGACAATCTTCACACACCACGGTTTCACTCATAGGACTTAGTTTAGGAATGCCTTTTACCGCCTCATAAGATATCAATTTTCTAAGGTTGCGGTAATTGACATGTCCTAGTTTTTGATGCCACAATGTTGTGTCATCAGTCCTAACACTATTACATACCTTATGTTCTCCGACAAGATAACAATTATCACTTGTTCTCAGACTCATTATGCATTTGTTAGTTTCATCACCATCGCATGCATGTTTATTGAATCTTACCTCTAAGTTGTCATCACACAGTTGGCTTATACTAATTAGGTTAGCCATCAGACCATCAACGTGCAAGACATTATTCAGTGCTGGAATTCCAGGGACATTAACAGTTCCTCTTCCTATTATCTTACTCTTTTCACCTCCTCCATATGTAACATTTCCTCCATTTAGAGCTTCGTAGTTCTTTAGACAGTCTTTTGTTCCTGTCATATGGCGGGAACAGCATCACAAAGTACCACGCTCCGAGATATTGGTCCTTAGTGCGGTTATGGCTACATTACAACTTGTTTTCTTGATGGGAACCCAAACCTTTTTTGTTACCTTACGATTTTTGTAGATAGAGGAGTCTCTTAGAGTCTTTGTCAAGTTCTTGACAAGATTCTCGAAGACCTTTTCTTTCCGAGTTTTAGTAACTTAAAGCAAAAAGGTTTTAAATGTCCAGATTTATTACAATAATTGCACACATAGTTGCTACCTTCTTACGGTTCATTTCCCATTTTTAACAAACAAGTTGGAGCATAATGTATTGATAGGATTCTTGTAGCCCAAACCAAGACATCGAGGTTGACTAATACTAAGGATTTCATCTAATTTGGAGGTGCTGTGTTAAGCTTTTTGAAGGTTGCTTGGCGGATCCAACTTTGCACTTATCTTTCCGAATTCAAGATCTTTTTGCAAGAGTCACTTCCAATCGGGTAATGGTACTTATCAAATCTGCATTCTCACGAGTTAGAGTTTTCACCTTTGATTCAAGTTGATTAGATTCAATGATTAAGTCCTTGCAAAGGGCTTGCAATTCCTTAATCATATCATCCTGTAGTCTTCGAGTCTCGTGTTTAGAATCATTTTTGAAATAAAGCCATGAAGCAATCGTCCAAGAATTTAAAACTCATACACATTGCTTTGTCAGATCTGCAGATGTTACGGTGATGTTCCCGGAAATGTCATGACATTTAGTGTATCACAATCCTAAACCTTCATCATCCGACAGAGAATGTTCAAAACATGGCGGCGTTGCCAGGACTCTATTTCGTATTCTCTTCCCTTCACCTTCATCATCACTTAGGAAATCCATAGACTTTTGCCAACCTTTCTTAGAGTGTTTGCACACTCGTTGGCATAACGGCCCATCCCGAGCGAGCATGACATTGAATCTTTGTCGAGTCGCTGAATCGAACCCGGTTCGGTCGAATTTATTCTCCTAAGATGATTGCCTTTTTGTCGTGGGAAAATTCTTGGTAATTCGTGGATTGAATCCTTGGTTTTGGTGCTCTTTAGACTTAGTTTTATTCTTATCTTCGTTGAATCTTCTTAACATCGTATTGAACCTACGAGTAAGAAGAGCAACGTTGACACCATCCCCAATTTCTTCAAGTGTTCCATCCTCTTCATCGACTTCCGCCTCTAAGAATTTTGCTTGAAGGCAACATCCTCGCCTTTGTATAAAGACCTTTGATTTTCCATGTTCATCTCATATGTTTTGAGAATGCTCATTAAGGTATGTAGGTCCATTGTGGCAAGGTTGTGCTTCTTCAATCGCACAAATCTTAATGTTGAACTTTTCAGAAGAGATCGGCGGCTTTTTCAACAAGTTGATTGTTGGTCAATGGAGAACCAAGAACTTGACATTCATTAGAGATATCAATCAACTTTTCAAAATAGGTTTTAATATCCTCCGATTCCTTCATCCTTAAACGCTCATACTTACTCACGAGCATGCGCTGCTTCGTTCGAACACTCGAGCTACCTTCACAACGAAGTTTGTAAAGTATCCCAAGATCTCGCGGTAGAGCAATTTTGGATGAGTTTGAACATATAAAGATCAACCCATCCAAAATAGCATTTAGTGCCTTTTCGCCGTTCGCACTATTAGTTTCTTCGAAAGTCCATTCGCCTCGCTTGACCAAAATGTCGCCTTTCCTCGTCCGGTGGAAGATAGGAACAATGTATCCATTTGTAATAGATCTCCATACGCCTAACATCAATGGATTTGATGTGAGAACGTGGCGAATCTTCCAATAAGGATAGTTTGATCCATCTAAAATAGGAAGTCTACCAATATTTGGATTACCCGATCCATAGTTAAGTAAAAGGACCGTAGCACTTATTATGTCGTGTCGGCTCGATACCATTGAAAGGGGATTATCGAACTTAAACTATGGAATAAGTAAAATCAGAAAAAGAAGAGGTAAACTTAAAGATGAAGTAATGTTCCCAAAAATGTTACGTGACACGAATCGAACATTAACAAAAACGCAGAACTAAAACCGAAGTTTAAGATGCAATGAAATAAATCAAGGACACCTAAGATTGTTTTTCATAAGTTATATAATTGTATATAACTTATAGTGGTCTCATGACCAAAAATTTATCAGATAAAAATTATACAATCTTACAAATCCTTGAGAATGAATAGTAATCCAGAAACAAAAGGGATTAAAAGAAGTTAAATCCTAACTTCTAAGCTGAAAAATCTATCTAAAATAGAAGTGAAAAACACCCTATTACAATTGCTTTGAGTTGAAAGAACACTTATAGATCTAAGAAAGCAATTCGTAATTTTGGACAAGTGTAATCACAAAACAGCCGATCGATCCAAATTGTTTGAGGCAATATTTGAGACGCCTCGATCTGAATTTTGTTCTCGCAAAACCGGATATGAAAACCTTGGAGTGAACACTCTATTTATAGGAGAGTCCACCCAGAGGCTCTTGATTCTCGGTGGAGGTTGAGCAGAATAGGGTTGGTTGGAGCTATTCTTTAGCCTTAAATCTCTCACCAGATTTGACTTTGTCTTCCCGAGAACGCTCCTTCCGTTATGCACTCTCGACTCGTCTTGTCACAAGACTATCGTGTTTCCCTTAGCTCCTAACCAAGCCAAACATTCACGTGATAAAATCTTCTCAGCTTCAGAATCTGCTCCGTGAAGATAGGCAACACTTATGCCAGAAATGTCCTCCCAGATGTCACGACATTTGGGATGACATTTTCCTGTTTTTACTTAACACCAAAAAGAGACATGTTACGGAAAATGTTAGGACACAGAACCTAACACTAACAAAATTTAAGAAAATAATTGTAGGAGCATTTCAAGTGAAATAAAATAATTTATTTTATGTCCTTTCCCCCTTCATTTATTTCTTCATCATTACTCTTTTGAGTATGAATACTGTTGCTCACTGTTTGGTTCTCTATTGCAAGAATATTGCCAGTTACCCAGTTGGCCATTTTTTTTTTATGTTCACAAAGTCCCCTTTTCGTTAGTGTGACAACAACTGATCTGAAAATAAAAAGTTATTTGACCAAAGATCCGTCACTATCTCTCTCTATCAACAAATTGAATATTGTTAAAATTAAGAGGGGCGAAATTTAGAAAGAAAATATTAGAAAAAACTTTTTTTATTCATCGTAATATTTTTTTTATATAGAGTTAAAAGTTATTTTTCACTAGTCTAACAAGAAAATTTTATTCTAATAAACTACTTCTTCTGTCCCAAAATACTTGTCACATTACACTTTTTAAAAGTCAAACAATATCAACTTTGATCAATATTTTGAGCTATATTTTTTATCATATTAATATGAAAACAACTATAACTTATAATACTTTTCGTATAGTTTACGAATATATAAATTTTAATTTTAAAATATCGAATTAATATAATTTAATTTAACTTTAAAATTTAGTCAAATTAACTTTTAAAAAGAAAAAAATAACAAGTATTTTGGAACGGATGTAGTACTATAATTATAATTTATAAATATACTTAAACTAAAATTTTACCATAAAACTAATAGAGTTGACACATAACTCAGAAGAATTATATTCGGTTCGAGTGCATCTCGGACATAATGACAGTCAACTTAAATATGTTTAGTTTGTTCATGAAATACTGGATTCGTACAATATACAATGCTGATTGACTATCACAATACATTTTAATCAGAGATTTATGTTTGACGCTCAAGCTACGTAGGATTTTCTTCAACCATTTCAATTCACAAACTGTCATTGTCATTGAACGATATTCCAGCAGACGAGCGAGAGATATTGTGCTGCTTCTTGGTTTTCAATAATACCAATGAATTTCCAAGGGAGATAAACCATCCGGTGAGCGATTTTCAGGTCAACGGACATCCAACCTAGTCTCCATCACACCATTCATACAACTGGATATCACAAACCTTACTTAACGCAATTTCTTGCCCATTATTTTTTCCAAGTATCTTACTATCCGGAGTGCGGCTCTCGAGTGCGCTTTCTTCGGTTGATGCATGAATTGGGGCAAAACATGTGTCACGACCCGAACCCGGGCCCGTGACTGGTGCCTTACCCCGGACACCCTAGTGATACAACATCAGAGAAAACCAGCGGAAATAAAAACTTAAACATACAAATAGATATGGATCAAGATAAAAGAAAAATAGGCCAACCAAAACGATTGCCTTTCTGCATATATATATATATATATAGACATTTGAACAGTTACAATCCTTACAACCCTGCCCACAACAGTGCTACAGACCTCTAAGATTTTTACAACAACTATGACGGGACAGGGCCCCGCCATACCCCTGAATGTACAAGAACCTACTGCACTCGTGGTAACATACCAAAAGATAAGCCTCCAAGGAACGGCTTCCCAACACGCGAAATGTGATCCTAAAAGCGGGGATCGACAATGACAGACTTACCGCAGATGAACGCACTTCAAGGAGGTCGATAACAGTACCAAGTATGTGAAATCAGAATATCAGAATGAAATCATAGTAGTCTATATAAAGCAGAGACATGTGTGATAACCGCACTACAAGATACACATATAACAATTATATCAAGTCGTGGACTCACGCCCAAATCATCACTGCGCGTGGAATTCCTTCCTCATCACGGCATTCATGATATAGCAACACCAAGGAGTATACATGAACACCAGGTCCCACCTGTGTCAATAAAACCGTACGGGGCAAGTATAACTACCAGATCCGACCGTACCAATAATATTGTACAACCATATCACGGCCGACACGCGTGGCGCAATAGCCTCCACTCCTCCTCGCGCCACGTGAATGACGGGGCAAGTGAATCGCCACGCACTGCATCACAACCGTAAGTCACGGCTCCATCCAAACACCGACTCGCGGTCGACACGCGGCAAGTGCACTAGCCTCCACCGCCTCCTCGCGCCACGTAGGCCGACGGCAAATGAATCGCCAGCACCGATCACACCCGTACGTCACGATACGTCGCCGCGAAGCTGGCACGTGGCAAGTGCAATACCCGCTACCAGATTCACCGCGCCACGTCGACGGGGCAGTAAACAAAGCACGCACCCGATCACAACCGTAAGTCACGATACTTCGCCATAACCATAATGGTCACATGTCCACAGAAACCATCAACGGTGTAGACATGCCCATGTAACAATGCTAATGGAAGCATACCCGTGGAATCTCCCGTCACTGCCGGTACGTCCAAGTAAGTTCTCAACAAGTCAACCTACCTCCATCGAGAGACGCGGTAGTATAGAAACACAATTCTTGCACAACAAAGACTATCACCATAAGCATAGGCAAGTTACACAACACCAAACATAGGCAAGTTACACAACAACAAGCATAGACAAGTTATACATAACTCAAGGTACTTTTATGTCATAGTCCGGGTTTTAACCCTAAAGTACTACGTACGTTAAATTCCTTTTGAAGATCCATTTCTTTTACAAAGGTCACCCGATACCCGTAGTATAAAAATAGAGTGACTCACATTTTTAGGTAAACCAAAACACTTTCCTTTTCAACAACATTCTTTTCCCTAAAGTTCCAGTTTGCCTAATTTCAATTACTCAAGTCTCTTTATTTTAGAAAAGTTTCATAGTTCAACGTCTTAATCTCTTTTAAAACAAATGAGTAACATATGTCTTATATGTGAGTAGGTTATTCTTGTTTATAATCAATCTTATTAAGCAGCCATGATCTAGGAAATGTAATATCATTTTGTCTCATCTTAGTTTCTATGCGGATGGAGGTTTCTACTGGTTTTAATAATACTTCATTATTCAATACATTTTCCTTTATTAGCGCTGCAGTGGTTTGTTCGATACTTGTTCTCATTTCCGAAATCAGTAAAACATTATCCCTTTTATCTTCCTTAAGACGTTATACCTAACTTCCCATAAAGCTAGTATAACTCTTAAGCTTTCAAAAACTAAATATTACTCTTCTTTCAAAATGATTCCTTTGAAATACTTCAAGTTCTTTATTATCACATATCAAGTCAGTTATAAGTCAAATCAGTTATCTTTTTTAAAAATCACAAAGCATTTTCTTACCTACATAAAGCTGTTATAACCAACTTCCCATAAAGCCGTTATAACACTTTATGTTTTAAACCAATCAAGTACATTTAACACACGACGCTCACCGCATTACATATTTATACACATATCATGCTAGAAAAGATATGAAGAGGTTCACATACCTCGCGACGATTATCGACTAATAGCAAAACGCTCCAAGTACCTCAAACCGCTTGCCACACCTTAAGCCAAGTAGATCACGCCACACGTAGTACTTCAACCTATAGAGGCCACAAGGCGCGCCTATTAACATCTAGATCTCAACGTAGAATATTCTACGTAAAATTCGAAGACCTCTCCCACCTCCCCGCAAATCGCGTAAATCTCCTCCTTCATCGAGGCCCGCTAATGTGCCAACAACTCCTAGAGTGGGGTCAGACGCCTAATCCGGACGTGTACAATTCTACTTCACGAATGCTACACAAGTCTCATCAGAATACGCCCCACGTAATTACGATTCGCTTTCTTTAAATTCAGCTTAAATCAAAAGACATTGCCGCAAAACTATGTTCGATTATATATATAGTATACTTCAACTATATATTCCTACAACATGTAATTTCCAATTACAATAAGGTCAAGAGTGTTTACCTCGATAAGCCCAAAATTATCCAAGTTTATATGTCGATCCCGAGCAAGGTTTAGCTCCTACTCTAAGGCTCCAACCCGCTCCAAACAACCCTTAGAAGTTCTAACCAACTTCTACCCAAATACTTCAACTATCAAATGAAGATTTCCTTAGGGTTTCGTTTAGTGGCTAAAGGAAAGTATAATAGTATTTTCCAAGCTTTTCAGATAGGTACTGGAAATACTACAAAGGTTTTGGGCTAGAGTATTTTGGCATTCCAACAATACTGAGAGTATTTCTCAACCAAGGAAGGGTGTATTATACGAAACAACTAGGCAAGGGGGTGCCTCTCGGCCAAGCCTCACTCAAGGGGAAGGGTGTGGCGAACTACCACATGAGGAGGAGTATTTGAGACTTGGAAATTGCTCAAGTGTGGATGAAATAACTCTTCAACAAGGGGGGTATTTATAGGTCAAGCAATGGCCAATCAATGGCCAAGATCAATCCAAGTGTAAGGCAAGTGTAGGGCTAGGATTTAACCAAGTACACCTTATCCATCTACCACCAAAATATCACAAAATATCCTACCAACTCCCTTGACCCCAATCGTCCAATTGTCGCCTAATTGTTTCCATGTGAGGTGACACATGTCACCCTCCCGTTGGTCCAAAATGTTTCGTCTCTCCGAAAAATCCGCAAAAATTATAAATGACATAGCCGGAATTTTCCCTTCGCAAGTTTAGTAAAACGTTTCGTCGAAAAACGATTCTTTTCGGCACTTGTGCCCAAATTTCGATCCTTGCCAATCCTTAAGGCTTAAATTATAATACGTACGCCCTCACGTACATACTCTGGAAATACGGGGTATAACAACATGTATACAATAGGACAACTTCGATCGCGTAAAAGTGAGATATATCCAATATGCTGACCAATTGGCCCGGATACCTTATGTCTCTAATTCTTCCACATTTTCATTATTTAGACTAACATATGTCCGGTCTAACTCGCCGATCCAGAGGTTTGATATCCGTGTGTGGTGTACAAACAGATCTGACCGAAACGACGACCGGATCGAAAACCGACCGAACCGACCGGAATGGACCGGACCGGTCCTCGGTCCATCAAAATGGTGGATTCCGGTTTTCCGTCGGTCGTAAAACCGGAATTTTCCGGGACCGAATGGACCTGATTTTTATTTTTATTTTTTAAATTGAATTTCCAATACTGAAATTGACATTCTCGGACGCGGTGCCACGCAATTTTTACGTTGAAATATATTGTACATCGCGAGATATTTAGATTTGAAAATGGGAAAAACGTAACGATTTGGGGGAAAAGAGAAATTGAGGGGCAAGACGGACGTTTTTGGAGAAATGGGCGGAATCAAACCGCTTTTGCAGTTTGGCCACCCCCGTATCGAAAAAATACGCGAAATCAATTTTTTTTTAGGTAAAACGGACGTCCGAGCGCAAAGTTATGACCGTATAAAGTTTGATCAATTTACAACCTATATTTGATATGTGAATACGCCCGCCAAGTGGGAGGGGGCCGGGTGTCCTGGAGGGTGGTGTGGGGGATGGGGCAAATCATTCGGTCCGAGTAACTGTAATTTGGCCTTGGTCCGTCCGTTTAACCTTCAGGCACCCTAGTTTCGTGAATGTCCAAATTCCAAATAGAAAATAGAAAATAGAAAATATAAATGTGGTGTGTAACTTTAATTAATGAGTAGTTCAAGAGTTCAGATACGAACCAAGTACATTTGGTGATTTTCTTTAAGTTAGTCATATTAATGAAATAAAGTTTATTGAAGGATAAGGAAAAAAACAAACATATTTAATGAGATTGATAAACGAACACATTCTTAAAAATTTATAATTTATAAATTGCATTTAAAAAAAAAAAACGGTCCAACCGGTCTAAATGACCGACCGGAATTTTCCTGGCCTCGTCCAAAATTTCGATTCTGCCCGGCCCATTCGGCTCGGCCCTGGCCCTGCTTCGACCAGTGAACACCCTAACGGTGTTCGAATTTCTTTTATTCGAGCTTTGTTTGCACCAACATTATTTGTATGTTCTTCTTCGAAAACACGTTGATTCATTTTGTCATTTGCTTCATCCGAGATTGCTTCTATGTTGTCGACTAAATTACATATTTCTACGGCAAAAAAGAAGTTAGTCTCATAGAAGTCCATATCTCTTGAGATTAAATATCATCATTTTATATGTCATACAACAACCTTTCAGTCCGTAGGGGTATCCCAAAAAGATACACATACGACTCCGACTTTCAAATCTTGTTTTTCCGTTTGTGTGTGCATAACATAGTGACCCTAGCACCCTTAAGTGATCATAATGAGGCGTCTCCTCATATAAAATTTCATAGCGGGTTTTCCCATTCAAAATTGAAGATAATGTTCTATTGATCAAGTATCCTGCAGTCAAACACATTCTCCCTAGAATTTAATCAGAAGATGACCTTGAAACCTCAATGCTCGCGCCACATTAAGAATGTGATTGTGTTTTCTCTCGACTCGTCCATTCTGCTGAGGTGTCCTTGTGCAAGATGTTTAAAATATAATTACATTTTCGAATAAGTAAGTATTCATACACGTGAACTCAATTCTGTTATCACTTCTAACTATCTTCACCCTTTTTCCGAACTGCCCTTCCACAAGAGCGAATAAATTCTTCAAGGTTTGAGACACTTCTTTATTATCAACTAAAAGAAAGATCCACACGGCTCATGAACGATCATCCACAATAGTAAAAAAATATGAAGCACCACAAGATGAAGGGGTCCTATATGGTCACCATAAATCACAATGGATCATCTCAAAAGTATCTGAAGCAATATTCTCACTTAAAGAAAAACAATTCTCATTTGCTTTGCTCGTTGACATACATCACATTCTCTATCCAATCTATCACCGTTCTCTTTTAAGCCTAATGTCGTAATAGACTTTGTTAGTTGTGCTAAAGGATGACCTAATCGTTTGTGCCAAAATTCGAACCAATCAATTGCCTTTGCCTTCATTGCCCGTATCAGTGGCACATTCCGAAAATAGTAAAGTCCACTTCGACACTTACCTTTTCCAATCAGCTCTCTCGTGATGAAGTTCAGTATAGCACACATAATTCTATTAAATGCCACATCACAATCTAAATAATCAACTAGTTGTGACACATAAATTAAATTGCATATCAAATCCAGAACATAAAGAACATTCTTCAACCATATTATGTCATTCAGGCTGGTTGTTCCTTATTTTGTAGTCACCGAACTACTTCTATTCGGAAGTCCAACCGGACACTCAGGAATGTCCCGTTGATCGCTCAGTTTCTCCGAATTACCTGTCACGTGATTGGTAGCTCCGGGGTCAATAATCCAGGATGATATTCGATTTTACCATTCATATTTATTCCTTGCGAATTCAACCCGTGAATCACCATTCGAATCTCCTCACTAAGATTATGAGGTCCTATCCCGCATGTGTTCATCAGTTCTATGTCCACCTGTGTATTCTTGACAACAACGGCGTTTGCTCGATGGTTGCCTCTTCTGCGACCATATCCCGCGTCTCTTATCTGTTGTTGTTGTTGTCTTCGTCTTCCTCCTTCAAAATTTTTACTTGGTGAGATTTCATTGAGTATGTTATTGTTGTTGAGTACAAATGAATTTGGGGTGGCAACGCTGCATCCCGTCTCTAATTAGAATGACCTTTTTCCTTTGCCACTGTTAGAAAATGTAATGTCTACATCAACTGTATAAATTAAGCTTATCTTTCCATTCGCTGCCTCATCATGCCGCTACTTTTGTTTTAGATGTCGGGGCATTGAAAAGGAAGGATGCTTCAGAGGGGAAAGGGGAAAGGTCATGACAAGATACCGTCTGTGATCTATAAATTTTCGATTAAGAAACTGTATTCACATTTTGTGGCTAATCTTCGCTCTTTAAATTTTTCAAATTTAACTGAAATATCTTACTAGTAATTAACGAAAAGGAAATCATAGGCACAATATTCTTTAACTTGTTGAGTCTATTTTCTCTCTATTTCAACACATAGTCAATCTTTTGTTGAACTCGTGTCTAATCAAACAATGGTATATGAAATGATACAAATGAAAATGTTAAGTAATGTTCAAGTCAAATAGATTTATGTAAAAAAGAGCAAAAAAGCATGTACTATAATGTTATTGAATAGGAATACTGGTAAGGATGAATTTACAATATTAGTTACGGGTTCATTTGAATCCAGTAACTCTTATTATTGTATACATATCGATTAACTTGAGGTTGATGTAATTTTTAACTTCTAAATTTTAAATCGCCTCTAAGCCACGGGATACAAATAATTCTTTTTCACAAAATTACTATGAATGTGGGTCCGAGCATAGGGGTCGTACCTCATTGAAGTGGGTGCCAATTAAATGGCAAAAAATTGAATGAAAAGAGGAGGTAGAGGTTCTGAATTTGCAAACCTGAAATTGTATTGAATTGTAGTTTTTGGAGGGGAGGAATATGACAAAATTCACATGTTCCTTTTACTAGAAGTCTAATTGAGTAGTTGTGTCAAAGGGACTTTCCATTTTCATGTGTAAGACCAATATGGCATTTTGCCCTTTCAGCCTGCCTTGTTATTGACAATACTATGTACTTTTCTTGGTTCTTTTGTGCTCCCTCTGCATTTGCCACGTGACTTGTTTGTAGGGGTTTACGTCGAGTTCGTACACACAACGGAATTTGAAATTTTATATTTCAAATTTGACGACGGTCGAACTGCAGTATGATATGTAATGTAAAATATAAATACAAAGTAAATGTAAAACTTCGAACGAAGACTTACATTTTGGAAACAGTCAGCCAAACAGTTGAATCTTCAATCTTTATGTAGTCCGAGGATGCGCACGCAAACGTCTCTCGATTTGTAAGTTCAGAGAACTGTGATGTAATTTGATAAGTCAGGAATGCTAGGAATTCTGACAGAGTTTAGAAGAGATTGATCTCTTTTAGGTTTTGGTGTGTTGAAATGAGAAGAGAAGCCTCCTATTTATAGGATAAAATAAGAGCTCGCGGTTTCAAGAGGTCGTGCCCAGCAGAATGAATCGGCGCACTGATCGCCAGTGCCACGCCCCGCACCGCGGTCCTGAATCAAGGCACCGTGGTTCCGTCCTATTTTCTGCCCACTTTCCCATTTTAATGTCCCGGTCATCAACCGAACATTTAGGTATCTCCTTCTAATTGCATCCTTCAATCGACAGAACATTTGACTTAGTGTTACCCTTCAGGCCTTTACATATCGTCACTAATTACATTAGGATCTTCACGGAACTCCTAGACTGCGCCGGAAGACGAACCCAATATGTAAAATTTAGCTACACAAAATATGTGCCTATATATGAGAAGATAAAATCTCTTCATTCATGACATACTCAATCAAGCTTAGGATTTGTCAAGTGTCTATCCAAATGGCTTGATTATTATAACTTATCTATATTAGTTGACAACAGGACCATGTCACAGACACGTCCATTGCATTGGCCAATGACTTAGTCAACCCAATATCATATGAGTACCTCTCTTTATAGTCGAGTTTCTTAAAGCCTCTTAGCGGGAAAATTCTTTAACCCGGGCATCAATAAATTCTTCGCTAAAATAGACGTTTCTCCTTGTTCCTGTTCCTAACTCCTCCCGTGTTCACTCGAATATAAATTCAGGAATGAATCCTTTCTTGGCTCACATACCACCTTTAATCTACTTCGTAATGCACCCAAAATAAGTCGCGTCTATACCTATAAGACATTTGAGCTTAGGACAGGATCAAGGTATATTACTCCGTAAACAAGATGATATTGACCTCAAGTCTAAGGACTTTTATCTCCCACACGCCGATGACATTATAGACACATAACAAAACAGTACACCAGCAGGGCGTACCAATACTTCAACAAGTATTCATGTGTCCATCACGAGTTACCATCACTCGTAGCAAGTGACACATACTACATCCTTTAAGAATATGATGCATACCACATGTCGACGTATCGCATATCATCGATATCCCAATTTCGTTGATCATTAGTCGAGGTAATTTAAGAGTTACGTTATAACATTAATTCTCACATCATTAATAAACACGTAACCTCTAGGGATGCATTTATAGAATATTATAAACAATCAACTAATAATTCAACAAATGCAAATTGTCATAATATTAATCATCATTAATATAAATACGAATGTGTATAAAGTACATTGTGTCATAATACATATTGTCTCTAGGACATACATATACTTTCAATCTCTCACTTGGACTAGAGCCAATCGCCAACATATCTAATACCCATGTTCTCAAAATGACCATTATGCTTCACCAAGCTTAATGGTTTAGTAAACGGGTCTGCCAGATTATTGTATGTGAAAATATAGTCTATCTTGATATCTTCAGCTTCCACAATCTCTCTCAGGATGTGGTACTTCCTTAGTACATGCTTGTTTCTGTTTGTTGATCTTGGTTCATTTGCTTGTGCAATCGCACCAGTGTTGTCGCAATAAATAGTTATTGGACAACTAGCACTCGGAACAACCTCTAGTTCCTTCAGGAACTCAAAAATCGCGACAGTTTCCTTAGCAGCTTCCGATCCAGCAATGTACTCCGCTTCAGTAGTCGAGTCTGCTGTAGTAGCATGTTTGGAACTTTTTTCCAGCTCACTGCTCCTCCGTTGAAAATGAACGTGTAACCAGACTGAGATTTGAAATCATCAACATCTGTCTGAAAACTAGCATCGATATATCTAGTGACAACCATCTCATCAACTCCACCATAGACTAAGAAGTAATCTTTAGTACGCCTGAGGTACTTGAGAATACTCTTGACTGCTTTCCAGTGTTCCTCGACAGGATTATGCTGGACTTGCAAGTCATACTAAGTGCAAATGCCACATCTGGCCTAGTACATGTCATGGCATACATGATTGATCCTATAGCCGAAGCATATGGAATCCTCTTCATGCGCTCAAGTTCAATAACATTAGAAGGGAAGCCCTTCTTCGATAACTTGATGCCTTGATCCATCGGAAGACCGCCTTACTTGGAATTCTTCATTGAAAAACGTTTAAGCACTTTGTCTATGTAGACTGATTGTGACAACCCCAACAATCTATTATGTCTATCTCTGTAGATCCTAATTCCCAGAATGTAGCAGACTTCACCTAAATCCTTCATCACGGCGTCTGACAACCAACTTGATCGATCGCATGAGAGTCTTATTATCTCCCACTATCAATATGTCATCAACATATATATTAATGAAGACAATACTCTAATCCTTGCGTTTGGAATAAACACAAGGATCCTCTTTACTTCTAACGAAATCAAAAGATTTGATAACATTGTCAAAGTAAATGTTCCAACTCCTAGAGGCTTGCTTAAGCCCATAAATGGACTTCTGTAGCCTGCACACAACATTTGGTCTGGACTCACACGAAAAACCCTCGGGTTGTTTCATATACACTTCCTCAATTAGATTACCATTGAGGAATGCAGTTTTAACGTCCATCTGCCAAATGTCATAATCATAATGTGCAGCTATTGCAAGTAAAATCCGAATAGACTTTATCTTAGCCACCTGTGAAAAGGTTTCATCATAATCCACAGTAGGACGTTGAGTAAAACCTTTAGCCACAAGTCTAGCTTTATAAGTCTGAACCTTGCCAGATGCATCAATCTTCTTCTTGAAGACCCATTTGCATCCTATGAGTTTAACCTCATTTGGCAAATCAACCAAGTTCCACACCTGATTGATATACATAGATTCCATTTCGGATTTCATGGCTTCTTGCCATCTCTTCGAATCAATGTCTAGCATTACTTCGCTGTAGGTTCTAGGATCGTCATCATTTGGAATATCTAGCTCATTCTGTGTTTCCACAAGTAGATTTAGTCTTTTCGGAGGACGATGAGATCTAGTAGACCTACGAAGTTGATTATCTTGTGGTTCGCCATAAGTATGTTCGATCTGAGTAGGTTCTCGCTACCGTCGAACCACCAACATTAGAGCTTTCAGGAATATCATTTTCATGTCTTCTCCTGAATGGGAGAAAATGCAACTGGTGCACTTGCTCCCAAGGTCTGTGCCGGAAGATCTTGTATTTCTGCATTACTCCTCGTAGCACTCCCACTGGCCGAAGGGGGTACCCTAAATACCAATCTTCACCAGAAGCTCCCACTGAATTCTTGCCTTCATCATCGGACAATGATTCAACCTCTTTGTTACCTTGTTTTTGAATTTCTTCAAGTTTTATCTCTGTGAAACTTTCATTCTTGTAGACATATTCATCTTCAAGGAAATTTGCGTTCCTAGAAACAAATATCTTATGTTCTCCAGGAAGATAGAAATAGTATCCCTTAGTTTCCTTCGGATACCCAACAAAGTAACATTTCTCACTTTTAGATTCCAACTTATCAGTGATCAACTTCTTGACATATGCAGACACCCCGTGGCCTCATGTGTCTAAGTGATGGCTTTTTGCCACACCATACCTCATATGGTGTCTTTTCGACTGATTTAGATGGAACTCTGTTTAGAACATATATTGAGGTCAAAATAGCGTATCCCCAAAGGTATGTTGGAAGAGCTGAAAAGTTCATCATGGAATGAACCATATCAAGTAAGGTTCGGTTTCTCCTCTCGGCAACACCATTCATCTGTGGTGTTCCAGGAGGTGTCCATTCGGAATGAACTCCATGAAGCTTTAAGTAGTCAAGAAATTCTTTGCTTAAGTATTCACCTCCACGATCAGATCGGAGAGTCTTGATACTCTTTGAGAGCTGTTTCTAAACTTCACACTTAAACTCCTTAAACTTCTCAAAAGCCTCGGATTTGTGTCTCATAATATACACATATCCAAACCTTGATAAGTCATATGTGAAAGTGATGAAGTAAGAGAAACCCTCTCTAGCTTGAGTCGAAAATGGTCCACATACGTCCGTATGTACCAACTCAAGCACCTCCTTGACACGGATCCCTTTTCCAAAAAGGGGTTTAATGGGCATCCCTTCAAACATGATTCACAGTTACCATAAGATTGTAAGTCAAATGGTTCGAGGTAATTTAATTTACTCAACCGTTCTATCCTTGTTTGATTGATATGACCAAGTCTGCAATGCCATAAGTAGGTAGAATTCTTTCATTTAACTTAGCCCTTTTATTTTGTACATTGAAAATTTCTCTGTGGCAGTTTAATGTATACAATCCATTCACAAAAGGCACAATTCCATACACAACACTGTCTAAAGTCAAAACCATATTGCCATTAGATGTGTTTAAGGAAAAACCCTCTGAATCAAGTATAGGAATGAAAATAATATTCCTTGTCAAAGAAGGAACATAAAAATAATTGTTCAACATTAAAATTTTGCCAAAAGGTAAATCTATCGTATAAGTTCCCACGCGCTCAACAGCAACTCGCGCTCCATTTCCGACGCGCAGTTCCACCTCGCGAGGCCCGACCTTCTTGCTATCATTTAGCCCCTGCACATTTGTACAAATGTGTGAGCCACAAGCGGTATCAAGTACCCAGGAATGAGAATCATTTATAGATATATTAATTTCAATTACAAACATACCTTGCACATTAGCACCTGGTGCCATTCCTCCGCCTGGAGCAGTGCAATCTTTTCTCCAATGCCCCTTCCTATTGCAATTCATGCAAATATCTGATGCCGGCAGTTTCTTCTTCTTCGCCCCTCCCATGGGCTTCATTGCTGCTGCCGAGCAACAACTTTGCCCTTCGCCTTATGTTGTCCCTTACCTTTCGATTTGGGGCGACTAGAGGAGCCAACCATTAGTATAGACTTGGTCTTAGAGGTCGAAGATTCAAAAGTTTTCAACATATTATGTAACTCCGGCAATGTCGTTTTAGTCCCGTTCATATTATAATTAACAATGAAACTCTCAACGACTTAGGAAGTCAGTGCAAGATGAGGGTGGTGGCGACTCTGTCATGAAACCTTATGTCTATAGAAGCTAACCTCTCAATCAACTCAATCATCCTCAACACATGAGGTGAAAATTGGCCCCCTTCATTTAGCCTACACTTAGAAAAGTTCTATGAGTAGGTCATACTCAATTGTCTGACTCTGCGAATCATAAAGATTCTTTAAATGGGCTAACATTTCGTTGGGCCCCATAGTTTCATGCTGTCTTTGAAATGTATGAGACATAGAAGACAACATCAAGCATTGAGCAGAGATGACATCCTTATAATGTTTCTTGTAAGCAACCTGGTCAAAAGTTGCATACTCTGGAGAGTCCTCCGTTGGAGCGGTTGGGAATACCTTGTCTAATGTATACTCAATTTCTTCATGTCTTAGAATAATTCTAACATTTCTTAGCCAGTCAATGAAGTTGATTCCGGGAGTCTGTTTGACTCCATGAGCATTTTCAACGAAAAGTTTGACATTTCTGAAGATCTTAAGATAATAGACAAAACAGGAAAATGCAATCAAAATCTACTCTCCTAAATTATACACATTCATAATAAACTAATTTAGCATGACCTTTTTGTTTAATTAGTTCCCACTATTTTGCATACTTCTACGACCCCAAGGTAGAATACAGACCTAAATCAACATAAGGTCATAGTGGGCCAAGATTCAAATATATGTTATATTCGTGTTTGCTTTGGTTGATAACTTCAATAGCACACTTTGGTAGGTCCTCAACCAATTGTAAAACAACTCTACAACTATTGGTTTGATTAACTATCTTTCATTTTAATCTTACGTCTTTAGACTAGTCCGACACTTTGGCGCCAAGATTCATCTAAACAAGCCAACCCCATTACACAAATGCGTTTAAATGCCTAAGTAAATTTAGCCTTTGCAAGCGAACACTTTGATGTAAATACCTACAAAAGTTTATTATCTACTTTCATTTTAACACATCTATGAAAGGGCATTGGTCCTCTTAGACTTAGAACAAATGCTTTGGCATAAATACCTTTATCGCCGAAAAGGACTTAGCACCCTAACAATTATAATGGAGGACGCGTTATAATTAGACTTGTATTTAATGTTTGGGGAACATTTTTAGTTTTCGGGGATTCATTCAAGATCAACAATCAAGTCATACATCATATGACATCCTATCATGCAGTTTCTAAACACAATTAGATGGGAAACCATCAAACCCAATAGACATGATAAAAGATGAGTTTAATCACATACTGGGCGCCGTCTACCCAGACAGTTACAACGGTTATTTGAAATTAAACAATTACAGGACGCCGCCTACCCAGACAATAATTGCGGACGCTATGCTAATAATTTAAATGCATAACATTTAATCACTCAACACATCTGTATATTATTCAATAATATACTATTAATGATAACTATGAGTCTATTTGTGTAAACTCTATAAACTATGTAAATGTCAAACAGTCCCTAAATATTTTCTGATTTTAAAATCCTGATTTTTGGGAATTCTATAAATTTTCAGAATTTACACTTTAGTCTCTTAAGAATTTAAAATTCAATTCTGAACCCTTATAAATTCATAAAAATGCAATTCTAAACTTCAGAAAATATTTTCAAACTTCTGGGAACTGTTTGCAATTTCCAGAACCTAAAATCAACTTTTAGAAAACTTTCTTTTAATTAAGATTTGCCCGAAAGGACCAAATATGTTCGATTCAAAACTTTATTTTCAGAAACTGAAACTTCTAAAACTTCAGATTTAGAATCTGAAACTTTTAAGTGTCTGTTTCTGATTTTCGTTTTTTTTAATAAAATTCGTCGATGGCACCGCGGTGCCTTCGAGGCAGTAAGTCATTGGTTCTGCAAAACCAATTTGCACCGCAGTTCCTAATATAAGGCACTGCGGTTCTGTAATTACCGTCACAGGCACCGGTCATAACAGGTGGCACAGCGGTGTCTCGAAGGCAGTGAGTCCGAAAAATTAATTTTAAGTTTCTGGATGAACAGCACCGCGGCTCCCATGAACAGGACCGCGTGCTCGCTTCATCTAGCAAAGACCGCTGTTCCAATTTTGGAATCCCGACGCCGCCACAAAACCCTAGCAGGCACCGCGGTGCTCCATCATGGAACCGCGGTGCCTCTCCTCCAGAATCACAAAATCCGAAATTTGCGAACCCCTAAAACTGGTTTAGGGCAAGATCTTTCAGATATATCACTTGTATTACCATCACATTAAAACAACATGTTCATCGATCATCAAATCTAATTTTCTTCTCGTTCTTCGTTTCAATGCACCATGCTTTAAGCCGGATAACGCATTTCAACTTAGAAGAGTTATATATTGGATTGACTTGTTCAAATACATAATTGCATTAACAGATCTGGTCACAAGGACCATGTGTTCTAAAGGTTTAGGATTTTAAAGCTTTTAAATACATAAAACATAGATCTAAACAAATCCTAACTCATATTATCAGTAATATCATTACAAATCATACGAAACAACCCAGGCTCTGATACCACTGTAGGTGTTTACGTCGGGTTCGTACCCGCAGCGAAATTTGAAATTTTATATTTCAAACCCGACGACGGTCGAACTGCAGTATGATATGCAATGTAAAATATAAACACAAAGTAAATGTAAAACTTCGAACGAAGACTTACATTTTGGAAGCAGCCAGTCAAGCAGTTGAATCTTCAATCTTTGTGTAGTCTGAGGGCGCGCACGCAAACGTCCTTCGATTTGTAAGTTCAGAGAACTGTGATGTAATTTGCTAAGTCAGGAATGCTAGGAATTCTGACAGAGCTTTAGAAGAGATTGACCTCTTTTAGGTTTTTGTTTGTTGAAATGAGAAGAGGAGCCTCGGACTGCCAGGCCACGTCCTGGCACCGCGGTCCTGAATCAAGGCACCGCGGTTCCGTCCTATTTTCTGCCCACTTTCCCATTTTAATGTCCCGGTCAGCAACCGAACATTTAGGTATCTCCTTCTAATTACATCCTTCAATCGACGGAATATTTGACTTAGTGTTATCCTTCAGGCCTTTACATATCGTCACTAATTACATTAGAATCTTCACAGAACTCCTAGACTGCGCCGGAAGACGAACCCAATATGTAAAGTTTAGCTACACAAAATATGTGAACTGAACCTATATGTGAGAAGATTAAAATCCCTTCATTCATGACATGCTCAATCAAGCTTAGGATTTGTCAAGTGTCTATCCAAATGGCTTGATTATTATAATTCATCTATATTAGTTGACAACAGGACCATGTCACATACACGTCCATTGCATTGACCAATGACTTAGTCAACCCAATACCATATGAGTACCTCTCTTTATAGTCGAGTTTCTTAAAGCCCCTTAGCGGGAAAATTCTTTAACCCGGGCATCAATAAATTCTTCGCTAAAATAGACGCTTCTCCTTGTTCCTGTTCCTAACTCCTCCCGTGTTCACTCGAATATAAATTCAAGGAATGAATCCTTTCTTGGCTCACATACCACCTTTAATCTACTTCGTAATGCACCCAAGATAAACCGCGTCTCAACCTATAAGGCATTTGAGCTTATGACATGATCAAGGTACATTACTCCGTAAACAAGATGATATTGACCTCAAGTCTAAGGACTTTTATCTCTCACAAGCCGATGACATTATAGACACATAACAAAACAGTACATCAGCAGGGCGTACCAATACTTCAACAAGTATCCATGTGTCCATCACGAGTTTCCATAACTCATAGCAAGTGAGACATACTACATCCCTTAAGAATATGATGCAGACCACATGTCGACGTATCGCATATCATCGATATCCTAATTTCGATGATCATTAGTCGAGGTAATTTAAGAGTTACGTTATAACATTAATTCTTACATCATTAATAAACACGTAACCTCTAGGGATGCATTTATAGAATATTATAAACAATCAACTTATAATTCAACAAATGCAAATTGCCATAATATTAATCGTTATTAATATAAATACGAACGTGTATAAAGTACATTGTGTCCTAATACAGATTGTCTCTAGGACATACATATACTTTCATTATTAAAATAATGTAGAACACTTTCTTGCAGAATAGACTTTCAACGTTGAAGTACAAAGACCATTAACATCTTTTTGGATTCTCATGTGGTGCTTGATATTTATTTTGAGATCGGGCTAATTAGGCTTCGCTTTAATAAGTCTTACTTGAGAGATAATATCTATAGTTAATGATGGAGAAGTACTTACCAACTAGTTCAAACTTGAGATCAATGGTTAATAATGGAGGAGTACTTACCAACTAGTTCAAACTTGAGATCAATGGTTAATAATGGAGGAGTACTTATTACTCAATCACGATCTTTGGTCATGATCATAAACATTTTTTGTTTTCACACGATGTTAGCTATTCGTTTTGAGATCCGACTAATTAGGATTCACCGTTAGAAAATTTCACTTTGAATGATAAAGTGCCCCCTATCAAAGACAATTCGCTCTAACCTGAGACCTATATTTTATGATGGAGGAATACTTATCACTATACTACAATCTTTAGTCATGATTATAAATATTTTTGGTTTTTCAGTCGATGTCCGATATTCGTTTGAAGACACGACTAATCAGTATTTGCATTAGGAAATCTCACTTTGAAGGATAAAATGCACCATATCAAAGACTATTCGCTCGAACCTGAAACTTACAACTAATTAATGATGGAAGAGTAGTGATCACTTCATCGTAACCTTTGGCGTGACCTTGACCATGAACATTATCAGAACACTAGTCTATACTCTATAGGACTATAAAATAAGTCCAGGATAGCCCAATGACAATAATTGAAAATGATTTTTTTTTTTACTTGAATGGGTTCTTGAGGAAAATATTGAACTATATGAGGGAAGCTATCCTAGTAATATCGCGGACCGTACTATTACCGGAAAGTAAGATAATAAAAAAAATAGGGCTCTTCACAATATCAGAATTTTGCTATATATACATGAATGGCGGAACCATGATAGAGAGAAAGAACGCATGCATGGAGATTCTGTCTGTCGGAGGTTCGAGAATCTATGAAAGGACATCTAAAGCTAAGGTTACGAAGTAAAGGAAGTCCATTACTGAGAGAAGTGGTGATCTCGTCTTACTACTGGAGAGATAAGCTTCCGACCATCTTTTCCAAACAGATAATGAGCGATCACCAAAGAACGAACACTAACCGAAAGCTCGAATAAGTACCTATCCCTTACGGGAATCGAACCCGTGTCTTCGACATGATACCCCGGGGTGATCATCACCACCTGCTCGCGGGATTTCTAATAGGAGAAATTCAAGGATTAGTTAACACTACCTCAGATCCAAAAGGAAAGGAAGGAGAATAAGGGAAGATGCCAAGCCTGATTTGCCTAAACAGGTGAATGAGTACTGCAGGTTCACTCCAGAGACAATGAGTTCGAGCTTTTTCGACACGAATCAAGGGCTGAGGAGCAAAATATGAAGGGGGGGCTAAGGGCGTAGCAAACCAAACAAAAGAGGCTCGAGAGACCTTACCTTAGTAGACCTCTTTTACTAGCATCAGTGGCTATATCACGGATTTCAAATAATGATACTGATTCAGCAAAACTCAATAATTTTGATTCAAATTCTATATTTATGTTAAGAAATTAAGCTAATATGTATAATTAATATATTTTGAACCTAATAAACAAAAAGAATTACTATTTAAAATACATAAATTTAAAATTGTGAATCCACCTTTGAATTATGCATCATTCGTGAACATTAAAAGAGACATAAAAACGAAATTCAAGTGAATACATGTGGAGTATTCTAAGCGATAACCCTTCATTTTAGAGGAAATATAAGGAGATGAACAGAAAGATCATGAGAAATTATAGGCCCAATGTTATGGCTGGCCTTCAAATTGCTTCTCCTGGTCCAATATGGAGCAAAACGATACTTTTTTGGGCTCTCTCTCAGTCTCAACTCTCACGTATCCATCAAATGGCCGGTAAATTAACAAATATCCACTTTTTAGTTTTTGTATTTGAAAATAGTTATTTAAATTTAAAATTTCACAAGTGAAATTCTATAGTCATTAATCATCACTAGCTAATATTTATACTTATTGTCACCAACTATGATTATCATAACAACGATCAATCACTACCGATTACATTATTATCTACCACTATATGTCGCCTATTATTAGCATTATTTTCCACTATCATCACTATCATTCATCACAATATCAGTCGTTATCACCATCAATTATCAAACTCATTTACTCTGTAATTTAGATAAAAGTAAAATTGTGATGCTAGGATCTATTATTAACCACGACTCTCAGCCGCCATCAGTACGAGCCACTATCCACAACAAACACCATCCTCAATCGGTACTCACAAGTCACAAGTACGAGCGCCAACTATCATCACCATCAATTATCATATAATTTATTTAAAATATTTTATTCATTCAGTATTATATTAATTTATATTTATTATAATTTTTAATTAAAAAATATTTTATGAGAAAACAAACCACCTTAATTATTTAGTATTTAATCTTGATACACACAAGGACACAAATCGATAAAACCTGCTAAGTTCCTATTCAACTCAACCAAATCTCTTACTTACAATATACTTCTTTTTTTAATTCCTCTATTTTTCCATCTCACATAATTACTAAATCTCCAATTTGCTTATTTCAATTAAATATGAAGATTGTTCGTAGAGACCTTGTTCCTGATGGTCCTGGTAGCGTCAAGGTAGTAATTTTTTTTCGTTTCAATTTTGATAACCCAGAAAAATAAAACAATCAAATTAATCTGGGTATTTTTTTTTACAAGAATTTCATTTATTTTTTGCATTATTATATAGATAATTCCAGAAGAAGGTGATGATTTATGGATTGCCTATAATCTGATAGCTGAAGGTGATACTGTCTTAGCTGTTACTGTGAGGTACTATTACAATTTTCAATACTCCCTCTGTCTCAAATTAGTTGTGCTTTTTTGGTTATAATGTTTTTCTATTAAATATTTACTCTATTTATGTAGATTAATGGTTAAAGGGTAAAATGGAGAAAAATTGATTTCAAGACACATAATTTGAGATGGAGGGAGTAGACGGACTTTCTTTTTTTAGTCAGTCCCAATTTTTTTTCTATATTTAGTAACGATCCAACTTTAAATGTACCTTTATACCCTTAATAAAATGATTTCTAGCCACACAATTTTGTACGAGTTGTTTTAAACTACAAATTTCAAAAGTTTTCTTTTATTTCTTAAACTTTGTGACAAGTTGATGGTACAAATACCTTCATGTAAAATGGGACGGAGAGAGTACTATTTTGCTCAATTTCAGTACAATTTTGCTCAGTTTCAGTACTATTTTACTAAATTTTAATACATGAGGTATTGCAATGTTATTAGTGAGGTATTAGTATTTTTTGGGGATAAATAAGTAATTTTTATTCGTGTGAACGGGGAATTTAACGAATATAAGATGTATAAAAAAAAGGTAGAGAATTTGTACAAAAGCATGATTTTTTTCTATAAGAAGAACCCTGTTTATATTACTAATTGGTTTCTCATAGGTGCTAATACAAATTTATTAAAAAATGCTTGACCTTTTATAATTTGATCATGAAAGGTGGAATTTTTATGTGGAATGAACTCCTGAATATGGGGTATTACAATGTTACTGTGAGGTCTTAGTAATTTTTGGGGATAAATAATTAATTTTATTTGTGTGAACGACAAATATCAAAAGGTAGAGAATTTGTATAGGAACATAGATTTCTATAAGAAGCGTATAGACTAATTGGTGTCCCATAAGTGCTACAAGAATTTACTAAATATGCTAGTGTCTTGCCATTCTATAATTTGATCATGAAAGATGAAATCTTTATGTTGCATGAACTCCTAAATAAGGGCGTCGCTTGTTAATTAGGTCCAAATTCAGTTCATTCGAAATCTTGGAGCTTCTCACTTTGTTTTCCAATACAGTGTTGATTCTATATACAGATGTACATACACTTGTTATTTCTATGCGTTCCTGCTGTGTTGATTAAAAGGATCATGTAAATGATTTTTTTGATAAACTTATTAATTGCTCTCGTTTTCCAAATGTCTAATCTTTGCATCAATTTTGTTGTTTTATTCGTTAACTAGCTAATTCTTGAATAGCGTTATCTTATCTTGAAACTGTAGTGTTCTGTGATTTGCGAAAGTAACCTATAGATAATTAGACTCTAATGCGAGTTGTACTATATTCTTAGTTAAATTTGTGTAAGTTGTCTAAATTGGCCCGAGATGAGTTTAAATGGAGTAACATGGTCAGTGAGGATTCATATAGCCAACCCCAACTTATTTGGGACCGAGGTGTTGTTGTTATTGTTGTATTGAAATTGCGAATGACAATGTAATTAGAATGAAAATGGATTTTGGGGATATTGTGAGCTTTTACTGATTGCTCAGGTTGATAATAGTATAGTTATTTATGTTGCTTAAAGCTTATAATGAAGACTCACTTTTTAATATTGAGAGCAACTGTCTTTTGCAAATTATGCTATGTGGCTCTTTGTTGACTGTTCACAACACAACCTACTGGAAACTGGTTGATTATTGCTTGTAATTTCTTGTAGGAAGGTCCTAAGGGAAGCTGCTTCCGGAGGAAGAGATGCTGAACGAGTGAAACTGAAATTGGAAATTAAAGTTGAGGTAAGGAAATATTTAGACATCCAGCTTCATTCACCTGTGAAAGGAAATATAACATTCTTGTTGACTGTTTAATTCATCTTATAGTGTTAGTTCTGAATGCGAGTAAAGTAAATTAGTGGATTGCATCTGTCACAAAGCTGGGGGAGGATGGTTTGATGCAAAACTTACCCCCTGTCAAGAAAATGGATCTTATGCCTACTCAATCCAAAAAAATTAGCTCATGAGGTGAGGATTTCCCAAGACCATATAAAAAAAATCCATCCACACCGATGTGGGATACAACCTCCCCTCTTTCCATGCCACACACGCCGAGGACTGGACATCTGGAACTTAGACAATGTAACTCGGGGGCCCAACATCAAGTAAACCAAGATTTATGATACGCCTGGTTCTGTGTTAAATATGGACCTCGGGCCTAATTCAACCCCAAAAGTACCAAAAGCTAGCTTATGAGGTGAGGATTGCCCAAGATCAACTAAGGAGACCAAGTCCCCCATCCACTACTGATGTTGGAATCTAACACCCCATGCATGCTCAGGCCTGCCAACTGTGTGTGGACAATATAATATTGGGATCCAACATTGGGTAAACCGAGAATTGGAATGTCTCTTGAAGTGAGGATTGCCCAAGAGGCCAACACCATTCCATATAAGTAAGCCCATCCCATACTGATGTGGGATACTAACACCCTCTTCTACAGTTGTAGAGATAGGGATTTGGTTAGGGATGCCAATCGGGGCGGGCCAGGGCAGGGCAAACTTGTAATGGGGCAGGGCAAAATTTGATTTATGAAAATTTTAAATGGGGCAGGGCAGTTGGCAGGTCAGCCCAGTCCATTTGTAATTTTCCCCCATCATATGTGTTACTTCTAGCAGTGTATGGTTGTTTCATAGTCCAGTACCGTATAAAGGAAACTTCCATTTGGGCTTTACTGGACCATCTCACTTTCAAAACTCCTCTAATTTTGTCAAATAGGACTGTGAATACTATTTTTTTCTTAATTTTGGTTAGTTGTTAGTTACAACAACAACAACAACAACGTACCCAGTGTGGGGTCTGGGGAGGGTAAGATCTATGCAGACCTTACCTCTACCTTTGCGGGATAGAGAGGCTTTTCAATCTAAATAATAAGTTAAAGTTTTTTTCTGGAATAAAGGATGACCTTACTTCGCTAACATTCAGAGTTTAGATTTGACAATTGTCTTAGCTAGTTTCTTCAAGTAATAAAGTAAAAGAGTAAAATGTCATTCTTATGATGAAACCTAAGCTGTTGATTTTTTCAATTAGCTTTTCTTTAATTCTGACTGTAGATATCATATATGTAATTCTCATTCTTGAGTTTTTGTAAGAAAATAAAAAAAGCGTTGACATTTTTAATGTAAGCGCTTCTGTGTGCTTGTTGTTGATTGTATTCGGAGACCACAAGTACTATTCTAATCAATCAAGCAAACATTTCTGGTGTTAGGAGTTTCTAAAGTGATGGATGTCTGCAATATGATTACATATGAGTTCCTTATCAGTAAAAAAGATTACATATGAGTAGAAGAAAAGATGCCAAGAGTTGGACAAATGCGAAGTGCAAACACTTTTAGATATCGATACGGCAGATTTGAAGAAATCATGTTCTCATGACCTTTTAAATGCATGATGATCCGCTGTGGGCCTGGGGTTCCGAACTTTGTCATAGCTTCCAGATGAGGTGTTTTAAGAGAAATTGAAAGATTTGAAATCAATTAACTACATGAAAGAAGTTTCTAAAGGATGGAGGGGAGACTTTTCTTTGTCTCCCTTCCCAATGCGGTCGAGGTGAAATATTTTGGGTAGTTGGATGAATTTTGAGGATATCAATACAACCTGTGTATGAAATGTACATGATGGATTGCCACATAATAATGCTCATTGTATGAAATATACATGATGGATTGCCACATAATAATGCTCCTTTCCCTACAAATCACAATAAATGCGACATTGATAATTTTGTTACCATTGTAATGATAATAATTGTAATGTGACCAGAAAGTAGGAAATAGACAGTGCTTTTTTTAGGGTTTTCATTTGAGTGTTCCATTCCAGTGTTGTATAATACAATTAATTTGGCGTTTTAGAATGTTGAGTATGACAAAGAAGGTTCTGCCTTGCGTATTCGTGGGAAGAATATCCTGGAGAATGAACATGTAAAGGTGTGTATTCTTCTACTTAATCCTTTTGGATAAATTCCTTGCTTCGATGCTGCGGCAAAAATCTCTAATTTTTTTTTTGCAGATAGGGGCCTTTCACACTCTGGAAATTGAGCTACACAGACCTTTTGTGCTAAGAAAGGTACAATGTTGCTTTTTTTATTCTTTTCCATTAGGTGGAGTTACTTAAGTAACTAAATTTCATTTGTCTCACCATTGATACCCCTTCGAATCTGGTCAATCGATTTTTGGTACTTTGACCAAAAGCTACGAAGAAATTCGAGACCAGATACAATTTGATTTCTAAAATCAAAACAAAAGTAAGGGTAGATATGATGTTGGAATGCTGCCGTTGGGGAAGGCCTTTAATGGATCTTGCAGTTCTTGTTTTTTTCCTCTCGTTTTTGAGCGAGTGAAGCAAAGAGATTCAAAGAGGAACTTGGGAAAGATGAGCATTCGACTAGGAGAATTGGGGAAAGTGCAGGACTTTATATTGGAGTTTATCTGTTAAAGAATATTGTACCCTTTGTTCTCCACTATAACCATATCAATGTAGTGAAAGCTTGACATGTTTGCTAAGTCTTCAAGAGTTTTATTTCTATAAGAATTAGAGTTCCAATCCAAACTTGTAAAAATCAATAATTAATTGTAAATGAAAGATAGTTGTGCAAAAGTTAATTTTTTATAGTATGGATATGTCATAATTTAGGCATATTTTATAACTCTATTTTTAGATAATTGAGTTATTCTTAGCCGGATCCCTGTACCCGTATCTCTACTTGGATCAGTATCCCAAATTTTAAGATTAAGATCATGAAGGATCCGACCTCTAGATCCGCCTTGTATCGGACACCGGCACTCGAGTCCGAGCAACTTAGATTTATTTTGCTGCTATCTATATTACTTGAAGGGTATACACTTATCAAAAGAACATTTCATAAAAGGTATACACGTTTTTGCTTAAATTTTTTGTTTATGTATAATCCTATCTTTGCATGAATGCATGTACACTAATTATTTTGAATTTCTTTGTATAGTAGTGATTCAAAGTGATCGTTCTTTTCCTATGTTCTTTTGGTTAGCAAATTTATGAGCATGTGCTGTTTTTTCCAATCTTAATCTTACCTGAATAGAGTTGATTTATACGGAAGTTTACACATATATTAGCTCTGACTTGGATTATCTAATTTAGGTGGTCTGGGACTCACTGGCACGGGAGGTTCTTCGTCAAGCTTCTGGTATTTTTCACAGTGCACTTTAATAAAATTATATTTTTGTTTGTTCAAGTGCTTCCATTACCATTAATATGGTTTTCCAATTTGATGATTCAGATCCTTCTGCAAGCGCTGATCTGGCTGTGGTTCTGATGCAAGAAGGATTGGCACACATACTTCTTATTGGTAAAAGGTAGGCTTGACAATCTTGATAATCCTTTTGAATACGAGTTTCAAACAGATTTTGAGCATCTCCTTTTCCTATATCTAAACAAGATGTAATAATTTAAAGGGAAAAGGGTCAAATATACCTCTCTACTTCAGTTTATTAGTCAACTTTGCCCTCAGCGAAAGTAGTCAAATATACCCATTACAAGTTGGGGCCAAATATACCCCTACGGCCCTACCGTTAGCAAAGTATTCAAAATACCCTTTTTAAGAAAAAATATTCTGGAAAATTGGATTTTTAATTAAAAATCTGGAAAATAATTATTTTTAATCTAGAAAACTGCAAAGTATTTAAAAAATAAATAAAAATAAAGTGTACAATTTTTTTTTTAAAAAATCTGGATTAATTTTAAAAATAAATCTGAAAAACTGATTTTTTTTTAAAATCCAGATTTTTAATAAAAAAATCCAATTTTCAGATTTGTTTTTTTAAAAACGAGTTTTATAAAATCAAGAATTTCATATTTTAAAAAAAGCCATTTTCCATATTTGTTTTAATTAGAAAAATCAAATTTTCAGATTATTTTTAAAAAATTGTCATGACACCACATAGAATAAGTTAAATACCTATATAATATGTTAAAAATGAGGCGTATTAGTGTATATTTCCCTATATAATATGTGTATAATTTGGGTGACATGTAGCATTTAACTTATTCTATGTGGTGTCTACGTGACTATTTTTAAAAAAACAATCTGGGAAATTGATTTTTCTAATTAAAACAAATCTGGAAAAATGACTTTTATTAAAAATATGAAATTTTCTTGATTTTATAAAACTCGTTTTTTTTTAAAAATATTTTGGAAAATTGGATTTTTTCATTAAAATCAGCGTTTTCAGATTTCTTTTTAAAATTAATCCAGATTAAAAAAAAATATTTTTAGGACATTTTAAAAAAAAAAAATACCTTATAGATTTTTTAATTAAAAAATCCAAATTTTCAGAATATTTTTTTAAAAAGGGTATTTTTGAATAATTTGCTAAGGTAGGGGTATATTTGGCCCCAACTTGTAACGGGAGGGGTATATTTGACTACTTTCGCTAACGGAGGGCAAAGTTGACTAATAAACTAAAGTAGAGCGGTATATTTGATCCTTTTCCCTAATTTAAAAGGCGAATGAGGATGTCAGAGTTTCTATTGCGGACTTATATTAAAGGTTAAGGCTGAGTTCACTAGATTATCTGGCATAATTTAGTCTTATATACTTGTTAATGTTGTGTTAACAGCGTGACTGTTACTCGTTCTCGTATAGAGACTTCTATACCACGCAAGCATGGTCCAGCTATTGCAGGTTATGATAAGGTATGTCTCCTTTTTTCCAGCTTTTGTATTATTTAGTTATTTTGAACCTGACATCTCAGTGAAATTGAGTTCTTAACTTTGATTTGCAGGCGTTAAGTAAGTTCTTTGACAATGTTCTACAGGTAGACTTTACCAACTTTCTTGATTTTGCTTTAATGTCCATAAGCAATACGTGACAGGTTCTTATTTCTGTCGCAGGCCTTTGTTAAGCATGTTGATTTCAAAGTAGTTCGCTGTGCTGTGATTGCAAGTCCAGGATTCACCAAGGTATTTTTTGTTTTTGGTTTCGTTTTTGTAAAGTTACACTTCTTGGCTACTCATACTTTATGCTATGTTACAATGGAAAGAATATGCATATCTAAGTATATCTCTAATATGAATATGTAATCAATTGTGATATATACCTTCAATCTTTTTGATGTTAAATGTGCAGGATCAGTTTCATCGTCACCTGTTGTTGGAAGCCGAGAGGAAGCAGCTAAGACCTATAATAGAAAATAAGTCACGCATACTTCTTGTCCATACAACCTCGGGATACAAGTATGCCCATCTGTCTTTTTCTCTCTTTGCCCCTCATCCCCTCATCTGGCATCTCAAAATGATACTTTGTCAATACATTTATCTGCAAATCCTAGGATGTTAGACGCGCTTGCAAGTCTAGAACTGACTAATATGTTGAAATTAGCTTTTTGCGAGCACGATTCTCTCCTCATTACTGCTACTTTAGTACAAATGACCACCTTTATTTGTCTGTGTAATTGATATGTTATGACTTATGATGTAAACTGATGGTCCAGCACGGTTGTTTAAGCCCAAGAGTTTTATTTTTCTGGTTTACAGACATAGTTTGAAAGAGGTTCTGGATGCCCCAAATGTAATGAATATGATAAAAGATACAAAAGCTGCCAAAGAGGTATGACCTTTGCTCAACTTAATATGATCTTTATGTTTATACTTACAGTTTCTTTCTTCTCTTTCAATCTGGACATTATCTTGTTGTTTCAATTTAAAAAAAAAGATCTTTATGTTTATACTTACAGTTTCTTTTTCTCTTTCAATCTTAATCAGGTCCAAGCCCTAAAGGAATTTTTCAACATGCTTTCAAATGTTAGGTTCCATCCTTGATCTCTATGTTTTATTTGTATGTTACTTAATAACTTTGAGATATATTTCATATGGTAAGAGTACAAACAGATTGTTTGGCTTTGAATTTGCTTGTTTTTTTTTTTTGGTGTTTCTTTTGTTGTCTGTTGTGGAAGACCTGAGAACTTCAGATAAAAGCAAGGCGTTTCACTATGCATGAGGAATGTCCCTGTTTAAGTAGATCAAGGTGGACTTATCTGAAATATTTCAAGATTAAGAACAGACGTGTTAAAATGCGCGCAATATTGTTATATCTGTGTGTGGCTTTTTCAGGTCTTTCTACCAATTGAATGCTGAAAATTCATTTGCAACCTATCTTGGTTGAATTTGTTTTCAACAAGGATTTGTCTTGATTCTCAGATATCAATCATCAACAACGTTGAACTTAAATTAAAATTTAGGGCATCTCAGTAGTATACTTTCATCTATAGAATTTATGTGCAATTTTACTGGAGCAGCAAGAAGAATATCTATCTGCAATGCTGAGGTCATATTGATATGAGACCCCCGTCATGAATTATAATATTCATTGGATATACATAATGCCGCTTTTCATGCTTTCTAAAGTAACTAAGAAGGAGAACATCTTCATTTAGAAGTTCTTCTCCTCTCTTTTAAGAACTTCTTGCAATAAATGTATGGCATGTCCTTTTTACTGAATCTCTAATGTTTATATGAATGAGCTTCACCATATATGAAGTTTACTTCCACTTGTCAATAGAAAGATCCCTGTAGTGTGTTCCCTTCCCCGAAACTTATGGAAGTGTAAGTTACTCTATTGGGACTTTTCTAGGATCCTGATCGTGCATGCTATGGACCAAAGCATGTTGAAGTTGCTCATGAGCGAATGGCTATCCAGACACTTCTCATTACGGACGATCTCTTTAGGTGAGTATCTTATGGGTCCCAGGCTGAACTTACGAGCAATAAAAATGAAACTGTATTGCTGTTTGGCTCAAGATATAGCTTGATAATAAATTTACAACTCGTGGCATATTTCTAGCTCATAAGTACCTGTTTTTACTTAGCTTTTAAAAATGGCATCTTTGGTGGATAGGATTTGTCAATTTCATTGCTGTTATATTTGAACTATAACTTTTTATCTTCATATCTCAAATCAATTATCTATGGCTCAAGAAGAGATTTTTCTGCGTGAAATCTGCTGGTTGAACAGGGGCGGACCTATGTGCATTTTTGTGGTGCTCCAGGCTCCAGCACCCGTTAAACCCGACGCAGATTAGGTATAGTTATATAAGAAATATATCAAAATTGGGTATAAAACTTAAAAAAGCACCCTAGAAACCAAAAAGCCAGTTGGGTGCTTTGGTGTCTAGGTGGAACTTCAAGGGATAGGATACTTGGGGGACTTGTGTTCGAACCTTTTGCTCAACATTTCATTTTTTTTAGTTTTAATGAGGCTCAAAGTACATCTTTTGGGCCCATCTTTTCCTTGTCCGTAAGTATATGTTATCGGTACAACAACATACTCAGTGAAATCCCACAACGTGGGATATGAGGTAAGGTAAGTTAGCGGTCCGTATACTCCTGAATTACTCGAGAACCGACCGTAAACTCGACGAAAGTTAACGGTCCGATACGAGTACCAAAAATTACCTGCACCGATAAGGAGCCTGACCGGAACACCCTCACCACCACACCCCACCCCGCTGGGCCCTCCCGCACCCCACCAGCCCTAGTTAATTGTAAATTGGTGAAGTGAAACTTTAAATGGTCACAACTCTGCGCTCGGACGTCCGTTTCACATATTTTTTTTTTTTGATTTCGCGTATTTTTTCGAGACGGTCGGACAAACTGCTAAAGCGGTTTGGAGCAGCCGATTTCTCAAAAAATGTCTGTCTTGCCAATTAATTTCACTTTTCCCCAAATCCTCACGTTTTTTCCTTTTTCAAAGCTAAATATCTCGCTATATACAATAGATTTCAACGTCCAAATTTCGTGGTAATGTGTCCGAGAATGTCAATTTCAATATTGAAAATTCAAATTATTAAGAAAAAAAAAATCCGTGGCCCGGAACCCGATCCGGAAAATTCTTACCGGTCCGGACCGAGAACCGGACCGATAAGGTTTCGGTCCTGCTCGATGCCGACTCAGATCAAACCTTATCGGTCCGGTTCTCGGTCCGGACCGATAACACCCCTAGAGGAGGGTAGAGTGTAAGCATACCTTACCTCTACCTTGGTAGGTAGAGCGACTGTTTCCGAAAGACCCTCGGCTCAAGACACATCATAAACACAAGCAAAACAAGAGAAACGGTCAGAATCGGACAAGAAATTTAAAGCAGTATGACAATGATGGTAACAAAAGTGGATAAGCCATGATAAAACATTTTGAAAAAAGAAGCAATAACTAACGCAAGTAGATAAGATAAACAAAGTACACGAAAGAACACACAATAACAGGAATCAAACGACATAAGAGTATAAAGCAATACAACGCCTACTAGTATGATAAGCTAAGCATGTCTACGATACTACTACTACAACTACCGGTAAGCGTAAGTAGGACTACACTCAACTATCTACTACCCATCCACTCTAATACGTGTCCTCCACAATCTTCTATCTAAGGTCATGCCTCAGTAAGTTGCACTTGCGCCATATACCGTCTAATCACCTCTCCCCAAACTTCGTCAGCCTACCTCTACCCCTCATGAACCCGTCCATAGCCAATCTCTCATACCTCCGCACTGGGGCATTTGTGTCTCTCATCTGCACATGCCTGAACCATCTCAACTTCGCTTCTCGCATCTTATCCTCCACCGAGACCACTCCCCTTCTGTCCCGGATATCATCATTTCTAATGCTATCCCTCCTTGTATGCCCACACATTCATCTCAGCATCCTCATCTCCGCAACTTTCATTAGATGTGCGAAGTCTTGACTAGCCAACACTCCGCCTCATACAACATAGTCAGTCTAACCACCACCCTATAGAACTTGCCTTTAAGTTTTGGTGACACTTTTTTATCGCACAATACTTCAGAAGCAAGCCTCCATTTTATCCACCCTGCACCAATACGATGTGTGACATCATAATCAATCTCTTCATTCCTTTGGATAATGGACCTGAGATACTTGAAATTTTCTTTCTTTGGAATGACCCGAGTACCAAGCCTCACCTCCACGCTTGTCTCAAGGTCACTCCCGTTATTGAACTTGCACTCCAAGTATTCTGTCTTGGTCCTACTCAGTCTGAACCCTTTAGACTCTAGAGTCTATCTCCAAACCTCCAACTTAGTGTTCCCTCCGCTGCGGGTCTCATCAATCAGGACTATGTCATCTGCGTATAACATACACCATGACACCTCCCCTTGAATTTGTCGCGTTAGTCCATCCATCACCAAAACAAATAGGAATGGGCTTAGAGCTGATCCCTGGTGCAACCCTATCATCACTGGAAAGTGCTCCGAGTCTCCTCCTACTGTCTGTACCTTGGTCTTGGCTCCATCATACATCTCCATAGAATCTCCCTAGGGACTTTGTCGTATGCCTTCTCGAGGTCGATAAAAATCATATGTAGGTCCCTCTTCCTCTCCCTATACTGCTCCACCAACCTCCTAATAAGATGCATGACTTCTGTAGTCGAACGCCCCGACATGAATCCAAATTGGTTCTCAGAAATAGACACGTCTTTTCTCACCCTCATCTCCACGACCCTTTCCCAAACTTTCATAGTGTGACTTAACAGCTTGATATCACTATAGTTGTTGCAATTCTGGATGTCACCTTTGTTCTTGTACAAAGGAATCATCTTATTCCACCTCCATTCTTCGGGCATGCTTGCCGTCTTAAAAATGATATTAAACAACATAGTCATCCACTTCAAATCTGCCATGCCTGTGCTTTTCCAAAATTCAATTGGAATCTTATTAGGCCCGATAACAACATACATTTTTTTATGAAGCACCCACGACCCTTTAACTCTCGGGCCTGCCACTGTGGTTGACTCTTAATTGTTAGTGGCATTCATGAGATGACATCTGAATAGCTATCATTTTCTTTTATTTTCTTTCTTATCTTTTCCCCTTAAACGAACCTGCCAATTTAGTTGGTTGTCTGTTTCTTTGGAATCGAGTACATGCCGTCCGTCATGGTTGTTTTCAACTTAGGCTTTGCATAACAACCTGATGAGATTTAAATATCTTACTTGTACTATCCCTTTCACTCATTCCGTGCATATAGTTGGTTGATTGTACATGAGAAATATCTATCTTCTTTTTTATCTGTTAACAGGAGTTCTGATGTAGCGACGAGGAAAAAGTATGCTAATCTGGTTGATTCGGTCAAGGATTCAGGTGGTACTGCTCTCATTTTCTCGTCAATGCATGTTTCAGGAGAACGTGAGTATATCGTTACTTTCTGCTAATCTCCTTTTGCTCCTAGCATTTACATCTGCCTTTCCCAGTCGGAATTTATTTTAGTCGGCTCTTGGTAGTTAGATTTGTCTAGCGTCATTAAATGACTTGAATCGTATTTCCCGGTCTGTGCACTTGTTCATTGTCACATTCTCACTAAATCTTTTTCCTTCCTACGAACACACATTCTTTACTGCATTAATACCTTTTGGTTGGGTGCACAGAACTGGCACAGCTAACCGGCATTGCTGCAATCCTTCGTTTTCCTTTGCCGGAACTAGAAGATATTGAGATGTGATGGAAGAAAGGCTTGTTCATCGGTAATGAATGTCATCTACACTCTTTAAAATGCCACACACCAAAACAGACTATTATTCACTATAAAATGAAGCGAGAACACAGAAGTTGTAATGTTCTTTTAGGAGTGGAAATAACATCATTAACATGTTGGGTCATGTTGTATTATATCGGAGTTGTCTTTTTTTATTAATTAAAATGTAATATATCTTTGCCCATCGAGGTGTACTATATCATTGTAACGGTAGTTTTCATCGCGTATTTCTCCTTACAAGAGCCTATTTTTGATGTATCAATTCTTGTTCCTATTAAGTTGTGTTCTTTTTGACCATTTGATATCCGGTATTCATTAGTTCCGAGTCACCATGATTTACCTCCTCCACCAATCTCTGTCGGGGGATGGAGGCCCTGTGGGGGAGGGATTTCGCCTTTAGGAACTTGATCAGAATTAACTAATTAAATTAGTACTATTACACGTTATAACTCAATTATCATTAACAAATGAACCAAAAAAAAAAAGAATTGAACTTTGACCTTTCAAATGACAGATATTCTTAAAAAAAGAAAAGAAACACTCCTTCATAAGAGATTATCTGTTGTGATTAAGAGACACATTAGAATTCATAGGATATATTCATTCTTAATCAGGATTTCAATTTCGAGTCGGATGAATGGATAAATTCATAATAATATGGATTGTTTCCCTTTCAAATAACCACCGCTATGAAGTGGGACTAGTGATTTCGGATGTCAGATGACTAAACCAAGGAGATTACTTGTGAATCTTCTCTAAGTTTTGTCTTTTTCAACCACTAAAGACTACAGTACGATACAAATTGAATGTAACAAAATTTTAACCGATGAAAATAAGGTGAGTACTTAATGAATTTAGACAAAAATTTCTTCTAGCTAAAGCGCGAAAATAATATATATATATATATATATATATATTATTTTGATGGACGGTTATTTATATTAATTTCTCAAAATCACCTTTGACTGTTGGAATGTCCGACCAAAACGCGTTTTTCTTGTGGGTCTGTCGGAATTATCATACATGTCCACATAGTGGATATATATTTATGGTAACTCAACATTTTTATGGAAAATATATAAATACTAGACCTTTTCCCACTAAATAAATATAAATAGGGTTACAAACCAATTCCCATTTGTTAAGTTTGTCGTTTGGTTTATGGTTAGAATAATACACATATTAATAATAATATAGAGATCAAATTATTATTTATGTATTAATTATTTTATTTTATATTCTTATATCTAAACTAATTCATAACTTATACATATTTAATTATATAAAATTATAAACTGATAACCAAATATTGTAGCTAGATTTTATACGTAACAAACTAAAATGTTATTAAACATAATACTACTAGTTATACCAACCTTAATACATAAATAATTCTGTTTCTAACCATCAACTAAACACCCCTAACTCGCCAGAAGAAGTTTATGTGATGGACCGCAAAGGCCAGTTCGATCCCCGCATAAACCTTCTTTGAAATTGGCGCACACACTGCCAAGTGTGGTTTACATACCGACGTGGTTTGCGCTTTCATCATCCGGAGTTTACCTCACAAGACTCGAAAGAGTAGCACATGCCTTCACAACAAAAAAACTAAACACCCCTAAAATTGTTAGCACTAAGTTATAATCAAGATCTCAACTTTTTCCCTTGTATGTATCGTAGTCACTAAGCTGTTCTTTGACCTTCTCAATAGCCTAGCCAATTTTTGTCTTTCTAAATATATAGTACGGAGTATCACAGTTCAAGACTTTTTCTCTTTCTTGGTGTTTTACTTTGTCCTTTTCTTGATTTATTTATCTATACTTGGATTGCCTGATCAATCTTTTATCCATGGCTACTCAGTGCTTCTTGAAGGTAACATTATATTGGTATTTGAATTTATTTCAAGTTTAGTAGTTTCAGTTACTTAGATAGTATTTTGGGGTTCATCTAGTTTCTTGATTTACTAAGTTTGAAGTTGACAAAGTTCTTGATTTTAGTACTTTTTGACTACTTTGAAGTTAGGTGTAAGAGGGTTTGACTTTATTTGGGTGTTGGATTATTTGGTTTAAGTAATCAAGATTGGATTTTTTAGGGGCATTATAGAGCTATATTTACAAATATAAGATCTTAATGTTGAGTTAAGGTCTGCGTACATCATACCCTCCCCAGACCCCACTTGTGGGTGGGTATGTTGTTGTTGTTGTTACAATCTTAATGTTGAACTGAAGGAGTGAATTTAGGAATTTAGGACAATATGGGGAATACTTGTGTTGGACCAAACATATCTAGAAATAGATTTGTGCAGTCTGTTTCAGCTGCAATGTGGCCGGGTCGGGTACCGGATGACTCTGCTACCGCCACCACTAATGGTGATAGTGCCCGAGGCGAAACAGTAGAATCCGAAAAAGACCCTGATTTGCCAGTTCAAAGTAGGGCGCCGGGACAGATGACAATGCCTAAGTCTGAACAGAAGGAAGAGGAACCGGCGAAGAAGGAAGAGGGGCCCGCGAAGCCTAAGAAGCCGGTACAGATGAAGAGGGTAGGTAGTGCAGGCCTTAGGACTGATTCTGTATTACAGAAGAAAACTGGGAACTTAAAGGAGTTTTTCAGTATAGGAAAGAAATTAGGACAAGGACAATTCGGAACTACGTTTAAATGTATCGAAAAAGGGACGGGGAAGGAGTACGCTTGCAAGTCAATTGCCAAGAGGAAGTTGTTAACAGACGATGATGTGGAAGATGTTATAAGGGAAGTTCAGATAATGCATCACTTAGCGGGGCATCCGAATGTTATATCGATTAAAGGGGCTTATGAGGATGCCATAGCCGTTCACGTAGTTATGGAACATTGTGCGGGAGGTGAGCTTTTCGATCGGATTATTCAGCGGGGGCATTATACGGAAAGAAAAGCAGCTGAGCTGACAAGGACAATTTTCGGAGTTGTGGAAGCTTGTCATTCTTTGAGCGTCATGCATCGTGATCTTAAGCCTGAAAATTTCCTTTTTGTTGATCAGAAGGAGGATTCACTTCTCAAAACAATTGATTTTGGATTGTCAGTTTTCTTCAAACCAGGTACCTAATTAATTTGTAGTTACTTTGGTGGAAGCTGCTTTAAGATAACTTATCCATTAATAAGTGCAATGAGCATGAAATCTATATGCCCTCGCCGTTACTAAAATAGTCCAAATTTTCCCCTAAACTATGCGAAAGGTTCAAATTGTCCTTCGTTTAAAAAGAGTAATCCTTAATTACGGGACATGTGGCATTACCGGGTGCTAAGCTTCCACCGTTTGAAAATAACGGCAAATTTAGCCTATTTTAGTAAAGCTGAGGGCAGTTTTGACCCCAACTATTAACAGGGGACAGATCTGTTCCATTTCGCATAGTTAAGGGGCTAATTTGATCCTTTTCCCATATAGAAAAGATGAACAATGTGAACTGACATGTATTATTCATGAATATTGCGTGTTAGTTCTTGGTATTCATGATGCAAATTCTATTGAATTCTGTCCAAGACTTTATCTTGATTTAGATGCATTCTGTTCTAATTCACTGGCATTCATATTGTATTGAACTCTCTTGATTGTATAACCATCTGATGCAATTTGAATCTCTTTCTGCTCTATGCAACATTGTTCATTAGTTGTAATCTTTAATCTCCTGAAACAGCCTATTAATTGATGTACCCTTTTTCAGGTGAGAGATTTAATGATGTTGTTGGCAGTCCTTATTATGTTGCACCAGAAGTTCTCAAAAAACGGTATGGTCCTGAAGCTGATGTCTGGAGTGCTGGTGTGATTGTGTACATTTTATTAAGTGGAGTGCCTCCTTTCTGGGCTGGTGAGATTTTAATGAGGATATTACTCTTCTTTACTTTATTTTGCATTTTGCTCTGTTTAGTTCTGCAAAGTTCTTTACGTTTCGACTTTAATATCCTAGAGGAGAACCCGGCTGTGGTATTTTAGCTGAAAAGTTGATACGATGTTCCCAGAGCTTGGAGGAAACTTTCTCCAGGACAGGAGAAGGATTCAAGAACTCCTAGTTTGAATACTCCATTTCATAGGACATCGAATCGTGGTGCTAGTGCTATCATAATCATATAACCATTTAGTCAATAGGGTCTAGTCACAGGATTCTCTTCAGGTATAGTGTTGTAAGCCAACCCAATGATACAACATGGAGTGATATTGTCTTCTTTGGGCCAAGCCCGTAAGCTTTTCTCCAAAAGGTTTCACTCTATTAAGAAAATCTTACACTTTATATGTAGCTTCCAATCTTTTCAACTACTAGTGGGGGACTTTGTTTGTACACCCAATAATCTCCCGCTCGAACTAAGTTCCACGTGGCCCATCACTACGATCCACGTGTCTCCCATCTAAGTTTCATGTGGCCCATTGCCACGATTCACGGGTCAATTTTTAAGATTCCTGTGTGCCACCCACAAGACCGAGTATTTATGGCCACTGAAGTCCAGAGCCAACTACTTCTTCGCGCGTGTGCATCTTCAAGCTACCTTTGATACATGGTAAAGGTAGTAAACCGAGCCCCATTCCATCACGCCTCCATCTCCATACTCGTCTCATCGAACTTTGACTCTTATACCAGTTGTTAGATTAAGCCAACCCAGTGATACTTTTAACATGGTGTGATATTGTCCGCTTTATGCAAGCCCGTATGATTTTCCCCAATAGGCATCACTCCATTAGGAGTATTCATACACCTTATATGTAGCTTTCCAATCTATTCAACTACCAATATGGGACTTTGTTCGCACGCCTAACACATAGCATCTCTCCCGCACTCCTCTTATCCATCCATATTCTTTTCGCTCATCCATTACTTCCTCTCAATCTCTTTTCCCACCGTTCACGAGAGATCAGCTGAAATTTTCATAGTTCTTGCTGCCTTTGTTTGTGTTGACTTCCTCTCAATCTCTTTTCCCACCGTTCACGAGAGATCAGCTGAAATTTTCATAGTTCTTGCTGCCTTTGTTTGTGTTGACTTCGACTGCTTCCCCTGAAGGAGTCAAGGACAATCGCCAGAATACTGGGCACTTCCTCTATATGCATACGCTTAAAAGAAAAGAGAAGATGTGCGTATTCAAAATAAGATCTATTTTCATAAACTAAACCAGTTTTGTCAGCAAGGGAAGTAACGTGAGAAAGGAAAATGGAAAAGGTTTATAGAAACCAAATACTGCTGCTCTTCCAATTATGTCTTATCCTTTTGTATGATTTCTCTTTACTAATATATACTATCATACAGAAAATGAGCAAGGAATATTCGAACAAGTCCTGCACGGTGATCTCGACTTCTCGTCAGATCCATGGCCTAGTATTTCAGAAGATGCAAAAGACTTGGTCAGGGGAATGCTTGTTCGGGATCCGAAAAAACGTTTAACTGCTCATGAAGTCTTGTGTAAGTATTCTCAACAGTTTGGCTTATCTTATATTTGAGTTTAACATGTCTACCTGTACAAATGATAGTGGATTAAATTCTAGTAGCAAGAAATGGTTTTACATCTCTTTCAAGATGAATTTGTATGAACGTTTACGAGTGATTTTGATTCCTCTGTAGGCCATCGTTGGGTTCAAGTTGATGGTGTTGCTCCAGATAAGCCTCTGGACTCTGCAGTTCTGAGTCGAATGAAACAATTTTCTGCAATGAACAAGCTCAAGAAGATGGCTTTAAGAGTGAGTCTATAGATTCACAAACACGTCCAAGAATCATACGAACTGTGGATTAAAACTAGTCCACTAAATATTATGAGTTACACGTCTCTTGCAGGTCATTGCTGAAAGCCTATCTGAAGAAGAAATTGCTGGTCTGAAAGAAATGTTCAAGATGATAGATACGGATAATAGTGGTCAAATCACTTTTGAGGAGCTCAAAGTTGGATTAAAAAGAGTTGGCGCTAATCTCAAGGAGTCCGAGATCTATGATCTTATGCAGGCAGTAAGTATCAGAAATAATTCTTAATTTAGTTTTTTTCCCGGATCTATGATCTAATTCAAGCAATAAGTCTGGTATCTATGATACAAAGAGATGTAGAAGAGGTTGGACACCATCTGCACCGTCGTTTCCTTCATCGAACTTCTTATTCACTTCTTTCAAAAACAAATTTGTTTATTAGCTGTACTTAAATTCTGTTCTGTGAGGATATCCAAGATTTTTATTGGTACATTATTGCATTAATTAAATTGGTAAAATTGCATGATCCTTTCGTATCGCCTTTTCCCAAACAGAATTCTGCCAGATAAAATTTGACACCATTGTTAGTGCAAATCCATAAAAGTTCCTTTCATGAATAAAAAAAAAGATACCTATTTACATGTATCAAACACAATAGCACGTCACACATGGCTAATGTGGCTAACTCTCGTCTGACATAACCGACTAACTTAACTATCTAGGTCATGTCTTAAATAGAACAAACACATAAAACTTTAATTAAAAGATAGAGAAGGCTGAAGTTCAATTATGTAAAAATACTTTGATAAAAGGTGAAATTTCACCTCATGGGAATAGTTTAATTACCAAAAGGTGAAGGGGACTGTATGAAGCTAATATTAGTAAATTGGAAATGCTCGTGAGCTTACATGTGATCTAGTCGATATGAGCTAGGAGAAGTTAGACATAATGATTTGGCCTCTGATACCCTCTTTTCCCTGTGTTGGTTCCTGTTGATTCAATATTTCATCAGCTCATCATCAAATCTTAAGACTCATTTAGCCTCATGACATCCTTACATCACATATTTAACCAACAACTAAATGATAGCAACCTCAAGTAACTCCTCATATTGTCTGAAATTGCAGGCAGATGTTGATAACAGCGGCACAATTGATTATGGGGAATTTATAGCTGCAACATTACATTTTAACAAAATTGAAAGAGAAGATCATCTATTTGCTGCTTTCTCTTACTTCGATAAAGATGGCAGTGGCTACATCACTGCAGATGAGCTTCAACAAGCTTGTGAGGAATTTGGCATTGGGGACGTCCATCTGGAAGATATGATAAGAGACGCTGATCAGGACAATGTAAGTCTTACTTTTGCTCTCCTTAATTTTAATATTTGAAATGGGACTGAGTAGGGAGTTTAACAAGCGATTGCATAAGGGCTGCTGAAAATCAGTTTGCCTTGCTACAGTTTGATCCTCTGAGAAGCCTCTTTAATTGGGTTAAAAGAGACTTCATTTTCTAAAAGTTCAGCAAGTTTATTTCAAGCATCTAAAACTTCTTTGTTTCTTCTCTAGATATTTCGTACTCCCTGGGGCACAATTATGTGATGGTGTTTAACTGACAACGGAGTTTAAGAATGAAAGAAAGACTTTTGAAACTTGTGGTCTAAAATAAGTTATAGGTATTTGTGTGGCTATAAATCAATCTCATTAAGGGTAAATGGGGAAGGGTAAATGGGGAGTTTAAAGTTAAATGGTTACTATATATAGAAAGATGCCATTCTTTCTGGGACTGACTAAAAAGCAAAGAGTGTCACATAAATTGGGACAAAGGGAGTAGTTCATATTACACCTACTAAAAATGTTCACAAGTAGTATTGGTTGACATTTATCGAGGACTTAATGGAAATCATCACTTAAATTTGAAGGATATGCAGCAGTGACTTCTTTGTTGGGTAATAATGATGTTACCTTTTTCTTACCATAAAATGACGATGTTTATAGGACCAAGACAAGCTTCTTGAGTGTGTAATTTCATTCATGGTAAAAATGTGAGTTTTCTTCTCCTTATATTTTCAGGATGGACGTATTGATTACAATGAGTTTGTCGCTATGATGCAAAAGGGACATCCGGTGACTGGTGGTGGCAAGAAAGGTCTAGAGCACAGTTTAAGCACCGGATTTAGAGATGCTCCAAGACTTTAGAGTCTTTGCCTTTCAAGAAAGGTCTTCATTTGCTTCATTTCCTTTGCGGAAAAGTTTTTTGTTTTTAGGATTGTATAGAAGAAACTAGTGCTTGCCAAGCAACAACCTTCCTCTTCCCAATGCACATCACTGTTTTTTCCAGTTTTGCAACATTTTCATCTTTTTTCTTTCTAGCCAACTCTGGCAGTGAACTTTCTGTAATTGAGTATAACTCTGGGAGGTAAGGAGATTAAAATCCACCTTTTCGTAATCTTGTTTAGCTCAAATTTTTTCCTGGATAGTCCATTTGCTTCTGTAATACTAGTGTTTAATGATACTGTCATATATGTTGCATAGCAAGAAGCTTGTATCACATAGTTTCGCGTCCTTCAAACTTTGCATAAGATGTATAGATCACTTATTTTAGATCGCGGTTAATTGTATATTGTGATGAATGCTAGTATCGTTGGGCTACAAGTGTATTTGATCCATACTATAATTGAATTTATCATGTTATTTTGAAGTGTTGGTTGAATGGACATGAAAAGAGCTGGTAAATTTCTGTGAGAACTCTTTTGTCATGTGGCGACAATTCGACAATTATATAATGGGTGTTCAAAATGCTGGTAAATGGTACAATTAAACTACAAAAACATAATTATTGGTAGTAAATACATGGTGTGAAGTGGACCACATAATGTGTGTAATTACAAGTTTCAAATCCGGCAAAGGAGTGGGAGAATAATGGGCCATGAGTGTTCCCATGATTCAATATTCCAATTCCCAAATCTTTTTCTTTCCCTTTTCTCTCTTGAGAATTGAATACAACTCCCAAGTCCCACCCAAACCCCTATAAAATAAGAAGTAAGAAAGAAAAAGAGAAGTAGCAAATGTTAATGCTGTTATGAGACAAGAATAAATGAAAATTGATAGCAATAACAACAAAAAGAAAAAATTAGGGATGTAAATTGGGGCAGGGCGGGGCAGGGCGAACTCTTAACGGGGCAGGGCATGTAAAGACTTAAACGGGGTAGGGCGGAGCGGGGCAAAATTAGTTTTGTTAAAAATTGAAATAGGACAGGGCAGTTGGTGGATTTTGAATAGAGAATGTGATATCTATGGTACAGTAGACCATATTTGGCAATGCATTTATCCATCTCAGTTCCACACTGTTTGTTACCCATCTCAGTTCCACTTATCTTATAAAATCTTCACTTTCGTCCCTCACTGTTTGTTACCCATCTCAGTTCCACAACCCTGCTTTCATTTACCAAAATTTTATTGCTGATTTAACCATCACTGCGTTGAATAATTCCAATCAAAATACACCCCATGTAATTTCATCATTTGATGATCTTAGTGTCACATTAGACCTTCCCTCTAGCAATCTCATGTTCTTTCTTGTTAAATAAAGGTTCCCCCTTTATTACGTGTGATGTTTTTAAAAATGTAGCGATTTCGATTTCGACAATTCACGCCATTCTTGAATGTTCTTCCAATAGTAATCATACTAAATATACTATGAAGCTCAACGGGGCAGGGCAGGGCAGGGCAGGGCAGGGCATTTTTTTAGACAAAGCTAAACGGGGCAGGGCAGGACAAAATCTGAATAGGTAAAAGCTTGTTCCTCCCTAACCCGCCCTAACCCGCCTATTTGTCATCCCTACAAAAAATAGAAGAAAATCCACTGTCATTATTTCTGAATGAAAGATGATTACAAAATATAACTGTAGATATCGAAATTTTATGAGACTCTACAAGACGAGTTCAATTCAACTTCAAACTTAGGTCTGTTAGGGTTTCTTGGAGGCTAATCTACCTTATACCCTAGATCACGCCTATATAAAAGAGCACATATTCCCTTGAAAAGACATTTCGAATCCCATAAATTCATGGGTATTCATAAAGAGATCAAGGTATCAAATACTACCTTTATCAAATTACCGACATTCTTGGAGATCAAATATATCACAAGGAGGCCTTTCTACTTTCGAGAAATACGCTACTAACAATCATGGAATCACAAAGAAAATTCAGAGAGAAGAATCAAAGAAATAAATAAAATTATACCCGCAATATTTATCAATAAAATATCATGCTTCATATTTTATTTGTGTTGCAGTCATTTTCCATCACTTTAAAATTTATTGCAAATAAATTGGCACACCCATTGGGACCAAGTCTGCCCTTCATTTATTCTCTCAAAAATTAATCTGTAGTGAAAGATGAAAACTCCATTTTGAGTTTTCAAGTCTCGTCATCGAGTTTCATAGACCTACACCCCGACAAGCTTTGATGTAGGGGCATTTGTTGACATCAAAATTTTGCGGCACTCTACAAGACGAGTTCAATCTATCTTCAAACTCTAAGGACTCTACCCTAAATCCTAGCTCACGCCTATATAAAAGGGCACATGTTCCCTTGTAAAAAACATCTCGAATTCCATAAATTCCTGGGATATTCACAAAGATATCAAGACAACAAATAACGCTTTTATCAAACTGCCCGAGGTTCTTGGAAATCAAATACATCACAAGGAGGTCTTCCTACCCGTAATATTTATCAATAAAATATCCGATTCTTCATATTTTATTTGTGATTGCAGTTTATTTTTCATATATTCGAAATATTCCCAGTAGGACAATCTCTACATCTCATCTCAACTTTTTGATCATCAAGGTTCTAAAACATCGAAATGACCTCGAAAAAGATCAACTCCAAGTTAATTTCCTCTAAGGCTACTGACTCCAAGTTCTCTGATGATGTGGAAAGCATCCTCGGTGTTACCTTTGAAAGCTTTGGACCAATTACGAAGAGCAAAACAAACATGTTGGGACAACAATCACTCCAAGGATCGTCCGCATCAACTTCCGCTTTTGGATCTTCATCTTCAAAAGGAACGAGATCCTCTACCAATTAATCAAAAGGAAGAAGTAGCGTGGTTGAGAAGATTAAGAAGACTCTAGTTCTACTTGATCTCTCTGATCTAAGAACTCTTCTATGAAGAAATATAATGATACTTCAAGCCCTTGGATCCAAGTATATGCCAACAGTATAAGTCCAAGCTCAAGCTCAAAAGCCCTTGAATTTATTATCGTGATGAAAATGATTAATAGAGATTGTAGCACTCATATTTGAAATCAAATATTACGATTGTTGTAATATTTTTCTGTCTTGATTATTATTTCTCGACGCGAATTTTATCGTCTACAAATTCTGGCATGCCCAGTGAGACCTAGTTGTTAGCGATATTTCGACTGCTCATGCAAGCGTACGCATCGTTCACAAATAATATAGTCTGTAAGACCGAATATCGTCCACAGAGACTGGTTTCTAAGTACCGTTCATCTATTTTATGGTATCTATTGGCAATCGATATTTGAGTTGGGTTTTTGTTTAACTACTGGAATAATTGCAAGAGTTAATTAAACTATTTAAGTTGTGATCAGTTATGAAGGAATTGAGGCTTCCAAGATCCTCGACTATCCACTCTACTCAATTCTTAATGCGACTAGAATGACTTCTTCTTCTACGTTAAGATAGCGATTAACTAGACTGTCTTATATTCCGGTTATTATATATAATCGCTCAACCCCAGTGCAGAATCCTTCTATATTTCTATGATAGAATTTACCACATATGAGGATTAAGAACAATAACCTATAATGCTACACAAGTATCGGGGTACTGTCGTCCGCGATTTTAACCCATGTTTATTCAATTACAACATATCAAAATCTCTCCTTTCGGTTCTTGATTCGAAATCATATAGATCATGATAATTTGTGATCAATTAACTATAAAAAATTCATACCAATTATTGAATAAATCTTAATCAAGTGAAGAAGAAATCAACTAATGCATTAAGTCATGAATAAAGTTTCAAGATATTCACAAGAAAAACCCTAATAGAGTGTTTAGCTCCTAGCCATAGTCACGCTAAGAACTAACACAAAATACATACATAAAATGAATTAAAAACGAAAGAAAAAAATTTACGTAGAACAAAGTCTCCAATTGTAGCCTTCAATCCGTGTCTTGTGTTGTGTTATGTTGTAGAATGACCAACCTTCTCACAACATTAATCCCTAGGGCTTAAATATTCTCTAATTTTCGTGCCCTATGGACCAATCTGCCCTTAGCCAATTTGTCTTCGGAACTGAAATTTCGCGCCGCACCGCAGCTTCGCGACACCGGCATCATGCGGCACAAACTCCCGCAGCCTTCTAAGACAAATGGCACCGCAGATCGCTGATGGCACCGCGATGCTGAAAGTCCCGAGGCTCTCGATAAATATGGCACCGCTGTCAGATAAGCACCGCGGTCGCTTTCTTTCGCTCTGAGTTGCCAACTTTCGTCTTTTTCGCTTCGGGAGCACCTTTTCTGCCCATTTCTCGTTCCTTTTTTGCCATTTTACCTTTTTGCACCGCTGTGACTCAAAAGAAAGAAAAACAAACCTACTCCTATACTAAACACAACAAGAACAAGTAAAATACCAACTAAAAATGACTCAAAAGACGTATACGAAATACGCCTAACACCCCCAAACTTAACTTTAGCTCGCCCTCGAGCAAAGATCAAAACAAAAATAAAGACACAAAAATAAAAGACTCAAAGACTCAAATCAAGCAGCTGCACAAAGACTTAGAAACACATGAACGTCAATTGGATAATGTGCAGGAACAGATATAACATGAATTCAGCAATCTAGAATTTCAAGTCAGATATTTCGCAAATTCATTTCAATCACAAGTAATGAAAGCATGAATACCTAACCTATGCATATCAATTTCACTTAGTTCTATGAGCCTGTTTACTTGCTATTATCCACTAATCATAGACATACATTCAACAAAAGACTCAAAACAAAAGACTAAAAAATAGACACAAAAATAAAATAAAAACTCCCCCCAAACTTAAACTACACATTGTCCCAAATGTATAAAAAAGACTCTAAAATTAAAACGGGACGACTTACAGACATACAACGGCTCAAAATGGTGGTGGTGGTGGCGGATACTGCATTGTCCATTTTGGGGATTCTATTTTCTGGAAACGTGTTCAGGCACCGCGGTCCTGCAGAATGGCACCGCGGTGCCGAAATTACTATGGCCTCTCTGAACATTCAGCACCGCGGTCCTGCAGATTGGCACCGTGGTGCTGACACGATTTCGTGTTTTCAGTGTCTTTTTGGACTCCCTGTCCACTTCGTTCGCATGTCATCACAACACCATAACAATACCAAAAGTGAGACTGTTCTAAGTAAATTAAATTGCATAATTTAAACTTTGGGTTGCCTCCCAAGTAGCGCTGTCTTTAACGTCTTGTAGCCGGACGCAAATTCCTTATCAAAAATCATTGTGGTAGCTTAACCCCACAACCTATCCATTTCAAAATCATCCTCCTCTTTCTCATTCTATTTTTCTTTTTCACAAGAGGGGGTTCAGTAAGACTTACCTGTTCGACAACTTTTATCTCATCAATTTTCGTTTTAGCTTTTAAACTAACCTGTGGTTTCACAACTGTCGAAATGATCTCCTTGACTTTGGCCTGTGCTGGCAGAATTGTTGTGTCAGTCGTGCTTACTGCGAAGCACTTGTTGCTGGCCTGAGATTCGATGGTGGATTTAAACACCTTGAAGACCATCTCTTCCTCCTGGACCCTCAATCTCAGTTCTCCCTTCTCTACATCAATTAAAGCTCTCCCCGTTGCAAGGAAGGGTCTCCCCAAAATGATGGGTATCTCATCATCTTCCTCCATGTCCAGAATGAGAAAGTCTGCTGGGAAGAAGATTTTTTTCACCTTGACAGCACATCTTCTATTATGCCTCTGGGGTGCACCATGGTTCGGTCAGCCAACTGCAAATTGACTGTGATTGGTTTGCATTCTCCCAAACTCAATCTCTTGAATACAAACAGAGGCATGAGATTGATACTAGCCCCTAAGTCACACAGGGCCCTGTTGCATGTTACCTTGCCAATAGTGCAGGGCAAGGTGAAGCTTCCTGGATCTTTCAGCTTAGGAGGCAGTTTCTTTTGCAGGATGGCACTGCACTTCTCTGTCAAAGATACTGTCTCATAATCCGCTAGCCTCTTTTTTTCAAGTATCTCCTTCATGAATTTAAAGTATGCTGACATCTGTTCTAGTGCTTCAATGAAGGGGATATTTATGTGAAGCTTCTTAAACACCTCCAAGAACTTGGAGAACTGCTTGTCAATTGCCTTCTTTTGTAACCTCTTAGGGTAAGGGATTCTATCAACGTATTCCTTCAAAGGTGCTGGTGGAGCTTTCTCAACTGTAGAGCGGTCCTTAGTGACCCCCTCCTTCTCTACCTCAACTGCTTTCTCAACCTCTTTTTCACGAACCACTACGGGTTGGGGAACAACCTGCTCCAACTGCTTTCCACTCCTCAATAACACTGCCTGACATTGCTCTCTAGGATTTACCTCGGTATTTCTTGGGAGAGTGCCCCGCGGTCTGTTGGTTGCCATGTTTGCCAGTTGTCCAACCTGCATTTCCAGGTTCCTGAGAACGGACCTGGTTTCAGATATGAACTGATTCTGCGACCGTGAATGTCAAGAATGCAACTCTCGATCATCGCCTTCCGCTGTGGTAGTGGTCTAAATCACCGGGATGAAGTAGCCTGATTTTGCACCTGCTGGTTCTGGTAACCACCTTGATATTATTGCTGCTGAGGCTGATCGTTTCTCCACGAAAAGTTAGGGTGATTTCTCCACCCTGAGTTGTATGTGTTGGAATTATAAAGCCTCTGAAAGTTCCCAACCGTCTGCATTTCATTCCATCGGGCACATTATTGGGTCCACCGCGCATCCACAAAGGAATGCGGTCCACCACAAATCTCGCACCATCGCACTGGATCGCATTTACGTATACATGGTGTTCTCGCCGCAGCTTTTCGCCGGCGGCCACTCAGGCATTCAAGGCGATGATGACATCTATTTCATGACGCCATAGTCTTCCCGCTATTCACCGACTGCCTTCCGCCTCACGATTGTTGGCAGCCATATCTTCTAGTAAGTCATGTGCCTCATTGACACTTTTTCTCATGAACGCTCCACCTGTCGCGCCCGTTTTCGACCTCGGGGGTCTGAACGGTGTATCCGCAACGTTGCTCTTTGGCGCGGTTCCCTGGATGGAGCAATTAATGTGCTGTTTTTAAGGAGTCGCCACCTAATTATTATAGTGAATTAGGACACTTAGTTTATTGCAATAAAAATACTGCAATTGACTTCCATTTAATGGTCTGCGAAATTAGTGAGATTCTGGATCAGGGTTCTTCATTATCCTAAAGGGAAGGGGTTAGGCACCCTTTAAGATCCGCTAACTTGCGGTTATTCGTTCAAACCTAGGTTAATTATTTATTGCCTTTTTATTCTACGTATTCTAAGCATTTTTCATAATTTACAATTAAAATAAAATACAATACAAAAATAATAAAACTTAAAATTAGATGAGACATAAAAAATAAAGCTCCGGGACATCTTTTAGCCCTTTTTAGGCCTTCTGCACAAGATAATCTCCGGGTACCTGCATAAACACTTAGTAAAAGTATTAATAGTAGAATAAATAATTTTAAAAGCAATGGCAAAAATTAATAAGTAAAGCAAAATAAATAAATCCGTCTTTTGCACAGAGGAGGCCTTGGAAATCAGACGGAGATTCCTTCATCGGCCAAATATAGTAGCATGTTTAAATCAGTAAAATACAAACAGTGTAGCATCTGTTCTTTTGGAATAAGAAATATTTTCCAATCAGTTTACTAAAATAAAATAAAAAGTAAATCGTCAAAATCAATCCGGAACCGACGAACAGCAAGCAGCAAAAACAAGTCGCCAAAAAGAAAACCCACTGCATCGTAAAAATCACCCAATAATCAAAACAGCCAAACAGATCCAAAAGGATAAATTCCGACGGAGGTCGCCGGAGTTTTCAAAACTTTGGCGTATACCAAAATTCCAAATAAATCACCCAACAAATAAAATATGCAAACGCCCAAGAAATAAACCGGCAGAGTTCGAGAAAGTTTTAAAATCCGCCGATATGAACAAAATCAAAAAAATCATTTACTAACCAAAACCGAAAACAGATATAAAAAATACAGCCACCAAGGTCAAACAAGCACACCAAATAACCCCAATAACAAAACATGGGGCAATCGTGACCAAACAGGGGGTTCACCGGAGATAAAGCTAAGACGAACATTAACAAACAACCAAATACAAAAATTAAAAATATAAAGCAAAATAGAGGTCAGGTGATGATAATCATTGTCGCTGTCCGCGGTCAAATCCAGTACGCAAATAAAGGAAACAGAGGGACAACGCCGGGTAATTAGGGTGGGGTGTAGTGGGCAGTGATGCTCAGGTGGGGGAGCCGGGAATTAGGGTGTGCGGGTGCGGGGGTGGCGACGGGAGTGAGGTGAGGGAGAGGCGGCGACGGAGCGAGGTGAGGAGATTACCGAGAGAGGGCGACGGCATGCTGTTCACGAGATGGAAGCGCGGCGATGAGGAGGGAAGAAGGAACAGCGGCCGAGTGAGGTGTGTGAGAGAAAGGGCTGGGGTGAGCGGCGACGGAAAGTGGTAAGGGGTAGGTCGATTTCATACGGTGAGGGTTAATAGAAGTGGAAGTTTTGTTTTATAGGTAGGATTAGGGTTAGGTATCGTGGGAAATGAAAAGTGTATTGTTTGGGGGAAAATGAAAAGTGGTATTTGATTTTAGGGGGGGGGGGGATAAAAGAGGGTGTTTTGATGATATTAAAAATAGTGTTGGCTTGACTGATTCAAATTGTGGTTCGATCGACTGTTTGGCAAAATGCAAGGCTAGTTAATTATTTAAAAGAAAATTATTTAAAAAAGATGCAAAATTATTTAAAATGCAAATGCCGACGCAGTAATACTAAAATGCAATATTTAAGACATGTTTAATGCTTGATTAAAAGTAAAAGTGCGGATGCCAATTAATTATTTAAAAGATGCAAATATTATTAAAATAAAACGACGGTGTAACAATAATAAAAACATAATATTAACAAAACATCATGGTTAATTTAACATAAAAAGATAAAAAATGCAAAAAAAATCTGACTAAAATGCGATGTGCTAAAATACTTGAAATTGCAACAAATATACAAAAACGTCAAAATTGATCACAAAGACGTCCCTCTTTGTACGGAGATGATGGAAGAGTCTTCGACAAAGATGTTGACAGAGCCAATTTTGTCTGCTTTATAAACTAGAACTCAAAAATAGGGATGATGCAGATCCAAAATGTCCCGGTCAAATCATGATGACACTGGTCGCCATGATGCAAAAATTAAAAAGTCGGCCGACAAAAATGTCCCGTTGTCAAGATGATCGACACCGGGTTTCGTGATGACGCAATTTGAAAAGACAAGGTTATTGTGGATGTTGATGACGCTATTGCATAGACGCTGACGCAGATGCTCGCTGCCGTACGGACGAAACATAGATGTGATGCAGATGTTCGTCGTTGCATAGACGAAACATGAATGAAGCCGTTGCATAGGCTTAAATGAAATGGCGTCGTTGCATAGACGCGATGCAGATGCTCGTCGTTGCATAGACGAAACATGAATGCGATGCAGATGCTCGTCGTTGCATGGACGAAATATGAATGAAGTCGCCAGACAGCTTAAATGAAATGGCGTTGCGTAGACGCGACGCAGACGTCGCCGCATGGATGAAACATGAATGAAGCCGTTGCATGGGCTTTTAATGAAATGACGTCGTTGCATAGACGCGATGCAGATGCTCGTCGTTGCATGGACGAAACATAAATGAAGCCGTTGCATGAGCTTTTAATGAAATGGCGTCGTTGCATAGACGCGATGCAGATGCTCGTCGTTGCATGGACGAAACATAAATGAAGCTGTTGCATGGGCTTTTAATGAAATGGCGTCGTTGCATAGACGCGATGCAGATGCTCGTCGTTGCATGGACGAAACATGAATGAAGCCGTTGCATGGGCTTAAAATGAAAAGGCGTCGTTGCATGGACGCGATGCAGATGCTCGCTGCATGGACGAAACATGAACGGCCGCCAGATAGGCTTAAATGAAATGACGCCGCCAGATAGACACGATGCAGATGCTCGTCGTTGCATGGACGAAACATGAATGAACCGTTGCCAGATAGGCTTAAAAGAAATGACGTCGTTTTGGACGCACGCAGATGCTCGTCGCAGATAGATTTAAACATGGATGAAGCCGTTGCATAGGCTTAAAATGAAATGCATCGTTTGTGGGCGACCGCTTGCGGACCCGTCTGGTTGAGATAGCGTCATCGCATGACGTTGTGCATTTGTGACCCGCATGGGTTTATTGTTGTGTTTCGCTTTTGCCGAGCATGAAGATCCCGCACTCAAAGAAAACTTGTGAGTTTTAGGAAATGAGTGGTTGATTAGCGTCGATTCTGTAGCTTTGGCTCTTGACGCCAGATTCTTGCGTGAAGACCTAGTTGGCCTTCTTTTTCCGCTCATTGCCATTTTCTTGCATGAATTCCTTAAAATGTCCCAGCTTACGTAATGAAGATATTGAATCGGGTAAGGTTGCATCTGACGCTTATCAAGGCGTCGTGTAAGCATTTTTTTTATAATGAATGAAAAGCTAATGCGAGAATATGGACAAAATCGAGTCCAGTACAAAATAAGGAAGAAATATTTCTAACGGTGTGACCGAAGCCGATGTGGCTGTCTACGTATCCCGCCGAGGGAATCAGGTCAAGACGTAGTTCATGATAATTTTTTTTTTATGATTTTAAAATGATGTGGGACCGAAACCGATATGGCCGCCTACGTATCCCGCCGAGGGAATCATGTCAAGACGTAGTTCGTGATAATTTTTTTTATGATTTTAAAATGATGTGGGACCGAAGCCGATATGGCCGCCTACGTATCCCGCCGAGGGAATCAGGTCAAGACGTAGTTCGTGATGCAAAAAAATAAGATTTTTTATGATTTTAAAATAATGCGGGACCGAAGCCGATGTGGCCGCCTACGTATCCCGCTGAGGGAATCAGGTCAAGACGTAGTTCGTGATAATTTTTTTTTTATGATTTTAAAATGACGTGGGACCGAAACCGATATGGCCGCCTACGTATCCCGCCGAGGGAATCATGTCAAGACGTAGTTCGTGATAATTTTTTTTATGATTTTAAAATGATGTGGGACCGAAGCCGATATGGCCGCCTACGTATCCCGCCGAGGGAATCAGGTCAAGACGTAGTTCGTGATGCAAAAAAATAAGATTTTTTATGATTTTAAAATAATGCGGGACCGAAGCCGATGTGGCGCCACGATCCCGCCGAGGGAATCAGTCAAGACGTAGTTCGATAATTTTTATGATTTTAAAATGACGCGGACCGGCCGATATGGCCGCCTACGTATCCCGCCGAGGGAATCAGGTCAAGACGTAGTTCGTGATGCAAAAAAATAAGATTTTTTATGATTTTAAAATAATGCGGGACCGAAGCCGATGTGGCCGCCTACGTATCCCGCTGAGGGAATCAGGTCAACGTAGTTCGTGATACAAAATAAGGATTAATATGCATTTTTTTTTAAAAATGGAAGACAACATTACGTTCTGACTTCAGTTGATACCAACAATTAGTATTGTGCATAAGAATATTCTTTCAGTCTAACCGAGATTGACTCTGGTGTAATTCACACAGCTTCAGCTAGTACCTCAGACATACCTGAGTGTTGACACACCTGTTTGCATCCAAGGTTTCGAACTACACGTAATCTCACGTTTCAAATGCCCTCACAGAAAGAAAGTCCCGTTCTCACATATATTTCAGTATTTTGAATGTTGGGACGTTGAAAGAATTGCACTCACACTCAAAAAGATGTTCAATGCATGCAATTGTGATACCATAGGCTTGGCCGTCATTTAAGTATCCACTAATGTGAGAACCCTCAGTATAAGATCATGTAGGGCTTGTCACGGGCTTGTAATGTAGGCTTGGGGAAAGGGAATGGATATCATTTGGATAAAAGTAACTAATCATTCCTCGAGAGTTGGGCTATGTCCGTGCTTGATATTGGTGCGATTTAATGCTGATTTGCTTTCGTTTTGTCCCAGTTTTTCAATACTGGCTTCTTTTGAATCTTTCATTTGGGGCCCTTTTTCTTTTCGGGGTCATATATTTCTTTTATTTTTTATTTTTTATATAACATCGAGGCTTTTGATTTCTTTTTTTTTGTGTGAAGTCGTCTCTGCTTTTGTTTTGTTTTCCTTTTGAACTTTGACAACTTTCGTCTTTGCAAACTTCAGCGCAGGATTTTGTCAGCCACTTGCACATTTCTAAAAAGCTCGAGGAGGTCGGGCCAAGAGAGGGATAGTGCGTACACACTTAGAAAGGGTATAGGTGTAATATGCGGTTGTCAAAAAATAGGTTTTAGGCTCAAAGTGGTGTACTAGAGATAATGTTATTTGGTAGGCTGAAAAGGCTCAAACGGGTCAAAGAAAGCCTACGATCATTTCCTACACCGAGTGTTACTCAGGATTTCGCCTCAACAAACATTCAGGCCAAGTTCTAGATCACAATGCAATGCAATTGAACTTATTCAAATAACTCACCACACAATGCATATGAAACGATGAGGTCGGCTTCATTCTTATCTTGGAAACATGCAAGACAATGTTATCTGCGGGTATGAATAAGAGGTACCAAAAGAATCTATGGTTTACCACAAAGTCAACCCATACTGATTATCACTTTTTTTTATTTTTTTTATTTTTTATGCACAACTCTAACTGTATTGGTATCAACAAAGTTAAACAATAATACTTAAAAAATGTTTTTGTATTTTTTTGAATAACACACACATTTGTTTTTGTATTTTTTGAACAATTTTTTTTTTTTTTAATTAATATTTTTTTGAATAAAGGGTACCGAACCCGAATAGGGCTGCCTACGTATCCCGCCGAGGGAATCAGGTGCGCGTAGTTCGTTCAAATATGTTATAAAATGTATGCTTGAAAACATATATCAAAAAAATAGCAATGTAAAGCTGTGCAAAAGAAATGATTGTCCACTGTGGACGAATGCAAAGTAAAATGAATGCCCGAAAACATGATGAATGTGATGCATGAGTGAGACATGCGCTCTTTATTATTATTATTTTTTGTGGTGTCGAACTCAAAATGAGTTGCCTACGTATCACACCGTGTGGTGAAAATCAGACACGCGTAGTTCGAAATAATTATATTATAAAACGTATAATTTAAAAGAATTTATTCATGATAGAAATGCAAAAGTAAAAGTTGTACAAAATAAATGATTGTTCACTATAAGACTAATGCAAAGTAAAAGAATGTAATGAAAACAAAAATGAATGGCTGTGAGAGAATGAATGAAATGCATGACTGAATGTGATAGAGTGATTGAAATGCAATAATGAATGTCCGTGATTGGATAAATGTAATGAATGAGTGAGCCAAATATGTCCCCCTCTTTTATTTTTTTGTTTTTTATTTTTTATGTGGTGGTGTCAAACCCTAGATGGGTTGCCTACGTATCACACCCTATGGTGAGAATCAGACACGCATAGTTCGAAATAATTATGATGTAAAATGCATGACATGAAAGAACTATGTAATCAAAGCTAAACATGTTAATTGAATTTGCAAATATGAATAAAAAATACAAAGTATAGAAGAACTGAGAGCGATGTCTCGTTGAATCTGGTATAAACTGACTTCTATTAGTCAACATAACTACCGCTCATTTTTGTGATGATTTTTTTTTTCCGACCGTCCTAGGCTGATTGCGAGGACGGCCTTCCTGCAAAAATATGAGAAATAGGTGAGTAGGAAAATGACAAAAATAATAAAAATGCAAAGGTGTGACAATATAGTCAAAGACTCCCCTGATTGGTTCGACCGGACTGGTGGTTGATGCTTCACAAAGTCCAAGTCGCGCTATTCAAGAGTGATTTACGAAATAGAAGTCCTGATTGCAATGTGAAAGCAAAAAGTGCAAAAAATGCAAATGCTCGAGTCCAGAATCACAAAAGGGTAATTAATGCATTAAATAATATGTACAGAGTTGCTAGCGATAAACAATAATAAACAAAAAGCATGCAAATCAAGCGCGTGCCCTGATATGCTTGGGACCTCCCTTATGCCAGGGGTGAGCCTAACGCCAAATATGCGAGATTATGATAAATAAGTCCAAGCCGTTAAACTGCAATGTTTTGTTGGAAATGGCGACCAAACGACGGCAGCACTTTTTCCAATTTCGCGTGTCGCGACCGTGCTTGGATCCGCCCATCATTATCACGCTACACATATATAGCATGGGTCGTTGGGTTGTGAAACCCAACGGCGCTTAATGGATTTTCTAATCGTGGAAACGATACCAAAGATCGACCCACCTAGTGTGCATGCACGACTTAAAAAAATGTGGTATAGCTCTATCCTAATTTTGCTAAGATTTGGCTTACTAGACAAAATGGTTCCCGAGCGGACTACTCGAGTGAGAAGGCTACGCTGCCACCATTGACCTGATTCTCCGCGTCATTACCAACTCTCCTAAATTTGGGTTTGAAGAAAGAATTTTGCTGATGCACCAAGCGCACCTCGCGTGTAGTGTGTGATAGTGTTAATTTTCCAGAATGGAGGAAATATGAACGGAATGACAATTTAAAGAAAGCAATAAAAGAATGTAGCAATTAAAGTAGTTAATTACAAAATAAAAGCAAACAATATAAAATATTTACAACAAATATAAAAGCAAAATAAAGTGCAATATTTAATTAACCTGAGTATGTTATGATCAAGAACCTGATATCCCCAATGAGTCGCCATGTCGCCGTCGCGCCGCTTTCGAACCTCTGGTCCGAACGGTATCCGCAACGCTGTTTTGGCGGGCTGGATGGAGCAATTAATGTGCTGTTTTTAAGGAGTCGCCACCTAATTATTATAGTGAATTAGGACACTTAGTGTATTGCAATAAAAATACTGCAATTGACTTCCATTTAATGGTCTGCGAAATTAGTGAGATTCTGGATCAGGGTTCTTCATTATCCTAAAGGGAAGGGGTTAGGCACCCTTTAAGATCAGCTAACTTGCAGTTATTCGTTCAAACCTAGGTTAATTATTTATTGCCTTTTTATTCTACGTATTCTAAGCATTTTTCATAATTTACAATTAAAATAAAATACAATACAAAAATAATAAAACTTAAAATTAGATGAGACATAAAAAAATAAAGCTCCGGGACATCTTTTAGCCCTTTTTAGGCCTTCTGCACAAGATAATCTCCGGGTACCTGCATAAACACTTAGTAAAAGTATTAATAGTAGAATAAATAATTTTAAAAGCAATGACAAGAATTAATAAGTAAAGCAAAATAAATAAATCCGTCTTTTGCACAGAGGAGGCCTTGGAAATCAGACGGAGATTCCTTCATCGGCCAAATATAGTAGCATGTTTAAATCAGTAAAATACAAACAGTGTAGCATCTGTTCTTTTGGAATAAGAAATATTTTCCAATCAGTTTACTAAAATAAAATAAAAAGTAAATCGTCAAAATCAATCCGAACCGATTTAACATCAAGCAAAGAAAACAAGTCGCCAAAGCGAAACCCACCAGATCGTAAAAAAATCAGTCCAATAATCAAAACAGCCAAACAGATCCAAAAGGATAAATTCCGACGGAGGTCGCCGGAGTTTTCAAAACTTTGGCAGATACCAAAATTCCAAATAAATCAGTCCAACAAATAAAATATGCAAACGGGCCCAAGAAATAAACCGACAGAGTTCGTCAGAAAGTTTTAAAATCCGGCCAGATATGAACAAAAATAAAAAAAAAATCTGTTTACTAACCAAAACCGAAAACAGATATAAAAAATACAGCCACCAAGGTCAAACAAGGATACCAAATAACCACAATAACAAAAAATGGGGCAATCGTGACCAAACAGGGGGTTCACCGGAGATAAAGCTCCGACGAACATTAACAAACAACAAAATACAAAAATTAAAAATATAAAGCAAAATAAAGGTCAGGTGATGATAATCATTGTCGCCTTCCGTCCGGTGGTCAAATCCAACGACTGCAACAGTGAAAACAGAGGGACAAAGCCGGGTAAATAGCGTCGGGTGTAGTTGGCAGTGATGCTCAGGAGGGGGAGACGGTAATGAGGGTGTGCGGGTGAGGGGGTGGCGACGGGAGTGAGGTGAGGGAGAGGGGGTGGCGACGGGAGTGAGGTGAGGGAGACGGCTGAGCGAGTGAGTGGAGACGGCCGAGAGAGAGGCGACGGCATGGTTCACGGAGATGGAAGCGCGGCGATGAGGAGGGAAGGAAGCAGTGGGGAGTGAGGGTGTGTGAGAGAAAGGGCTGGGGTGAGGGTGGCGGCGACGGGAAAGGGTAAGGGGTAGGGTCAGATTTGTGTGTTGCGGCTGAGGGGGTTAATAGAAAGGGGGGGAAAGTTTTGTTTTATAGGGTAGGATTAGGGTTAGGTATTGGGGGGGAAAAAAAATGAAAAGTGGGGTATTGTTTTGGGGGGGAAATGAAAAGTGGTATTTGATTTTAGGGGGGGGGGGATAAAAGAGGGTGTTTTGATGATATTAAAAATAGTGTTGGCTTGGACTGATTCAAATTGTGTCTTGGACTGGACTGGTTTGGCAAAAATGCAAGGCTAGTTAATTATTTAAAAGAAAATTATTTAAAAAAGATGCAAAATTATTTAAAATGCAAATGCCGACGCAGTAATACTAAAATGCAATATTTAAGACATGTTTAATGCTTGATTAAAAGTAAAAGTGCGGATGCCAATTAATTATTTAAAAGATGCAAATATTATTAAAATAAAACGACGGTGTAACAATAATAAAAACATAATATTAACAAAACATCATGGTTAATTTAACATAAAAAGATAAAAAATGCAAAAAAAATCTGACTAAAATGCGATGTGCTAAAATACTTGAAATTGCAACAAATATACAAAAAAAATGGGTCAAAATTGACTGTCAACACCACCTGCTGCAGCATCAATGATGGTACCAGTAGTACCACTCAATCCATTATAAAAAATGTGGACCAGCATCCACTTCTCTATGCCATGATGTGGGCACTTCTTTTGCAAATCCTTGAATCGCTCCCATGCATCATAGAGCGACTCACCATCCACCTGGTAGTAATTGTTCAGCTGTCCCCTTAACTTTGCAGCCTTGGAAGGAGGGAAGAACTTTTCTAGAAACTTTTGGGCCAGGTCCTTCCAGGTAATGACGGAGTTGACGGGCAGTGAGTTCAACCAGCTTTTGGCTCTATCCCTCAGTGAGAACGGGAAGAGCCTCAGTCTAATGGCATCGTCAGTAACACCGTTGTATTTGAAAGTGACACATAGCTTCAGAAAGTTTGCAATGTGCATGTGGGGATCTTTAGATGGCAGTCCCCAAATTGTACTGTGTTCTGGACCATGCTCAGGATGACTGACTTGATCTCAAAGTTGTTGGCCCCTATAGCTGAGAGCCTGATGCAAGTATGTGCACATGTGACTATGGGAAGAACATAGTCCCCCAAACTTCTCTCTGTTGGGACCTGTATTGGCTCCCCTGCATTCTCAGGAACCTCATTGTCCGGCCCATTCTGATTTGGTTCGTTGTTCATAGTCACTAACTCAGATATCCTTTTGTTACGCCTGCTTTGTTTGCAGGTTTTTTCAATTTCAGGATTGAAAGGAACAAGTGTGTATGCTCCTCTCATTCTTCGCATACGCTAGATTCCTGAAACAGATCAAAATCAACAAACAAATCAAGGCACACGGTTCTGACAGTAAAAATTAAAATTAAAATAAAAAATAAAGCCAAAGTAGAAATAAAAACAGATGATTCAATATTACATGTACGCCAGTCCCCGGCAACGGCGCCAAAAACTTGTTAGCGATATTTCGACTGCTCACGCAAGCGTACGCATCGTTCACAAGTAATATATTCTGTAAGACCGATTATCGTCCACAGAGACTGATTTCTAAGTACCGTTCATCTATTTTATGTTATCTATTTGACAATCGATATTTGAGTTGAGTTTTTGTTTAACTACTGGAATAATTGCAAGAGTTAATTAAACTATTTAAGTTGTGATCAGTTATGAAGGAATTAGGGCTTCCAAGATCCTCGACTATCCACTCTACTCAATCCTTAATGCGATTAGGATGACTTCTTCTTCTACGTTAAGATAGCGATTAACTAGACTGTCTTATATTCCGGTTAGGATATATAATCGCTCAACCCCAGTGCAGAACCCTTCTATATTTCTATGATAGGATTTACCACATAGGAAGATTAAGAACAGTAACCTATAGTGCTACACAAGTATCGGGGTACTGTCGTCCGCGATTTTAACCTATGTCTATTCAATTACAGCATATCCAAATCTCTCTTTTCGGTTCTTGATTCGAAATCATATAGATCATAATAATTTGTGATCAATTAACTATCAAACATTCATACCAATTATTGAATAAATCTTAATCAAGTGAAGAAGAAATCAACTAATGCATTAAGTCATGAATAAAGTTTCAAGCGATTCACAAGGAAAGCCCTAATAGGGTGTTTAGCTCCTAGCTGTAGTCACGCTAAGAACTAACACAAGATCTATACATAAACTGAATTAAAAACGAAAGAAAGACAATTACGTAGAACAAAGTCTCCAATTGTAGCCTTCAATCCGTGCCTTGTGTTATGTTGTAGAATGACCAACCTTCTCATAGCATTAATCCCTAGGGCTTAAATATCCTCTAATTTTCGTGCCCAATGAACCAATATGTCCTTAGCCAATTTGTCTTCGGAACTGAAATTTCGCGCAAGACCGCGGCTCGCACACCAAGATCAGCGCGAAACTCCCGCAGCTTTCTAAGACAAATGGCACCGCGCAGATCGTCACGGCACCGCGATGCTGAAAGTCCTGAGGCTCCTTGATAAATATGGCACCGCGTTTCTGCATAGTGGCACCGCGGTGCTGCCTTTTTTCGCTCTGAGTTGCCAACTTTCGTCCTTTTCGCCTCGGGAGCATCTTTGCTGCCAATTTCTCGTTCTTTTTTTGTCATTTTGCCTTTTTGCATCGTTGTGACTCAAAAGAAAGAAAAACAAACCTACTACTATACTAAACACAACAAGAACGAGTAAAATACCAATTAAAAATGACTCAAAAGGCGTATACAAAATACGTCTAACACTAGTCTGCCCTTCATCTCTTCTCTCACAAATCAAATCTGCGGTGAAAGATGAAAACCATTTTATGGATACTTCAGGGGTTATGTGATTAAACACACAATCAACGAAATGATGGATCAAGAAAGATAGTGGAATGTCCATTTCACGTTGCTTGTGGTTCTTGTCGATCAATCTGTAATTATTTGACTTGTGTGTATGTTCAATTGTAAATCAATGGCATACTAGATAGCAACTCAAAAAGTGTCATTTAAGTTTTATTTTTTAAGTCCGTAATTTGATTTGTTCTACATGGAGAAACCTATAATTATTCAATGTAAAGTTCCATGTTTTGTTGTTTAAGGTTTACGAAAGTATAACGGTAGATGCTAATAATCCTTTTGTTTGTAACATAATTACATGTATTTATACATATATTTTTCATTTAATTATGCATGGTTAATTAATATATATGTTACCTCATTAAGCTACTTAATCAGAAGTTTATAGTAAATTAATATCGTTTAATATAAATATGGGGGGAGGATAAGATTTTTAAACCTCGCTTCAAGACTTATGTATCTTTGTTTGAATTTGAAGGTAAATTTGGTTCTACATGTAAGAACCATTCTGTTATAAATAAATGCTGAAAATCCTTCTAGAATGATGTTATATCTATATAAAGGATAGTAGAAATAAATAAATGTTAGATAGTGAACCTAATAATTTAGGTGTTAGAAAATGTTTCAAATTCAGCAAAGCAATGGGGAACAATGGGACATGACTGTTTCCCATGCTTTATTACCATCTTTAGAATCATTTTTCTTTTCCCCCCGTAATTTAGCGGCGGAGCTAGAATTTTTAGTTGAATCGGTGGATTCAATATTTTTTTTTTTTTTTGACGGCGAATCGCACCGCCATTCTTTCGAAATACGCATGCAGAAACCCCTACGACGCAATAGCCTGCAAACCACGTCTATGATGAAGAGGGTTTGAATTATATCTCCCAACTTCCACTGTCCTATAGTGAGTAGTGACGAGCCATACTTATCGAAGATGTTTTACTGAACCTCTTCTTTTGATAATTTAAATTAAAGTTAATATATATCATGTCAAGAATTATAACTAATAGGAGTGACAAATTAAAAGCACAATATTATTTTTTAACTAAACTCATCAAGTATATTCGACGACCATGAGTACTCCGGCTCGAATCAATCTCAATCTTCCTCTTGGACCTCGTTATAGACATGATATTGGCGTTATCCAAATATACAACAAATAAATATTTTACGCTTATTGATTTAATGTGAACACTAAACAATGCAGGAGTGAATGAGGCTGTTAAAACCGAGACATGGATGAGAATTTAAAGATAAGAATAATAATTTTTTTTAATATTTTTCATTCATCATAATGACCTTCTTATATAGATGTAAGATTCTCATTTTCCTAATCTAATAGGATAAAGAGTAACCATATTCTAATAGGACTACAAATCTTACATTATCATAATTATCAAATTCCTAACCTATTCTAATACCCCCCCTCAAGTCGGAGCATGAGGGTCTCGAATGCCCAACTTGCCAAGTAAATATTCATGTTGCGGTTTGTCCAAAGTCTTTGTACACACATCGGCCAATTGCTTACTGATTAACACATGACTGAGAAGTATTATTCTGGAATGGAGCGCATCCCATACATAGTGACAGTCGACTTCAATGTGTTTGGTCCGTTCGTGAATCACCAGATTTTGTGTAATATACAATGATGCTTGACTATCACAATATATTTTCACCCGAGATTTCTGTTCAACAACCAAACTATAAAATTTCCTTTAACCATTTCAACTTATAGACTGTCATTGCCATTAACCGATATTACGCCTCTACTGACGAGCGAGAGACAATATGTTGCTTCTTGGTTTTCCATGATACAGGTGAATTCCCAAGGGATATAAACCAACCGATAGAGTTTTTTGAGTCAACGGACATCCGACCCAAACCGAATCACACCATCCGTACAACTGAAGATCACAATCTTTTCTCATCACAATACCTTATCCCGAGTTCTTCTTCAAGTACCACACCACAGCCGCATTTCAGTGTGCTTTCTTTGATTATTGCATGAATTGAGACAAAACATGCACGCAATACGACAAGTCGGGTCTTGTGAAACTGAGGTATATAAGTCTACCGACCAGATGCTGGTATGGTTCCAGATCTCCTAAAGTAGCTCTTTTGGATAACGCTAAACCGTGATTCTGTTTCATAGGAGTATTGATTGGTTTAGCTCTCAGTAAATTGGACTCAGAAATTATATCCAAGACATATTTTCGTTGACAGAGAAACAACCAGTTGGTCCACGTGCAACATCAGTTCCCATAAAGTACTTCAGAGGGCCCAAATCCTTTATGTGAAAATAGGTGCGGAGATAGTCTTTGAATCGTTCAATGACACTATGATCGTTTTCCGAGATAATCAAGTCATCCACATAAACTAAGACGTTAAGTTGCATACCTGCCTGGTGCATAGTGGATAGATAATAATCACAGTACGACTGTTTGAACCCATATTTCATCAAATCACTTGACAATTTTGCAAACCAACACATTAGAGCTTGCTTCAAACCATAAAATAATTTTCGAAGTCGAGATACTTGCTCCGGATTAGGAACACAACATTTTGGTGGCAATTTTATATAAACTTCCTCTGTAAGATCGTCGTGTAAGAAAGCATTCTGCACATTTATCTGATGTAACTCCCAATTTCGCGCAGCCGCAACAGTCAGTAAGGTCCGAGTAGTTACTACCTTAGCAACCAGAGCAAAAGTTTAATTGTAGTTATTTTTTTCCTCCTGTTTATTTCCGAAGATGACCAAACGAGTTTTATATCGCTCGATTATGCCATCAAAGTTGTACTTGATTTTGAACACCCATCTACATTTAAATGCTTTCTTATCTGGTGGCAAAGTTTCTAGTGTTCATGTTCCATTATCCTCCAACACTTGGATCTCTTGCAACATGGCTACTTTCTAATATTTGTTTTTCATTGCCTCTGGAAATTTTTTTGGTTCGGTTTCTGTGGTAATTGATTCAAGGAACCTTTGGTGTTGCGGGGAAAAAATATCACAAGGTATATAGTTAGATAAAGGATAAGGTGCATCAGAGGATTGCTAAGGATTTGATTGACTTTGTTTTCGAAAAGGTTCAGTGACGTAGTCGTGTAGCCAGATTTATGTTTTTGACGTTTACCTCGATCCAATTATTCGTTCAGGTGAATTTTATTGGTATGAATACCTTACGGTTGTACTTCCTCGATGTTATCTCTATCCGTGACCGCCTCCGTCCGCCTAAATCTCATGATCAAGAGGTTCAGATTCGGTCTCAGACTCCATCCACCTGAGTTTCATTTATACCTATATTATCAGTCATGTCTTCTTCAAAGTTGTGTCGGTTTATTCCTCCCTCCGTTTCATCCACGTTAACACAACTTTATTTCAGAGATTCTCCTCCGTTCGGTATTGATTTTATGATGTCGGTTAAGTTATCCGGTCTTACAGCGAAGGGAAACTTAGTCTCATAGAAATTCACATCCATTGAGATCAAATATTCATCATTCTCTAAGTCATACAATCTTCAACCCTTCTTTTTGTAGGAGTATCCTAAAAAGACACACTTATGACTCTGACTCTCAAACTTGTCTCTCGTTCTTTCCTTTGTGTGTGCACAACATAGTGACCCTATCACCCTTAAATGATCATACAGATGCACTTCCCCGTAAAAAAAATCATAGGGAGTTTTCCCATTCAACACCAAAAATGACATTCTATTGATCAAATACCCCGCAGTCAAAACACATTCTCCCCAAAATTTAATCAGAAGATGACCCTAAAATTTCAATGCTCATGCCATATTAAGAATGTGATGGTATTTTCTTTCGACTCTTCCATTCTACTGTGGTGTCCTTGTGCAAGATGTTTGGAAAATAATTCTATGTTCGAAGTAAGTCTTCATACATGTGAACTCAATTCCATTATCACTTCTAACAATCTTCACTTTCTTACCAAATTGTATATCCATCAAGGCGAAGAAATTCTTCAAGGTTTGGGACACTTCTCTCTTATTAACTAAGAGAAAGATCCATACAGCTCGTGAACAATCATCCACAATAGTAAAAAAAATATGAAGCACCACAAGAGGAAGGGGTTCTATATTGGTCCCCATAAATCGTAATGAATCATCTCAAAAGTATCTGAAGCAATATTATCACTTAAAGGAAAAACACTTCTCATTTGATTTACCCGTTGGCATACGTCACATTCTCTATCTGATCCATCACCACTCTCATTCTTAGTTACTTGTGCTGAAGGATGACCCAACCGTTTGTGCCAATGATTGAACCAATCAACTACCTCTGCCTTCATAGCCCGTATCAGCGGCACATTCCGAAAATAGTAAAGTCCACCTCGATGCTCACCCTTTCCAATAAGCTTCCTCGTGGTGGAGTTCAGTATAACACACATAATTATATTAAATGTCACATCACAATCTAAATATATAGAAATTAAATTACATGTCAAATACGGAACATAAATGACATTATTCAACCATATCATGTCATTTAGTTTGATTTTTCATTTTATATCCACCGAGATACTTTCGTCCAGAAGACCAATCGAACACTTAGGAATGTCTCGCGTATTGCTCAGTTCTTACGGATTACCTGTCACATGATTGGTAGCTTCGGAGTCTGATCCAGAATGCGTTTTCAGTCTTACTATCCATCTTGCCATTCAGATATTCTCTGGGAATTCAATATGTGAATCACAGTTCCAGATCTTATCTCACAAATTGTGAAGTCTTGTGCCGCATGTGTTCACCGTTTCTATCTCCATATGAGTTCCTTCTTTGGAAATTAGGGTGTTAGCCCGGTAGTTGCCTTTACAACGATCGGATTGTCCACTTTTCTGCTATTCTAACTGTACTCGTCTTCTTCCTTCAATTTTTTCGTCTTTTTTTTTCCCAGCCACCAATTCGGATAATCAATGAGTCTAAAACATTTGTCCACAACGTGTCCGGATCTCTTGTAATATGTGCAGAATGCACCATCATTTTTTCCTTTACCTCGATCACGGTGAGAGTTTCTCCCTTGTACGTTAAAAGCCATGATTTTACTCTGATCCTCTGTTTTTCGTGTGATTCCTCTCTTACGCTATTCTTGCACCAATTTTGAGTAGACCTTATTTAATGATAGCAACGGTTTCTAGGCCAGTATGTTTGATATCATAGTTTCATATGTTCCCTCATCCAATCCCATGAGAAAAAAATGCATTTTTTTCTTCTCTTTTGACTTTTAGGACTGTTCCTAGATTGCACGTGCATTTTCCGCACATAAAAGTTAGGATATGTTCGTAATTCACCAATTCCTCTCACAATTTAGTAAGTTTTTCATAGTAATCGACTATGGTCCTTCCCTTTTGTTTGCACTTCACTAGTTCCACTTTTAGTTGTTGCATTCGAGGGCTGTTAATAACGGCAAACCGCTCTCGAATGCTCATTCATAATTCTTCCACTTCCTCTTTATGTGTAATCATTGAGCAAAGCATCGGTTCTATGGTGTTGCGAATCCACGACACCAATAGTGAGTTTATAGTCCACCAATCTTCTAAGTCCGATGACTCTTCATCCGATTTTTTTATTGTACCGTCGACGAAGCCAAACTTCTTTCTTGCTCTTGGGGATGTCCTCATGGATCTAACCCATTCTTCATAATATTCGCCCTTCAATTGAACTTGTGTCACCACAATTTCAGGGTTATCATTCGACGTAATGTCGTAGTGAGAGGTTGTTTTTCTTTGAGTTTTGTTTTCTTCACCTGCGATTTTTTTATCGTTATCGTCAGTTTCTTTACCATCATCTGTCATTATTCTAGGGTTTTGGTGTTCTTTCTAACGTGACTCTGATACCATGTTAAAATCGAGACAGAGATGAGAATTTAGAGAGACAAGAATAATTAGAGAATTCTTCTACTTTTCATTCATCATAATGACCTCATTATATAGAGGTAGGATCCTATTTTTTCTAGTTTAATAGGGTAAAGGGTAATAATATTCTAATAGGACTACAAATTACCATAATTACCAAATCCATAACCTATTCGAATAGAGGTCTCTTTATGTTTCCTTTGCCATTGACTTAGCTTGAGGACCTTTTTCTTTTTAATTTTTACTCGATATCGAATATCTGATTTGGAGTTCGACTAATCTGATTTTTATCAAAAATCTAACTTTATGAGTATTTTTATTAAAGACGGATTCAATAATATTCTAACCCGAGATTTTTAGCTGAGAATATTAACATACTTATCACCCGTCACAATCTTTGATGGTTTCTCGAAACTCTTTTAACACAAGAGTTCAAAGAATGTTGGATCAAAGAAGATAATGAATCCAGATATAGTCAGACTTCAATGCGAATATCAGACACCGGATAAAAAGCCCAAAAAAATGTCAATTTTACTTTGCTATATATCTTGCGGCTGTTGTGCAACAAGATGTGCCATCATCAATATGTGGGATTTCGATTTACTTTTTGGTTGTGGTTATGTATTGTAAGTGAACCACATGCTAGAATATCACAAATTTAATAACCTATGAAAGGACTTATATTAAACTCCTTTGTTCGATTGAGTGCTCGATTAATGAACAATATATAGACTACAATTTGCAAGTCCATTAGACATTTCCTAATCGGAAAGTATAGAAATTTGACAAATTCAATGATGGCATCCTAAGACTAATTTATTAAATCAATCTTATGTTGAAAATATTTATTAAACGTAAAATAAAGTAAATCCTATTAATTATGAATCGAACAATTGGGGCCCCGCACGTAGGATACCTTGTTCCAACACACGTGCACACGTAGTGCCAATGATCAAAATTTCCTTAATGGAAAAGATATCGGTGACGATACGAATTGTTCGGCACGTAAGGTAATGTACTGTTATTGGCCAAAAAGAATGATTTCACGCCAGTAAACGGGAAGGTGTATAATGTGTAAAGATGAAATGAATCAGAAATCACCACGAAACCGAGAAGGGTCGCGGCTCCTCCAAGTAAGGGTCACAACTCCTCCAAGTAAGGGTCACAGCCTCCTCCGGCGGCCGCAGCCTGATCGCTTCAACTTGAAGTGAATTAAAAATTGATTTTTGGGATGACTTTGGAGTATTTACTCTCCATTATTTTGCTCATGAATTCAGCCATTACTTGGCTGAATTGTAACTCCAAATTCAAGGCATTAACATGGCCATTACTTAGCCATTTGGAGGGTCATCATCTACACTATAAATTGAGACACAAGACTCATTTGGAAACACACGTGACATCTTACCCTCAACAATTCTCTGAAATTGTCTTCCTCTCTTGCAATCACAAAACACTCAAAGATCTTTCTTCCAAAGCAAACACTTGAGTTCCCTTTACTCATTTGTTTGATTGCTGTTTTATCTTGGGAGATAAGTTGTCATTACAACCGTTGAAAGGATATGCGGGGCAATATTATCTTAAGGATAGATCAAGAATTTGGTCGACTCAGCAAACCCTCATACTTGATCATTTCCAGATTTCTAACAAATAATTGTTGTTGTTATATTCTCGTTCTACACATTACCACTCACATATTATTTGATTAAAGTAAAGAAAAATATGTTATTGGCCACACCAATATATTACTTCAATTCTATAGTGTGATACTCCATCATTTAATAAATACTATAGTGTGAATCCTGAAATCAATAAATATATATCAGATGATTAAACAAAAAATTACTACTACTCTAAGCGACCACCTAATATTCAAGTACAAGTAGCAATAGGAACAACATTGTAATTCCTTTTAAGAAAAAAAGTTCTTTCCATACCGTTCAAAATTTTAAAATGGTGATGATTACTTAGTCAACGAATAAATAAAGCTTGTACCAACCATTTAACATTTAAAACGTATGGCTGATATTGGAATGTTTACAAGATAAATTGTGTGGAAGAAAATAAAAGTGGCCCTTCGAATGCCACATTGTAACAACCATTAGTTCATATTCCACGTCCTATGTCTTTTTTTGTTGGCCAGTGGCAGTGAAACTATTATAGAATCAGCCCATTCACCGGGGGTTCCCAATGCTAAATTATAAACGGCTAAGATAATAAGCTGGTTAAATTAATTTATAAATATTTTTTAATTTATTTATATATTTGGTAAACATCAAAAGTGATTATATCCGGCCTCTGACAGTTGATCTTAAAGAGGAGATCTCATCGCCGCGAGTGGTGTGTACACAAGTTCAAAACCCCGCGAACGCTTAGGTGTAGGTCTAATCTGGGCGACTTGGCCCGATTTCTCTTAACGGTTCGGATCGATCTGGTCGGTTCACTTGATCAAGGGCCAACCGTCCGGTCGCACGGATTCCGTGCTCGCGTGCGGTTAAGTCGAAGCAGGTCCTACTCAGGTTTCTATATATATTTTTTTACTTTCTAGTATTTATTTTCTATAATATAAACTAAATTCAATTTAAATATGTAATATAATAATATAATATATAATTTAGTTGTATATATTAAAATTGAAACTTTAAAGTTAACTTTTTATTTTATAGTTTATAACTTTATACTTTATACAGTTTATATTGTAAATTTGTAATTATACTTTTATTAATTTATTAGATTAGTAGATATAAGTTAACAAATAAGTAATAACATATTAACAACTAAATAGATAGTAAAATTAAAATTAATGATAAGATGTAAACTTTTGAACTTTCATAACGTTAATAAGAGTACATAATGAAGTAATAATAATTTTATTTACATATTATGCATCCTTTTTGCAAGTTCTTCGTAATCTATAGGTTGATTGAATTGGTTATGCTCCATAGCCTCTAAATCTGGAGTATTAATTCCAGTCCCGCCTCCGCTCCCGCCTTCCAAAATATTGTCTATTTCTTCATCTTCCGGAGAATTAACGTCTCCACATCCTTGATTTCTTCTCTCTGATCTGATCCAATCCCTTAAGCAGACTCTTTTACTTTATCTAGAATTTCACCTTCTCACCGGTGTTTTCAAAATACTTTTAATTGAAAATTGCTTGGAATTTTTGAATAAATTAAATCAACTCTATATTTAGTTCATTAATTATGGAGAAATTTAAAACGTCATCGTTAAATAAAGTTCATGAATAAATTCATAGATTTTTTATTATAACTGTTGAAAATATTTATTAAACGTGAAATAAAGTTAATCCTATTTAATTGTGAATCGAACAATTGGGGTCCCGCACGTAGGAAACGTTGTTTCCACACACGTGTACATATAGTGCCAATGATCAGAATTTTCTTAAATGGAAGAGATATTGGTACATATACTAATTGTTTGAGACGTAAGATAATAGACGGTTATTGGCCAAATGACGTTGATTTCACTTTGGTAAATGAAAGGAAGAAATGTGTAAGAGATGAAAACGAATCAGGAAATTTGTCTCGGAAAATTGGGAAGCATCACGGCACAAGCGACGTAATCATGGCGGCTAGGCACCGCGTTTCCACTCGAACCGCGGTGCTAATTCTAATTTCAGTTCCAGTGGCTTACTCGAATTTAGGCACCGTGGTGCCATCCTGTGGGACCGCGGTGGGTCAACGGTTTTCAGTAACGAAGTGGGCGAATTAAAACTTATTCTTGGGCTGACTTTGGAGCAATTACTCTCCATTACTTGGCTATTGAATTCAACCATTACTAGGCTGAATTAACATCAATATCAATGGTCATTACTTGACATTGAAGGTCATTCATTTGGTGAATTGAGAAGACCAAATCATCTACCTATAAATTGATGCCTTGGGCACAATTGCAAGAGACACTACACATTGATACTTAAACAATTCTCTGAAAATTGTCTTCCTCTTTAGCAATCAACATATACTCAAAGATCTTTCTTATCAAGCGAACACTTGAGTTTCTTTGCTCTCTTGTTTGATTGTTGTTTTATCTTGGGAGATAAATTGCTAACAAAACCGTGAAAAGGACATACGGGGGCAATATTATCTTAAGAAAAGATTGAAACTTCAATCGACTCAGCAAGGCCTTTTACTTGTTTAATTTCCAGTTTTATTATTTACTTGTTGTTGTTATTGCTTTCCTATTTCCTTGTAATTTTATATTTGTTTCCAACAAGTGTGAGGTAGACATAGAGACAAAGAATCTCCAAAAAGCTTCCCTTAGATACGTCTAAAGGGAAAAACCGCTCCTCTAGGACTCATACATATATCAACATATGTGTCTTGAAGTTCGCTCAAGCTAAAGGGGAGAATCAAATACTTTGTGACTTGCTTAGATGATGGCACAAGGTTGTGCTACCTTTACTTACCTAAAAGTAAAGACGAAGTTTCTAAAGCATCTAAGCACCACAAATCAAAGGTCGAGAACCAACAATGTCAATGGGTCTATATAATCTAAGACATCCATATATATGTTCATAACTCTCGCTGTCTTGCGGGATCTTAAAATACATCAAATGGATATCAATATAGTCTTCCTAAATGATGATTTAGAAGTAGAAACATACATAGACCAACTAGAGGGGTATGTGGTTTCAAGACAAGAGACAAAGGTTTGTCGGCTTGTCAAAAGGATGAAAGCCGTATCAGATGAAAGACCGCAGATCAGCGTGCCACAATTATCGGTGGCCGCAGATTTCTTGTGATCGCTGCCTTGATGCGGAAAAATCACGTTCTGGGCCGATTTTGACATGGTTTTTAGGGTTCGAAATCCATATTTTTCTCAATTATAAAATCCCTAAATCCTAGCCTCATTATTCATCTGAGATCTTACATCTCACATCATACTTTGGAGAGAAAAAAAAGGCTACAACACAAGATTGGAGACAACTTTGGTTCAAGTTTCTTTTCTTTTCTTTGTTTTTATTTCAGTTTATGTTGGCTTGTATTAGTTCTTGACATAACAATGTTTATGAGCTAATTACTTTATTAGAGCTTTCCTATTGAATCACTTGAACCTCTATTTCATGAATTAATGCATTAGTTTGATTTCTTCTTCACTTGATTAAAATTTATTCAATATTGGTATGAATGTTTGATAGTTAATTGATCACTAATTATCATAATATATATGATTTCGAATCAAGAACCGGGAGGAGAGATTTGAATATGTTGTAATTGAATAGACATAGGTTAAAATCGCGGACGAAAGTACCCGATACTTGTGTAGCATTATAGGTTATTGTTCTTAATCCTCTTATGTGGTAAAACCTATCATAGAAATATAGAAGGTTTCTGCACTGGGATTGAGCGATTATATATCCTAACCGGAATATAAGACAGTCTAGTTAACCGTTATCTTAACGTAGAAGAAGAAGTCATTCTAGTTGCATTAAAGATTGAAAAGAGTGGATAGTTGAGGATATTGGAAGCCCTAATTCCTTCATAACTGATTTAAACCAAAGTATTATCATAATTAGTTTATTTTCTGCAATTACTTAGTCTTAGTTATTAGATAAAAATACAAACAAATTAGCATTCTCAAATAGAAACTAAAGCTTAGATAATCGGTACTTGATAACCAGTCTCTGAGGATGATATTCAGTCTTACCAAACTATATTACTTGTAACAATACATACACTTGAGTGAGCACGTGGAAATCGCCTAACAGTGCACCCGTACGCCTGGAGCGATACTCACAAGTGATTGGGAGTCTGATGTATATCACAAACTGCACTCGACCTGATTCGCTCATGCAGTCAATAAAATGGCTAGATTCACCCGTAATCCAAGTGAAGATCACTGGAAAGCACTGAATAGGGTACTACGGTTCCTGAAGTTCACGGAAAATTTCGGGTTGCACTATTCGAGATATCTAGCTGTACTAGAGGGGTACAGTGATGCAAACTGGATATCTAATAGCGATGACATCCAGTCCACCAACGGATATGTTTTTACAATCGGTGGTGGAGCTGTGTCGTGGAAATCCTCTAGGCAAACCCTTATTGCCCCATCCATGATAGAGTCGGAATTTATCGCTTTGGACAAAACGGGAGAAGAAGCTGAATGGCTTCATGGTTTCTTAGAGTATGTTCCATGTTGGGATAAACCCGCGTCTTCTGTAATGATCCACTGCGACAGTCAGTCGGCTCTAGGAAGAGCACAAAGTTCAATATACAACGACAAGTCTCATCATATTCGACAGAGACATGAGTCCGTTAGGCAACTGATCACCTCGAGTGTTATTTCCATTGATTACATAAAATCTAAGGAAAATATCGCAGATCCCTTGACGAAGGGAGTACCCAGAGATCATATGAACTGCCTGTCTAGAGGAATGTGCTTAAAATCCAATCAATATAGTGGACACCCAACCTTACGGACTTGAGATCCCAGGGATAAGGTTCAATGGGAAAACTAAACTGTAATGGTTCAGATAAGCGCTTCGGTGGAAGTAAGAGCACTTCAGATAATGATTTCTTCTTAAGAAACATAATCCAAAGTCATTCTCGTGATAGACAAAAAGTGCTACCTGTAGAGGGGTAAAGGATAAGTTTCCAAAACCTTTAATGATCCTCCAAGGTTGAGGTTAGGTTTGAGGAAAATTTTAATGGTTCCTAACGCTTGTATAACTGGGTATTGCAGGATATCTTGTAGAAGACCACCTATTTAAGTGTGAGGACAGGCCGCCTCAAATGAATGCACTTAAGAAACCAAGGGTGTCTACGGCCCACGATGGATAAAACACTAGAAAGATTGAGTAGGAAAGATGTTGTGTTGGTATCATTGTCTTGGCATATACTAAACACTGACGGTTCAAGACATCACGTTCACCGCGCAGTAAATATGTCCGATGGTATTCTACTATGGAAGGTTCAAGGCTACGACTACCTCTCTTGATGCAACGTCGATCCGCCAGATGATTGCTAGAAAGGCACCATGTTATGCACCAAAATCTCTTCCAAGAGGGGATTGTTGAAAATATTTATTAAACGTGAAATAAAGTTAATCCTATTTATTACGAACCGAACAATTGGGGTCCCGCACGTAGGAAACGTTGTTTCCACACACGTGTACATATAGTGCCAAGGATCAGAATTTCCTTAAATGGAAGAGATATTGGTACGTATACGAAATGTTTGAGACGTAAGATAATAGACGGTTATTGACCAAATGACGTTGGTTTCACGTTGGTAAATGAAAGGAAGAAATGTGTAAGAGATGAAAACGAATCAGAAAATTTGCCTCGGAAAATTGGGAAGCACCGCGGTGCCACAAGATGTAATCGCGCCAGGTGGCAACGCGCGCCCACTGGAACCGCGCTAATTCCAATTTCGGCCCTGACTTATCGAATATAGGCACCGCGTGCCATTACGGGATCGCGTGCCTCACGTTTTCGAGAACGGTGGACAAATTGAAACCGATTCTCGATGGCTTTGAGCAACTACTTCCATTACTGTTATTGAATTCAACATTACTAGCCGAATTAACCTCAATATTAATGGTCATTACTGACATCACGGCTATTCATTTGGTGAATCGAGAAGACTAATGTTATACCCGATTTGCAGTATGTACGTAAGGACGACGAGAAAATTTGAACTGAGAAAGTAGCTTGGCCGAAATTTATTTGTGCACAACACCCGACAGAGTCGTTTCGACTAAACGCTTTCACATTTTCGTAGGGAATTTCCGCTATGTCATTTTTAATTTTTGCGGATTTTTCCGAGAGACGAACATTTTGGACCAACAAGAGGGCGCCACTTGGCACCCTCTCATCAAAGGCGTAGAGTGGACGAAATGGTGACTATTTTGTCAAGTAGTTGGTAGGATATTTTGTGTGTAGTTGGTTAAGGTGCACTTGGCAAGATTCGCCCTACACTTGCCTTGCACTTGGCAAGATTCGCCATCGTTGGCCTTGCTAGACCTATAAATACCCCCTCAAGACTAATTCATCCACAAATTGCCTAAGTCTTGAAAGCTTCTTCCTCCCCAGTGTAGTGCCTTGGCCGAGAGCCCTCTTCCCTTGGCCGAGAGTTCCCCAGCTGGTAGGCCGAGGTAGCCACCCCCTCCTCAAGGCGCACTGGTACCCCCACCCTAGTTTCTTTCAGATAATACCCCCTCTCTGGTAGAAATACTCTCAAAAGTATGTTATAATGCCCAAATTACCTTAGCCAGATACCTTGTAGTATTCTAAGGTTATACTTATACGAAAGCCCGTAAATACTATTATACTTCCTTCCACACAAAACCGAAACCCTAAGGAAAATCTCCACGCTTAGTCGAGTATTAAGTAGAAGTTGGTTAGAACTTCTAAGGTTGGTTGAGCCGGTCGAGCACACCTGAGGTGAGCTAAACCTGCTCAGATCGACATTTAAACTCGGATAATTACGGGCTTATCGAGGTAAATATCTGTTCTCTATTGTAATTGGAAATTACATGATTGTTAGACTATATAGTCAAGTATACTATATATATAGAATCAACGCCATTGTCGGCAATGTCTTTGGACTTAAGCCCAATAATAAGAAACCTTTTCGAAAGAAGAGTAATCGAATCAGATTTACATAGATCAGACATTACAGACTTGTGTAGCTTTTCCGTGAGTAGAATTGTACCCGTCGTTAGATGTATAACCCCCTCGGTTGGCTTCGTAGCCTACCGATAAAGCGAGGAGATTTACGCCGCATGTATGGAGCCGAATTTTCTCGTAATGTTCTACGGCGGATCTAAATGTTAATAAGCGCTTGTGGCCTTATAGTCAAGTACTACATGTGGCGTGATCTATCGCTAGGAGTAGCCGACGGCCAAGATTTTGAGCGCTTTTGCTATTAGTCGATACTCGCGGCGTATGTGAACCTCTTCCTATCTCTTCTAGCATGATATATGGTGAACTATGTAGTACTGCAGACGCATACGTGCTAAATGTATTTGATTGTTTAAAACATAAAGTGTTATAACCGCTTTACGGAAATCGTTACATACCTTTATGTTGGTAAGAAGATACTGTGGTTTTTAAAAGGTAATCGGTTTGAACTATAATCGCTTGTTATGTGTTAATAAAGAACTTGAAGTATTTCAAAAGATTTTTGAATCATTTTGAAAGAAGAAGTAATACTTGGTTTTTGAAAACTTAAGAGTTATACTAGCTTTACGAAGTTAGGTATAACGCTTAAGAATGTTTTATCGATTTCGAAATCGAATGTGTATCGACAAACCATCGCAATAATAAAAGGAAATGTTTTGACAGATTAAGTATTATTAAAACCAAGAGAAACTTCCATCCGCATGTAAGCTAAGATGAGACAAAATGATATTTCCTAGATCACTACTTTGAATAAGATTGTTATAAGCAAGAATATCCTACTCACATATAAGACTTATGTTTCTCGATTGTTTAAAAGAGAATTATATTCTTAAATGAATAAGACTATGAACTACTAAACCTTTCTAAAATAAGAAACGTGAATATTTGAAATTAGGCAAACTCGACGCTTGGAAAATAACGTTACTTGATTTTACAAAGGTAAGTGTTTTGGTTTATTTAAAAGATACCACTCTATTTTATACTACGTATCAGGTGACTTATGTGAAAGCAATCTGATCTTTTAAAAGATTTAATGTATGAAGTACTTTGTGGTAGATACCCGAACTTGTTAGCTTAAAGTACTTGTGTGAATAACTCGATTGTGTTTCGAGATAGCCTTGTAAATACTTTCTTGTTGACGTGATAAGTGAAAATGTTAGGATGCTACGCGTGTTAGTATCTTGTGCGATCGTGATGTAAGGGTCATTCTTGTCAGGCTTACGCTGTTAAGTCATAAGCCCGTCAGACTATTATTGTATCACATACCCCTTCGACTTATTATACCGAGGGCTTGCCACCCTCGACGCGTCTTACGCCTACGCGTCCTCGTGACTACGCGGAGCGCCAGAGTCCGTGATTGATCATTCCGGTGTTTAGCCCGACGCGGATTCCTACGCGGTCCGCTGAGACTATGCGGTCTTTCGAGACTACGCGGTCATGGAGCCTGCGGATACCGAGGGTTACCGCCTTCGACGCGGGTATACCTCAGCGGTCCAGGACCACGATTCGAGGAATACCTCACGCGGTCCGCAGTGACCTATGCGAGTCGCGAGAGTTCCGTGGATAGACGCGACATTGATATCGCGCGAAAGGCCGCCTTCGATCATGTGCGCGCCTAGAAAGACCTCGGATACGCCAGTGGTATTTTTGGTATCGCTGGTCTTAGTAGTCGGCTATGCCTTCGCATTTGCCCCGCACGGTTTTATTGTGATGACTTGGCGCGCGAGTCCCCGACTTGACACGATCGCTATTTGTTGTGAATCGTAGTTTGCTTATCATACATGTCTCTCGCTTTATGACTATTATGATTTCATTTACGTGATTTTTAGTTTCACATACTCTGCACTGCCAGATCGACTCTCGGGCCGCGCTCATGCCGCAGTCGAGGTACACCGCCGTTGATCCTAGCTCTCGTGGTCACAGCCAATTTGGGAAGCTCCGCTTCTCGGAGGCTTATCACGTATAGTCCCCGTCAGAGTAAGTGTTTACATTCTGGGTTTGGCGGGCCCTGCTCCGCCATTGTTGTCATATCATTCTAGAGGTCCGTAGTAATCGCTGTAAGCGTGGTTTGTAAAAAGGATTAAACTGCTCATGTTGAAAAAGTTGTTATTTACATATACGCCGAAAGGCAAGTCTTTCTCGATTATTGTTTCATATTTCATAATATGTCTCAGATCGCTTTATGTTCCACGACACTGATGTTGTATCACTAGGTGCCCGGTAAGGCACGATACGCCCGAATCGGTCGTGACAAAAGTGGTATCGTGAGCGCTTAATCCTCTGAAAGTGTCTACGCATCGTATCCAGAGAGTCTTGATTATCGCTGTGCACCACATCAATAATCGTGAGGCTATAGGGTATTTAGGATTGGTTTCTATTCTTCTCACTCGAGATCGTGCCTTAGAGCCGTGTTGTAAGTCGACCCTCCGACGAAATTATTTCTTATCATTATGCCTCCGCGTAGGCAAACCCGCCTGCGAGGCAAGCGCAATGGCGGAGACGCGAGTAGAGTTCGTGAGGGTTACGAGGCACAGCCCAATCATCACCGAGTTAGGTGCTTCATTCGGGATTTCTCGCGACATCACTAGCCCCAAGAAAGTTTAGCACGGCGCAGCTCCATCTGCGCCATGATATTTGAACCTTCGCCCACGACCAGAACAGAGAATATGGATTGCAAAGAGGCGACCGCATTAGCTATGGATTTAACTACCAGAGTATACCGATGTACCGCGAGTCTTGATGAATATCAACGGCAGGGTTACGCAAGAGTAGTTCTTCGCTAGTTTCGAGCATGGCTGCAGACGAGCTTATACACAAAGCAGTCCGAGAAACGTAGAGATCGACGCGTTAACCAAGCGATGAAGGCAGGCCGCAGCAGCAGCGTCCTTTGGTAACTTTCGAGGCGAGTCACCTCACCAAGTGATTTGATTATGCACATCCACAACGCGGAGTGGTCTTCCACGATTTCGGGACGCTCGGTACGCAGGAGTCGTTAGAACTCCGAGCTTCCGGCTCACATTTTGGCGCACGCCATCCCGGAATGTCGCCTTTTAGTTGGTACTTGTTGCACCGCGCCGCCGGCCATGTGTCGAACGGGTGACCTAGTAGGAGGACCTTGCCTTCGCATCGCTGGGTAGTTCGTCACCTTCCTTAGCTACGCCTGCACGGGCGTTTGATTAGAACGACTAAGGGAGGAAGCAGAGATATAAATATATCTTTAACCTCTGAGATCTCAGATGTGTGATAAGCGAGTATACCTTAAGTGCTATGTTCGATAGTCGTGTGTTAGTCGTGATTAGATCACGGTTGTTTAACCGAGTAAGATTTTGGGGGATGAAGGTGTGAGCCTTGTGAGCTTCTACGTAAAGACCTTGTAGAGTGAGGCCATCTCGAGAAAAGGTGTAATGTTATGTTTGACCTTTATCTAAGTGCATAGTGCACGTGAGTTATGTTAGGATAGTCCCTAGTAGTGGAACGAAGCGGGTAGTTGAGCTAAGAAGACCGCTAGGTTTTCAAACGTGATTAGTGAGATTGTTCCGGATCGGAGCTAGTATCATGCGCGTTCCGGTCGGGTTGAGGCCACGCCAGCGTCAACCCGCGTAGGTTTGGTGGTGCGCGGTCAGTGGTGGTTCCGCCTGTTGTGGTTGTGAGGTGTTAGGCCCAAGTTTAGTTGACCAACAGACGAGTTCGTGGACGATTCGACCGCAGTTGGGCCGGCGAGGTCACCGTGTTGTCTTCTAGCAAAGACCGTACTCGCAGAGGTTACGCGAGATGATATATCGTAAAAGTTGTAAGGTCGCACGGTGCCTACCTTCACCTTATGTCGCATAAAGAGAGCCTGTGTTGCATGCTTTTTTCTCGAGGTTTTACCAGCAAGGTTAGGAACTCGAGTAAGTCTCGACCACATTCGCCTCGGGCGGTGTTTGATTTCGTGGATAGTTGCGAATTGTTGTCTCCGCCAAGGAGTGTTTAAGCTACCATTTCAGTGTTCGGATGTCGCCTTACAAGCCTTGTAGGGCGGATGTGAGTCACGGCCGATTGGTTCGATGTTGGCGTGATTCGATAGTTGGTTCAGCTTGTTCCAGCAGATCGCGGATGAGTAAAGCTTGTCTAGAAGAGGTTCCGCACCGTAGAAATCGTATGGATAATCGGCGACGACGCTAGAGTTTAGGTCGACGGTCGATCTTCAAAGCACCACCCCAAGGGTGTGACGAAGTTTTGGAAGACAGAGGGAACTTAGCCCGAGTTACTTTGGCCGCTGAGTCCATGTGAAGAATAGGCCAGCGCTTATATGTTAGCTTTGTCGTCCGACTTAGGAGGCGATGTCCGGCCTTTCAGATTGTTATGATCGGAAAGTATCGAGGTCCATCCGCAGTGTTCCCGCTAATGATGACCACGTTAGAGATAGTAACCCCGAAGTTTCGAATCAAGCGAGATCAAGAGTTTGGGTGTCGACACCGCAGTTGATCGTGACGCAGTCCGGCACCATTTGTTGGTCGCTCGGTAGGTTTATGCCTCGCAAAGTGACAAAAGTGGTATCATGTGGTATGAATTCGAGTCACGCAGAAGCGGTACGACACGTAAGGGAAGCGGCGTGTATGGCGGCGTAGATGTGATCATTTCTTTTGTGCGAGAAAGTGCGAAGGAAGTATATTTTAGACCCCTGAGAAGTGTTTTGTGGTGATGATTAGAGGTGTTTTTCCTCGTGGACTGGATGTAAGTATTTTCGCAGCTTGTTTCGCGCCATCAGGCGTGATTGTTTCGTAAGTATGGTAGTGAAGACTATATCGCGCACGCTTGTTTTGAGACTTAGAAGGAACATTCGGACGAATGTTTCTGGCGAGGAGAATGTTATACCCGTATTTCCAGAGTATGTACGTGGGACGACGTAGAAAATTTGAACTTGAGAAAGTAGTCGCCGAAATTTATTTGTGCACAACACCCGATTAGAGTCGCTTTTCGACTAAACGCTTTCACGCCTTCGTAGGGAATTTCCGCTATGTCATTTTTAATTTTTGCGGATTTTTCCGAGAGACGAAACATTTTGGACCAACAAGAGGGCGCCACTTGGCACCCTCTCATCAGCGGCGATAGAGGGACGAAATGGTGACTATTTTGTCAAGTAGTTGGTAGGATATTTTGTGTGTAGTTGGTTAAGGTGCACTTGGCAAGATTCGCCCTACACTTGCCTTGCACTTGGCAAGATCTCGCCATCGGTTGGCCTTTGCTAGACCTATAAATACCCCTTTCAAGACTAATTCATCCACAAATTGCCTAAGTCTTGAAAGCTTCTTCCTCCCCTTAGTGTAGTGCTCGCCGAGAGCCCCTCTTCCCTCGTCGAGAGTTCCCCTAGTGGGTAGGCCGAGGGTAGCCACCCTCTCGGGTGCTAGCCGGGGTACCCCCTAGCCTAGTTGCTTTCGTATAATACCCCTCTCTCGTAGAAATACTCTCAAAAGTATCAGATAATGCCCAAATTACCTTAGCCGATACCTTGTAGTATTCTAAGGTTATACTTATACTAAAAGCCCGTAAATACTATTATACTTCCTTCCACACAAAACCGAAACCCTAAGGAAAATCTCCACGCTTAGTTGGAGTATTAAGTAAGTTGGTTAGAACTTCTGCGGTTGGTTGGAGCGGGTCGAGCACACTGAGTGAGCTAAACCTTGCTCAGATCGACATTTAAACTCGGATAATTATGGGCTTATCGAGGTAAATATCTTGTCCTCTATTGTAATTGGAAATTACATGATTGTTAGACTATATAGTCAAGTATACTATATATATAGAATCGAACGTTGTTGCTGCAATGTCTTTGGACTTAAGCCCAATAATAAGAAACCTTTTCGAAAGAAGAGTATCGAATCAGATTTACATGTGATCAGACAAAGAGACTTGTAGCTTTTCTGGAGTAGAATTGTACCGTCGTTAGATGTATAACCCCGTTGGCTTCGTAGCCTCGATAAAGCGAGAGATTTACGCCATGCGGGAGAGTGTCAATTTTCTCGTAGAATGTTCTACGGGCGGATCTAAATGTTAATAAAGCGTGGCCTTATAGTCAAGTACTACGTGGCGCGATCATCGCTAAGGAGTAGCCGACGGTTTGAAGTACTTGAGCGTTTTGCTATTAGTCGATACTCGTCGCGAGGTATGTGAACCTCTTCCTATCTCTTCTAGCATGATATGTGGAACTATGTAGTACGGTAGACGATACGTGCTAAATGTATTTGATTGGTTTAAAACATAAAAGTGTTATAACGCTTTATGGGAAATCGTTATGATACTTTATGTTGGTAGAAGATACTGTGGTTTTAAAAGGTAAATCGTTTGAACTATAAATCGGTTTGTTATGTGTTAATAAAGAACTTGAAGTATTTCAAAAGATTTTTGAATCATTTTGAAAGAAGTAATACTTGGTTTTTGAAAACTTAAGAGTTATACTAGCTTTATGGGAAGTTAGGTATAACGGCTTAAGAATGTTTTCTTGATTTCGAAATCGAATGTATCGACAAACCATCGCAGCGTTAATAAAAGGAAATGTTTTGACAGATTAAGTATTATTAAAACCAAGAGAAACTTCCATCCGCATAAGCTAAGATGAGACAAAATGATATTTCCTAGATCACTACCAGTAATAAGATTGTTATAAGCAAGAATATCCTACTCACATATAAGACTTATGTTTCTCGATTGTTTAAAAGAGAATTATATTCTTAAATGAATAAGACTATGAACTACTGAAACCTTTCTAAAATAAGAAACGTGAATATTTGAAATTAGGCAAACTTGGACGCTTGGAAAATAATGTTGTTACTTGATTTTACAAAGGTAAGTGTTTTGGTTTATTTAAAAGACATACCACTCTATTTTATACTACGTATCAGGTGACTTATGTGAAAGCAACGGATCTTTTAAAAGATTTAATGTATGAAGTACTTTGCGGGTAGATACCGAACTTGTTAGCTTAAAGTACTCGTGAATAACTTGATTGTGTTGGTTTGAGATAGCCTTGTAAATACTTTCTTGTTGATGTGATAAGTGAAAATGTTAGGATGCTACGTGTGTTAGTATCTTGTGTGATCGTGATGTAGCGGGTCATTCTTGCAGTGCTTACGTTGTTATAAGCGTTAACAGACTATTATTGTATCACATACCCCTTTGACTTATTATACCGAGGGCTTGCCACCTCGACGCGTCTTTACGGCTACGCGTCCCTCGTGACTACGCGGAGCGCCAGAGCTCCGTGATTGATCATTCCGGTGTTTAGCCCGACGCGGATTCCCTACGCGGTCTGCTGAGACTACGCGGTCTTTTGAGACTACGCGGGTCGCGGAGCCTGCGGATACCGAGGTTACCGCTTCGACGCGGTATACCTCAAAGCGTCAGGACCACGATTCGAGGAATACCTCACGCGGTCCGCAGGACTATGCGAGTCGCGAGAGTTCCAGGATAGACGCCAAGACATCGATATTGCGCGAAAGGCCGCCTTCGACATGGTGCGATCAGAAAGACCTCTGATACGCCATTGTGGTATTTTGCATCGCTGGTCTTAGTAGTCGGCTATGCCTTCGCATTTCTGCCCGCACGGTTTTATTGTGATGACTTTGGCGCGTGAGTCCCCGACTTGACACGATCGCTTATTTGTCAGGAATCGTAGTTTGCTTATCATACATGTCTCCCGCTTTATAGACTATTATGATTTCATTTACGCGATTTTTAGTTTCACATACTCGCACTGGCCAGATCGATCGACCTCGGCCGCGTTCACGCCGCAGTTGAGGTACACCACCGTTGATCCTAGCCTCGTGGTCACAGCCATTGGGAAGCTCCGCTTCTCCGAGGCTTATCACGTATAGTCCGTCGTAGTAAGTGTTTACATTCGGGGTTCATGGCCCTGCTCCGCCATCATCATATCATTCTGTGAAGTGCAGTAGATCTGCAAGCGGGGTTTGTAAAAGGATTAAACCGCTCATGTTGAAAAAGTTGTTATTTACATATATGCCGAAAGGCAAGTCTTTCTCGATTATTGTTTCATATTTCATAATATGTCTCAGATCGCTTTATGTTCACTGATTACTGATGTTGTATCACCAGGTGCGCCGGTAGGCACTACCACGCCTTAATCGGGTCGTGACAACTAAATCATCTACCTATAAATTGATGCCTTGGACACAATTGCAAGTGACACTACACATTGATATTTAAACAATTCTCTGAAAATTGTCTTCTTCTTTAACAATCAACATATACTCAAAGATCTTTCTTATCAAGAGAACACTTGAGTTCTTTTGATCTCTTGTTTGATTGTTGTTTTATCTTGGGAGATAAATTGCTAACATAATCGTGGAAAGGATATACAGGGGCAATATTATCTTAAGGAAAGATTGAAACTTCAATCGACTCAGTAACCTAAATATAATTTGTTTTTTATTAGAAGGAATAAAAATTATGTGTAGTCAGTCATCTTTTAGCTACTCTTTCCTAAGATTTTAGTGCATGATATTTTTATTTTGGAATAAATAATTTTCCATATTATTTATACATGAAATTCGCAATTCTTTTACTTTATTAATGCATGAATATAAAGCACTTAAAATGTATTAAAAAAAGTTGACATGTCACTATGAAGTTATGTGAATGCAGTTGCAAGAATCCAAACTATCACAAGAAGCCATTTTCTTGGAATTTTGGAAAGATAAAAGCAAAGTGATCATAGCCGTGTGGAATTTTCTTTGGCCCCAAAAAGTATTAAAGCACCAAATACCAAGGTGAAAAGATAAGAGGGGTAAGAGAGCTCTTGAAAAGATAAGAGGGGTAATATAGAATGATTTTAAATTTTATTTTGATTGATGTCTTTTAGTATATTTAAATCATCATGTTGAGAGAAAATAAGTATTTTTGCAGAGTAGCAGAAGTTGTTTTTAACCAGCTAAAAAATAGCTTTTTCACGAAAGCATTTTTGAAAAAATACACTTTTAGAAGAACTTTTTAAATGCTTGACCAAATACTAATTATTGTTTAAAAATATTTTTTAAATGAATTGACCAAACATAATTCGATATGTGGTGTGAATTTTGCTTAAAAATAATATTTAGTATTCATATGATCTAGGGTCGAGATGTGGAATCATTCATGAATATTTGTATTAGGTAAGACTGTCTACATCATATTTTTTAAAGTGTCGTTCTTTTTCGAATTCTGCTAACGCGAAATGTTTTGTGCACCAAACTGTCATTTTTATCGCATAAAATATCTCATGAAATATTTACCTGGCAGGTTGTGCTAAATTGAGAAAGATAAATTATATATAATAAAATAAAGCTAAATCAATTAATACGAAGTAGATATTGATGCAAAGCTGTGTCTGTGCTGGAGAGGATACAGCTGCTTGAATGAATATGGATAAGTTGGAATGTCACATATTTTGTGTATTCCAAGAAGATAAATGCAATGCGCACACTAGGAAATTGGAACTATATTCAAGCATTATTTTAAATATGGCTATAATTATAAAATATATTATTAACACTAACTTAATTTTTTTAAAATTAAATTATTTTTAACCATATAAAGATGTCTTCTTCTAGAAACAAATTAATTATATTTTTCCGGCACTTTTTTGTTCTTTGTTTTCCGTTACGATTTACTATCTTTTATTCTTTGTTTAGCGTATTATTTTGTTATAATTGTTTTTTTGATATGTTTTGATATTACTTTATCTTAAGCCGAGATCTATCAGAAATACTATTTCTACCTCCAAAGATATGATAAGATTGTGAACATATTATTCTTTGCAAACTCCACTTATGAGATTACATTAATACTGTTGTTTGTTGATGTATAGCGTCATATAAAATTCAACAAAGTACTAACATGTTGTCCAATGCTGCTACAAATTAATGTCCACATACAGAAACGAGAATTACTCGGCAAGTTTCACATTTTAACTTGTCATCATATAATCCAATCATCATGTTTTTTTTCCGGACCCAATAATAAAGGAGTGGAAGGAAATAAGAGAATTGAAAGTAAAATAAGATCATTGGCAAGTGTAACATTTTGCATTATAGATGGTCCATTCAATATAGTACTTTTTCTTTTCTCAATCTTTATTGAAAATATTAATTAAATGAAACATTTAAGAGAAATATTCTTGTGAATGAGACTATTGATGTATTTTCTAAAAGGCGTGGCGATAATACAAGTAATATGGGACCAAAGGAAGTATACTTTTAGTATATATGGAGCAACACTATAGAGAAAAGATTTAATAACGAAATTTGTATGTCCTAAAGATAAAAAAATTCATCGCTAATTCTATTAGCGACCGATTATCAAGCTTTAAACTAGCGTTTGGTTATAGATTTCTAAAAAAAAAAAACTTCATTTAGATGAAGTTTTTCAAATTTTGAAAATGTGTTTGGCCATAGTTTTCAAAACATAATTCACTTTTTGTTTTGAAAAACATGAAACAATACTTATACTCATAAGTTCTAAAAACAATCAAGAATATCCGATCATACAAAACATACATATTTGCTAATTCCAAATTATGCAGAACATGACATTTTAATAATAATTGCTAATAACACACTTACTAGCTATTACAATTCAAATTATAATACAAACATTTATCCGTGCAAGCAAAAAAAAGGGGTAATAAATAGCTTATTTAATATAATTTTTCCACATTGTACGAACAATCTTCACTTTATAGAAGAGACTGCTTTAATTGTGGAAATATGACAGATATGACTTTAATGGAGGAAGATGATCGATAGAATTAGTTGGGTCTTAAATAGATGAATTTTTTTGTTTTATAAAATACCAAAGTATGAGGTAGTTTTTAAAAGTTTAGAAAAGGACAAAACATAGATCTTGGCACAAAAACAAATTTGAGTCGGAATTTGAGAATTTGAATATATTTTTTCAAAATCTGTCAAAATTTTATGGCCAAACAAAAATTTAAAAACAAATCTTTAAATATGCTCCCAAATCTATGACCAAGCGGAGCATATAAATTTCAAATAATGATCGTAAAGAAAATAAAATTTGCTCCGTGTAATCTAATGGGGGAGAGTTAATTCAACATTATGATCAATTTTCCTAGTAAAAATTAATCCCACCCAAGAGGTCATAACTTTAGATGTGTGGTCTAAATCGTGTTTTTTTTTCTTTAATTTTCATATGGTGCTCGATATCTATTTGGAGTACTACTGATTAATTTATATTTGCACGACAAAAGATGCATTCAAATTTCAGTGAAGATAATAACATTAGGTGATTGATTCTCATCATCAATTTAATTATTGGCGGACGAGTTACTTGATACATGTGTTGGTAGAAGATAGTCGGTATTCCGTAAAATTAGTTAAGGTGTACACAAATTGACCTATCCGACACGCAAACTCTACGGTTATCAAAAAAACAAAAGCACTCCTTCTATCAGAACTTTTTTATTTATTTATAAGACTCAAACTCGAAATTTCTTAAGAATAGGTGATCCGTCTCACCCTAAATCTTAATGGTGTCCATAAATCATGTAATTTAACTGAAACAAACAAATTAAAGAGGGAGCAAAAACCCAAAACCAAAAACAAATTAAGTGCATACCAGAGACATGCCAATTCATTCAAAACCATATCCAGAAATTCCAGTTGTTCAGCCTATTTTAGACATATATACTACTGATCGAAGAACCTAAATTTGGATAATTTCTTATTCTTATGTACACTGCAAGGTTACATTCGTTTGACATATTCAATACGTTTTTTTAAAACTATCTTGTATTCGGAATTTACGGCCTCGACTAATTTAAATTTGTGATCAATAGACCAATTCAAGGGGTATCTAGCTATCAAGAAGCTAGCTATTTCTCCAATTTCAAAGTTCAAACTCAACACGTCGAATTCAAATGAAGGAATCCCAACTATTCCACATCTTTTGATGTGACGTTTTCTTATTTATTACGTAGGTTAAGGTGCCAGTTAATGTCCATAATATTAACACTTTGTTTGAGTTCAAGTCATCATTTGGATCAAGTGCCGGACTTACCAAAATCGCCATCATATTTTAGGTTGCGTTTTGAGTTTTGTTTTGTTTTGTTTATTTTTGGAATTTGTTTTTTGGGTTTTCGCTCTGTGTTCGGTATTGCTATCAAACACACACGCAAGTATACGTGATCGTACAAGTAATATAGTAATTTTAGAATTCGAATATAGAACCCACATGAACTTGTGATTAACAATTTACTAAATCAGACGATCCTAATTATCTAACAAGAGATGAGATACGAATGTTTTAATTATAAACTATCTAAAAATAAAAGAGAACAAGTAATGAACTTCAACTAAGAAAGAGCGAATTTTTATGTTATCAATGAGATGAATGTTCTAAGGTTGCGGTTGGTTCACCAATCCTATTGCGCTATCAAACTATTTCTCCTTAATCCGAATTATAGATAATTGCTAATTAATCGAATTATTAACTCTCTTAGTATTCTCCCGAACTACTACTTGCCTATTCAAAATAATTTGCCGCCTATATTCATATGAAATTGATCTGTTAAGAACGCAATTCGCCCACATTATTTAATTGAAAGCGACGCCTAGGTATATTCCTATCATAGCAGCAAATTCTAACCCAATTGTAGGGATAATCAGATCATGTTCTCTTTAACCCTTCTCTAATCTAACAACATTTTTTCCAAGCATGTATATTAGATAGTCGATAGAACCTAACGGTTGGCCAAATAATCAAGCAATTATGCATAGAATTAAAGAAACAATCAAAATCAATAACACGTTTTAAGATAAGAAATAATCATCAAACATCAATATTCATGCTTTACCACAACCCTAGAATGCAAAGTTTAACTCCACATAGACATGAAGGGAAAAAATGAATCATCCAAAGCAACATAGAAACTAGTAGTAAGGAGAAGAAAAGGTAAACCAAATAATCTATAGCCTTCACGGAGGCTCCAAGCTCTCTTTAGGTCTCAAAATTGTGAACTCCTCTCTAAAAATGAGTTTACAATGTATTTATAACATGTAGAAACGAGCTCTGGCCATAATACCCTTCAAAATACGAAATAGAAAAAATGGCTGAAATTAAACCTAGCGCGGGGCAGGGCATATGAACTTGGGCGCCCCGCACCAGGCATGTTTTTCAGCGCCTTAAATTTTCGGCCCTCCAACTCCGATCTTAATTCCGAATGAATTTCTTGGATTTCTACTCAAACTTCAAAGTACCAAAATATCTATTTTAGCTCCAAAGTTATTCATTAGCTCGGAAACACGTTACTTGAACTTTTTGATATCCTCATCTTTGAAATAAAGCATTTTCAACATAAAGTACCTAGATTTAATAATAACACACATATTAGCTTGACATCACAAACTCAATATATGTCAGGTGTATTTAATATATTTAGCTCTCAAAACAAGGTAGAAACAAATGTCGTCAGAAGAAGAGAAATACGACCGCAAGGCCACGAGTTCGATCCTGCATAAACCTTCTTGGTTGAGTCACACATACGGCTTGCCAAGTGTGGAGTTACCGACGTGGTTTGCGGGTTATCATACAATTCGGGTTTACTCATGCGCACTCGAAAGAAAGCACGTGGTTCCTTCACAACAAAAAAGATGTATAAATATACCTAACATCATTTGACGTCCGCATTAGAGCTTGATTATATCCGAATCCACGTCGTGTAGGGCCTATTTGGGGGAAGCACTTTTTATCAATGATTTTCAAAATCTAGGGCTCGAACCTGAGACCGTTAGGTTGTTATTTTCTAGAAAAGTCGTCTGATATTGGAACAGGTTTTTGAAAAATGTGCTTTTGTGGAATATTTATAGTATTAGTTTTTTCGTGAAAGCTTAGATTTTGAGTTGCTTTTGGTTTAAACTTGCAGAACCAAATTTTATTTTTAAATCAAAATGGCTTTCATTTTGATTTTTGGAGAAGTTTATATTAAACTTGAATTTCAGACCAACATGTAAGACAGATTTAGAATATTTAATTGTCAGCAATTTTTTATTCTGTTGTCTTCTGTCTGTTGCTCGAATTTGAGATCGTTAAATTCTAAAACAAATAAGTTAAATAGATTTTACATAGTCCATTAACATAAATAGGATCATGTTAATATTTTATTAGCCACACACATCGCTATATTTCTTGAATTGTAAATCCTTTAATTTTATAATTTTCATGAAACTATATAAAGAAGAGTTTTGCCAACCTTCATATCGATAATTGTTATACATAAATTACTAACTTTAAATCATTAATCTTCGGATTGCTAATATATATAATCTATTCTGCATAAAATATTTTAATACGTGTAATATTTAACGTGTCAATCAAATATTGCATTAGTTATGCCACAATTAATATTTTTTATGTGGCTAATCAGACACTATATTATCTTATGGGAGTAATTGTTGTAATACCACAACTAAATGACCCCTTAATTGTAGATTTTGCAAGAAAGTAACATAAAAGATTTGAAATTCCCAAAATTAACAGCTTAATTCATGTTATGAACGTATAAATTTTCAATTAAAAGGTGTCTCATCTTATTAGGTTTATAAAGCCACCTTAAACTACCAGCAAAATGTTTTATAAACAAATTAAGTAATTCTAGCTAACCCCTTCAATTTTTTAAGTTTGGGAAAACAACATCCTTTTACTTTTTGAATGGAAAATTAACTTCCTAACCTAAAAGATACGTATTGTCGAAGTTGTCAAAAACTCTAAAATACACTCAATTAAAAATTTAATTAATGCAGATTACCAAACAATTTTTTTTTTTGCTTAATGCAATCCTTATAGGAATTGGGGGAAGTCCATGCTTCATTCCTACTTTTGCTTTCTTTTGGAAACTTTTGATCACATTTTTTTTTTAAGTTTCTCATTCGGTATCATGTATTCACATTGGAGTTTAATTATTTTTTGATTCACGATCTCGTGTAAGGCTCATTCGTGGAAAGCACTTCATACCAAAAAGTTTTAGGGAAAGAACGTCCATATCCCTTCAAACCAAATTAATTACCCGCCCATACCCCATTACTTTTGTACCCAAAAAAAAATTGAAACTATTTATTCGGGATGTCCCCTCCCTCCCAGTTATGATATCAATATGATATATAAATATATTGAGATGATATCATGGAACACTGCTTCAGTCCTTCTCTTAGTCCTCCATGATATCATCATAATATATAAATATATTGAGATGATATATCATGAATGATCATGTTCGTTTATTCAAAAAACACTTTTCTAACAAAAAAAAACTCTAGAATATCTTTGTCTTATATACATATTATGTGATAGTATCATAAATGATTGCTTCAGTCCTTCAATGAGACACTCCTTAGGATCATGATACCATCGTGATATATAGATATATTTTAATGGTATCATGGATGATTGCTTCAGTCCTTCTCTTAGTCCTTTATTATACTATTATGGTATACAAATATACTACGATGGTACCATTGTCTCTAGTTTTTTTGTCTCTATCACATTTATTATTCTATATATTCAAAGAATCGCACCTACAAATTTCTTTATGAATGAGAAATTATTTTATAAATTTCTTTAATATTTGAACAAACAGAATGCGTTATTTCCCAACTCTCAAACGTCAAAGGATTATTTAAAATTTACTCTAAAATTTTACAAAGACCCAAAAGAAACGGAGAAAAATCTGGTTATATTTCACTAACAATTCTTATCTTAGAAGGATAAGATCTGATCTTTAACATGCTTTATTAATTCTGGATACAGCATTTGATTTCATGTTGGAATATTCCGCTATTAAAGGAGACTCTATTTCTAGAATTCGGAATCAAGATCTATGATTAAGAATGAAGAAATTTTTAGTAACAATTCTTATTTTAGAATGACAAAAATATTCTTTCACAAATTTTTATTAATCTTGAATGTAACATTTGATTTTTTCCTTAAATGTAAATTAATCCACCAAAATAGAAAAATAAACAAACAAAAAAAAGAACCACTATACAAAAATATTGTCTTTTTTGGGGTGCTTGTACTTGCTTCGGGATTCGATTAATATGAATTTATGAGAAAAAATTCTAACTTGCGGAACGCTCTGAGGCTCTCTATTAAAAAGTATTTTGTTTTTCATAACTCAAATTTAAGATTTTTAATTAAAAATAAAATATTTATATCTTTTTTTGGAAGGATATGATCTTATCTTTAATAAATTTTAGTAATCTTGAATATAGCATTCACTTTTTTCCCTTAAATGTAAATTAATCCACTAAGAAGAAAAGAAAAGCAAAATTACAACTTCATTTCAATTTAAGTGACACTTTTTGTGATGTTTAAAAGGTATGGACTTTTAACAATATTTTAAAATGTATTTTTTATTAAATTAATATAAGAAATTTTTTAATTTATAATATTTTTCATGTACTTTTTAAATATATAAATTTTAATTTAATTTAATTTAAAATTTTAATTAAATTAATTCTCGAAAAACGAAAAATAATAGGAAGAGATTAAAATATCGTCTACAAGCACTCTCCTTCTCCTAGTACAAATAGAGACCTAACTTGTGTTTATTTTTTCCACTATATGCATCCTACAGTTTCTCTCCCTCTTATCTCTCTCTACCATTTGTTTTCAAACTAACTTCCATAATCCCTCTTTAGTTAACACCTATCTCCTCTTAATCCCACAATTATCCAAGAAAAGAGTGATCTTTATTTTAATCTTGGATCACTTTAGTCTTAATTAAGGACAAAAGGTGATCTTATAAGATGGTTGTGAAGATGATGAAGTGGAGACCATGGCCACCACTATTATCATCAAGGAAATTTAAGGCGAAAATTAGTGTTAATTACCTTAAAGGTTTCAACTTTATGTTAAATAAGCATGTGGGGGTCCAAGATTTTGATAGATTAAGTGTTGAAATTAAATGGAAAGGTTCATCAAAGGGTAGTTCTTTGAATTTGAGTTCTTTAACAAGGAGAAGTGTTAAAAAGAATTGTACTAAAGAAGAGTGTTTAAAGGAAGATGAAGGGATTGTTGAATGGAATAATGAGGAATTTCAAAGTGTTTGTAATTTTTCAGGTTGTAAAGATGATGGTGTATTTCATCCTTGGGAAGTTGTCTTTATTGTGTTCAATGTGAGTTCTTGATTTCTTTTATCCTTTTTGGTTGTTGAGTGCAAATCTCTTGAGCCGAGGTCTTTCAGAAACAGGCTCTCTGCTTCAAGTAGGGGCAAGGTCTGTGTGCCCTCTACCTAAGATCCCATTTGTGGGATTACAGTGGATATGTTGTTGTTGTTGGTTATTGAGTGAAAAGGAAAAAAAAAATTAAAAATTATACTATGGATTTAGTGGAATTTATATTTGATTTGTCCTGATATTTTTTTACTGCTACAGTGAAATACTATTACAGGGAACATCTAATATAACATAAGATGTAAAGTCGGTTCTAAAGAAAACTGGTCATTATAGTGAAATGTTATTATAGGAGATCTTTGTTATAGGTGAGGTCTGACTTTAGTTATTTAGAACTGTATGTTATAGATCAAATATCTTGACTATATAGTGCTTGTACCTTTGTTGCCTTTACTGTGTTCAATGTGAGTTCTTGATTTCCTTTATCCTTTTTGGTCTTTTGGGTTTTTGGTTGTTGAGTGAAAAGGGGGAAAAAATTACTTCGGATTTAGTGGAACTATATGTTCATTAAAAAGAATTTGATTTGTCCGGATATTTTTTGGCTGCTACATAGAAATGCTATTGTAGATAACATAATATAACATATCCTTAGTAGTAGTAGTATTTGTTAACTTCGTAAGTTGTTTATTATTAGATGTGTATCACTATCTATTGCACTTTTGATTTGTATCTGACTATTTTGCTATCCTATTTTTTGTGTCTGCGTTGAATTCCGTTTCCTTTCTTCTTTTTTTCTTTCCTTTCCTTTCGAGCTGAGGGTGGATCAACCTCTCTACCCTACAAAGGTAGAGTTAAGGTGTGCGTACATCCTACCCTCCCCAGACTCCACTTGTGGAATTACACTAGGTATGTTGTTGTTGTATAATATAACATAACATGAAAAATGATTTCAAAGAAAACTTGACCGTTATAGTGAAATGTTATTATAAAAGATGTCTGTTATAACGAGGTCTGACTGTATGTTTTAGATCAACTATCTTGACTATCTAGTGCTTGTCTTAAATAGGGTACACACTTAGAAAAGGGTAAGCCTTTCTTTATAGTTGTAGTGTGTTATGAATCCTGATCGTGTCATTCAACTTTCTGTGGTGAATATTTCTTGAATTTCCTCAAATTGGGATTCTTCTTTTTTTCCCCTTATAGTGGTTAAATTGATGTTTGTTTTTGATTGTTTGATCATGGTTTTTCTCTCAAACTATTTTTTTTTATACAATTTGTTTGGGACTGAGGCGTGTTATTGTGTTGTTGTATAGTTATTGAGAACTTTATGTTAGTGAACTGGATCAAATATCTTGACTATGTAGTGCTTGTACCTTTGTTGTCTTAAATTGGGTACAGAATTAAAAGGGGTAAGCCTTTCTTTATAGGTGTACTGTGTTATGAATCTTGATTAAGCCATACTCCATCAATCCCAATTTACGTGACACTCTTTCCATTATAGTCCGTCTAAATAAATGATATCTTTTTATCTTTAGTTATTTAAATTTTCCATTTTACACAATGATTTATAGCCACATAAATTTCTTAAAATGTTAGACCACAGGTTTCAAAAGTCTCTTTTTCTCTCTTAAAATCCATGCCTAGTCAAACACCTTCAGATAAATTGGACGGAGGGAGGACAACTTTTTGGGATGAATATTTCTTCAATTTCCTCAAATTAGGATTCTTCTTCTTTTCCCCGCTTTTATTAGTTAAATTGATGCTTGGTTTTGATTATTTGATCATGGTGATTCAGTATGTTGCAGCAGCATCTGTATGAGCCTCTTAAGAGGTTACGTTAAACAAGAGATGCTTGATAAAACTCATCATCAATATGGTTTTTACTGAGTTTATTACTCCTAGTAACTTAGAAGGTTTAACAGTGGCAAAGCCAGGTATTTCGTTAAAGATGTCCAATATGCTGTATATAATTTTCTATACACGGTATAATTTTTCGACAAGCCACTGGCTTAAAGTGAGTTTTAACTTTGTTATATTGCTGTCCAGAATTTTGAACAATTACGATATTATTCCTGACATGCACTGGGAGACAAAAGTTTTTTAAGCCTTCTGGAATGTAATGATTGCCTTTGAATGGATCCACTTTCTGAGCTTGTGGAGTTGTGGGGGTCATTTATTTTGATATTATATGGTGGATGATGAGACCTACTATATTCATTCATATTTTTCTCTTAGGCATCTCTTTGGAAAGTAAAAAGAAAACATTACTGCCATAGTCTATTACTATTAAATTAAAAATTGTAGCATTTGATTAAGCACCTGGGAGAATATGCCTTTCCATAGTTGTTTGCCTTAAGCATCCAACAATTTTTTTTTAAGGCAAAAAACAATAGGAGGAGGTCTTAATGATAAATGGTAAGAAAATTTCTATGGCTAAATCCTTCATAGGCTCAACGTCTTGCGTCGACCGGCTAGTAGATGTGGAACCATAGATATAAAGAAATTGTCTTGAAAGACCTACAAGTTCTTGAAATCAATGCAGACTTGGCGAAAGATAGGATACAATGGAGGAATAAGATTATTATTATCATTATTATTTATTATTATTATTACATATATTTAGCTTATTTTCACTTTTAATTTTATTTGATCGATGATGACATGAGTTAAGCTTAAATGAAATAGTGAATTCTTCCAGAGGCTCAACAGTGGCCTTAGCTGCATGTTTCTTTGACTGCTTTGAACCTATCTTTTCGTTCATAATCGTGTGTCTTTCATCCATGAGTGTCTTCCTGTTGCTAATCCATTATTTTCAGTTTTAGCTTTCATCTACACTAATTTCTTGATTGAACACCTTGTCTTTATGTTCATTTACTCCCTTCCTTGTGGTTCTCTGTGAGCTGTTTACATTACTTATTCGTACTTCTACTGAATCAGGGTACACGCAAAGGACCAGATCAAAAGGTACCAATACTTGCTGCCGCAACATTGAACATTGCAGACTTTGCTTCAGTAGCTGGAGAAAAAGAAGATGGCATTGAAATTTTCATTCCTTTGGAAGCCTCTATTGGCAGCTTCAAAAGCTGCCTTTCACTCTGTGTAAGATAAACTAAAGCATACTTTTTGCTTGCTATATCGTATTCCTGCAGCTACGTGAATATATTATTTAATCAGTCCTCTCCGATCTACTTATATATATAGGGAACAATACGTGATATAAAGACTTAAGCACACTAATTACCTGTTTTAACAATAGTTTTAAATTATTACAACTAATAGCTCGATTTTCATTTTATAGCAAATTTTTACTGTATGTCTAGTGTATATATGTATGACCGTATGTATGTATGCCCGCTAGTGTATGTGTGTGTGTATGATATGTTTCGGAATAAAACTGTTGCTATGTTTTGAAAACTCAATAATATCGCTATAATTTGTTATTAGGGGCATAAACAGTGCTATTTATGAAAAGTCCCCTTTGTATATCAGCGGCTGTTTCCTAAAGATATTTTCATATATTTGACAGCTATCGCTCAACCTTGTGGAATTGAGGAACGCACACGGAGCTTCAGAGACCGTTCCGAAGTTTATCATGTCTGCTCCAGTATCTCCAAACCCTGGCAACGTTTTGTTGACAGACAGAAATGAGTTTTCTTCTTTAAAAGCAGGTCTACGGAAAGTTAAATTTTTCAAGGGATTATCTGTTAGGCGACACAAGAAGGCATATCATGAAGAGGAAGGCAGCAGTGATGGAAGGAACTCAGTGAGAAGTGAGGATCCCGATTATGTTTACCGAGTGGATACAGATTCACTTGATGATGATTCAGAAGGAGGAGAATCAGAGGAAGGAAAAGAGGATACAAGTGTTCAGAAGTCATTCAGTTATGAATCACTTGTCCATGCGAACCATGCTGGTGGATCATTTTACTCGAACACAAGTAGCAGCGAAGACGAGGACTTAGTCCACTATAGCCATCATATATCAGATGTACCAGTAGATAAAACTGCAGCACTACAAAATCAATCTGCGGAGCAGAGTTCAAAACGCAGAATTCTCCCCTGGAGGAAGAGGAAGTTGAGTTTCAGATCTCCTAAAACCAAGGGGGAGCCGTTGTTGAAGAAACATTATGGAGAGGATGGTGGGGACGATATAGACTTTGATCGCCGACAGCTTTGTTCATCTGATGAATCTTCTTCAGGGGTACGTGTCCATTTTTGGTGCTATTATTTTGTGTTTGATCACCCAGTATCAAATTGGAATATGCATGGTCTCATTTATTACATGATTTTTGTAGGTTCTGCTATTTTAAATTTGTTTCTAGATTCTTGTGTCTCTTTTTGAGGTGTAATTTCTGCTATTTTAAAAAAAAAAATCTTTGTAGTGTCTAGTGTAGTTTTTTGTGTTGCATATTTTAGGATTTGATTAATTTGTTGGTGTTAAATATTTTTTTCTATTGTTTCCGTCAAATCTAACCAACAAAGTTCGGTAAATATTTGACGAAGAGTAAAAGTGTTAAACTTTTAGCAAACTTAAAGGAGCAAAATTGTTAACTGCATACTTAAGGGACTATTTTGAACCTATCCTTAAACACAAGGACCTATTTTTGTCATTTTCTCACGGTGCTTGTATAGTTGTATCAAATTTCTGATTATTCAGGTTTTCACGTTCATGATTGAAACATGTAACACGTGTAAGTCATAACTAGTCCTCTTACCAATGTGTAATTCTTGCAGTGGTGCAAATCTGAGGAAGCTTCTGCAAGTCGATTTGCAGTCTCCGAGTTTGGAGATGACAGTTTTGCTGTGGGTAGTTGGGAGCAGAAAGAGATAATAAGCCGTGATGGACAAATGAAGCTGGATACTCAGATCTTCTTTGCTTCGATTGATCAACGAAGTGAACGAGCTGCAGGTGAAAGCGCTTGTTCAGCCTTGGTTGCTGTGATAGCTGATTGGTTCCACTGCAATCCCGAAGATATGCCCATCAAGTCCCAACTCGATTGTCTTATCCGTGAAGGTTCACTGCAGTGGCGAAATCTTTGTGAAAACGAGATCTATCTGGAACGTTTCCCAGATAAGCATTTTGACCTCGAGACAGTTCTCGAGGCTAAAGTCCGTCCACTCTCAGTAGTCTCGGAAAAATCGTTCATTGGGTTCTTTCATCCTGAAGGAATCGAAGAAGTGGAAGGGTTCGACTTCCTTCATGGTGCCATGTCTTTCGACAACATTTGGGATGAAATTTCTAAATCCGCTCAAGAAACTCCCTGTCATAGTGACGTCTTTGTTTGCATTGTGAGTTGGAATGACCACTTCTTTATCCTTAAAGTTGAAAAAGACGCATACTATATCGTTGAAACTCTGGGCGAGAGGCTTTTTGAGGGTTGTAATCAGGCTTATATCCTCAAATTCGACAAAGACACAACAATTGTGTGGGTACCTAATGAGACGCAGCAATCAAATGATAAGCCAGCTAGCAATAGAAAAGACAAAACCGATGTGAAAGAGGTTGCTGATGAGGGCAAAATTGTCATTAGCACTAATGGCAGCGACATGATGCAGGAAGACATAGTACCTGAAAATATCATTTACAGAGGTAAAGAGGCATGTAAAGAGTATATCAAGAGTTTTTTGGCAGCAATCCCAATCAGGGAGTTACAAGTTGATGTGAAGAAGGGATTGATGGCATCGACACCTCTTCATCAGCGGCTACAAATTGAATTCCATTATACAATGAGCTTTGGCCCTAAGTTTGAGTAATCTTCAGAAGAACTGACCGTTAACAGTTTGGCCTTACTACCATCGGCAGCAGTAGAGTATGCAATGAGTAATAAAGTTTTACGAGTATATACATAATGCTAATCCTTTTTGTTCTACTTATCGTTTAGGAATTTTGAAAAGCTAATTGCTGTTTAGTGTTCCTTGGAGCAAGTCTCTTCTTTGTTTTCTTTAGTATATGACTATAACTGGCTCAGTATTGCCTGTCTTTTCTTCCTCGTGCACGGGGAATGATAATGTAAATGACTATGGAACTGCTCAACTGTAATTTCTTTTCGCTCTCTCAAAGAGGGAAGTTGACATAAATGAAATATATGATCACTCCATACTGCTCTTGATTATTGTTCATTTTAGGTTACTTTTATTTGAAAAGCATCACATTAGTTGAAGGTTGTCGCTTTGAATTTAGCCAAGTGAACCATAGTGGCAAAATCATGTTTGTGAAAAGTTGGAGTAAATGTATGAACAGCCTTAAGAGACAAAATCCTAAACCCTTATACAAGAAAAATGTCATTGAGCAAACACAAGCAAAGTGGGAGTTCTTTTGTTAATCTTTCCCTTCACCACTCAATGATTTTCTTCTAATCAGTAATAAGAAAGTATACTGCACCACCACATTGTATGTAACATTAGGAGAATCATTTTCTACATGCTTGGAGCAACGGTAAAATTGTCTACGTGTCAGCTATAGGTTACGAGTTCGAGCTGTGAAATCAGGTCACGAATTCGAGTTGTGAAGTCAGTCATTTATGCTTGCATAAGCATAGGTTGCTTATATATGTCTCTGTGTGACCCTATAGGTCACGAATTCGAGCTTTGGAATCAGTTGTTGAAGCTTGCATAGCTTACATATATGTCTCAATGATCTATAGTTTACTGATTTGGGACATGGAAAATCATTGATGCTTGTGTGGTTGTTTACATATATGTCATTGTGTGACCTTTGGGCCGTGGAAAATCATTGATGCTTGTGTGGTTGTTTACATATATGTCTTTGTGTGACCTTTAAGTCACGTTTTTGAGCCGCAATATCAACCACTTAAACTTGCGTCAGAGAAAGGTCACCTACATTACACATCCTTGCGGAGGCGGAGCTACAACGGGTTCGGACGAATCCAATAGCTTTTTCTTAAACTATATATTTATATTAGAAATATATAAATATGTATAAATTTTTAGTTGCAAATCTAGTAACTAAAATTTGATGGAAAATTCAGAACTTATAAACTTTAATGTGTGCCCCTTGGGGTGCGGTTCTTTTTCGGACCCTGTGTAAACACAGAATGTTTCGTACACCAAGCTGCTTTTTATGATCATTTTTAATTCTCCCTTCACTTAGAAGGGGAGCCTTGGAGCAACGATAAAGTATCTGCGTGTGCTCTATACGTCATGAATTTGAGCCGTAGAAGCAGCCAGTAATGTTTGCATTAGAATAAGTTGTCTACATCACAACCTTTGGGATGCCGCCCTTCTTCAAACCCTGTTAACACAGAATGTTTTGTATACCGGAGTGCCTTCACCCTCTATCTTCACTTAGAGACATGAAGTACTTGTTTCTCCACCTAAGAAAAGCAAGTCTCCAGAGTTGCATCACCCTGCCTTTTGAACCAACCAAAGAAAAAGTTGCAATCCTTTCAAACAAGAACAAAGGATACTTTTCAAAGAAAATTTTCAAACAAGAACAAGAGGCTTTGTATATTTTTTTTCCTTCTAAATAGCTCACATCCAACACTGTAACACATCACACATGTTGCAGTCATATACTTTTTTACACTTGTGAGGCATTATCCGCTTTGGCATGTATATCAAAGAGGCTATTTATACCACTTCGATAATTAGATAAGGTCAGTGAATTGGAATTCTTATATAGGTTATAATTGCTACTCTCTTTTTTATTTATGTTTTATGATTTTGTGGCAGAAATTATCACTCGAGTATAAGAAGTAATTGTTTGTGAAATTACAAAGAATAGAGTCTTTCAAAGAAAAGTAACTTTCTTGTAACAATTATTGCCTCGTTGGCCAAGTTTTTTTTTTTTTCAAAAGTATTTATTTTTCTCAAAAAGTGCTTATTTTAAAAAACTGAGGTGTTTGGCCAAGATTTTTAGAGAAAAGTGTTTTTAAGGAGTAGCATAAGGTGTTTTCAGAAGCTAAAAAATATTTTTTTCCCCGAAATACTTTTTAAAAAAGCACTTAAAGAAAAACACGTAGAAGTTAGAAACACTTTTTAAACGCTTGGCCAAACACTAATGGGTGCTCAAAATTATTTTTAAATTAATTGGCCAAACACAAACGGCTTATCACCAACGTATTTTTCTGAAAAGCATTTTTCAAAATAAGCTGATTCATAAATTATAGTTAAGGACGCGTCGAACCCCAAACTTGTCATTTCAAACGGATTATGCTCATTTTGAACCTCAAATTTTTTTAAAAGATGCAAGTGTTATTACACAACTTTGTTCGACTAAAAGTGGAGTTCTATTCAAAATTAATATTTGGGTGTTTTTAGTCCAAAAATAAGTTGGCTAATTTATACCAGTGCATAATATTTTGACGGAAGCCCAACTCTTTTGTTTTAAAAAGAAAAACTCTTGAGTTTTGAATAATTGAATGACAAGTATTTTGCGAAATTTTTTAAACACTTTAAGGCAATTTAAATCATTTAAAGCATGATATAGAACCCGAACGTCAACCGTATTCTACGGATCCTTAATATTGGGGTGTCTAATACATTCCCCGTGGATCACCAGAACCCTTACCTCAACTCTGCTTTAGATAATTTTTCATTAATTTGAATAAATCCTTTCAACTTGATTTTTCTAATTTACCTATAAATTTGGTGGCGACTCTAAACATTATAATATAACTTAGAGCACCATAAATTCTCAGTAGCTTTTATACGTCCGCGTAAAAATGAACCGTAACCGTTGACATATGAGGATTGCATAACTTATTTTGATAATAAATAATTACAACAGAATGGCCCTACTCGAGGAAAGCAAATTCAACAATAATGATTCCATTTTGAGATAGGCGTTCGGGTTGGAACAACTTTTGCCTCTTTGGCACTTACTCAAGTTAGAGTTCTGTACTCTCTCAAAATGTAGCGTCTCCTTTTATTGTTCACGCTAATCCTACAAATTGAGTTTTTGTAAAGGGTAAAGGGTGCATGCTTTCTGGAGCTCAACGAAATGTGGGTTTAATTCACGCTGTGCCTCGTTCTAGTAGGTTTCCACGTCGTTGGGCTAGCTAAAGTACTTGTTCAACCTTCATATAGATGGTGAAGATAGTTTGAGAGCGTAGTGACAGTGGTAGTGAAGATGTGAGGGAAGTAAAATGGGTTGGGGTGGCATCCACCTCACCAAAATGTTAATGCCACATGTTCACTTTGGTCAACTTTAACGGCGGAGGGGTATAATTATGCCGAAGTATAACGGTAGAGGTATATTTGAACCCAAAATATAACGAAAGGTATATTTGACCCTTTTCCAAAAAATAATCAAAGATATGACCGGTTATATCATCAGTCTGGACGTAATACTCAAAAGAATTGACTAAACTGTGAATCAAAACAAATATCTCTCAGCACTCTTACAAATTGTCAATAACAAAATTTTGCTTACAGTATCAGTTTATCATAAATAAAATTCCAAAGTCATAATCTATCTCCTACTACAAGCAATGTTGTTCCTGACTCACTTCTTATCAGCCCTATTATCAAAACCCAAGACTAGGGTTGACACTTCCCCTTGATGGAATTACCTCCTGTTACCTACCGAAATAGTATCAAATTACTGCTGTGCGCATTGCACTCTCTGCGCACCGCCATGCATATCGTCCTCATCATCTTCATCGTGTGCCTCTTGGGCCCGTTGCTGTTGCTTCCTACGCATTTCCTCTTCAATGTTGTTCACATCATGCAGAGTGGTCTCCTCACACTCGTCCAGTTCCATATCAGTTTTTTGTGCTTTAGGTCTTGGGGGTAGCACTGCTTCAAGGTTCTTGCACAGCTCTGGGGTTAACGTGTCTGGGAAGTCCACGGTGAAGTGGATGTACAGTTTACCTCTCATGAATGGCCTTTGGTACATCGGCATTCCTTCATCATTTATGCCCTTAAATTGATCTACGGTGCAAGAAAAAATATTACATGATCAGCAAGCACAGGAATATTTGTAGATAACTGTAGAGAAACACCAGCCATAGGATGCTTCAATGCATGCTAAAAGACAGTAAGAAGACCATTTAAGTTTTAACCATGAGCAAGAGACAGTCATTTACACACAACGCATATACTTATCAATGCATGGTCACCATATAGATAGAGAGCGGGTGAGATACAGACTAAGACCACAAAAGTAGACTCAGTATGCACAGATGTAAAAATAAAGAAAATAAAAGGGACATGAAGAATTACGACAAGAGGGAAAACATGACAATCGTCTAGTTACCAATTTGAGGGCTCAAAGAAAAGCACATACAAATGCAAGGAAATTTATTAGTCACATCAAAGAAATTAAGTTAATACTGAAAGCGCCTGCCATGACAGAGAAACCTATACAAGAGAGACTCCAATACATTGAAAATGATACTTGTACAAATATTAAGAATCAAAAGCCCATTATTAAGTTTCCTTCGCTTACCAGGCTTGATAATTTCTCCAGGTTGGGTCTTAATTAGCAGCTGTCTATTGTCTAGGTGAGTCAAGACGAACTGGAAACCACATAGAGCCTCGGCCAAGGTCAAGGTGTGTTCTACAAAGAGATCATCTCCCTTTCGCTTAAACTTGGGATGTTCCTTCTGTTGCAAGATAAAAACTATGTCTCCGGTGATAGTTTCTGGCTGCAACAGAACACAAACCATGTTATATCACCAAAGTTTCGGTCATTAAGAAACAAAACAAAATATTTCAAACATTTTGTTGCATATCTTACTGCTTCATCAGCTTCTCCTGGGAATGTTATCTTTTGTCCATTCTGCATACCCTTCTCCACAACAACTTCCAACACCTTCTTCTCCTGCACAGCTTTCTCACCCTTACACTGTGGGCACCTATCTTTTTCGTTGATTTTCTCACCAGTACCCTTACACTCATTACAAGGGTGCTGCATCTGCTGGATCATAGGGCCAAGTTGTCTGATAGAAACTTTCATTCCAGACCCTTGACATCCCGAACATTTCATTGAAGCACCTGATTTAGACCCTACTCTGGAAATACAGATATAGCACCACGTCAGCAGAACATCATAAAACGTCAGTAGACTATGCCAAATATAAGTATCAACATTGCATACTCACCCGTTGCACTTTTTGCACAACACATTGCGAGATAGTGATAGCTTTTTTGATGTCCCATTGCAAAGATCCTCCAAAGAAACCTTGAGAGGATGGACAACATCCTCCCCTCTCCTTTGCCTTCTTCCTCTGCTGCTTCCACCACCTGGACATCAAAATAAACAACATACAACAGAAGTTGGAGATACATGAAAGAAATCAGTAACCTCAATTACAAACATGTGTATGAAACATACCACCAAAGCCGCTTCCACCAAAGAATGACTGGAATATGTCAAATGGGTCGTGTCCACCACCTCCACCACCCATTCCTTCCTTAAGAGCATCTTCACCGTACTGATCATAGATCTCACGTTTCTCTGGGTCACTCAGAACCTCATAGGCTTGGGCAATCTCTTTAAACTGAAATATAAAATTTTAAAATAAAAAACATAATCAACATTCAACACGGACAAATTCCTAATGATTAAAGATGTAACCTGGCCAGCTAATCAACCCAGAAGTTTTGTGCAACATTCCATGATAGCATCTAATCTAACAAGTTGAGGTGAAACTGAAGAAACCGTAGTTCCAATTACATGATAGGCCATGCAACACCAAAACATTTAACTACTTCTACTTCAGTTAAGCGCAAAAGAAGACCTAAAAATCATTTCTTTCCATCGAAGATCAAACTCTTTTTTACCCACCCCACTCCTGGAGGGATCAACAATGGCTCCCTTTAATCCCATATGACTTGAACGCAAGCCATATAGAAGAAATGGTGTCTCACAAACTAAGTCAACTCCAGAAGAGAGCACATTAAAAACTCCTATTGAATGATTGCAAAACCTGAATTCAAGGTAACTTATTGATAATGGTTGCGTCTCTGCCAACTTACTCATTCCTTGAATAACACACCAAGTATCTCTTACCTTCTTCTATTGGAAACATCCTCCCTAGACCCCACCTTCAAAGAATGCGAAAACAAGCCATTCTAGCTTCACTTACAGTAAATTTTTCCATGCCAGCTTGAGCACACCTCAGACTAATACCACAAGGTACCTGCTCCCTCCCACCAGCAAATGGCACTGGGAAACTCTATCCACCAAGACTTAGACAGATAAGAAAGAATCACCTAGTGTTTTTGCCTCCACTTAAATTTGAACCCGAGACCTCATGGTTCTAATTCAACCACTAGGTTACAATAGTAAATACCTCCCTTTTCAACCTTTCGCATTAGAATTGATATTCTAATCTCTAGAACAAGACTAAGAGGGGTCTTAAGATATACTAACAAAAACTACAAACACTGATGTGTAAATATACAAAGATTAGCAAATCCATAAACAAAAAGCAAGTCAAAAACAGTAAAAACAATAAAACTTATACTTTTTCTGGATCACCACCCTTATCAGGATGATTTTTAATAGCGGCTTTACGGTAAGCTTTCTTTAGATCATCTTGTGAAGCACTATTGGGAACTCCCAACATCTCATAGTACTTCGTGTTGTCACTCTTCTTTGGTGCTCTCCCAAACATCTTTGGATCACTTAACAACTACTCAATTTGACCTGCAAATTACAAATCTAATTAACTACTTATTAAGTCTTAAAACAAATCAAATCAATACGATTAAAAATTGACTTTAGACCACTTACAATTAATGTTATAAAGCGAATTAAATCAATAAGATTTATAATACGAACCGATGAAATCTATCTTCGTGGAGAAGATTAGGTCTTTAGGTGTGTTTGGGAATGAACAAAGCTAGTGTGGGATCTGGTGGTTTTATTAATGGGAGGGCTTTGGACGGCTGAGATTTGTTGTAGGGATTGGTCTAATAGAAGGTTCTAGATCGTTCAACTTTCTCTGGTCATTGGAATGCGCCAGGTCAAAATTGAACTCATATGTTTAGGGATGGCAAATAAGCGGGTTAGGGTTAGATAATAATTTGATTGGATTATAATATAATATTATGTATTAAGTTGAAAATTGATTTTTTTTAAATCAAATATAGAATTTATTCTTTTAAGTTCTTGTTTTATACCTTTTACAATTTTCTAAAGACAAGTATTAAAGTTTATTTTGTATCATCAAAGTAATACATTTAAAATTTATTTGGTGTGAGTGAATAAATTTTAAATAATTTGAAAGGAATATTTATAACATTAAGAAATAAATTTTTGAATTTCAATTGAAAGATTAATTTTTGAAATTTGAATCTAAAAATAAATTGTGAGTCAAAATTAAGGTCTTTGTTTGTGCGTATTTTTTATTTGTATGATTTGATATAATCTCATGTAAATGCATGAACGACTTCAAAGATATTTCACAAATTTCATTTCTTAAGCTATAAAATAAAGTTTTCTGTGTTCTTCTATTTCAACCCTCAAAACTGCAATTTGAACAAACTTGAAATCATCACTCAATGGTATATATCATTAGAACTTAAAGAGTGTCTAACCCACCACAAAACTAATTTTTTTCACCAAAATTTTCTTCAAAACTCACCATCTGCCCTGCCTTATTTCAATTTTTACCAAAACTAATTTTGCCCTGTCCCGCCCTGCCCTACCAGTTTAAGTCTTCCCCTGCCCTGCTCCGTTACGATCTTGCCCTACCCCGCTCTGCCCTGCCCTAATTGCCATCCCTACATATGTTCCCGCTCAACAAAAAAACATACCCCTCCAGTTTTAATTCGTGTGGGGTCATTTGATTAGTACTGACTTTTTTTTGTTTTTCATTTGGTATTCGGTATCCGCATTGGAGCCCGATTATATTCGAATTCGCGCCGCGTATGACCCCATTCGAGGAAAGCACTCCCTACTAAGGATTTTTTCATACCTAGGGTTCAAACCCGAAACATCTGATTAAGAGAAGAGCAGCTTCACCACATTCTTTGATGATGCTTAATACTAAGTTTAACAATAAGAAGAGTTTTTGTAGTTTAAAATAAATTTTAGAAAATTAGTAAGTAATATGTCAATAAATTATTTCATTAAGTACAAAATAAAAAATCTTGTTCGGTTAGGTCAATAAGCTAGTCATAATAGCAAGCCCTTAGACAGTAACCATTGTACAACTATTGCACAGAGGTCTGGGCAAAGCCCTTTATCATGTGATCGAAAACTTTTACTTCTCTAATACTAAGGTTGTCTCTGGGTTGGGTCGGCCCGGTCCCAATCCGTCCCGATACCCGTCTCGACTCCACCCCGATCTTCTTAAAAAAATGGTGTCGGGGTTCAAACTCAGGATGGGACCTGGCCTCGTCCCACCCATCCCGGTCCCTCTTTGACTCGCCCCAGACCCGACCCCTTCTTGTCCCGCCCGCCCCACTCTTCTTTGCAAAATTAGTTGTTGCGACAACGATCAAATTTCAATTTTGGTCGTTCTGGCTCTAACAACCATTCCCCCTTCCCACCCCATAAACCCCCTACCCCCTTAATATTTATTTTTAACTCATAGGTTAGTATATTTACACTTTAACCTTATTTCTCAACTATAAATACCTCATTTTTCTCTTCATTTTTCTCACAAATCTTCCTAACATCTCTCTAATCTCTCAATTTATCTCTCTACAAGTCTACATTGCCTACTAAATATTATATTTTGTTTGCTCATTTGTATCAAAGTTCAAAAATTGGGAGTTAAGTTGGCAACTAGCTTGAGGATCATCTATCGAACAAAGTTTCAATTTTCAACCTCGATTACACGTCGACGTTACGTCAGCGTTTGGTATCTTCGTTCCTTCTTTAAATTATTATTGTTACTTAATTTTAATTATCGCACTATCTTAAATTATTTATTTGCATAATTAAAATGGAACGAATTGGACGTATGATTAAGGGTAAGGGTAATGGTGTTTCTGTAGTAGAGGCAACAAGGGTAATAGTACTTCTTATAATAATTTTATTCCTGGTCCCAATGATTTTGATTATTTCACTCATATAGATGAAACTAATTTTTTTAATGATATACCATTATATGATGAAGTATATTCTGAATCTGAACCAGACTTTAATTTAAACGATAATCTAGATGACACACCCACTAGTGCACTTCAACCTCATGCTCAGACTGAGTCTTAGCCTGAAACTGCAATTGGAATGCCTCATATTTCCCCTAGAATGAGTCGAGGCCTCACACAACGAAAATTAAAATCAGTTGCATGAAATCTTTTTGATAGGGACAAAGAGAATCAAGTAGTTAGATGTAAAATTTGTAAAAATATTTATAAATTTAAAATCAGAAAACATCAAGGTGGGACGGGAGGTTTATTAAGACATGTACAAAGCGAGCACACAACTAGGTGGAATCAATATCAAGCTAACAAATCAGGTGTGCCAATGCCCTCTGAGTCGGGATAAGGTTCACATAGTGTCCCAGACCAAGTACATGGTCAAATTAACACGATGACAGGGAGAATTTTTGGTCCTAAATATGATAAACACAAATATAGAGAAAATATGGCAAAATTAATTGCGGTGGAGGGTTTACCTTTTGAATTTTCTTCCACTCCCGATTTTATTCATTACATTAGAGAAACGTATAATCCTGCTTTTAACCATTTTCCTAGATGCTAAAAGAGACATTTTTAAATTTGCACATGAATATCAACATTATTTACGTTATGCATTATACCATTTTAATGACAGAGTGACTCAGTTCTGATATAGGTCGTAGTACTAACGGTAATGATTATTTAACTGTCATTGGATAGATCAAAATTGGTCTATGCAAACGTATGTTAGCATAGAGATATGTTGATGATAGGCACACTGAAACTTTTATTGCAAAAAATATTCATGAAATTTGCAATTATTATGAAATAACTGATAAAATTATTGTTGTTACGTTAGATAATGCTACTTCTAATGATTATGTTGTAAGATTTTTAAAAGATCTATTAATTCCATGTTTTCCTGATCATTTTCATATAAGATGTGCGTGTCATATTTATAACTTAGTTGTAAAGGATTTGAAGACATTCTACAGTTGCTATAAACTTTATTTTTAGAGGTAATAAAATACAAAGACGCAAATAATATAAAAAACTTATCACGATTGTGGATGACATTTTAAAAAAAATCTGGAAGAAGTAACTGTCGCGCCCGTTTTTGACCTCGGAGTCTGAACGGTATCCGCAACGTTGCTCTTTGGCGCGGTTCCCTGGATGGAGCAATAATGCTGATTTTGAGGAGTCGCCACCTAATTAGTTAAGTGAATTAGGACACTTGATTTATTGCAGTAAAAACTTCAATTAATCTCCGTTTAATGGTCTGCGAAATTAGTGAGATTCTGGATCAGGGTTCTTTATTATCCTAAAGGGAAGGGATTAGGCATCCTTTAAGATCCGCTAACTTGCGGTTATTCGTTCAAACCTAGGTTAATTATTTATTGCCTTTTTTTTATTCTACCTATTCTAAGAATTTTTTTCATAATTTATAATTAAAATAAAGTGCAATACAGAATAATAAAACTAAAATTAAATGCGACATAAAATAAAACTCCGGGACATCTTTTAGCCCTTTATAGGCCTTCTGCACAAGATGATCTCCGGGTACCTGCATAAACACTTAGTAAAAGTGTTAGTAATAGAATAAATAATTTTAATGCAATGACAAGAATTAATAAGTAAAGCCAAAAATAAATAAATTCGTATTTTGCACAGAGGAGGCCTTGGAAATCAGACGGAGATTCCTTCATCGGCCAATATTGTTAAAAAACAATAAAATAAATAAAACCTTCAAATCTGCGCCAAAACGGTAATAGTTTTAAACACGGAGGGCTCAGATATATAAAATAAAGCGGGACATCCTAAACAAGTCCAGCTGCGAAAATTCACCTCGCCATCGCATGTTGGTTATCCTGTGTAAGTAGAAGAAATCATCAACGCTCAGAAAGCTTCATTTATTTTATTCTCCGTCTTTGCAACTGTGGAGGCCTCAAAAATTGACGGATAACTTTTTCATTGGCCAAAGTGTAGTATCATGTTCAAATCAGTAAAATACCCAGTGTAGTATCATATTCAAAAATAAGTAAAATACCAAGTGTAATATCTGTTCTTAAAAATCAGTCTAATAAAATGAATTAAAGGGCAAAATTTTCTAAATTAACCCAGAAATCTGAATAGCGGAATAGTAGCACGCAACAGCAATGATTCGTGGTAAATGCAGAAACAGTGGCAATGATACGTCAGAGTCGTCAAACCAACAACCAAACGAAGATACCAACAGTAAAAATAGCGAAAGCGGTACAAAATAAAACAACCACGAACGAAGCAGATATTTCATTGCGAACTTTTTCTCCCGATCTTATTAGCTTAGTAGCATGGAAGTCACAATAGTTGTAGCAGAGTAAGCTAGAAGATGACCAATCCCGCCCCATCATGATTGGTGTCGAGTCCGTTGTGAGAGGCGTTTTTCACTCGGGCGCAAAGAAACGTAGGAAGCGATGCAAAAGCACGGCCGATCGTGGCTCACGGAAAGCTCAACCGTCATTTGAGTTTTATAAATCAGTCCAACAACCGACAACAATAGTAACCACAAATTAGTACCCACATAAAATAAAATAGTTAGTTCAACAAAAGCTAGTCGAACGATGTTCAACGCCACGGAACGATGAAACGATCGTGAAGCGATCGCGGAATTCTCAAAAATGTCGCCGAAGTCTTAACACTCCGGCAGATGCCCCAAAAAGTTATAATCAGCCCGTTAACCAAAATAACAATCGATGCCCGAAAATGCAGTCAAGAACAAGGTCGCCGGAGTTTTTAGAACTCCGGTAACACATAAAATCATAAAATAATGTGAAATACTGCAAACGAACAACCAAAAATATGCAAAACAAACAGTAATGGTGTAACAACAGGCGAGAAAACAGGGAAAGGGGCGGCGTCACTTCGACGGTAAGAATATCGGAGCGACGCCACGGAGAGAGATGGTGCGGGTTTGCACAGTGGTGGTGGCCGATGGGAACAGTGGGGGGTCCGACAAGAGAGTTCTCACCGGTCATCACCTCCGGCGAGACAGGGCGTGGGGTGATGGCGTTTGACGGGAACGAGGGAGGGTAGAGGTGCAGCTGCAGGTGTTTCAAGGGGTTCGCCGGAGCTCCAAGCTCCGGCGAAGGGCGGCGGCGACGGAAAGGAGAGGATGAGAAAGATGGGTTTTCTTTTTTAAAATGGGAAGAGGGTTGTCCTCCCTTTTTTAGTGCAGCTGCTGCTCCTGTGGGGCTGCCCCCCTCCTTTAATAAAGGAGGGGTAATGTTTATTATATAGGGGTAGGATTAGGGTTTAAGTTTTGGGGGGAATGAAAAGTGGTATTTGAAATTTAGGGGGGGGGGGGGGAGAAATAAAAGATGGTGTTTTGATGAAATTAAAAATGGTGTTGAATTGGAATGATTCAGATTGGGTCTCGTACTGGATTGATTTGACAAAATGCAAAGTGGTTATTTATTTAAAAGGAAAAATTATTTAAAAGATGCAAAATTATAAAAATGCGAGTGTCGAGGCAATAAAAATAAAATACGATATTTAACAAATGTTTAATGTCTAATTAAAAGTAAAAACGGGATGCCAATTAATTATTTAAAGAGATGCAAACATAATAATAATAAAAACATAATATTAACAAAGACATAATGCTTAAATTAAAATAAAAAGATGCAATGCCATTTTGTGAAGAAATAAACATAGAATATTATGTAAAAAATGCAAAAATGATTATTAAAATGCGGTGTCCTAAAACACATAAAATTGCAATAAATATACAAAAAATTGGTCAAAATTAATTGTCAACAGTATGTCCCTCTTTGTACGGAGATGATGGAAGAGTCTTCGGACAAAGATGTTGACTTGTAGTCAATTTTGTCATGTTTTATAAACTAGAACTCAAAAGTGGGGCTGATGCAGACTCAAAATTGTCCCAGTGTCAAATTATGATGACACTGGGTCGTTGTGATGCGAAAATAAAAACAAAGCTGACGCATATTTAAAATTGTCCCAGTGTCAAATTATGATGACACTGGGTCGTTGTGATGCGAAAATAAAAACAAAGCTGACGCAGATTTAAAAAAATGTCACAGTGTCGAATTATGAGGACACTGGGTTGCTGCGATGCTAAAATTATGAACGGTCGAATACCGATTCAAAAATATGTCCTAGTGTCGAATCTTGATGACACTGGGTTACAATTGCGATGGTATGCTGGAAAAGACAGGGTGTTTGTTCTCTGAAATGCCTCTAGGGTGTTTGCTCCCGGTGTCAAAATGCAAAGGAAATGAAGATGATGTCGTTGCATAGACGCGATGCAGATGCTCGTCGTTGCATAGATAAAACATATATGAAGCCGTTGCATAGGCTTAAATGAGATGGCGTCGTGCCAGATGACGCTGACGCAGATGTTCGTCGCCAGACATGACGAATATGGATGAAGTCGTTGCATAGACTTTGATGAAATGGCGTCGTTGCATAGACGCGATGCAGATGTTCGTCGTTGCATAGACGAAACATGGATGAAGCCGTTGCATAGGCTTAAATGAAATGGTGTCATTGCATAGACGCGGTGCAGATGTTCGTCGTTGCATAGGCGAAACATGAATGAAGCCGTTGCATAGACTTTTATGAAATGCGTTGGTTTATGGGCGTACCTGCTTTATGACTCGTCTGGGTTGAGATAGTGTCATTGCATAGACGTTGTGTGTTTGTGACCCGCATGGATTTATTGTTGTGTTCCTGCCTTTGCTGATATGAAGATCCTGCACTCAAAGAAAACTTAGTGAGTTTTAAGAAAGAAATGGTTGATTAGCGTCGACTCTGTAGCTTTGGCTCTTGACGCTTGCATTCTTGGTTTGGACTGAAGACCTAGTTGGCCTGCTTTTTTTTCAGTCTATTGTCATTTTCTTGCAGTGAATCATTAAAATGTCCCAGTTTCTGATAATGAAGATGTTGAACTTTCAACTGGGTAAGGTTGAATCTTGACGCTATCAAGGCGATCAGGTAAGCACTTTTTTTATCATGAATGAAAAGCTAATGCGAGAATATGGACTATGTATAATTGAGTAGATGAGAATGCAACCCTCAAAATATGTCACAGTCATGTGTAAGTAGTAATGGATGCAAAATATATGAGGATGCTAAACTCTTCAATGGACAAAATCGAGTCCTGTGAAAAAACAAGGAAGAAATATTTCTAACGCGACTGGCCGACGCGTGGCTTCACGATCCCGCCGAGGGAATCAGGTCAAGACGTAGTTCATGCTGCAAAATAATTTTTTTTTATGATTTTAAAATGATGCGGGACCGAAGTCGATGTGGCCGCCTACGTATCCCGCTGAGGGAATCAGGTCAAGACGTAGTTCGTGATGCAAAATAACGATTTTTATGTAATATGCATTTTTTTTCTGAAAAAAATGTAAGGCAACATTACGTTCTGACTTCAGTTGATACCAACAATTTGTATTGTGCATAAGGATTTTCGTTTATTGCTTTCAGTCTAATCGAGATTGGCTCCGGTGTAATTCACATAGCCGTGATAAGACTGCATATATCTTAGTGTCGACACACCTGCTTGCATCCAAGGTTTCGAACTACACGTAATCTCACGTTTCAAATGCTCTCACTGAAATAAAGTCTCATTTCACACATATATTTCAGTATTTTGAATTTTGGGACGTTTAGAGAAACACACCGACACTCAGAAAGATGTTCAATGCATGCAATTGTGATACCATAGGCTTGACCGTCATGTAAGTATCCACTAATGTGAGAACCCTCAGTATAAGATCATGTAGGGCTTGTCACGGACTTGTAATGTAGGCTTGGGGAAAGGAATGAATATCATTTGGATAAAAGTGACTAATCATTCCTCGAGAGTTGGACTACGTCCATGCTTGATATTTGTGCGCTTTAATGCTGACTTGCTTTCTTTTTGTCTCAATTTTTCTATACTGACTTCTTTTGAATCTTTCATTTGGAGCCCCTTTTTTTTCGGGGTTATATATTCCCTTTTTTTTTATCAACGCCGCCGGAACAGTGGAAACAGTCACCGAAAACAGTCCGCCGGAATTCTCAAAAACGTCGCCGGAGTCTTAAAACTCCGGCAGATGCCTCAAAAAGTTATAATCAGCCCATTAACCAAAATAACAACCGATGCCCGAAAATGCAGTCAAGAACAAGGTCGCCGGAGTTTTTAGAACTTCGGTATGACATAAATTACTGCAAACGAACAACCAAAAATATGCAAAACAAACAGTAATGGTGTAACAACAGGCGAGCGAACAGGGAAAGGGGCGGCGTCACTTCGACGGTAAGAATACCAGAGCGACGCCACGGAGAGAGATGGTGCGGGTTTGCACAGTAATGGTGGCCGACGGGAACAGTGGGGGGCTCGATAAGAGAGTTATCGCCGGTCATCACCTCCGGTGAGACAGGGCGTGGGGTGATGGCGTTTGACGGGAACGAGGGAGGGTAGAGGTGCGGCTGCAGGTGTTTCAAGGGGGTTCGCCGGAGCTTGGAGCTCCGGCGAAGGGCGGCGGCGACGGGAAGGAGAGGATGAGAAAGATGGGTTTTCTTTTTTAAAATGGGAAGAGGGTTGTCCTCCCTTTTTTAGTGCGACTGCTGCTCCTGTGGGGCTGCCCCCCTCCTTTTAATAAATGAGGGGTAATGTTTATTATATAGGGGTAGGATTATGGTTTAGGTTTGGGAGGGGGGGAGAGGGGGGGGGGGGGTGAATGAAAAGTGGTATTTGAAATTTAGGGGAATAAAATAGGGTGTGTTGATGAAATTAAAAATGGTGTTGGATTGGAATGATTCGGATTGGGTCTCGTACTGGACTGATTTGACAAAATGCAAAGCGGATTAATTATTTAAAAGGAAAAATTATTTAAAAGATGCAAAATTATAAAAATGCGAATGTCGATGCAATAAAAATAAAATACGATATTTAACAAATGTCTAATTAAAAGTAAAAATGGGATGCCAATTAATTATTTAAAGAGATGCAAACATAATAATAATAAAAACTTAATATTAACAAAGACATAATGCTTAAATTAAAATAAAAAGATGCAATGTCATTTTGTGAAGAAATAAACATAGAATATTATGTAAAAAAATGCAAAAATGATTATTAAAATACGGTGTCCTAAAACACATAAAATTGCAATAAATATACGAAAAACGGGTCAAAATTGACTGTCAACAGTAACGACTAGGTGAAATTCTCTATATGAACAACTACTTGTTGTTTACGATTATAGAACACCTAGCTTTATTTTTAACGCCCATAATCAAACTTCAAGGCTTGTAAATAATGATTGGGAAAAATTTCAGAACTTATTGAATTTTTAGAAAAAAAATCAAGCAACTAAAGAATTTTCTAGTATATATTATCCTACTATTTCAACTATATTATTTATATATCTCTAATATTTTTGTTACTCAAAGATTATATGGAAACCCCATCTTATAATGCATACATTAAAAAAAGTTTAAGAAATTAATTTTTTTTTCTATTCCCACTATTTATATTATTGGTGTTGTATTATATCCGACTATTAAAATAGGTTGTTGTAAAACACTTATTGAAATGATTTATGAATGTATAGCAGTACTTCCACCTCCAACCCAAATGCTTTTTCTGGCTCTTCTGGTGGTGAGAATGCCCCCCCTAAACTTAGTTTTGTATGTCTTGGTTGGTGCCAATTTTTCAGCTCTCTTGACTTTTTGATGGACATGTGTGCCCTTTTTAATGAAAGCTTATGTGATGGGCATGTGTGTCTTATGAATGTTTTTTGTTATTGTTTTGTCATGTGCACCATGTGATGAATTTTTTCGGGTCTCTATGCCTTTTGCTATTTTTAGTATTAAGCCTTTGCGCTCTGTCTTGATGGATCATTGGGGCCTGGATGCCCCCTTAATATTTTTGTATGTGTGTTTCATGCTCCCCTAGCGTAAATGATAATTGCTAGTTTGCATTCTATTCTGTTTTTTACGTTTTGACATGCACTTTATTTTTTGAAATAATTGTGATCATATAATGGCATGTTGACTTTTTAATTGTACTTAACCATCGAGGCATACCGTTGCACCCGTCTACTGAAACTATGTTAATACTCGAATGTTTGTTCTTTAAGCCAAGATTTGACGACCGATGCACACTTATGTAATTTTGACATTTTGTGCTTGAGGTCATCTTGTCTTGACCCAATCTAGAAATGTCACATCCTAGAATGCTAGCGTGAAATTGGGATTTAAGATATCTAATATAGAAATAAAGGAAGATACTTTATTTTTGGTGATGATAGGGAAGACGTCTCAACCCTATGTAAAGGTACAAAGGTTGAAAGGACCTGCACGCGCAGAAGCTCTATGATTGTGTCATTTTGTTTGAAGCGATTTTTACGGGGTCATATGTCTTCCGAGTTTGATATTGCCTTGAATGTTTTTTCACGTGTAAACTCAAATGGAGAATGAGTGAATGATTTTTTATTTCTTTCTTTTAAGATTATGAAGGACAACTCGTCATGTAAGTACATGATCCCTTTTTAGGATTTTTACAAGATTTTAAAAAAATTAGGCTAGTGCAATGATTGCTAGCAGTCCTAGTTTGAGCTAGTCCGTCCTTGAAGAGATCTCTTTACGAGTATGCAGATCTGTCCTAAAAAAGAATCTGGTTGATTGCAGAGACTGTCAACAGTCCCAGTTTGAACGAGAGAGATCCCTTTACGAGTATGCAGACCCGTTCTCTCCCTCCAGAACTCGAGTGCGAGGTCCCGAGGAGTTGAGTTTCGGGATTTGATATGCTAAGCTTGATGTGCTTTTGAATGATTGCCTAATTAAAAAACTTATCAGAAAAACCCGATTGGGACAAAACCTCAACCAGAGAAAAGATGCAATGCGTGTCCATCCTATCTGGGGAGGATTGTAGTTTAATGAACAATCCTATCAAGGAAAGGGGGTAATTAACCAAAAAAGAAAGGCTTTCTGAAGACAAAACATACATGTCTCTTTTCAAAGGTAGAATCTCTTTGGGTGACTGACGTTTTAGCTGTTCTTTAGTTCTTTTTCGGAGTCATCTTTAATCTGGTAGGATCATTTTCCCGTGATTCCCGTTATTTGATATGGTCCTTTCTAGTTTGCTTGCAACTTACCCGCGTGCGGGGAGTGTTAAGAGTCTCACATCGGTAATGGAATGTGAACATGGACTCCTTATATGGACTTGAACAATCATCACCTTACAAGCTAGCTTTTGAGATTGAGTTAGACCCAAAATTGATTATCGAGTGTAGATAAACTTTTACCATAGCCTGCTACATTATGACTTTGTTGGATGCTCAAGCACCCTTTATTTGATATGGTCCTTTCTAGTTTGCTTGCAACTTACCCGCGTTCGGATCCCTCATTGCAAGGGTGACTTTTCGGAGGACGTAGTCCCTTATTTTAAAATTCCTCAAATTTGTTTTTCTGTTAAAGTATCTTTCTGCTTTTTGCTTCTACGCAACCAAACACAAAAGACAATTCTTTGCGCTCCTCCAATAACTCCAGCCCCATTGCGTATATCCCTTACTAAAATAAGTGTGTTGGAGTTCAAAATTTTAACTAGTAATTGGAGTTCGAAGAAGTGTTGCTATAAATTAGTTAAAATACAATTCATGGAGCTTGAACTTTTTAGGGTTCAAACTCAAGTTTTTTCCATGGAGTTTGGATAGATGTATCATGAGTGGAATAATGATAAAATATATGGGTTTTAATATATATATATATATATATATATATATATATATATATATATATATATATATATATATATATATATATTAGTGAGACATATATAGTAATTCCTAAAATAACTCACATCTTACCATGTCCACCGAAAGCTTAGGAAATTGAAACATGATCACAACAACCTTGATAAGACCATCACCTTTCCTTTTTGTAAATTATCATGGCACCATTCTCTAATTTTCTTCGTCATTATCACAATCCACAAACTCCCAATATTTTTGCTTCTTTCTTCCTCCTCTCTGTCCCCTTTGGATTTTGGGTATAATATTCCAATTCCTCCTTGTGATCAAATCCTTCATCACATTGTAAATAACATTCAATTAATCATCTTGTCATTAATTTCTACGTTTTCCTTTTTGTTGTTGTTTTCTCCCTATAGTTTATATGTTTTACGTAAAGGGTGGCTATGTTTAACACACCCTTTGTTATATCCTTTGCACTTTTGTTATCATTTCCTCTCCTTTTCCTCTTTGCGCCACAAATCTTTCCGCCCAAACACGTCGAGATCTCGATCCCTGATGAACTTGATGATCTTGCTTTGTTCCGTCGCGCAACCCTAGCTTCCATTGACGGGGGCGGTGGTGCCATCTCACGACTTGGCACCACCAACGCTCGTATGAAGATCGCATTCCTCTTCCTCACCAACACCGATCTTCATTTTGCCCTTCTTTGGGACCGGTTCTTCGCCGACCATGAAGGCCTTTTCAACATTTACATCCATGCAGATCCCTCAGCCAAGATTTTGCCAAATGGCGGGCGAGTTTTCAAGGGCCGCTTCATTGCGGCCAAGAGAACCCAACGTGCGTCCCCTACCCTAATATCCGCTGCTCGGCGCCTTATGGCGACCGCCCTCTTAGACGACCCGTTAAATTCCTATTTTGCCCTCGTGTCGCAACATTGCATCCCTTTGCATTCATTCAACTTCATTTATAATTCTCTCTTTAGATCTCAATTCCCCGAATATCGAAGCTTCATCCAAATATTATCAAACGAGTCATACATGTGGGATCGTTACACCGCACGAGGCGAGAGTGCAATGCTACCCGAAGTACCGTTCGATCGGTTCCGGTTTGGGTCACAATTCTTTGTGCTTACACGAAGACATGCATTGGTAGTAATTAGGGATAGGAGATTATGGAGGAAATTTAGAATGCCTTGTTTGAACAAGGATTCATGTTATCCCGAGGAACATTATTTTCCTACACTTTTGTCAATGGAGGATCCTGAAGGGTGCACACAATATACTTTGACACGTGTCAATTGGACGGAGAGTGTTGATGGACACCCTCGCACTTATTTTCCAGCAGAGATTTCGCCGGAGCTTATTTATAAGCTCCGGCAATCGAATTCTACGCATTCTCACATGTTTGCTAGAAAATTCTCACCTGATTGTCTAAAGCCGTTGATGGATATTGCAGACAAGGTCATTTTCCGGGATTAAATCGGGTATATTATTCTAAAAAGATATTTGTATTAGAATTGCAAAAATAATAATTATTAACGTGTTGTTCGGTGGAAAAATGAATATATTATTTTATGCAATGCTTGATTGAAATTTCGTTTTCTATATCTATACGCAATATTATATGCTAGATCTAATGTGGGATAACTTAGTACTATGATTATCCTTAAGACAATAAAACACCTAAATGATAAGGCAATTTTATTTAATTGTTAGAGTGTGTGTCCTTAATAATGGATGGTACAAACTTATCTGTAACTGGTGCTTACACCAAAACAACGTACTTCACCATGGTTAAGTAATAGATGAGGTAAAAATGTGCAATAATTTACAATAGTTAGATGATGAAAGAGTGCTCAAAAGACTTATGTTATTGTGCTATCATTGGTTTGTATTGTTAAGAGTCTCACATCGGTAATGGAATGTGAACATGAACTCATTATATGGATTTGGACAATCCTCACCCTACAAGTTAGCTTTTGGGGTTGAGTTAGACTCAAGATCCATTATTATATGGTATCAGAGTCAGACTCATTTCAATTCTTTGTTCATTGATGTTGGTCTCCAAATTATATTATTCACGCTCCAGTTAACGGGGTCTGGACGTGCGGGGAGTGTTAAGAGTTTCACATCGGTAATGAAATGAGAACATGGACTCCTTATATGAACTTGAACAATCCTCACCTTATAAGCTAACTTTTGAGATTGAGTTAGGCCCAAAATTCATTCTTACATATATAATTATCGAGTGTAGATAAACTTTTACCATAGCCTGCTACATTATGACTTTGTTGGATGCTCAAGCACCCTTTATTTTGGGACCCAAACGCTATTTACTTATTGCGGAAAACATAGTAATAATGCATACAATAGATGGACATGCAGTGCGTCAAATCTCTGTGGTAATGCCAGATTAAATCCAGTTGAGCACTCACGATTTGAAAAAATCTGGGCCGTCCACTGAATGACCTAGTATTACATGATTGGTTCGCGAAGTGATCGGGTTCGTTTTCCCCAATATTAATCTATTATGATTTTCTTGATCTGACTTACGTTCTGTTTATTTGATTCTGCAGGTGAGTGCGAAATATTGTTTTTAGGTTATTGTAGGAACTAAAAAACTTGAAGGCTGAAGCAGGAAGAGGCTAAGGGCCATGCCAAAAAACCCCTCAAAATAAACAAGTTAATGATGCTGCTAATTTGGTGGTCTCTCTTGTACATAAGTTAGAGAACCACCTTTGGCTTTCTTGCTGGTTGTGTTTACAAAGTGAGGAAAAATTGTGTGATTGGTCATAAAGTTGGTGCTTATTATGGGCTTAGAATGCAGTTAGAGAAGGATTTGGTGCAAAGGATAAGCAAAATGTAGCAAAACAAAGCTTATCTCTTGTTCGCCTTTCCTTTTACACACTCTCTCTATGAGGTTTCGAGACTTGTAACAAATCATATATCGCTTATAATTTTATATATTATACAAACCTCTTCTTTTATATTTGTGTAACGAGATTGATATTGTAATTTAGATGTAGAAGATTTTGTAGGAACATGTTTCTCGCCTTTCATTGATTATTGTGTACAATATATATAGTGTTACATAATTATTTATATGGTAACTAAATCTTCCTAATTACAATTGGAATATAAATTTACCTAATATAAAATATATATAAAATATGGTAATATTCTATCAATGGTAATATACAAGATATTGTAATATTCTATCACACCCCGCAGTTGAAGCGAGAGGTTCTCGTACACTGAGACTAGCTTGAAAATCATCAAAGAGTATGTGCGGAAGCCCTTTAGTGAATATGTCAGCAATCTGATATCGGGAAGGAACATGAAGAACACGAACTTGTCCACGAGCAACATTCTCACTTACAAAGTGAATATTCATTTCAATGTGTTTAGTGCGCTAATGTTGAACGGGATTGCTGGAAAGATATATCGCACTTACATTATCACAATAAACCATTGTAGCCTTATGGATTGGGCAGTGAAGCTTAAGTAGAAGGTTGTGTATCCAACAAGACTTCGAAACAACATTTGCTACACCTATGTACTCAGCTTCACCACTAGATCGAGACAGAGTAGGTTGTCTTTTAGAAGACCAAGAAAGTAAGTTATCTCCGAGGAACACACAGTAACCCGACGTGGATCGACGAGTGTCAAGATATCTACCCCAGTCAACATCAGAATAAAATGTGAGACCAGAGAATGAGGACTTGTACATGTGTAGGCCGAAATGAAGAGTACCTTGTACATATCACAAAATAGGTTTAAGGACATTCACATGCTCATCCGTCAGGCTGTGCATATGTAAGCATATTTGTTGCACGACATAGGATATATCTGGTCTAGTGAAAGTGAGATATTGTAATGCTCCTGTAAAATTGCGATAGTGAGTCGGGTCGGTATATAGAGAGCCCGAAAATGCACTGAATTTGGAATTAGTGTCCACCGGTGTGTGGTCCGGTTCACAAGACGTCATGTTTGCTCGGTCAAGGATCTCTTCAGCGTACTTCCTTTGACAATGAAATAAGCCACCTGCATGTCTCATAACAGCAACATCCAAAAAATAGCTTAGGGGGCTCAAATCCTTCATATCATACTCAGAGGCAATGAGTGACATAATGGATCGACGAAGTGCATCAGAAGATGTGATGATGATGATATCATCAACATATAGTAGGATGTATGCCATGTCATTACCCTTGCTATAGATGAACAGTGAATGATTAGATTTGCTATGTGAAAACCCGATAGAGGATACAAAATCAGCAAACCGTTGGTACCATGCACGAGGAGCCTGTTTCAATCCATAGAGTAATTTCTTCAAAAGACACACATAATCTGGATGAATCGGATCCTAAATTCCATAGGTTGATGCATATAGACGGTTTCATGAAGGTCTCTATGCAAGAAAGCATTTTTGATGTCAGGCTGATGAATATGCCAAGACTTGAACAAAGCAATACTGAGAAGGGTCTGAATAGTCGCTAGTTTTACCACTGGACTGAAAGTTTCATCACAATCCACTCCCACCCATTGATACATGTCATCACCTACAAGATGCGTCTTGTGCCTCTCAAAAGAACCATCAAATTTGTTTTTATGTCCGAAAAATCCACATGGAACGAATAATATTAGCATCAGGAGGACGAAGCACTAGATCCCACGTCTTTCTATGTCTTATTTTCAATAAGGGCATTATATTTGTCAATTATTGCATTTTTTTCAATTAGGATCGGATATGACATCTTTCGGGTTACGAGGAACATGAGAAGGGGCAACCGAAGTGGGCAAGTTAAATAGCCATTTGAATTTGGAAATGTGTGCATAGCATGAGTTTTCATTGTCCGTGGGTGTGTCGTGGGAGGTTGGAAAAGATTGGGATAGGGTGGCCGAGAAGTGGAGGTGGGACTGGGTGGATTGTCGGGAGTAGGGGTAGGGCCGAGATGGGACAATGGCGTCGGGGAGAATTTGATTTCGCTACCACTTCTCTCTTGCATGCGTGTTTTTCGAAAACTTCACCACGGTGGCTAGAAAGTTGTTTGCTCGCTTGACATGTTTCAAATATGTGAAGCAGAGACAGTTCGTTTGTCTCATTCTTTAAATGAGTTGCATTATTAGAAGAATATAACCTTCTAATTTCAGGTGTAAAGTCCATTCTTTACTCTTTCCCGGATAGAGTTTACACAAAATATATATAAAGTATTTAAGATGACGAAATGTGTAAAAGATGTTTGAAGAAACCATTTAAACTAATTAAACTGTTTGACTCCCAAAATAGTTGTCGGGTAAAATGAAACATAAGGAGAATTTCCTTTGTTGGTAATTACAATACGAAAGCTGAGATGATGTAAAATGCCTTCTTTTTCTGTGTGACAGGCCATTGGTTGAGAGTGGTAAAAATGCCCAAAAGTACATCAGATATTCAGCCGAAGATCTTGACCGAATGCTCAGTGAATTCTTCGAGGGTAAGACGTTGAATGAGCCCAAGCGGTGAACCTCAGCTTAGCCGCTTTTGAGGCCAGTTACGCTCTCTGCGCTATCCTCTCCTCTGCCATTGGTGATATAGTTGCTACATAGATTGAGTTTCTACACCTAGTTGATGGCAGGCTTCTGGTTTGTCTCCATCACTACCGATATGTTCAGAACCCACAGGATGCAACAAAAAGTAAAAAAGAAGAGAAAAGAAAAGAGCAAGCTGTATAGAGCAAGTTCACTTGTATTTTGATATTAAGTCTGTCCAAGTATCACAGTTAGCCACTTCTCTTGTCCAAACATGTGGTGCTTGTATTAAGGTCATTTAGTAGTGTCAATACATCTTGTATGTTTTTGTACAGCAAAACCTTTTAATATTTGCTCTTAAGAACTCCTTTTTGGTCCTAATGTTCACAGTTTTTCCTTGACATTTCAGTATTTTACAATAATTTTAACAATTAGTGTAAGTTCTTCGCACAAATGGTGTAAAATATACTTATAAAATTATCTTTTAAATGATCTAATTGTGCAAATTTGTTTGTTTGCTTTATTGAAACAACTTACATATTTGGATCTCATCAAGAATTAGATGAATAGTAGAATAAATTTATAATCTGCAAACGTGGATATATTAGCAATCACTATGAATATAAAACTGGATTGTATTAACTATTGAGCTATGCACAACAAAGAGAGTTGGAGGACGCTAACTATTACAAGAATAGAGAGGACATATAATGCTTTTCTTTTTTTATAACCGCGGTGTTCGGGCCAGTTCGCATGTACCTCGATTAATTCTGAGGAGTACTTGTTACCTCTCACCAACATAAATATCGAATAACATTTCTGTCAAGATTTAGATAGATGGAAAGAAATCACCCACTACTACAACATAATGCTTTAAGTACTCATATTACAAATATTTTTACTAATCATACATCACATTAACCAACATAAGATTAGACATTCACACTGCTTGTCATCCGTGCACGCTATTACCATTTTGTGTGGAAAATGGAACAACTCAAAAACAAGAAAAAGAAAAGTAAAGTTTATGAATTCCCACGACGAACTCTAGTTAATATTATAACAATAACTAGGTTCACAGTTAAATATTTATAAATATTTAGTAATTTTTTAATACATATACATAATTTGAGCAAAACTACTATGTTCCCGTAGATATCTGATCAACCCTCCGAATCTGCCCCTGACAATCTATATACCTAGGTATGATTCATACAAGGTCAAAACCTTCTATTTCACGTATGTAATGGATGTTGAATCCCTTAGTGGAAATTTTGCTCCCACCACTGCTTACGAGTTTTTATATATCATGAAATATTTGATTTTCTTATTCAACTTATAGTTTGTTTCGCAGTGCTCCTTGGTCCTTGGAATTGGAATGTGGTAGATGAAGCTGAAAACAATTTAGAATATAGATTTATTAAAGTTCAAATAATGAACATCAATTCCGTTGTAGTCTAGTTGGTTAGGATACCTTTTTATATAAACCCATTTATTCTTCTTTAAAAAAATTTGAGTTAATTAATTCTTTTGTTAAAATCTCTCAGCAATTCTTTTCTATCAACTCGTCTCGACGAGAGGCCAAAAATATAAAATTCCAATATGTAAGGTCTATGAGTAATCTCATAAAAGACAGTGTAATAAAGCATCAATACGCATTCATACCATAATAAAAAGAATGACTGACAAAAGAGAAATTGGCGAGTTCTCATTATTTAATTAAGAAATTCAATTGTTGGTCATTAAAGAATACAAAAGAAAGAATTTCAAATTTACAAGATACGATCTATCTGGATCTAAAGTGTCAATTCCAACAAATATTGGAATCGATAAGAAATAAGAAATATTTCAAGGCGATTCAATTTCATACTAATGTAGTAGTATAGGAACTATTCCGATTTCGGTGAAGTTACAAATTAGAAGAACTCGATCTCGGCTCTCACCTGAGATACCCGGGTTCAAGTCCCGGCAACGGAATTAATTACCTTTTTTCCTTTTATGAAACGGAACATATTTACTGAAATTCTCAACAAATTTATAGAGTTTAGACCAAAGTTACTGATCTGTCGAACCCTTTATCAGCAATTTAGTATAGCTTTTCTGGGCTTATTGCATGGTAATGAGTCCTACTTTTGTGCCAAGTAATGAGGTCCTACTTCTTTTTTGTTCTTATAGTTTGTTTTTAACTTTTCTTTAAATGTGGAACAAGTTTCTGGTTTATCAAGCACTCCTTTGTTTCTGTTGCTAAATTCATTTTTTCTATTGTTAAATGTCATTCTGATGGTGATACATCAAATCCGATCACAACAAAAAATGAAAATTGAAAAATGTGCCTTTGACTACAAATTACAAACTTAGTACATATTTGTACATCCAAGACACATCACTTTAGTTGCTTCAAGTCTCAACCGTAAAAGAGACATTTACAATTATTGCACAATCTTGATCAAGCCAAACTAGTGTCAAATTTTCATATACACCTAATAACTCTAGCAGACAAACAGCTATACCAAAGACATCATCAACAACACAACAACATACCCGTGTGGTCCCACAAGTGGAGTCTGGAGAGGGTGGAGAGGGTACAGTGTATGCATACCTTACCTCTATACCAAAGACATCCAGCTGATAATAATTACGCTAATGAGACTTCATCAAACATCCTACTATTAACACCTAAGACTTTAACCTCCTGTAGAAATTTGGATCATCGTTAGCATCACTCTCGATCACATAGAGAGAACTATGTTCATTGTCTGACCCTTCCTTATTGTCATTAAGAGTTTGGTGAGAACTCCAGTCAGGCGGGAAGGTCTTTTGAAGGGCTTCTGTTATATCGCCACCAGTCCTCTCAATTTTCCTCAAGCACTTGGACCAATGAACTGCAGTTCCCATATCAACAGTCAATCCAGACTCCACCATCTCTTCACAAACGTTTTGGATTCCCGTCATAATGTTATCTTCTGCGACTGATGCCCTTGACAATAATGATGTCATTAAACAGTGATATACAGCTTTGTCTGGTTTCAGGCCAGCTTGTTTCATCTGTTCAAAACATATCAGACCCTTCTCCGGAAGAAAAGCACGTGCCCAACCATGTATAAGAGTGGTATAGGTCTTTACATTAGGTTTGATCCCGACAGTTTCCATCTCGTTAATTGTTTGCATTGCTCTCTGAAAACCACATGAAAAACATTGATTACAATCTTTGGTTATTCAGAAAAATAGACATGGTTTTGTTTACCAAGAAAAACCACCATCTAAATTCCACGTAAGATGACTAATAGCAACTAAAATCAATTTCCAAAATACCTTGCAGGCCAAGTATTGTGAGGACCATAAAGTTGTTAACTCAATGTCATGTGGAAGAGATATATCAAATGCTTGAGAATGTTCATAATAAAATACTTGCATTACGAATAGTTCTATAGAACAGTCGTGAAACCAACAACATTATATAGGAGTGAATGTTGGGTTTATTAGGTTCAACATATCCACATTACGAATGTTAAGATGAACATGCATTCACACGTTTAGACAAGACTAGAAATTATCGCATTTGTCAGAAAGTACAAGTAGCACACAAAGAAGATAAAACGAGAGAATAATCGCCTAAGATAATTTGGTCATGTCCTTCATAGTCCTCCGGATCCACCGCTCCTTAGATGTGAAACCATGATAATTGAAGATGTTAAAAGAAAACGAGGTACACCTAAAATCACATGGAAGGAAGGTGCTCAAAAGACATGTGATCTCCCATAATCCGTCCAGACTTTGTGAAAAATAGAACACAATGGAATAAAAAAATCATTATAGGCAAAAATCAACTAGTTAGATTTAAGCCTAGTCATGTTGGTAAGCTTACATCAAGTCCTCGGAGTCTTTTTTATCTTGTTAGAGATTTTGTATGTAGAAAATATAGATAATTTCTAGTGTTGGAGAACCCAAATTATTGATTTTAGGATGAATGGGTTCGAGTATTGCAGAAACTGAAGATTCATATAGCCAACCCCAACTAATTTGAGATTGAGGTGTAATAGTAGTTATTACACTGCATAATAGTTACTCCTCTTTAAATGTGTAATAAGAACTATTGATCAGCATGCAAAGTAACAAATAATATTGTTATGAATATAGTCAGGTTCCTTTGTAATATACATAGATAACTTAATCTTAGGGATTGATAACAAATACTCAATCTTAGGGATTGAGAGCAGATACTTAGGGATTGATAGCAGAATTGTAGGATTTTCCTTTTAATTCTTTGCATACTTAGAGTACTATGTACATGTATATAATCAGGTTACTTCATGGAATAACATATCAATTATTCTCCCATACCTTTGTCTTTTACATGGTATCCGAGCCAATGTCTGAGTTGATATTGTGGCTTTGCCGGAAGCTACAGTGCTTCATCGGAAGTGGTTGAGAGTTCTATCTTTCTGTTTCGATTTTGAATCTGAATATCATTTCCGTGATTGAGAAATTTATTGTTTAAGTGGGTTGAATCCATTTCGTTGCACCTGGGTCTGGATTGAAATCTGAAATCTGAAGCTCGATTATCAGTCATTTTCGAGCATCAGCTGGAAATTCGAGTGGGTGCTATAGATTTTTGTTGGAGATCTGATTGTGTACTCAAATCTGAAGTTTGAGTCATTTTGGAGCTGATTCGATAAGGTTGTTTCGTCGGAACGGAGTATCGAAGAAGACGACCTGGGCGTCCTTAGATTTTTGGATTGCTTTCCAGAAATCTATTGGCTTCTCGACATCGCCGTGTATTTTCCAGTCAACATCCCCTTCGTTTCTGATTTCCCGACCATAGTGGTCTGGGAGAATCTCGATCAGATCTGGTTAGTCATCTTTCGATTTTTGGATAGTCTGTTTGGACTTGTTGGTTTCTCCATCAACATTTTGGCACAGTGAGTATTTTTAATTTGGAAAATGACTCACTATAATCAGAGAACTCAAAATTCAAATTCATTATCTGACAAAATGGTTTTGATTTCCGAGGAGGAATTTGCAAAATTTTCTCAATATCAGAAATCACGGAAGGAATCTACTTTGATCAATGCATTTGGTGAATCAGATAAACATGTCTTATCACTTCAAATAAATGGGTGATTGATTCAGGTGCCACAAACCACATGACAGGTAATTCTAATATTTTTTTCTAGCTTACGATCACACAAAGCACCCTCTCCAGTTACTGTAGCAGCAGATGGATCAACTTGTAACAATGTTGGATATGAGACTGTTAAACCAACCTCCACTATTACCCTGTCATCTATATTAAATCTACCAAAGTTGGCCTTTAATTTTATTTATGTTAGCAAAGTTACCCAGAGACTTTAATTGTTATATTTTTTTTCCCGATCATTGTTTATTTCGTGATCTTACGACGAATCATGTTATTGGTAAAGGACATGTATCTGATGATCTCTACATTCTTGATGAAGAGAGCCTCAGTTGCTCTAGTATCATGTCTCCATTTGAAGCACATTGTCATTGTGACATCCTTCTCTACCGTTGTTAAAGAAGCTCAGTTCCAGAATATTTCTTCATTGGAATGTGAGTCATATCGATTTGCAAAACATCATTGCAGCTCATTAAGTATTTCCAAAACATGGCATAAGTATTTTGTCACTTTTGTAGATGATTTCTCTTGGATGACGTGGATTTATTTTATAAAAAGTTGTTCTGAAGTGTTTACACACTTTTGTGCCTTCTGAGCTGAAGTCAAAATTCAATTCAATGCTTCGGTACGTATTCTAAGAAGTGACAACGCTAAAGAATATATGTTCGAATTGTTTCAGTCATACAACACTGTATTCTCCACCATACACCCTCTCAAAATGGAGTTGCTGAGAGAAAGAATAGACATCTACTTGAGACTGCTCGGGAACTTTTGTTCCAAATGAAGGTTCCTAAACAGTTTTGGGCAAATGCGGTCTCTACGGCTTGTTTTCTGATTAGTTGCATGCCATCTACTGCGCTTGTTGGTAATGTGCCTTATAATGTTCTTTTTCCAAACAAGTCATTATTTCCGGTGGAACCTTAAGGTGTTTGGAAGCACTTGTTATGTTTGTGATATTCGACCATCTGTTACCAAGTTAGATCCCAATGCATTGAAATGTGTTTTTCTGGTCTACTCTCGCCTTCAGAAAGGGTATCTTGTGTCAAGATGTGGTATTTTCAGAGACTACACAATTCTTCTATGCACACCTCCTATTTCTACAAGTCAAGGGGAGGGGGAGCAAGATGAGTGGTTAGTCTATCAAGTCACTCGTGTTTTGACAGAACAACCAGATGTTGTTCCTTCATCTTCCCGTTCTTCTGGTGAGCACCAACCGACTATTGTACCTTTCATACATGTTCCATCTATGCTAGCAAGACTGTCAATTGTTCAAGTTTACTCAAGGAGGCAAGAGGCCGATGATACCCTCCTCCGCTTGATCCTCCAGAAAATCTTGATCTCACTATTGCACTTCGGAAGGTACACGTAAGTGCAAATCCACATATTCCATTGCTAATTTTGTTTCCTATGATCGGTTATCCTATACGTCTAGATTTTCTATTACTTCTCTAGACTATATCTCAGTACCCAAAATAGTGAAAGAGGCTTTGAATCATCCTGGATAGACTAATGCAATGCTTGATGAAATACACGACTTAGAGGAAAATCATACGTGGGATTTGGTTGTTTTACTCAAAGGAAAGAAAGCAGTGGGATTCAAGTGGGGTTTTACAACTAAAGTTAATCCAGATGGTTCTATGGAAAGACTTAAGGCCATACTTGTGGTTAAAGGGTATGCTCAGACGTATGGGATGGATCATTCAGACACATTCTCTCCGATTGCCAAACTCACTTCTGTCCGCTTATTTATTTCTCTAGCTGCCTCTGAGCATTGGCCTTTGCATCAGTTGGATATCAAAAATGTATTTCTTCATGGTGATCTACATGAAGTGTACATGGAGCAACCACCTGATTTTGTTGCTAGGAGGAGTATGGAAAAGTCTATCATTTGAAGAAGTCTATGTATAGCTTGAAGCAGAGTCCCCGATCTTGGTTTGGCAAGTTTAGTGAGGTAGTTCAAGAGTTTGGGATGAAAATGAGCAAATGTGATCACTCAATCTTTCATTGACAATCAGCTGCTGACACTATCCTCCTTCTTGTTTATGTTGATGACATTGTCATCACATGAAGTGATTATACAGGGATCTCTTCGCTTAAGTCTTTCGTGCATACTAGATTTAATACAAAGGACTTGGGCTAGTTGAAATACTTTTTGGGAGTAGAAGTAAGTAGAAGCAAGAAGTGAATTTTTCTATTCTTGACCTGCTTGTAGACACTAGAAAGTTGGCAGCTAAACCCTGCAGTACTCCAATGGTTCCCAATGCGCATCTTGTGAAAGATGACGGTGATCCTTTTGATGATATAGATATATATAGAAGGTTGGTTGGGAAGTTAAACTACCTTACTGTGACTCGTTCGGATATTGCTTTGCAGTAAGTTGTTAGCCAGTTCATGTCCGCACCCACGGTCAAACATTGGGAAGCTTTGGACTTGGCATAATGTATAGCAATCACAGTCATACTCATGTGGAATGTTTTGCAGATGCTGACTATGCTGGATCCAAAATTGATAGAAGATCTACTACATGCTATTGTGTCTTTGTTGGAGGGGAATCTGGTATCATGCAGAAGTAAGAAGCAAATAGTTGTATCTCGATCCAGTGCAGAATCCTAGTATAGAGCTATGTCACAGTCTACGTGTGAGATTATGTGGATACATCATCTTTTAACTGAAATTGGGGTGAAGCATCATACACCGGCAAAACTTTGGTGTGATAATCAAGCTGCTCGTCATATTGCTTCAAATCCGGTGTATCATGAAAGAACTAAGCACATTGATGTTGATGGTCATTTTATTCGTGAGAAAATTCAGGAAAACTTGATTTCCACTGCCTACGTGAAGACAAGAGAACAACTGGTTGATTTGTTCACAAAAGCGTTGAATGGAACTCGAGTTGATTATCTTTGCAACAAGTTGGGCATGACCAATATATATGCTCCAGCTTGAGGGGGAGTGTTATGAATATAGTCAGATTCCTTTGTAATATTCATAGAAAACTTAATCTTAGGGATTGATAACAAATACTCAATCTTAGGGATTGAGAGCAGACACTTAAGGATTGATAGCAGATTTGTAGGATTTTCCTTTTAATTCTTTCCATACTTAAAGTACTATGTACATGTATATAATCAGGTAACTTCATGGAATAACATATCAATTATTCTCCCATACCTTTGTATTTTACAAATATCAACATATAATCAACAATATAAATGCAGGAAAAGTTGTAAACTGATCATAAAGTACATACTTGCATGTCCCCAGCTTTACAACAAGCATTTATGAACGACGTGTATGTATGGATATCAGGTGGAACTCCTTGTCTCATCTGTTGCATCAGGTCAGCAGCCTCCCAAACATCACCTCTTCGAGCCCATCTGTGTCAACAAGAAAGATAGAAGAAATGAGGAGAATCATAGTCCTTTTTTTTTTTAAACTGGTAACAAGGAGGAGAATCATAGTCTAGTAACAAGATAGGAAAACACGAGCAAGAGAACCTCCAGAGAGTTTTTACACCATTAGGGTGTGTTTGGTATGAAGGAGCACGAAAATTATTTTCTTGGAAAACGTTTTCCCGAAAAATAAGTGTGGTATTTGGTAAGTAAGCAAAAATATTGTTTAAAAGCATCTTACAGAATCTAGGAAAACACTATGGGGGCGGGGGTAGAGTGTAGGAGTGTGGGGAATGGGGCTATGGGGTTGGAGGTGGGGTGAGTTGAAGGGTGGGAAGGAGACAATTAATGTGGACTTGTTTTCCCTACTTTTAGGGAAGTCATTTTCCTCATTTTTAAGGAAATTATTTCCTAGAGAAAATGTTTTCCAAAACATTTGTTTTGAAGATGGTAAATAGTATCATATATAATGTTTTCCAAAACATTTTGACCAACCAAACATGGAAAAATTGACATTTTTTCAGAAAATGTTTTCCTCCATACCAAACACACCCTAAGTCTTGGTCCAAGGTTTATCAAAGTATATATTGTAAGCAATGATTCTAACAAAAGCAGTATGATACGAAGGTGCACATCAACTGTAATACTAGCCATACCCGTCAATTAATATGTTATAAACAAAGGTATTCCTGGGAAGGCTTTTGGCACTCATTTCTTTTATCACTGCCAAAGCACTTTGCATCCTGCCTGATTTACAGCATGCCTTGAGTAACGCCTCATATGTATATATGTCAAGCTCCAAACCCTCATTTTTAACTTTTGAAAAATATTCACAAGCTTTTCCAATATCACCAAGAGATGCATAACCATGCATAATGGTTGTATATGTGTACTCATTTGGACTAACGCCTGCAAGCAACATATCGTCTAAGATTTGTACAGCCTTCTCCATCTGTATCAAGTTAAAGATAAAGTGAACAAATAAGGAGCCAGGGAAAGCAGTTGCATAGGCATGACAATTTTCCAGAATAGAAATTGCAGATGCCAATAGAGAATATAAGCCAAAAGTAAAGGAGTATTGATTCATAAAACGAGATTCTGCAAACAGCTATTATAATGAAGAGAGTCCCTGTTCCAACCCTTCCTTCTCTCACAGGAAAGAAAAGACAACGAGAAAGACAGAAGGAAATGATGATTTATATAAACTCCATCTGCACTAGAATGTAGCATTAAAGGCCATCTAGAAGATTCAAACGAAGCCATAAAATATACAGGGAACTCTAATATTGGCATATTTGGTCACTCTCGAGCACGGTTTCTACGGAATTACCAAGAAAAATTGCTGATCCACGACATCCATACACCCTTCATTCCAACTATAGTACTATACTATGTGTTTGCAAAAACAAATTCTATTTGATGGAAGTTAGAGAAGTTTCTTTTATCCCTTTCTTTGGGCGATGGGACGGATGATGTGGTCAGTCAAGGGCGTTAGCATTTTTTATGTGGAGTCAACAACTTAAGTTGTCAAAGGGACTGCACTTGCATACGGGATCAACGATTTTGTATTGATTTTTGTCTTTGGTGGTTCAGAATTGGTCTTTTAGATATATATATATATATATATATATATATATATATATATATATATATATACACACAGAGATCAAGAGACATCTATGTGACACTTTATTCCAAGTACAATACTGGTTTGCTACATTTTCCCAAGCTATAAAACAATTTCCTCAGGTGGAAAAAAGGTGTTTCCTCTCTTTTCTCTTTTTTCTTTGTGCGGGCGGAAGAAAGGGAAAGTTGGAGGGGGGTTACAGGGAAACCTTCTATATTAGGAGGCATCAGTAGAAGTTGATTATTATGGAAGTTAGAATCAATAATTTGGGGGTTATTTGCATAATTTAAGGTTCAGTTTGAGTCACCATACATGCTAGCAATTGACATGGTAGGCCAGAAGCTAAAACGTGAGGCTCCTTTTAAGTCTGCCTAATGCAATAAATGAGTTTGGTAGTTTACCTGACGCTTCTCAACAAGGCCAAGAACTAAAGCATTGAAAGTGTGAACACTTGGGATGCATCCACTCCTCCTCATCATATCAAAAACGTCAAGTACTCTTCTTACTTCTCCAGCTTTAGCAAAAGCATGAATAATTGGCATAAATGTCCGCGAGTTCGGCTTATGCCTCTCCTTTTTCAATTCCTCAACAATGCGTAGGGCGCGATCCGTGTTACCCATGCCACAAAATGCTCTGATAACGTTATTATAAAGCACTACATCTGGCTTCAAACCATCTCTTATTACATCCTCAAAAATTGCAAAAGCATTAGCCCAATCTTTCAAATTTATGAATCCATTCATCAGCATGGAATATGTCTTCATGTTATGCTTTATTCCAGCCAATTTCATCGTTTCACTGACCTCAAAAGCTTTGGATACCTTACCAATCTGCAATGGTTTTAATACCAATTTTACAAAATTCAAATGAACTAAAGAAGTTGTAATATGACACTCATAAACAATATCACTTTGTGATTAGTATCTAGAATTATATCCTCAAATGTGCTAACGATTTCATATTGCAGACCCTAACTACTTTGGAATTAAGCCTAGTTAATTGAAGATTGATTGAAATGGAAAAGAAGCGAACATCTAATATGACCAAGCTGTCCAATTTAGTACCTTGACATGATATACACTAGTCGGTTACCCCTAAACAAAGGTTTCTTGGTGGTTACATAGTAGTTACGTTTTATTTGTTTAGCGCAAGTAAACGCCTTCCATATTGTTGATTCTTCGTTTTTGAGACTGCAGAAGCTGACATGTTAAACGGAGAGCGCAAGTCAGACTTTAAACTCAATTATTTTTTACTGCCAATTGCCTATATCTACATGATCTGTACTACAGATATCAGACAAAGAGTGAGAGGAAAAAACAGATAAAAAGAAGCAAAGTCAACTAGTTCCTTTTTATAAGTAAGAAGCAATTTTAACAAGTTAAACGCAAGGAAAATTATGAATTATCTAACAGCAATCAGAGTAACTCACCTTGATATAGAGGTTCATCAAACATCCATAGCTGACAACTGAAGGTGTAAATCCACACTCCTGCGATAATAATTACAGTACCTCTTTAGATCAGTCATCAACGGAGATTCAATGCACATAAAGCTGTTCATTCATCTTTAAAGCACTGTTCAAAAAGGCTGTGCTATTTTGAACAGTTCAGGTCTACTTTCTCCTTTTATGTATGAAGAGTCTTATTCACTTACTGAAAAGATTTCATGATGCTTAGAACACTTCATAGCAAAATGTCTCAGGTAAAGCCCAAAGGCTATTCCTGTCCTGTCAGGGAAAATGCAACCATTTTCCTCTGTATGAACACCACTCATAGCAAATGTTACAAATTGCTGATTTCTTCTATCTATAAAAGTTATATTATTAGCCAAAATTATGTCAAAAGTGATTACAGCAGTAAGATGCCCAAAAATTAAATAAACTAAGATAACTAATGCATATTGACGTAAAACAATTTTTTCTACTAAAGTATTAACCAAGGATGAGTAGATGTATCTCAGAAGGGTAAAGGCAATGCTTCAATATAATTTTCAGTTATCATTCTTCAAAATTTCTCATTTCCTTTCTAAACACCGAAAATAAAAAGAAAAAGTGCGAGGAAGAAAACCATATTAAACACTTACAGATATGTTCAAGTTTCACCAATTAATAACTTTCGAACAAAATCAGTGAAGTTATATTGAACAAAATTTTACCTTAAGTCTATCAAATACGACAAGACATGTTTCCTCATTTCCTATCATAGTATAACCATCCATCATGGTATGATAGATATCAATTGGAGCATCAATTCCCTCCTCTTCCATCTCCCTGACCAACTCTTCGGCTCGATTCATATTGAATGTTTGGCTGTCATTTGATAACATTAACTTGTAATAATATCTTTAAGAAAAAGCATTAAAATATGAGAAGGCCGCAGAGAAGGAACAGTGCTGCAGCAATTAGCATTTGGCTAACATTAACTCTGTGATAATATCCTATAAATATGCACTAAATATGAGAAAACTGCAGAGAAGAATAGTGCTGCAGCAATTATCATATGGCCAATAACAGCAATGGTTTACATGCTAAAATTGCATACGTAAGACCAAAACGAACTCAACTCAAAAGAGAAAAACAAAAAGGCTCAAACTCAAAGAAAACACACCAGTTAGCATAGACGATATTCCCATATATGATTGCATTTAATGTAAGATCCTTCTCTTTGGCCTCCTTAAACCATTGCTCAGCAGCTCTTCAAGAAACAGAGAGAGAAATGACAGATCAGGAAAAGTTATAATAAGATATCCCAAATAAAAGTTAAGAGAACTCCTGATAAAAGAATTGTTGAGAGAACTCAGAAAACTTGACTACTCAAGAGAAGAGGTTTAGTGAAGACAAAACTTAAAGCAAATTTTTTTTCTATGCAATAACAATACTATCATATACACATTTACCATATATGGAAAATCAGTTTCCTTAATCTCTAGCATGTGTTAAAAACAACAACTACAACAACACCCAGTGTAGTCCCACAAAGTCGGGTATGGGGAGGGAGGGTAAGATGTACGCAAACCTTACCCCTACCTTTGTGGAGTAGAGAGGTTGTTTCTGATAGACACTCGGCTCGAAAGAAAAGAAAGAGTTTGAAGCAAGGTAGCAAGTAAAAATACGACAGCACTTGCGTTAAAAACAACACAATGATATAACTAACAACAGTTAAGAGTGGTTGAATTGCTCACTCTCTATTGCCCACTTTGGCAAATCCTCCAATAAGAATGCTGTAAGTCACAAGACTCAATTCAATTCCATCATCTTTCATTTTTCTCACACAAGATAGTGCTTTTTCCATGTCTTTACCCACAGCATAAGCATGAATAAGGCTGCAAATGCAAAACACTTCCATTGAAGCTATACACATATTATAGTTCTCATTTTCAGGAGTAGCATATAACATGGTACCAATTTCCAGAAGTAGCAATGTTATGTATTGCTGAGAAAATAAGCATACCAATTGGATATTTACAATAATAAAAAGTCACCATGAATGCTCAAAGGAAAATTCTTGTTTTCTTTTGTTTTTTTATTTCTGGGGAGGGGGTGAATGAACAAGAAGAGCAGCAGGTTCATGCTACACTTCAAAAAAGAAGAAATTCCAAACTGAATAATGAGAAAATATGTGGCCAAGACTGGCTTTGAATCATATCCGTCGACAATGGTTTAGTCATGGGGTGATTTACTTGGAAGAATTGTCTAATGATGGATCAATAGAACTGAAGCAACAGGCGAACTAACTTGGTATATACATGAGAGGTTGGTTCTATTCCTCGAGTACACATCTTTTCAAAGGTTTCGCGGGCACGATTCATGTCACCCCTCCTTGCATAGTAGTTCACCATTAAGCCAAACTCTTTCCTGGATGGCTACAAATAGAAGGAATTATTTTACCTGAAAGAATATTATTGAGAGTTTCTTAAAAGCCTAACACACTTTACAATTTAGCTAATTACCTGTCAAAGTTAAGTATAATCCAGTGTTTTGGTACATTAGCAACTTTACATTAGACTAAAGTGAACATAAAGTATACCATAAATAAATGTGAAATTTTCATCACCAGAAAGTCATATCAGAGGTAGTAGTACTAATTAAGCAGTCATATGGGTGAATACGAATATAACATGCAAGTGCAGCATATACAAAATCCAATGGAAGGCTTCTAGGTATTGAAATCATTAGAAGTACCCATTGTTACTACTAGCCTATAAATCCAATGAAAGAAAAAAACTCTACTAGCTCTTTATCTTATCCTTACAGACATAGCACATAATCTTATAAAACTAGGGGTAAACCTAAACCATGAACAAAGAAATCCGTTTTTAGGAAATGAGCAGCATCTTAAGAACTTTATCTTATCCTTACATAAATGGCACATAATCTTATAAAACTAGGGGAACCATGAACAAAGATATCCATTTTAGGAAATGTGCAGCATTTTAACTCCGCTAGTACTTTATCTTATCCTGACATAAATGACACATAATCTTATATAAATAAAGGGAAACCATGAACGAAGATAGTGATTCTAGGAAATTAGTAGAATTTTGTGTCAACGGGGAAGGGAACCAATAATTAAGGACGGAGAAGTAAATAATAAGACTTATTGGAGTAGGAAATAATTTAAACATGTTGCATTTTCAGAAAAGGAAATATTGGTAGCTGATAAGTACTAGACATATCACTATCTCATTACCAAAGCAAATAACTCATAAATATTTGCACATAAAACCAATTAGCACCAATAGAGTTACCACATTAACTAAGCAAATAAGTAAAACATAATGAACCTATTCAATTTATCATATTCTAAAACCTTATCATGCTTTTGCTTGTAATAACTATACTAATTCTGTATCTAACACTTCCAATCATACACTTTAAGGACTAACACCTTCTTGATTCTCTCAAAAGCACGAACAACCGCCTGCCAATCCTCCGGCTGTGTTTCTAGAACCTTCTTGAACTCCCTCCTTGACCCCTCCCTCGCCTCGTGCCACGTGGACCTATACTTCTCCTCATCTGTTTTTTCTTTCAATCTCCTCCCATCATCCAATTTCACAGTCAATACTCTTCCATGAAATTCAATACCATCAAACTCCACTGCCTTCATAGCTGCCTTCTTAGCAATTGGACCCTCATATATCACAAACCCAAACCCTATATTCTTTTCAGTTCCATTACTACCCTTTCTCAAGATCACATCCTTTATAGGCCCAAATTGTCTAAAGAACTCAACAACCTCATTTTCTTGAATCCACAATGGTAAATTCCCTATAAAAATCTTTCCTTTTTCCTTATTTTCAACTCTTTTCTGCATTTTCACTTCATCTGAAATGTCTAAATTTTTTACGCAAGTCCCATTATGACCCTTTATGAAAATCACATTGTTTTTAGACCCAAATTGTCTAAAGAACTCAATAACCTCATTTTCTTGAATCCACAATGGCAAATTCCCCACAAAGATCTTTCCTTTTTCCTTATTTTCAGTTCCATTATTACCCTTTATGAATATCACATTGTCTATAGTCCCAAATTGTCTAAAGAACTCAACAACCTCATTTTCTTGAATCCATAATGGTAAATTCCCTATAAAGATGTTTCCTTTTTCCATATTTTCAATTCTTTTATGCATTCCCTCTTTATCTTTTCCCGAACCCCGCGCATATCGGGAGCTTAGTGCACCGGGCTGCCGTTTTATTCCCTCTTTATCTGAAATGTCTAAATTTGCCACATCAGTCCCATTGTCTGATAACAGTGGGGTTGGGGGTGGGGTTGGTGACAGTTTGCTGGATAACCATAACTTGTTACTGAGGTTAGGTGGTGGTAGGGTGGAAATAAGTAGATGTTTGAGGGGTTCTTTGGTAAATTTAGGAGCGGTGGAGTGGTGGTTTCTGGTGAGTATGGGGGCTGAGAAGGGTGGTGGAGATGGAGGATAGTGTGTGGTGGAAGAGAGGGAGAAGATGGAATCCATTAGTATATCTATCGTTCACAGAGACTTACGTAATGTTTTAAGAAACATTCAAGTAATGTTTATTTAAATTCTCATCGCCTAATAATCTTATTTTTTACCACTATGTAAAATGTCAATATTTATATAAAACTTGATAGTTCAATTATTTTAAGTAAAAAAATAATTTGGTACATAATTTTTCAAATTCTCAAAGTATAACGATCTTGTTTTTTTTATTACTAAGTAGAATGTCAATAATTTCATATATTTGAAATAAAAAAAAATCTCAATTTATGTGTGTTATTCTTGTGTAGGAATCATGCTAATCTTCTCGAATGTTCCTGAAGGGACTATATTTAAATAGTTCACATATATTTTAAAGCGGACATTCGCATGAATCTCCTGTCTTGGAGTGTACTTAATTTTTGCCCCTCAAATTCGTGGTCCTTAAGTTTTATCATTCGACATTTTAAGTAAGATAAAAGTGGTTGAACATGATCTTGACCTCGTAAGAAAATAGGCCACATAATTTTATATATTTGTATCCTAATATAACACAAGTTATGCCGCTTAATGCCAATCAAACTTATGCCGATAAAGGTATAAGTTATGCCTAGTTCCTACAAAATTTATGTCGGACAAGATAAAAGTTCTCTAAATTGATGTTGAAGATATTATACAACTTATGCCGGATAACTTAATTCCTACATAATTATATCGGACAAAACAAAAGTTTTCTAAACTTACGCTTTATGAAATTAGGTTATAGATAAGGGTACTTTAACCCATAATTTTTTATTAAATGAGAAGTAGAAGCAACATTAAAGACCATCATATTTGAGGCAAAAAATTAAAGACGGCCCCTAAATAGGGCCAATTCGTGCAAACATTTTATTATAAAGTGATGAAAATAGGAAAAATCACATAGATACAACTTTTTAAAATGGTATTTAAAAAGATTAAAATTACTTTAAAAAAATTACATAAATACAACTTTTTTAAAAATTTAACATTTTAATTACAAAAATACAACTTTTTACAATTCTAAAATATCATTAATCCCTAATTTTAGGAGTTACTATCATTAATGCATATCCACTTTTTACTTTCTCTTTCTTAAAAATAATTCTCCCGTTCGGTCCCCTCCAAAGAAAATATATAAAAAAGACATGAGAAAGGATGTAATATTTCAAATAAACAAAATAAAATCAACTTCAAATCCCATATTCCATCTACCGTTTTAAAAGATTTTTTTTCTTTTGTTTCCTCCTCTTTATTATTTTTTTTAAATTTTCAATTACTTTTTGTGACTAAAATAAATTATTTGAATATATATTGAAAAAAAAGTACATGAAAAGATATGGTGTATGTTATATGGAAATATGATTATGGTATAAGAAAAGTAAATGAAAATATACTTAAAAAAGTATATGGTATTCAAATTGGTAAATTTAACTGAAAAGATGATAACAAAATATTTGTGATATAATAGTAGAAATTAGTATATATATTATATATAGTACTCCCTCCTTTTCATATTATGTGAATCTTTTCGGAGTACGAGAGTCAAACTTTATAACTTTGACATTAAATTTTGACATATATTTTTCAAGTTTATAAAAATAAAGAAAACTTGATCAAAAAACCACCTCGTAGACTCCCCAAATATTAAATGGTTCACATAAATTGAAATAGAAAAAATATATAATATAATAATACCTTTTGTGTGTATACTATATAATATTACAATATACATAATATATTACTCTGTGCGACAACCAATTGTACTCTACAATAACATATATAATATATAATATACAATATATAGATATAATAGTATATATACTTGTTAAAAAGATTATATAATATATATTTAACAAATACAATAATATACTTGTATTAGCTTCTTTTTTTTGTTCATGTTCATAAATTAGCTTGCTAGTAGATTGTACTTTAGCTATTTTAGGTAATCAATTATTGTGTTTTATATGCATTTAATTATGTAATCACTAATATAGAAAATCTCCTTATTTTAGTTTTTCATTCATAGCAATAATTTTCTTGCTTTTAGCTTTAAGTTGCACAATTTATAATATCTAAATTAGTTGTAAATTATGTAATTAACTCTTATATATTTTGTATTTATGAAAGTTGCCATGAAAATACGAATTGATAGCCATTTGGGGCTTATGGAATTAATTTAATTGCCTGATATATTGTTTGTTATACATGTCTAAAGTATGATCAGTGTGGGAGATAAAAGTCCTTAGACTTGAGGTCGATACGCACGTTGTTTACTGAGTAATGTACTTTGATCCTGTCCTAAGCTCAAATGCCTTATAGGTTGAGATACAGCTTGTATTGGGTATATTACGATGTGGATTAAAGGTGGTAGTTGAGCCAAGATTAGGATTCATTCCTCGGATGTATATTCGAGAGAACACTCAAATTCTCATATGATATTAGGTTGACTAAGTCGTTGGCCAACGCAGTAGACATATCAAGAATATGGTGTTGTTGTCAACTAATATAGATGAGATATAATGATCAAGTCATTTGGATAGACACTTGGCAAATTCTAAGCTTGATCGAGTGTGTCGTGAATGAAATTTTTTTATCTTCCCACATAGAGGTTCAGTTTACCAGGTTCGTGTAATTATACTTCACATATTGAGTTCGTCTTCCGGCGCCGTCTAGGAGTTACGTGTAGACCCTAATGTGATTAGTGTTGATATGTGAAGGTCTATAGGGTAACACTAAGTCAATTGTTCCGTCGATCTAAGGATGTAATGAGAGAATATAAATGTTCGATTTATGATCGAGACATTTGAATGAATAATGATTATATAATTAAGTCGAGATTGGATTTCAGATTTAATTAAAATGATAACGAGGCAAAATTGGATAAGGGCTGCGGCTCATGAGACCCAGGGTCGCGGCACCGCCTTGGCAGTGGGTCAGTTGACCCACTGCGTTTCGGTTTCTGGGCCAGGCCCACGTGTAACCTTAAACGCATCTATAAATACATGCCTTAAGATCATAATTCATACAGAAGATTTCACAAATCATTCCAAGTCTCAGTACAATATCCTCTCGAACCTCTGTCGCATTTCCTAGCTTTTCGAAGGAGGAATTACATTGAAGTTCTTGGAACTTGCAATCAAGGAACAGTTGTGTGCTCACCCTCGGACAGATATACGAGAAGATTCCAGATTATACAAACCGTAAGTATTCGTTCGAAGTATTACTGTTATATTACATGTTGTATGTTACATGTATGTTTTATTATTACATGACCGCCCAATTCCAAGACCATTCTTGTAAATCGCCCAGAAATCATTATAAAACAAAGGCTAACAGATACACTTCATTTTTGTATTTCATAGCATAGTATGATTCACTGCTCAACTATTAGCTCTTGTTTTCATCAATTAATCCAAGGAGGAAGGGATAACTAGCAGCCATAGTGATCAAACAGCCAAGCAAGTATGAATATGGTTTAACTGGCTTCTGCTGTTCTGCATCACTTATATAAATTCAGCAACATTTCTACATTGTTATCATATCTTCTGTTGGTTCAACTATGCCTATGACAATGGACTTCACTTAGTACATTGTTACTCTTTTCACTCCGTCATTGGCATATCAAGAATTGCAAATGCAAGTGACCGAAACATTCTTTCATATTTGATTCTCCCAACAAATGAAGTATCAGTATAGGGCCGAAGCTAGGGGAGTGCAAGAGATTCATCCAAACTCCCTTCGTCGAAATATTACACTGTATATACAAGGTCAAAATTACTTTTTGATGTATATAAAGATGTTGAATCCCTTTGGTTTATTCGTGTGTTTGCTTCTTTAGATTTTGAATCACCTTACTAAAAGTCCTGACTCCGCCACCGAGTATGTGGAGACTTCTTTATCTACACTGGCATGCGGGGCATCGTTCAGAAAGCCCCAAAAACCTTTACTGTGACAAAAGCTAGTTTGGCAGAATTGCCAGCTCTAATGGCCAAAATATCTCACTTATCATGTTACAATTCCCTCCGAGTAAACTTAACAGACCTCGCACACACCCTCGCGCCTTTCAGCTCTTGTTCTCCTACAAAGTGTTCTAGAAGTTGGATATATCGAAAAAAGAACGTTCTGTATATGCAGAAGCTAAGATCCGGAGACACGTTTGTTTTCCCTAAAAGACTAGTTCACTAGCCATATAACCGGAACTATCATAAACAAGTCGTGGCCTTCTCTGTTTTTGGTAGTGCGAGTGCTCACACTGTTTCACTGCCATTGTCAATTTTTGGCACTGATATTCATGGTATAACACTTGCCAAGGCATTTGAGACTGATGTTGGCACAAATTGAGAAGATCTAAGCAGGATTTGCCAAACCTTTAATTTTAGCATTTGGTTACTAGCTAAAGACCTATGTTCCGCGGACTATTAAAAAGGTTATCATCAGACGCGAATCTAGCTTGTAACTTATGGTTCACGTGAATCGGTTATCATCAGACGCGGATCTAGCTTGTAACTTATGGTTCACGTGAATCAGTTATTATCATATATTAATTAGAGTTTGCCATAGCTAGGAATCCATAAATTTCAAATCCTGGATCCACCTTTGGCTGCCATAAGTCACTTTTGGAGGATCAGCACGCACTTGTCAACATTTTTTATGAGTCCGAACAACAAAGATAAAGACCATCAAGTGTTGGATCCAAGATCTGGTACTACTAGCAGTTATATGCTATGTACTTGGGTGAAAATGTGGTGAAAATGTCAATAACTTGAGAACTATAGGTTGTTTTTCTATGGATCTATCTTTATATAGCTTCTATGAAACACATGCATGGCTAGTCATTGTTATATGGCTTGATTATGATATGAGGTTTCAATTGTAAATTTATCCTCTGCTCTATGCATTAATATGATATGAAACTTTAACACTTAATACATACCCTGAGCTTGTAGCCGAATCCCTATTGCACACCCCTCCTTCACGGGAACCTTTTACATGCCAAACGTTTCTCAGTTCATGAGTTCTTGTTGCTTGTGTGTATGAATGACACACTCTGCTCTCGGGTACGAAATGCAAGTCAATATGTAGCCTTTCTCGATTAGACTCTCATCGTGGAATGAACCTTCGGATTGGTCTACTGATCCGGAACTCAAATGCCCTGCACATGTTCCACAAGTACCAGCCCTGCATGAATAAGGCAATTCCATTTCAGCATCTTCTGCAGTATCAAGAATGTACCGATCTCGCTCTCGTTACCATCAGGCCCTATCAGTTTCACCTTGTATACTGCCATTGCTGTGGCTTTGAAATTGGAGGAGGACTTCAAGCCAAATGCTTTGGAAATACTCTTTAAGGAACCTAAAACAAGATCAATTTGACGTACTTCACTAAACTTTATCCACTATATATGATAGTAAAGTTACAAAATTAGTTTTTGTCACATTAACTGAATTAAAGTCACTAAACTGAGACTTACACACTATAACGGTAAAGTCACTAAACTATTTTTTGTTCATTATTGTGATGTAACAAAAGATAATTTTGTGACTGGTACTGTAACTTTAATATGACGAAAATAGTCTTATGACTTTAATGTTATAGTGAGTAAGGTTTAATGACAATACGTGAAGTTAACTCACCTAGAGTACATGGAGGCTTTTTGGTAAAGGCAGAGGATTTTATTGATGGTGCACCTTTGAGCAAGCAAGATGAAGGAATGCAAATAGCTGACATGTTAACCTGGGATACATAAAATGATTTGATCAATTAATCTAAATTATCTCTTAGCGTTATAAATCAAGATCTAAAAAATAATTGTTGAGTCATTTTTCGGTGCACCGAATTGTACTTTCTGGGCAATTAACACACCTTGAAAGTTGAATTTATAAGCCAAGTATTATCTCATAGGAAAAAAACAAATACTCATTCGCATGATTAACGCAAATAATAAAATTAGCAAGAGAAAATTAAATAAATCATATATAATCGATGAGTACATATATAAAGCAATAACAACATCCATACCATTATATACAATCATCTTATACAACATGTTACAACGGTCAATTTTTCTTATATTATGTTATATTATATGTTTTCTATAATAACATTTTACCCTAATAATTAAAAAATATCCGAAAAAATCATTATAGAGAAATTTGATTGTATACATAAAGCATCAACAACAAATTCTATAACAATCATCTTATTAACAACATTTTTCGAATATGCGAGACCTTACATAACAAAAACACAAGCAGCTAGTGCATGCATGTTCACTAAAAGAAAGCTTCTAGTAAGTTATGTGTAAACAAAAGTTGGATGAACATTCAATCATCTATAGTTGACAACTGCTGGAGAAATCAGTTAATTGCCCTTGCAACTGCAGTCAATTGGATCAGGAGCGATCGTTAGCACTCGACAGAATTACAGAACTAACTCCACTTTTAGGAGATGAGAGCCGATCCTTCGACCATTCTTCCAAGGCTTTACGGTGCAGAGCGTTCATTCGTATATATGGTCGCTTTTCTTTGATCAACTTCTCAGCATTTTTCCAGTCTTCTGCCAGACCAAGAGCTACTAACAGTGCACACATGACTGCAACACTCCTTCCATGACCTACAGGAAAAAAATTAAGATTATACAATGAAATATCAGTGACAAGTTGTCAGTTCATTGCAATGATCTATTGAAGCACCAAAGAAACCAATAAAGAAGTTAATTCTTCAAGACAGTCTCCCTCGCAGGCATTGCTGTTAAGTTGTCACTACATGCAAGAGAAAACGTTTGTCTAGAATTCTTGATCCTGAAATAACTTAACTGGAAAAATTAAAAGATCTCATAGCTGTAAGGTAAGACCCTGCCACGTTGGATCAGTCGCTTATTTCATTTGGCAAATCTCACAATAAAAATTCAAGACTTCTCAAGCAGTCCAAAGTCTCCAAACTCCAAACCCATCATTTTAAAATGACAAGCACATCCGATGTCTGCAAATTTATTAAGGCAGAAGTCCCTGCACATTGGAAAAGCATCCACCATGAACGTCAGTAGCCCTATTAGGCAAGAAATCTATATTTTTTTGTCAAAAGCCAGGAAATCTATCATTGACATTGTACCAATCTCAAGGACACCTAATAAACCAGCTCAAGATATTAAAAAGCACCCTAAGATATTGAAATAAATGTAGACGTATACGGGACAAAGAGGTTCACAATCTACATGGCCAGCAGATTCAAAGAAGAACCCAGGGAAAGCTCAAAGATATGAAATTCAATGAACAATGATCGATGATCAATGAATGAGGGGAACCACAAAGAACACTCATACCAAGAGAGTATACAATGTGTGACCAAGACAAGAAAGGAACATGGAATCCAGTAGGATGAGCCACCGGAGGACGCATGCAGCAAGGACTTACTCACTGCCTGATCCACGCTAGTCTATCTTCTCTACCGCGGCTACTTTCTAGTACTAGAAGTCTTATCTATGTCAAATGGCAGCCAGTCACCGCGGATGAAATGAGCGGTTGAGCATCACTACTTCCAAAGAAGAACTACATCCACATGCATAACGGTAGAGCGCCATCCAAACTGACTAACTTGGAGATTCTATTATCTACTATTATCTGGAGATACTATTAAGTAGTAAGGCATGTTATATTAAGAGCCTCATCCTTTTTGCAAAACAACTCAGGGGAGGGAGATAATGTGAGAAAAAAGAGAAGGAAAGATAGAATAAGAAACAAATAGCATGAAGGAAGAAAAGAGCACAAAACATGTAGAACAGGATAATGTAAACCCGTAAACCTAAAAAAGCCCTTCTCGGCAATAACAAACTGATATAAGAGATGGTTGAGATAAGAGCAAAAAGGAGTATTGAGAGTCAGAGTTAGGCAGCATATGCAGGAGGAGTTGAATATTTGGATCTTAGTCTTAGGTAGATCTGCATAGATTCACAAATGCATGAAGAGGAAAACCCCGATCTGAGGAGATAAGTATGATGGGAGTATTTGACTTAGACCACAACCCCTATATTATCCATATATTTGCATGGATATGGAGTATCTGAGATCGTTCATTACTCTACTCTTATTTCATTTCCTCTTCTTTAAGTTGTTTCAACTAACACTCAATGATCACACTGACTTGTGCGATGGGATAGACTCTGACTTGCTATGGTGAATCAGGGTATCCAAGCTAATGCATAGTTGTCTTTGGTAAGTACCAGCTAGGTTTTATTAAAAAAAATGGAGATAGGGTCTGGAAGATCGGACAACCGCAAACAGAATCAGAACAATGCAATCTCTCGACTAGAAGAGGCATATAGAGAAGACATGTTTAAGGTACTTATATATTCTTAATGTGCTAAAAGAGTACGTCTTATATATTCTTGGATCTTCATAAATAATCATATATGCCCCTTCCTTTTAGAAAAAGTAGCATGTCGTCTCATCCTGACCTTTGCTCTCTTTCAGAAGGAAAATTTGTTACTCCTGGCATTACAAAGACAAGTAGATAGGCACTTTCCTTTCACTTGCTTTAAAAGGAGAGAAATCATCCAATTCAGAAGTCCTTATAATAGTCAACTTCCATGTTCTCCTCGCCATTTCTATGTCCAAAGCAAAGAACCATAGTAGCCTCGTTTAGAGCCTAGCTCATTTAGTAGAGGAATCCCATGTAGATGGGCAGTGGTAGAAAAAATGCAAAGACACAAGTAATAAATCCTTTGTTCTTCAGTAGTTAAGTAAACATGGTGTAGAGACGAGACCTAAGTTAACTACCCTATTTACAAAATACAAATATATCATCTTAGAAGAATGTTTATCTTTCAAGGTTAGCATGGATGGAGGAGAAACTCAATGAGAGACCTGAAATAGAGTGAATAATAAATGAACTGATCAACCCTGGAAGAGGATTGTACTTTGGCTTTCCAGAGTATGAGACCAGAAACGAAAGCCTATTACATAGGATAATGCCAAATTTTAGCAACATTTGAAGTTCCAAAAGTTCTTCATATTGCAGTATCTTAAGTGACTATAAAACCGGACAAAAGAGTATATAAAGAAAGACTAAAGAAAATTGCAAGAATTTACCATTTTCACTTACAGCATAACAGGGTCCATATGACACAAGTACCTCAAAGTAGTTTAGCATTTATGTAATAAGGAAGCGGTTTAAGAAATTTAATCAAGTCAGTGAAACCAATATTTTCTAAGATTCAAAGAACGTTAAAATACGTGATCACTACCTTCTAAAAAAAAGTGATCACTCATGACTACCATAAGTTTTAATCAAACAGAAAAAGAAATAGAAAAGCAAAAGCATGTCTCTTTCATTTGTTTTGGATATTACCAAAGCAAATCTAGCCTTTGTTTGGCTGACCTTTGTAATGCGTTCTCTTGAGACAAGGGTATTTCAGAGACATCGTCTCTACCTCCCAAGGTAGGGGTAAGGTATGCGTGCACCCTACCCTCCACAAACCCCACGTGTGTGATTACACTGGGTATGTTATTGTTTTTGTAAATCTAGCCTTTGTAAAGCACATTAGGAGCACCTATCTATCGATAAGCCTCCTCAACGGTGAGTTAAGTTGGTCAATCCGGCCCGAGACAACTCATATCTTCTATTCTAATTTCATAACAAAGACATCATGTAAGGAGTCATTGCTCAAACTGATACACGCCAACGTTACGGAAATTCCTGGACCGTGTAAATATAAGGGTGTTACCAAAAGGCAGTATCACCAATCAAAGATGCAAAATTGGTTCTAGCTCTCTCCCTAATAAATGTCAGTTCAGAAATCCTACAATTTCCATAGTAACAACTAATAAATCCAATAGGTGACTCAAAAGGCCAAAAACATGAACCTAACAAGGAAGAATTCAAGAATGTATCCAGACACTAATGAAAGTGAAGCAAGCTAACAACAATTATAATTCCTAAGGGAAAATGATAGTATTACTTTAAGAACACAAAAATTGATCAAAAACAAAGTTCTCCAGTTCATAATCATACCATATGTACAATGGAAGTAGGGAAACAAGTTCCATAAGTGATATTCCAAGTTCATTGTCTCCTCCCATTCCATCCAACGCACCCAACCCCCAACGCCCCACCACCCGTGAACCCTCACTTCCCACTCCCACCCCCATAATGTTATGCTAGATTACGCTTACTTGCCAAACACTAGAACATAAGTAAGAAACCAACTTATTTTCCAAGAAAACGTGTTCCTTCCAACCAAACACACCCCCTAAAGGAGACATATCAAAACATGACACCACATCATGGCTACAATTTTTTTTTAAAAAAAAGGGAAGCCCGGTGCACTAAGCTCTCCCTATGTGCGAGGTCCGGAGAAAGGGCCGAACCACAAGAGTCTATTATACGCAGTCTTACAATGCATTTCTGCAAGTGGTTGTTTACACGACTTGAACCTGTGACCATTTATCTAAAACATAATTTTTAAAGTTCAAAATCATACCATATGCACAATGGATAAAAACAGTGGCGGAGTCACCATGTAACCAGGGGGCCGGGCTCCCCCTCAAATTTAAATTTTTCCTAGTATACTACTAGTAATATTCATGATATTACAATAGAGTCCTCAATTCTTTACACTTCTTCTTTTAAAGTGTGGACAACTGGACCAAAATAGGCTCCCCTAGCCCGGGCTCCCCCTTAAATATAAATAGGCTCCCCCTAGCCCGGAATCCTAGCTTCGCCCCTGGATAAAAACAGATATATTCTGAGCTCTTTTTCTACAAGCCCATTTAACAGCAACTTCAATATCAGCTGGTTGAGGTGCCCTAGTATCCCAAGTTGGTATACACAAAAATGCATGATTTCCAGTAAACTCCAACATCCTAGGCATCTCACAAGTACAATCAATAATAGCAGGATTACCAGGTGGCAATTTATCAAGTGAACAAGGCCAACCACCAACATATATCCCTTCACAAATCTCACTATATGGAGGTTCACCACTACACATTCTTCTTAATGCTGAAAACATTCTAACAAAATATAAGTATGGACTAAACATAACAAGTGACCATATTGGAAATGTCCCATCTGAATTTTTACCTAATAGAATTGGAAGATTAATTGATGGATTAGAAGCAAGTGATATCAAGAATGATATTAATGATGCATATAAACATGGCATTGATAATAATGGGTATCCAATATTCTTGAGAGTTGCAAATAATGTGAATAAAGTTAGTGATTTTAAGCCTATAAGAACAGATATTCCAACACCCATTTGTTTTCTTGACTTAAAGAATTGATTTTTGAGGCAAAAAGATTAGAATTAAAGGTTCAAGAATGTATGGGTAATACCCAAATCAAGAAATCTTAAAGGATCTTTAAAATTTAAGGGCAAATATATGAAGGAAGTTAAAGAACCTAATGGAGATAAAGAGAAGACAGAGAAGTAAAGTCGCTTAATGAGATGGGAAAGAACATTTACTTTAAGGGGTTGTTTGGTTGGAGTTAGGAATAACTAATTGGGAAAGATAGTCCAGCAGCTAGGTGTGCAAAATTTTCCCTAAGAGGCACATGTTCGAGCCTCACCTCCTGCAATTTGCTTACTACTGCCTATTATTATTATTGTTGTATTTGCAGCGGAGGGTCTATTGAAAACAGCCTCCCGACCTTCACAAAATAGATATAAAAATTGCGTATACTTTACACTCCCCAAACTCCACTTGATGAGATTCTACTAAATATGTTTTTGTTGTAAAAAATTTTAAGAAAATATACGGCTTTTGAAAATTATTATGTTAATGTTACAATATTATATAACATTATACGTGAGCCGTGAGGCGTGAAGTAATATTTTCAATATACACATAGAACGTAATTTTCTCGAACTAAATTTCCAACATATAAGGCACTATTCACTTCCTAAACTATACTCAAAATTCTAGCGACACACTTTATCTTTCCTGTTTTTTTTTTTTTAAATAGAATAATAAACACACCCTGAAATTGAATATCTAAACTCTGACGAGGAGAGTGACATACACGCACTGCCACACGTATATTTCATTACTTTTTTCTTTTCGTTTTTCTTAAATTATATCCTTAATATCTCTTTTTTCTTATTTTTTTCTTTCTTCTTCTCTTTCTTCAAGTTTTCCTGTGCGAGCCAACAATAGTTGTTGTAACTAGGGATGCAGTGGAGAGGGTAAATACGGGTACCGCACCGTACCCGTTCCAATTGGGGAGGGTATGGGGGATGGTTTGGTGGGTGGTGGGGCGAATATGAGTATCAAAAGTGCTACACGCATGGGTAGTGGGGCGGGGGTGGATTTCATATAAGACCGCGCTGCCCGCCTGCACCGCCCGCCTGGCGCCACGCTCGCATGTTTGTGTTGAATTCTTTAATTATGTTGATTTTCTGATATTCTTAACTAGACAAGGACTTGCAATCCCTTATTCTTGTCAAGACTCATTGATTCTTGTCAAGTCATCAACCTATTATTATTATTATCATTTAAAATAAAGTATACGGTACCCTTCAATTTTTTAAATATTTTTGTGTAAAAATGTATGATACAATGCAACAACTCTACCTGTGCGTATGCAACAACATTCGTTTTTTTTTTTTTTTACAATTGTGATCATTTGAAAGGACGAGAAAAATTCTTGTCTTCTTCTAAATAAATTTCACGCTTTATTTTAACCTTTTAATATTCCTAAGATTTTGGTAAAGTTTCAAACTTTGATATTCGATACACCATAGTAAGAAAAGTTCATTTTTTCCATTTTCATGGACCTCATTTTTTTCTTATATAACTTTTTTTTTACTTCCCGTGATGGGTACCCGTCGGGTAAGTGGGTACCCGCCGGAGTAAGTGGGGTGGGGGTGGGTGGAGGAATTACTATTCGTGATAGTGGCGGGGCGGGGTGGGGTGGATTTTAGGTGGCGGGTACGGGTATGGGGTACCCTTCCCCCGCCCTGCCCCATTGACATCCCTAGTTGTAACCCCACGTCCTGAATTTTCTTCTTCTTCACTACGATCAACCATGAATAAGCCCACGTTGTTTGAAGCTCGCCGAAAATATTGAACTTTGACCAACCAAGCTATGAGAAGAATTGACAAACTACGAACAGATTCTGACTTGCAAGTGTGAAAAGTGCACGTGCAATCTGGGGATGATCTTAAAAACCAAAAGAGACGATGAAAAAATGCATCTTTTCCTCATGGGATTAGATGAGGCAATGTATGGAACGGTGAGATCGAACGCCCAAGAACCGTTGCCCTCATTAAACAAAGTCTATTCAAAGCTAGTGCAGGAAGAGCGTGTGAGGACTCACACTAAAAAAAGAGGAATAGAGTTAAACCATGGGCTTTGACGTGCAAAGAAGAAATCCATATCGTAATCAAGGTGTAGGGAAGAATGATGGAGCATTCTGCACACATTGCAAGAGATTCAGACATGTTGTGGAAGGATGTTTTCGTTTTATTGGGTATCCGGAATGATGGTCGGGAAATAAGAAAGGAGATGAAACATTCGGAGGAAGAGGACGAGGACAACAACAATAGCAGAGGGGAGACCCGGGATCCGATCACGGAAGAGACAACTACTGGACTAACGTCGTTGTTGTTGAGAATACACAGGTGAAGATAGAACAGAGGAACACAAGCGGGATAGGACCTCACAATCTGAGCGAGGAGATCCAAAAAATGGTGATTCACGTGTTGAATTCACAAGGAATAAATCTGAATGGCAAGATGGATGGTGAGACCAAAAATTCATCCTGGATTATTGACTCCAGAGCTACCAATCACGTGACAGATAATCTAGAGAAACTGAGCTATCATCGGGACATTCCTGAGTGTCTGGTTGGGCTTCCAGCTGGAAGTAGCTCGGTGACCACGAAAGAAGGAAAGACTAGGCTAAATAGTAAGATTTAGTTAAAGGATGCCCTCTATGTTCCGGACTTAACTTGCAATTTAATTTCTGTATCGCAATTTATTGAACATTTAGATTGTGATGTAAATTTTAACAAAACTATGTGTGTATACAGGATCCCACCACGAGGAAGCTGCTTGGAACGAGTGAGCGATGAGGTGGACTTTACTATTTTTAAAATGTATCGCGGATACGAGCTATGAAGGTGGAGGTAATTGATTGGTCCGATCTTTAGCACAAACGATTAGGTCATCCTTCATCCTTCTGCACAAGTTACAAAGTCTATTACGACGTTGAGTTTAAAATAAAGTAGTGTTGGTTTAATAACGAATATGATGGTTGCCAAAGGGCAAAACAAACAAGAAGTGTTTTTCCTTCAAGTGATAATATAACTTTCGATATTTTTGATATATTTCATTGTGATTTATAAGGGCCATATAGAACACCTTCTTCTTGTGGTACTTTGTATTTCTTGACTGTTGTGGATGATAGGTCGCGAGCCATATGAATTTTTCTTTTAGTTGATAAGAAATAAGTGTCCAAAACCTTGAAAAAATTCACCGCACTGGTGGATAGGCAATTTCGTAAGAAGGTGAAAAATGTTAGAACTGATAACGGAATTGAGTTCACATGTATGAAAACTTACTTCTTCGAACATGAAATTCTTTTCAAAACTTCTTGCACATGGACGCCGCAGCAGAATAGAAGAGTTGAAAGAAAACACTGTCACATTCTTAATAGAGGCGGAATATCGTTCAATGGCAATGACGTTTTGTGAATTGAAATGGTTGAAGGGAATCCTACATAGCTTAGGTGTCGAACATAAATCTCGGGTTAAAATGTATTGTGATAGTCAAACAACATTGTATATTGCACGAAATTCGGTGTTTCACGAACGTACTAAACATGTTGAAGTCGACTGTCATTATGTCCGGGACGTACTCCAATCTGGTATACCGAGTTATGTTTCAACCAACGAACAATTGACCGACATTTTTACAAAGGCTTTGGAAAAATCACAACATGAATATAGGCTAGAGGACTTGACGGACCACCTTAGAGGTCAGAAGAAGATTCTTGGAGACCACGACAACCCTTGCTGAAAGGGGTATGGGGGACAAGCAGGGCATATAGCCCATAAAGAGGTGGAAGTTGGGCATTCGAGATCCCCATGCTCCAATTTGAGGGGTATTGACGGATTGAAAACCTAGTTTAACTCTAATAGTTTTATGGTAGAATTCTAGTATGAGTATATTTGGTAAATTGGAAGTATGATAATTTTATTAGAATAAAATTTTCCTATATAAAGAGGTCATTATTATGAATCAAAGACAAGAAATAATTCTCCCAATATTTTTCTTCCAACTCTTAATTTTAACCTAAACAATGCATAGTGGGGGGAATTCCTGCGGAATTAGGCAAGCTATCAAATTTTAGAGAAATAGATTTTGAAGAAAATTATAATCTTACAGGTGAGATTCCAAATGCAATTTGAACAACCTCTGGGGTAGAACCTTACAGAACTTGTCTTGGCAAACAATCAGCTCGAAGGGGAAATTCCTCAGTACATCACTAATGCTTCCAAGCTTGAGTTGTTGGAACTATCAGATAACCTTCTCACAGGAAGGAACTATTCCTAATAATTTAGAAAACAAGCATTGTTCCTCCTCTGAGGAGTTGTATTCCTATTCTAGTTACTACCTTAGTTTATTTCATTAGGAGTTTTTGATGAATTAAGATATTAAATACTCTGATGATAGTTTTTGAGAGCTCTAGAAACCAAGAGAGCTTGATAAAGCTATGTTGATCTTTATTCAGGAAAAGGGGATTGCTTGCAATTTCCTTGAGGTCCACTTAATAGGTTGTGTTTTTGTATGATTAATTCAATTGAGGTCCTTAGTTTCATTTATTTTGGGTTGCTTTTGATTTCATCTTTTGTGTCTACCTCTTTATCCTTTAATTCTTGTTGTTTTCCGCATTTGATATTGTATCACTTAGAGCCCGATGATAAATATCTAAAATAATAGTTTAACAAAATTGTAGAATAATCAATTTAAAGCATGTCAAATGAAGATTAACAGAATGTAAAACTGACTTCAACTCATGGCAGAGTAAAGTTGTTTATCAAACACAATGGAAGGACAGATAGAATGGCAAAAATGGCATAGCAAGATACAAAGATGGGAGACTGAATGGAAGTCAGACAGAACTTTAGAGGCAAAGGCGCAAGAGGTACTATCTTGAAGGCAAGCTTTGCTGCTGTGGTCTACTCCATATGGATTTAGAGAAACACGAGTATTTCAGACCAAGTCTAAACCAATTGATGTTGTTCTTCACCGGTCACACCTCGGATTGTACATCAGAGTCAGAGGAAATAGGAGATTAGAAGAATGTTTTGGCTCGCACTAAGCTGGATAGATTTTGAAGATATCCGAGCTAAGGTGGGGGTGGGGGTGGGGGGGGGGGGCAGTGGAGGAAAAGATGCGGAAAGCGAGGCTAATATGCTTCGGGCATGTGAGGAGAAGTGTAGATGTTCCAGTGCGGAGGTGTGAGAAGTCGGCTTCAGGAGAGGTAGAGGTAGAGGTAGACCGAAGAAGTATTGGGGAGAAGTGATTAGAAAGGACATGACGCAGTTATAGCTTCCCGAGGACATGACCTTAGGTACGAGGTTGTGGAGGACACGGATTAGGATATAAGGTTAATAGGTAGTAGTCTCGCATTTTTTTCATACTAGTAGTCGTAAAATTTCTCTTGTAGTTTCTTATCCTTCGCTCTCTGGTACTATCTATTATCTATTGGTATGTGCTTACCGTACTATTTTGTTGTAGTTACTGTTTTGCTTGTTTTACTTTTTCTTGAGCCGAGGGTCTATCGGAAACAACCTCCCTTCAAGGTAGAAGTAAAGTCTACGTACACTCTAACCTCTGCAGACCCCACTTGTGAAATTATACGGGGTTAGCTGTTGTTGCTCTTGTAGGCCGGATAGATTTGTTAGCAATGGCTGCTTAGTTGTCTTGTAGTTTTATGTAGATTTTTCGTATTTTCTGAGAAGGGTGGATTAGGATTATCCTCTTGGTTTTGTAATGTTGCTCACTTGGTGTTTAATAAAAGATCTTTTAATTGCCAAAAAAAAAGTTGTTTATCGAAGTGAAGAGTTAAGTAATTTGAAACAAACATAAACATTGTTCGAAGTAATTTGGATGAAGGCAGTATCACATCATTGATGAACAATAACATTTATAACTTTTTCTGCTAACTCCATTGATGAACAATGTGGCAGTTTGCATTACATGAACATATAGCTACAAAAAGCAGGGACACATTATGGAGAAGTGTTACAGACTTGTAGGATATCCCTCAGATTCTAAGGGAAAGAGAAAGGTGAATGCAGCCATGGCCTCACAACTGGAAGGGGATGGAAATGTGCAGGGGTATGGAATGAAGGCTCAAGGTGGATATGCAGATGGTAAATTCAATCAGAGTAGCAATCAACAATTGTCCACATACCAACAGGAACAGCTGCAACACATGATACGAACTTGCACACCAGACATATTGCAAAAAATGATGGTTGCAGTGGCTCAGGAAAGGGGGACAGGCACAGACCATGCCATTGCTGCTAAGGTGCATATGGAAGGTAAGTGTGATCATACTGAAGGCAACAGTATTGGTCCTTGGATAGTAGATTCAGGAGCTACTAACCATATGGTTAAAGATAGAAATATGATTGAAATACCTGATTTGTCAGACAATCCAGGGCATGTGCAGTTGCCTAATGGAGGCATTGCCTCAATCTCACAAACTGGGAAGTGTAGGTTGGCATGAGGTGAATTCATAAACCGTGTTCTTTGTGTGCCAAGTTTTCAATTTAACTTACTTTCAGTGTCGAAGCTTACTAAGGAACTGAATTGTAGTGCAAGATTTCTTTGTACTACAGGATCACTTCACTGGGAAGGTGAAGGAGATTGGTAGAGAAGTGGATGGTCTGTATGTGTTGGAGTCTACAGGGAAGCAGAACAGAAGGATAACAGCACAGGCACACATGGGAAAGTTCAGTGCAAAGTTCAGTGCAGAAGACTTGAAAGTTGCTTTATGGCCTAAGAGACTAGGACATGCATCTATGAGTGTCCTTAGAAAAATAAATGCCTTCAGTAATAAATCTAGCTTTACAATTCCACATTGTGATGTATGCCCTATGGCAAGACAAATCAGGTTACTTTTTTCAGCTAGTAATAATAAGACTGCATTTCCATTTGACTTGTTACATCTTGATGTTTGGGGACCATATAAGGTACCCACCTACACTGGGATGAGGTATTTTTTAACTGTGGTTGATGACTTTACTAGATGGACATGGATTTTCCTTTTACATGTTAAGTCAGACAGTGTCTAATGATTAAGACTCAATATGGAGCACAAGTAAAGTCCATTAGATCGATAATGGATCTGAGTTCATTAACAGTACATGTAGAGATTTGTTTACAAAGTTGGGAATTATCCATCAAAGATCATGTTCCTATAGTCCTCGGCATAATGGATTAGTTGAATGAAGACATAGACACATCCTAGAACTTGCAAGGGCTATTAAGTTTCAGAGTTACTTACCAGCTAGGTTCTGGGGGGATTGTGTGGAAGCTGCTGTGTACATTATGAACGGGTTAACTTCAGTGGTGTTGGGGAACATCTCACCATATGAAAAACTATATAAGAAGGCTCCAGTTCTGTCCCACATGAGAGTTATTGGGAGTCTTTGCTATGCAACAAACCTGGTGTAGTCTGATAAATTTGACACCAGGGCCATAAACGCAGTATTTCTTGGATATTCTTCCAGGCACAAAGGATATAGACGGTTAAACCTATCTAATAATACTCTCTTTGTGAGCAGGGATGTTACATTCTATGAAGATATATTCCTTTTCCAACAGGAGAAGGTACCTGGAGCTGATATGAATCCAGTAGTACAACAAACTGATATGGAGGCTGATGGAGATATATTTCAGCAATTTCCCAGAAGTGCTGAAGATACATACCAGACCAATATATCTGAAGATGCTATAACTATTGAGACATGATCTTAGGATACTCACTCCACCAGCCAGGGAGAAGCAGAATATAATGTCACTCCTGAACATGAGCCACCTTTGAGGAGATCTGATAGGAGCAGGAAAGAGCCTGGATGAGAGATTTTATACAATAAACAGGGGGTGTAGGGAACAAGATTGCTTGTATCCTATGTCTAACAACTTGAGCTACACTGGTTTGACTACAAGGTACAAGAGCTATATTGCCAAAATGAAAGTTGAGCAAGAGCCAACTTCATATTCTGTAGCAGTACAGGACACCAGATGGATGGATGCCATGAAGGCTGAAATGAAGGCATTGGAGGACAATAATACCTGGGAAGTTACTGACCTCCCTAAACACAAGAAGGCTATTGGATGCAAGTGGATCTATAAGATCAAATACAAGGCAAATGGTGAAGTAGAGAGGTTCAAAGCAAGATTAGTGACCAAAGGGTACAATCAAAAGGAAGGAGTTGACTACCAAGACACTTTCTCACCTGTGGCAAAGATGGTAACAGTGAGGGCAGTGATTTCAGTTGCTGCTTCGAAAGATTGGCAAATATATCAAATGAATGTCTACAATGCATTTTTGCAAGGTGACCTTAATGAAGAGGTTTATATGAACATGCCACAAGGCTTTGATGACAAGCAAGGGAAGGTGTGTAGGTTGATTAAGTCATTGTATGGATTAAAACAAGCTTCTAGGAAATGGAACATTAAACTAACCACTGCCTTAAAGAATTCAGGATTTGTTCAAAGTCACTTAGACTATTCTCTTCTAACCAAAAAAGTTGGGGACAGAATAGTGGTAGTGCTCATTTATATGGATGACCTTCTCATTACAGGGAATGATGAAGATCTCGAACTTCAGAATCAAAGACTTGGAAACTTTAAGATATTTCATAGGCTTTGAATTTGCTAGAAATGTCAGTGGAATTATGATGCATCAGAGAAAGTATACATTGGAGTTGATCTACAGATCGCAACCAATTCTGTCTTCCATGAGAGGACCAAGCACACTGATATCGATTGTCACTTCGTTAGGGAGAAGATACAACAAGGGCTAATACACACAGTTTATATTCCCATCGGCGAGCAAATGGCGGATGCTCTCACAAAGGGGCTCACTCAAGGTCGGCATGATTATCTATTGTCCAAGCTATGACTTAAAAACTTATTTTTAGCTCCTAGCTTGAGGGGGCGTGTTGAAGATACAAGCAGTGATACAGTTTCTAGTCCATTTATCATGTTTGTAGTTTACGTACTTAGCACCATTTTCTTTATGTTGTCTAGTGGCTAGTGGTTATAAGTGTAAAGTGGCCATAGTAGAAGTGAGGTCAGTATTGCAAAGTTGGATTAGTATAAATAGGTGCTTTGTAATTGTTTGGGAGGATAATCAGAAAATAAAAAAACTTCCGTAGTCCTCTTCTCCCTTTCTTCTTCGTTGCTTGGTTCACTGTTCCATTGGCAGTGCGTGATGAGCCTATACTTGCATGCAAATCGATTAATCTCGTTTCTAGAATCATAACACTCAAGTTCTTCTATTAATAAGGATGTAAATGTAATGTAAAGAAAGTACTTCAAAAGTAGTAACCTGGCAGTAAGGATGAGATTTTGAATATCAGGTCCATAAACAGAGGAACTTTGGATGAGCTGAAGACGAGCGGTCAACGTTGTTCCAGAGGAATCAACGCCTGCAGATTGAACAATGTACCCATATCCAACTGGTTCATCAGCTTTTGTTAGTGCTAATGGGAGTCAAGAAGACAGTGAAGAACAAGAGACAATTATATAGAATAATAATACTAGATTTATCAGTGTGTCTATTCATTGTGTTTAGATAAGATAAAACTATTGATGAGAATAGTTCAATTTTGCAGTGTTATATATAGTGGAAAATGGAAGGTATTATGGTAAGAGCCAAAGAAGTTATAGTAAGTGGTTGGACCTTGGATTTGGAAGGTATTATGATCATAACCGAATAAATTATTGTAAGTGATTGGGCCTTGAAATCTGGAAGGTATTATGATAAGAAATTATAGTAAGTGATTGGAAAGTATAATGTTGAGAGCCAAAGAAATAATGGTAATTGATTAGGCATTGGGATTGGAAGGTATTATGGCAAACAGATACGGCAATAATTGATATTCGTTTTGAGAGATTGATTAATTTGGGTTCACGTTAGATAATCTTTCCATACTAAGATGTTTTTATTCCGGACTCAAATTTGAAATTTCTATTTAAAATGAAAAGATATTATTCATAAATAATTCTTTGATTATTCTCATTGATTAAAGGGTATATATACAAGTTACAATAAGAAAAAAAAATCATATTCTACCTCTAAATACCTATTCTATTTGGATACTAATCATCCAATTATGGTAAGACGGTAAGACTAATTAACATACAATTGTAATATACACAATATACTATAAATAGAATATATACACGGACTGAGGTTGCAATGCTTGATGGGCTGGACGACAGCATGCTCGGCTTGGGCTTATATCATGTGTATACTATATGTATATTTAACACACACCCGTAGTCATAGCGGGTGATCTTCGTACACTGAGGCTGACTCTAAAATCTTCAAAAAGAACCGAGGGAAGACCCTTTGTAAAGATGACTGCAATTTGATATCTGGAAGGGACATGGCAGACGCGTACTTGTCCTCGAGCTACCTTTACTCGAACAAAGTGAATGGCCATCTCTAAATGTTTAGTGCACTGGTGCTGAACTGGATTACCAGAAAGGTAGATGACACTAACATTATCACAATACACCAAGGTAGCTTTCTGAATATGACAATGGAGCTCTAAAAGAAGATTATGTAACCAACATGACTCGGAGACCATATTGGCTACCCCTCGATACTCGGTCTCTGCATTAGAACAGGACAACTTTGTTTTGCAGACCATGAGACCAAGTTATTGCCAAGAAACATACAATAGTCAGACGTAGACCGTCTGGTGTCAAGACAGTCATCCCAATCAGCATCTGTATATGAGACAAGTGTAACGTCGACGAATGATATAAATGCAAGCCATAATCAAGTGTCCCCTGGATGTACCTTATAATGCGTTTGAGCGCATTCATGTGCTCAATCCTGGGATCATGCATAAACAAACACACCTGATGTACGACATATGTAATATCCGTTCGCGTGAACGTAAGCCTGCAAGACTGCGATAGCGGGTCGGATCCTAATATGTAGAGCCAGCTGCAACACCCAACTTGGGTTTAGTATCAACTGGAATAGAAGTGGACTTACAGGATGACATCTCATCCCTCTCAATGATCTGAGTTGCATACTTTCTCTGTGATAAAAACAATCCACATGCATGACGAGTGACAGCAATCCCCAGAAAATAACTCAATGGCCCCATGTCTTTCATGGCAAACTCAGAACTGAGCATTGTCATGATAGCTGACGTAATGCATCAGCAGCCAAGATATATCAGTATATAAGCCATCGAAGAACCCCGACGATATATGAATAATGAATTATCAGACCTGCTGTGAGAGAACTCAATAGTCGAAACATAGTCAGCAAACCTCTTATATCAAGTCTGTGGAAACTGCTTAAGCTCATATAAGGACTTGTAAACATACATGATGAGGATATATATACAATATACATGTATATCATGTGTATACTATATGTATATTTAACAATCTCTACACACTTTAATCATTAAAATAGAAGTTTCATATTAAAAGATTCCTCGTATAAAATTTAAACTCTATTTATTTTATCACCACGTCAACCTAAACCTTCATTTAAACCATTTGACTGCAAATTCCCTTCTATATATACTCTGATGCTACATCTACTTATAGCACCTAATTTGGAAAACTAATTAGGATTATGGTGTGTGCTGAAATTGAACACTTGGGGCCTGGTGATAGTACATCATAATAGGAAGTTTTAGTAATTAGTAGCCCCACTTCTTTTCCACATGCAAAATACTGAAAAAGAAAACTCCACCATGGAGGTGTTACCATAAACATGACAAAATAAACTCATTTTTAGCAACTCATCTAATATGTTCAATATTTAAATGGGTCATGATTCGTTTGTTAATTAATTTGACCTAACGGGTTGAAGTCGAGATGGCTGATCAAATTATTGGGTCAGTATAACTAACCTCATAGGGTAAACTATAATTCAAACCCACTAAACTCGAAAACTGAGAATTATGTTAATTTAAAAGAACTTAAGCAAATAATTTAATTACGAATGATATATTCATATTCTTTTAAAAATAAATAAATAAAGAGGAGGGGAGGATGGGTCATATTGGGAGGGTTGAGTTATGAGGGCATGATTTGACTTATTTTGACTCAACCTATATTAATCTAAGGAAACTTTGGACGAAGATATTATATATTTTTATCATAAGAGATAGTTATATATATATACAAGTGAAAAAATAATTACACTATCAACGTAGATTAACCTATTATAGTAAGTTTACCATTTTTTATCAGATTACCAATTGATTATAGTTAACTTACAAGTACTTAATTGTGTAAAAACTTTAAAACGTCAGTATATAGAACTTAAACTAATCTTTTATATATCATAGGTGATGAAGATCAAATTAGCTTTCGCTAAGTGAACGGAGGATCAAATGGTCTTCCCTTATATTTGTTTTTCCTTCTACATTCTCAATGTAGTTTCAAATAATTCCGATTACTGACTAGCTTTGAGATATGTGCACCTACTTTTTGACCTGACTGAACATATGTAAATTCAAAGCTAGAGAAACATAATATCATCATATCTAAGTCACTTGATAACTGCATCATGCTTTAGCCATAGACACTGTTATCTATCACTGTACATCTCCAGAAAGATGGAATTGTATTTAGCTAAAGCTATCAGCGGATAAATGTGACACTCCTGACGGAGGACGGGCTGATGAGGGCGGGTCAAGCTGACAGAATTCTAGGCTGACAAGCTTCTGAAGATGAGGTGCACATAACGCCTTAGGCGAATCACAAATCGGAATGGGAGAGGAAAGTGAAGAGTTTTATAACGCAAAACTCAAGTGCAGATGGTACACACGCTTATGGGGCTCAATTTAGTGTAACCCGAAATACAAATCCGCGCGGGCCTAGGCCCAAGCGGGCAATACATGCCATTGGCTTAGGTTGTGACAATAAATCGCTCAGCAGAATGAGAATTAAAATGGACCAATTGTCAATAGCAGACTAGCATTGTTAGAAAATTCACTAGAGTGAAAAAGGTGTATGCATTTGATGGGAGTGAGTCAAATGAATGCCAATCAGTACCAATGAAAAAACATAAATCTGTCTTGTACATAGGGGAAAAAATGAAGTCAAATGAATGCCAATCAGTACCAATAAAAAAACATAAATCTGTCTTGTGCATGGGGGAAAAAATGAAATTACAAGCTAGCAAAAACCTGCTTGTTATCCTTAATACTAGAAAAATGTTTATATCTATCAATTAAATACACTTAAAAAGGCTAAAAAGATGACAAAGTCGTCGTAAGGTCAATGTACTAAGGGGGGGAAATAATTTAAAAAAGAAATTGTGCCATCTTGAAGGGTCGACAGAAGGCAAATGAATTGGTTTCTCTTTTTGCGAGGTAAAGGCCACTGAACCTTGCTGCAGCTCAGATTTGAAAAAAAGAGACAATCTTGAACAATGTACTTACTTTTTGTCTTCCATCTTCCAATCTGAGATTTGAGGAATTGTTACTCTTCTATTTCAGAAGGCACTCGGTCTTCCATTTAGAAAATGAGCACCTGTTTCTCTTCAAACCTCCAATTTTTTTGTAATCTACTTCTCATTTGGTGGCTACACATGCATTTACTTTTAATAGGTGAGCTTTGGGCTGTTTTCGTTTTCCAACAGTGATTCTGTTAAATCTTCATTAGTCAGGTGCCGATTTGTTGTTCACTGGTTGAGATTCATTTGTTCCGTGAAGTTCTTCGTTTTGGCAGGTCACTCCTTTTTGTCTTCAGAAGTAGTTGAATCGTGATTCTTCTCGGCCGACTTGGGAGAATCTTCACTTTTGGATGACTCCGACTTGTGTGCTGAAGTAGTGAAATCGTGATGTTTTTCAGATGTGCGAGGCTCTGCACTTTTGTCAGGAGATTTCAAATCCTCATTTTCTATTACAGGTTCTTGACTCTTATTTTTGTTATGGAGTTGATCTCTTGAGTCTGCTTTCTCCTCACAGTGTTCATTAGTTGATGAATCCGTTTTGACTGTCGGTTCCAGAACATGCTCTGATTTGTCAGGTGACTCTATTTTGTTTTGTGGAGCTGTGGAATTTTTCTGAGTCTTTGGTACGTCTGGAGATTGTTCATCAGTATGTGACAAGTGTGTAGAACAATCCTTCTTGGCGGATAGATCGGTGCTATCCTCTTTTTCGTCTTTCAACTCAGCACCCTCTTCTTTGTCCTCTGTCTTTTCCTCAACTTCTAACGGTCCAAGCTTTGCATCAATACTCTTGATTGCAACTGTTAATGATCTTGCATCACGAGCAGCTGCCAGCCGTCCAGGTGATGATGCCTGTTTGTGAAGAAAGAAGATACCAACAAGTCAAGAGCTATTCATGGTTAGATTATTTTCAATTTTTCTTTTTTCCTTTTGTTTTACATAGGTATTGAGTTAGTTTAATCTTTTTCCTGCTAATTGCAAAATTAGTTGCAAGGGAATCAAGAATTCGGCTAAATGCCATTGTGAACTAGATTCAATATATAGCTCTAACATTCAGTTTTCTCTTGTTTTTGATTGACATTCTTCTCACCAACTTTGAGGAAAATCACAGCATAAAGGTATTTAGATGAAGGATTCCGTATTGCAACTATCTTCTAGAGGAAAACCACTGAATTTTACCAACGCATAGTACAAAGTTATCAAAAATCAATGATGGTCATTGGTCACAAAATAAAATCAGCTGATTAGACTGTGAATTAGCCAGCCAAGGCAACATGCGACGAAGTTTTTTTTTTTTTTGAAATATCCATTTGAATACTACCCTTTTTCTTTACCTACTTTATCTGAATATGACTGCTAACAAAGAAAATGTAAGGAAAATAGTGGCAGGAAAGAAAAACTGCTCTTCCGATCTCTGAACTAGTTAGGATAAGTGCAAATTTGGTCTTGCTACCGAGTTTTTTAAGTATGACTGCATACATTTCCTATGCATTTGCGACGTGTACATTTCAAAGAAAAGCAGCAGTAAAATAAGTTTAATATATCCAAAGAAAGAGAACGAGGGCAGCTTAATAACTGACCTCCAACAATTGTTCAGCTCTTTTCTTCAAAGCCTCAAAAGATGCATCCTTGTGAATAAGCTTCAAGATGTGGATTAAGTGCGATTGAAGACTCTCGAGACGGTGTTGGTCAGTTTTGCATTGAGGAATAGTAGATACACAGCCTACTGGATAGAAGGGACAGTTAGCAAGCTTCATTGGACATACAGTTATACAGTGCCTATCCATATCGCGCCTCATGAGCATTTCTGGGCATTTCTGATCGCATTGGAGTATTTTGAAAGGACACGTTGAGTCGTGCAGTTCCAGCTGAGCTGCACTAAATCGAGCATTACATCCTTCGTTTTCACAGTTCAATTCCCTGAAACTGCATGAAGAGATATGTTTCGAAAGCTCTTCATCGGATTTAAACTTCATACTGCAGTGATAAGTGTTCTTGAAGTCGATATTTCTTATCACTGTTTGTGCCACTGCTATCCTCCTCACCATCAACCAAAAGCCATTTATTTCCATTTCTTGTACGAAATCATCTATCCTTTCCTCTCTCCTTTCACTTAGCATCCATGCTGATACTTTGCTGAAAAAGTTCCTCTTAGACTGTGCAAAATCATCAATAAAATCCGATATAATATCATGAGGATTGTCCGACACTTCAGTAACCGAGTCACCTTCTGAGACAACAGATTCCGCAACAAACATCTCGCTTCTCTGGGTAAGATAGTCCACCATTTCTCTTCTAATATCGACAGCCACAGAAGCGGGGCTGTTTAGCAAACCACCAGTCGTATTGTCAATACAGGCAGAGGCTAATCCTGGAAGGAATTCATCCGCTACCTTTTGAACCATTTCTGCATCAAATAGATCACAGCGGAAGAGGGCATCATCCTCTTCCACTTCCTCAATTGCTGCTGGTTTAGTTTCCTCCGCTTCCTCTAGTTTCACATCTTCAAGTGCTGCTGGTTTGCTTTCCTCCGCTTCCTCTAATTTCACATCTTCAAGTGCTGCTGGTTTGCTTTTCCCTTCAACTGTAGGGGGATCCATGTTCAAAGACGCTTCCGACATGTCTAAAGAGATGAGAAACTGCAAACGACATACTATGTTTAGTATCACAGCTACTGACAATGAATATAAGAACGCTCCTAAAAAATAAAATAAAAGCATGTTTGGCCAAGCTTCTGGGAAGTCAAGTGCTTTTCATTTTAAAGAAAGTGCTTATTTTGGAGAGTTAAGGTGTTTGGACAAGCTTTCAGGAAAAAAGAATAAGCGCTTCGAGTGGTAGTGAACTGAAAGTTGTTTTTCATGAAAAATTAGCCTTTCCCATAAGCACTTTTGGAGTCTTGGCCAAGAAGAAATCAATGCGCTAATATTGGCAAGAAAATATTTTCAAATTAATTAGTCAAACAAAAAATGCTACTCTCCTAAAGTACTTTTTTGAAAATCACTTCTAATGAAAAACATTTTTCTAAAATAAACTGGTTTTAGAAGTTTGGCCAAACAAGTTCAAAAACATGACAGGGTGAACTTGGCTGGTGAAATAAATAATCATCAGCAAATATTACTGGCGAAGAAACACGAATATCACTAGGGTAAAGAAAATTTCAGATTCACTTCATTTAACTAGTTTAGGTTTTCATATCCTCCGTAAATATTTTTCTCTGCACTAGTGCCAATTGCTATATCGGCCTAATACTTCCGTGACTGCCTCCTCTTTGGTTAACTACATACTTTGATAAGAAGATAAAATATGGTTTTCCTGCTGTTTTGTGGCCAGAGAAATAAAACAGTAATATAGACACGACACCAAACAACAAATACAAAAGCAACTAATAGTAAGGAACATAAGTCATTTTCCTCGACAAAACATACTTATCAAAAGAAAAATATTATCCGTTTGAAAACATAACTGAAACAACATGGTTCTTGTATCTGAGTGAACAACTCATTCCCTTTTTGTATGGCTCCAACCTAGTGGTGGAAACAAAAATCCTAATAAAGGAATTCAAAAAATGCAAGAATGCCCCACCGAAGATTCAAACTTGTTTTGGACTAAAGCCTTTGAACCCCCCCCCCCCCCCCCTCCCACCTTTATTACACTGAAAGCAGAAACTTAGAATTACTTCCTCATTTTAAAATTGAAAGGCATGGTTCCTGTACTGGCATTACAAAGTCAAATATACCCTTTTTGGAGAATGGAGAACTTGTTTCCGACAATTCAGTACTTTATAACTCGAAAAGAATGACAAATGGATCTCTAAATTTGATAGAGAAAAAAATATTTCATAACTAGCTCGGCCTCTCCTTACGAAAAGTGCAAGCAAAGGACTGGCTCATCCAACAGGAAAATAAGGCCGCTATGCACAAAAATGCGCTAATTGGATCTCATGGAGAAATCTAAACCATAAAACTAAAGTTGCTGTTACATGAAATATAAAAGAAAATTCTCACAAACAACAGAAGTTCTGAGATTATGAAGGAAATGAACTTGCTCAGCGGGTGTGACTTACAAACTAAGAAAAGATTCGACCATGCGTCAACCATATTCATCACGTTCAACTGAATCAGTAATTTAACACCGAACATAGACATACATGTGCCAAACCACTAAAATTTCAACATACACTAAACTTTTGAACCCGTGATTTCAGAACGAAAGTATGTTAGTGCAAGGGCGGAGCTAGAAGCCGAAGTACGGGCTTGATTGAACCCAATAGCTTTAGTTCGAAACCTGTATTTGCATCAAGAAACTCCCTAAACATGTACAAAAAATATATTTAGAACCTAGTTACAAAAAAAAATAAATTAGAACCTAGTTACTAACACCTAATGTCCCTATCCTAGAATTTAGAACTCATAAAGTCCAAATCCTGGCTCTTGTATTATGAAATTCATTAAATATACACAAAAATTAAATTTAGAACCCAGTTACTAACACCTTAATGTTGCTATCCAAGAATTTAGAACCCATTTAGTATCAGTGAATCAATGCTAAAAAAGGTTCAATCATGGAACCATTTAAATACTGGGTCGCCCTACTTGAGAATTTTCCTTAATGTGAATTTCAATGCTTTCGTGTTCCCCTTTTAACCATTTTCCTAAAATAATCAGATCAGGTAAATTCTCGAGTCTAAGGGTCTTTCGGAAACAGTCTCTTTACCTCCCAAGATAGATAGTGTTAAGGCCTGTGTACACTCAACTCTCCCGAGATCCCATCTTATGGAATTACACTGGGTTGTTAATCAGATCAGGTAAATGCATCACATCTTTGCTCCCGTATTTAACCATCGATACATATATAATTAGCCATCCAGATTACATAAATGAGCTATAATTACTTTCATGAATGAGCTTTAGGAAGATGATCAAAAGCTAAAATGCAAACAGAAATACATAAAAATTGAAAATACCTCCAAATCTTGTGCGCTCAATTATAAAATCATGTTGAAAAGCTTAATTTTGACCGTCAAACCATGGATCTGCTGCTTTTTATCTTGCCTATTGTTTTCATTCTGTTAGCTATAAACGGTTGATGTGAAAAGTATAGATAAATTCGGGAGCGGGAGCCGGATATCCTTATACAAATAGCAACTTAGATTTAGTGTTTATTTTTTCTAGCCCATATATTTGGTTAAAAACGATTCAAATAAAAAAAATATTAAGGGGGGTCAGCATTTTAAAAGACTATTTTGAGATAAATAAATCGAGTGCATTTTAAAATATTATTTAGGAATGTAATGACTTAACAAATTTTAAAAGATTTATCATAAGATTTATAAAGATTTGAAATGACCACATGAATTTTCTATGTCAATTTCTCTAACAAGTATTTCAGCGAACAACTTCCATGCATAGATTTGGAGGGGAGTCCATCTTGCTATGGAAATAATATAGAATGAACTCTACACACATAAGCTAGTTCCATAGGGACATTCTTTCTCTAGTAGAATCAAGACTTGCAAACAAGTGCATTCATGGGGAACAAATCAATGCAGCTGAACAAAAAACTGTGTATAAAGCCGAAATATAACTTTAAGGTGTTTCACAATTCAAATCATATTCATGCTTGAGGAGCTAGATATCCTTTGCTAAAATGAGATTTTGAATACCAAATTGGCCTGAAATCAGCAAGTTTTTGAATACCAAAAGACTTTTTGTTACTTCGTCATGACCGACGTTACTTATTATTGCATTTTTAAGCCCAAAAACTCAAATTCGTGATTTTTTGTACTTTCTGTGGGTATTAGCACACTGGTTTTCTAGAATCATATGGACTCTCTAATTTGCCTGAAATTCACCAGGTCCATGAAAAACAGGTTTGTGATCGAAACTCATTACTTCGTTATGACCGACGTCGGTTATTTTTGTATTTCTAAGCCCAGAAATTCAAATTCGTGATTTTTTGCACTTTCGATGGGTATTAGCACACGAATTTGTATTCTTTGCTACATCTGAGTGAGACTTCTTTAATTCAACACAAATTTCATACTTTTTTCATGCTAGATTTTAGTGAGAAAATTTTCTCCTTTGTCTTGCCATGTGCATAGATCAATCATATAAAGATGATGTTGTAAATAATCAACAATCAAGAAAATAAAAGAAAAAAGAATACAAATTTTATTAGTACTAAATAGGAAAAACACACACAGATCCTGACAGCAACATTGAATCTGGAGGCCCCCCTGTCCCACACACACCCACCCAACAAACCCACAATCTTACGTTAGAAACTCTTATACCTTAATTCTCTAACATTTGGAAATTGGACCGTGATTGCACACAAAAAATTCCATTGCTCGAAGGAATTTGGGTGATGAGAGTTCTAAACCAAATCGAACCAAACTGACAAATTATATACATAATTACAACATATAATTTTTTAAAATAATTTTAAATACCCTGCATACTTTTTTATCAAAATTTTATTTATCCCCCGTAAGCTAATACCTTTACACCTTAATCTCATTTTTTAAAATGGAGTCATGAATAAACTCACGATTTATTCAAAGAAAGAAAGAAAGAAAGAGCTATGAGATTTACCTAATTATTTTTTATATTTGTTATAAACTTTTTCCACTTGATTAAAGCTTATAGACGTTAAGACGTTATTTTCATAATTCAAGAAAATTATAGCCACTACAATAAAAGAATAATAACGAATTATAAGTTGGAAATGGATGAAAAAATCTTTTTTTAATTGTAGAAAAAGAATAAAAGATAGTAACACCATTAGTTTCGTAAAAATAAAAAAAAATGAACCAATCCAACACCATTTAGCAAAATTCTCTGTTAGGAAAAGAAATTAGCGACGGATTAGTGATAGATATGCGTAGGTTGCTAATTAATGCTCGTAAATAACCTTTTTACGACGGAAATCGAATCCATTGCTAAGTTTTAGCGGCGAATCATATCTACTGTCAAGTTGAGCAACAGAAAAAACTAAAAAGCCATCATCATTTTCGTCAAGTTTATCACTAATCCATAAGTCATTCGTTGTTGGTCGTACCTTTTTTTGAGTCATTTCTCCCGATAGGGATCTAGTAGCTTAATTGATTGACTATTTGAATTTTCACTTTGTTGGGTCTCGGGATACAACTATGGAATAATAAAAACAAACTGGAAATTAACTCAATTTGAATGCTGGAACAGTTTGCAAATGTCATTGAAAATGTCGTCTGACATAACTGATGACATTTCGGTAAAAACAGTGTTCAGTTAAAAACAGAATAAAATCTTTGAAGAGTAAAATGCAGCGGAAATAATAAAGACACAAAAATTTAATTTTCATATATTATATATTAATATAACCCATGATGGTCAATGACCAAAGTATTGTATATATATACAATTGATATATTCTTTTCTTTACAAGATTTACAAGATGATACAAAAGGAATAAAAAAGTTAAGTCGCAGATGACTTATGCCTGAAAAATTTATCTAAATAGAAGTGACAAACATCTCATTACAATCGCTCCATACAAAGCTAATCTAGAATCTGAAACAGCGACTGAAATGTCATGCAGAATGTCGTCACAAACTCATACAACATTTTGTGATCCAGATTTCTGAGAAGAAATTCCGAGAGTTCTCTTGGTATTTTTACATTTTGTTTCTGGATATTGATTCACTGATATGCCCTCTCTATTTATAGTAGAGAGTCCTCCTTGAAAAACTCATCAATTGGTTGTAGAGGTTGAGCTAAAAGTGGTCACGTGTGGAAGAAACTCGAGGAGAGAATTTCTCAACAGCTTGGACTTTTTCTTCCACGTCTTGCTCCTCAAGTTATGCTCCACTTGGAATTGATCTTCATCGATCATAATCTGCTTTAAATCCTCCTTGCCAAGTCAATTGACATGTGTTAAATAAGGTCACAGTTTCCTGAAAAATAGTCCATGAAGATATGCAAAACTGTTACCAGAATGTCAGCCTAAATGTCAAGACATTTGTTCCGATATTTTCCGAAAAACGACATGTTAGGAAAAATGTCATGATACCAATCTTAACATTAACATTCTCCCCCTTTTTGTCTTTCTTCACAAAACTTAACCAACTAAGCATAAGTGACCTAAAAATGGCAAATTCACACAAATGCTCCCCTCAACCTTAATGGCATATAAACACAACATATACAAGATATGCATATATATACCATTTTTATAGGATTAGAAAAGAAGAAAGATGTTAGCACATAAACACATATCATCCACTTATACAGATTTATACACAGACCATATTCTCAACACCAACTAGTAGCATCAACTTCGTATCGACCAGTAGCATTAGCTTCAGTCCATGAATGAAGGGTAAAATTTCTGATTTGTTACACCCCGTATTTCCAAGGCAAGGAGATGAGAACGTGCGTAAGAAATTGAGATTTGAATTTTGGAAAGAAAGAAAAATTTCTTTTTCTTAAGGAAAAATATCAGAAATTTGTGAAGAAAAAGGTTTATTAATTGGAATTTGGTTCTCAAATTTGGTATTTGGGACTTATAGAATATATTGAAATTTTGGATTTTAAATTCCGGATTTGATCACGTGGGGCCCACGGGAAAATTTTACGGTTTTGTGGGGCCCACAATATTTTGAGATATTTTGGTCAATTATGGATTTTTTGGAGATGAAATAATTTTGGACCAATCGGAGGGTGACACGTGACCCCCCCCCCCTTGACTATTTGACTTAGATATTTTGGAAGACTTTGACTTGAGATATTTAGAGACAAGTGGACAAGTGGGCCATGTGGGTCCCACTCCACTTGTCTTGCTACACATAGTATATATCTATATATACATAGAGGGAGTGCAAGACTTGCACAACACTTAGAAAAAAATTCATCTCCTTTCCTTGAAGAGCTCTCGGCCAATGGCCACTTTTGGAGACCAAAATTGTTCAATCTTTGATGATAAATCCTCAAACTCAAGACTAAGCTCCCTAATGAAGTTCTAAGCCTAGATAAACCCTTAAACCCCAAGAATCATGATGGGTCGAGAATAGAGAGGGTGAAACCCTAAGTTTTATCAACTTTTTGGAAGTGAAATACAAAGTGAAGTTGTGTATAAGTTCATAGGGGTCACATATATGTGATTGGAACTTGAAGAAGTGGAGCTAAATAAAAACTGCGAACCATATACCCCCGGACTGTTTTGGACGTTTTTGAGGCTTAAAATGAGGTAATAATTCTTCTTTCTTTACAGTAATTAAATATTACTTATTGTTATGTTTAAGGGATGAATTTATGTTAATGAAGAAATGGAAAATAAGATGTGTATGTGATAGATATGTTGTTGGCCGATTTGAGGCAATTTTGTGTCATTGGTTTCGTTGATTATATTGTTGTTGTTATCCACACTTATCGCATGTTAAAATGAGGTAATATGGTTGTTGATAAGTTGGTATATCATATATAGAAGTGTTGGAACTTGAATTGGAATAAAATGAATCAAGGAAAGAGTTATCAGATTGTTATAGTTGTTGTTGGCCGAAAACTGTCTAAAACTTGTCGCGCCCTTTTTCGGCCGCGGCATTTATTTTCTAAACTCCTGCTAAACATGCAAATGTTAGAAAATAAACAATAAAATGCTAAATGTTAAAAAAGGCTTAAAGGTTTTAAAAAATGCTAAAGGATGCTAAAATTGCAAAAGAGGCTAAAAGTGCAAAAGATGCTAAATGCTGAAGGGTTGCTAGAATGCTAAGGGTTCGCGGAGTCGCCACCTAATTAATTGGGTGAATTAGGACACCTAAATGTTTAACTAGTTTAAAGTAAAACATTAACTCCATTTTAATGGTCTGCTAAACTTAATGAGATTCTGGGTAAGGGTTCTTTATTAATCTAGAGGGAAGGGGTTAGGCACCCTCTAAGATCCGCTAACTTGCGGTTGTCCTGCCAAACCTAGGGTAATTATTATGTTTTAAAAATGCAAAGTAAAAGATCTTCCCGCTTAATAAAATGTTTAAAAGGTGCTTTAAGTATAAGAAGGGCAAAATGTGTTATAAATAAATAAAAGAATGCTAAATGTTTAAAGATGCTAAAGGGGTTAAAGTTTAAAAAGGGGTTGAAGTGCTAGAATGCTAAAAGTTTAAAAATGCTAAAGGGGTGCTAAATGTTAAAGTGCTGAAAGTAGTGCTAATATGCTAAAGTACAAAAGAATGCTAAGAGGTGCCAAAATGTTAAGGACAAAATGTGTTAAAGGTGCCAAATGCCAAAGAGTGATTAAAAGTGCCAAAAGAATGCTAAGCGTTAAAGAATGCTTTAAAAGGTGCTAGAAATGCTAAGATGCTAAAGGTGCTTTATGGGCCATAGATTTATCTGCGCAATTAAAGAAGTGAGGCGTTAGTTTTAGATGTGCAATTTAATGACTAGGCAAAGATTAGATATAAATGACAAGCCTAAGATAAATAATTAAAAGTGCATTTCCAATTTTAAAACTACCCACCCCAGTTCATGTATTCAAGGATTAATTGTTCTAGACAGCCTATTAATTACAAATTAAATAATTAGGCAACAATTTAAACAAATAAGATAAAGGTGGATATGATCGCGGCTTCCAAGACGCGTGGCGACATCGTCTCATCCTATTTTGTCTTAGGAATTTCTGAAGCGGGAATGCAAATGCGGGTGCGGGTTGCCATTTGAAATGACTTGCGATGAGTCTCGCCGTGAGACTCTTTATTTGCTCCGGTGCGTGCCATGTAAAAACAAGAAAGATAAGGATTAGTACATGCCCTAAACATTTAGCAATAAATAAGCATTTTAGCAAACATATTTCCTATCAAACCCAGCGTATCCATGGAAAGAACAATGAGAATCAAGAGTAAACAGCGATGAGCAACGAGAAGCAAGCAGAAGGGACTTAAACCAAATATATGTATAATTGTTATTATATTACTTCCAAAAACGAAACAAAGACATTCCAAAGAAGAAAGTCAAATACCCAAACATTTTAAATAAGAACCGTGCTTTAAAATGCATACAGAGTGGAGAAAACATGAGACTTGAACACGCAATGAATACATATACTTACGCTTGTACTTTGTACATTCGGAGATGTATCCTCCCGCATTTAAAGCAAACAGCTAAGTATGCACTAACATATTCGATTTTAAAACCAAAGAAACAAACAACTACCGATATTCAAAACAAACACCTACTTCATATCCTTTTTAAGCATATTGGGTGACATACTAAATATTCAGTGGTATTCGCTTCAGATATATGGAGTATGTGTACTTGATACACAATCCTTTTATCTTATGACTTCAAAAACTGAGACAAGGGAACTTCCAGCAAACTGATGCAATACGGCCTATGTATACCATACAAATCTTCAAAGAACTATCTCTATAGGACTCATTTATTCAAACTGCATTGATTCTTTTAAAACCGACATGTGAACAAATGAGATGGATTAGAACAAGCAGGCAAAGGCTATCATCACTTCTAATTAACATGAAATTCATAGACAAACATTTTAGGACCAGAACAGAAACATGTGTACCTATTCTCTGACATTTTAGGCGATCAGACACAATCCGGTAGATCAAACCAGTGGCTATGTAACATGTATTGAGTAAAACAAGTTGCAGGCTACTATGGTAGAATCATTATTTAGCATATACAGTCTTCATGGTGATCTTAAATGAGTTCCATATTCACATAATTGACTTAATGCATATACCAATAATAGCTCAAACTTGTCATGTTTAGGACACCGCAATTTCGACATAGCCCAAATACATTAACACAAGCTGTAAAAGAGTAGTACAACTGCATATTAGGCTCGGAATAGTCATTTCACATACCAAGCTTCTTATCCTGTTTCCCTATTATCAACAGTTAACCGGGACATAAGGAGACGTTATTCATCGGATCATATCACAGAGCAAGCATATTCAAATCCATAAGGAAACAAATAATCCAAGGTATGTAAAAGGAACAAAACCACAACTGCAAATCGAAATCCGACAATCACGTGTCAGGACTCTCAAAGAAACAAGAGTAACCAGTCCTTAGGCCAAACTATCTGGACCATGGTCTTTACTACACCAGTATCCAGATGACATATTAATCCCATAATATGATCCTAACCCAGTATCCTACCTGTTTAACCGTCAGATAAACATGGTCGACACACCACAAAAATAGCAAATAATATAAATTTAATCGATAACTTGAGATGCAAAGGTGCCTCGATTGATTAAATAGTTTGTCATATTGATTAATGCAATAATACGCATGCACTACCACATATGTCACGAAAACATAGAAATGCCGAGATGCAACGAAATCAATAAGGAATGGGATTTACCTTCTCCGGACAGCGACCCGGGGCAGCGTATCAAGTCGTCGGTCCGCTCGACGGGTTATTGCGATGCGATTGAAAAGGGTAGAACTTGTTTATGAGAATACTTACTGATTGCGATTGAGAAGAAGAGGTTTTGAATCGGATGTTCTTATCGCTCATCAACCTCGGACGATCGATGACTGCTGCTAGGGGATTCGAATCGATGCTATGAGTTTCCTCCTTATTTTCGAATGTCGTTCATCTGTCTCTGAATCGATGCTATCGGTGGCTGCCCCTTCGATTGCCCTTTGCATGTCGTTATATAGGCTAACCCTAGGTTCTAATATTGGTGAGCAATTATGGCTGATTCTAGGCTGAGATTTCGAAAAGATTTTGGGTCGATTCGATTGATAATTGAGTCTTTGGTTTATGGTAAAAATCACCAAGACGTGTGTGTGCGGTGAAGGAAGGAAAGTCGCCGGATTCTCGGCGAGAATCACGACGGGCGCGTGAGCGGCGCGAGGCGCGGTTTTTTTAATATTTTAGGGTTCTTTGGTTTTGTGTTTTAGTTGTGCGGTTGAAGGAAATAGATTGGGCGTGGGCTTCCGGATCGGGCAAGGGGAAATATGGATTGGGCCCGCGGGTTGGGCTGCGTTTTATGGGCTGGGTAGAGTTAATTAGTTAGGGTATTAGATTTTAAGTGGGTCATTAGTTATTTAATTAATGCTAGTTTTAGGTGCTATTTAATTAATTAGTTTTTTTTAGGAGTTAATTAGTGATAAATTAAATTAACAAATGTGATCACATTATTTAGGTGCTTCCTTAATCTAATTGTTATAAAAAATATAAATGCGGACGTGCTATTTAATTAATGCTTAATATTTTAGAATGCGGCGCTATTAAAATCTTATTATTGCATTATTGTGAAGTTAAATTAAAATTAAAATTGAGTTTAGATTAAATTACTTAAATGCCGAATGCAAGTACGATATTTAAGAATTGTTTAAAGCCTTATAAATGCGACGCTATTAAATAAAAAAATTGATTTTAAATTACAAATGATTATGAAATTCTCTTGCGTATTACTAAATGCGGCTATGCTAAGACACGACGCCATTATTAAATTAATTATTTATGCTTGTATTTATGTCTATTCGCTGCATTTTATTATAAAAATCATAAAAAATTATTTAACAAAATTAGTGTAATTTTATAGTTTATGGCTGGACGGGAGGGTCAAAATTGGGTGTCAACAGATGTCCCTCTTTGTATGGAGATGATGGAAGAATCTTCGGACAAAGACGTTGACTCATAGCCAATTTTGTCTCGATCTTCGATTGCAAAATCTTTGGCGGTACAAGCGCGCGCAAAAATCAAAAACTGTCCCAGTGTCGAGTTATGACGACACTGGGTTACCATGGTCGAAACACCAGGGCGGGCTAATGCTGACTCAAAGCTGTCCCAGTGTTGAGTTATGACGACACTGGGCTACCATGGTCAAAACACCAAGGCGGGCTAACACGGACTTAAAAGGCGTCGATGTCGAGTTATGATGACATTTGGGCTAGGGTGCAAAAGTAAAAATAAAAATAAGCGGCTTGAACACAGGGTGTACGCTATGGCTTATGGTCTTTGGGTTACATGGTGATGTGGAGCGAGTGGACCGACGCTGCAGGCGCTTACGCGTCGTTGGGAAGGTTGGCCCAACAGTTGCCGGTCAGTAGAGAAAATCCACGTTGTGCTCCTGCTCCTGCATGCTAAGACTTGAGCAAACGGTTAGTGCATAACTGTTAAGGCAAAATAATGATGCATAATTTTAAAGTAATGTAATTGTGCGTAGAAAAGGTTATCCTGCAAAAATATGATGCATGCTGTGTTGATGCGATGCTGCAAATGCTGTGATTTCGCCCTTGCACGGACGTGTTGCGATTGTGAATGCAGATACGTTGTCCTTGCTGCAATTGCCCCCTGTAGACTAAAGCTCAAGAAAGAGTTAGTGCATAACTGTTAAGACAGAATAATAAAGCATGAATGAGAAAAATGCAATTTTGAGAACAGAGAAAGTCGTCCCTGTGTAGATGCTGATGATGGCGTCGTTTTCGGACTTGTTGTGCTGATAGCGTCGGCTAACTTGGGCGATGTTCTTCTTTGGCGTCGTTGCGTAGACTTGATGTCTTGATAACGTCGTTGCACGGGCGTTCTTCTTTGGCGTCGTTGCGTGGACTTGTTGTCTTGATAACGCCGTTACTGGGCGACGTTCTTTCTTTGGCGTCGTTGCGTGAACTTCATTTGTCTTGATAACGTCGTTATGCGGGCGTATTCTTTCTTTGGCGTAGTTGCGTGGACTTCTTTGTCTTGATAACGCCGTTACTGGGCGTGTTCTTCTTTGGCGTTGTTGTGTAGACTTCTTTGTCTTTGATAACGTCGTTGCACGGGCGTTCTTCTTTGGCGTCGTTGCGTAGACTTGCTGTGCTGATAACGTCGTTGCATGGACGTGTTGCTGCTGGCCCTGTTGACTAAAGCTCAAGAAGGAGTTAGTGCATAACTGTTAAGACAGAATAATAAAGCATGAATGATAACATGCAATTTTGAGAACAGAGAAAATCTTCCTTGTGTAGATGTAATATGCTGATGATGGCGTCGTTTTCGGACTTGCCGTCGTTTTCGGACTTGTCGTCGTTTTCGGACGTGGAGTCGTTTTCGGACTCGACGTCGTTTTTGGACGTGGTGTCGTTTTAGGACTTAGCGTCGTTTTCGGACGTGACGTCGTTTTCGGACGCGGAGTCGTTTTTGGACTCGGAGTCGTTTTCGGACTCGACGTCGTTTTCGGACGTGGCGTCGTTTTCGGACGTGGCGTCGTTTGGGCCGAGTCGCTTTCGGACCGAGTCGTTTTCGGACTCGATGTCGTTTTCGGCCGTGGCGTCGTTTTGGACGGAGTCGTTTCGACCGAGTCGTTTGGACTGAGTCGTTTCGACCGGCGTCGTTTTTGGACGTGGTGTTGATGCTCCTGTATAATAAATGCTCCTGCAAGCTGAGCTTGAGAAAAATTAGTGTATAACGGGTAAAACAAAATGACAAATATATGAGAAATGCAATTATGTGAATAAGGATGTCTTCCCTGTAGGATACGTGGGGTGTTGTGGATGCTGAGATGTTGTCCTTGGGCGGACATGCTAGATGCTGCCACTGACGAATTGCCATGATGCCTTTGTTGTGATGCATTCGTGAACCATGTGGATTGTCATGATGTCTTTGTTGTGCGTTTGTGCCGCATGAGTTGCAATTTGACTCAGCCCGGCGATGCGCTATAATTTGTCATGACTCTTGAATTCGATTGATTGATTGCCTCTCTATCTCTCGAGCGTATGGAATCATATTTGTCGGTGTCCTTTCGTGGCGAAGTCCTTAAAGATTGTCCCGCTGATCGACGTAAACCGAAGCCGGATATATGTCGCCGCCGACATAATCGATAACGCCGTTCGGGCGTGTTCTTCGCTTCCTATAGGATAAATGCTCCTGCAAGCTTGAGAAAACATTAGTGTATACCTGCTTAAATGAAATGATAAACACATACGAGAAGTGCACTTTTATGGGTAGAGATGTCATCCCTGAGATGTTGTCCTTGCACGACGCCTTTGAACGTTGCACGACGAATTGTCATGCATTTCTTTGTGTCGCGATCGTGGGTTGCCAATTTGACTTTATGCCCGAGTTGATCGTTAGGTTTTGTTGCGCGCCTCAACTTTGATTGTCGATTGTTGATGCCGCCTTTCACGCTTCGACGCGGACTTTGAATTTTGAGATTTTTGTCATATCTTCTGCCTCTGTTGTTTCTTCTTCCGAAGACTTCTTGCCGTTGCTTCGGCTATTGCATTTGCTGCTTTTGTTAATATGAAAAGACATGCGATCAAAGAAACTTTGTGAGTTTGGGGGTCGATTCAGATTTGACTTCGCCGCTTGTCTCGACATCTGCGTGCACGCCTATTTGGACTTGCAATCCTCGTCAGTTTCCTACGGTCCCGATTTTGAAAAGGTGTCATGCTCTTTCTTTTTTTGAGACCCTGCTTGCCTATAGGAACCGGGGCAGTTCCGACTGCTCGCCAAATGCCTCGAGTCGGTCGTATGGTTGGTCGTGCCTTTGATCTTGCGAAACATTCTTTGCTCTGTCGTTGCTTAGTCAAATACAAATCGACCTTTGGGGAGATGATAAATCTTTCTAAAATGCAACAAACTGTTAGCATAAAGCACATAATTTGCGGGTATGTAGCGTATATATTGCATATAGCACATTCAAACGCTTCCTAACACGCAGGACCTCTTTATGCCGTAGGAAGCCTAAACGCCACTTATGCGAGATTATGACGGATTTGTCCAAGTCGTCCAACTATAATGCCTTTGTTGGAAATGGCGACCAAACGACGCGCACTTTTTCCAATTTCGCACGTCATGATTGGGTTTGGATTTGTCTGTCATTGCCACGCTACACATAATATCTTTGGTTGGTCGTTGGGTTGAGAAACCCGTCGACAAGTTTGTGTCTTCCTAATTGTGGTGTCGATGCCGAGGACCAACCCACCTAAGGTAAATGCACGCATGCCCTAAAATAAAGGGTGGTATAGCTCTATCTTAAGTTTCTAAGATTTGGCTTTTCGACGCAAGAGTTCCCGGCGGACAACTCGAGCGAGAAGGCTACGCTGATCGATCGAACCGATCTAACTCGCAGCGCCAACTCTCCTAAAATTTGGATATTTTTGAAAGAAATTTGCGGCGCGAGCACACCAAATAGCGTGAGTGTGTGATTTGTGTGAATTTTTCAGAATGGAAGAAATATGAGCGGAATGCCAGTTTAGGGAAAGCAGTAAAGCAAGTAGCAAAAAATAAACAAAATACAATACACAAAAAATTAAATGCAAAATAATTGCCGAATAATAGCCCTAGGTCTGTTGTGGTTAAGAACCTAAAGTCCCCAGCAGAGTCGCCATTTCTGTCGCGCCCTTTTTCGGCCGCGGCATTTATTTTCTAAACTCCTGCTAAACATGCAAATGTTAGAAAATAAACAATAAAATGCTAAATGTTAAAAAAGGCTTAAAGGTTTTAAAAAATGCTAAAGGATGCTAAAATTGCAAAAGAGGCTAAAAGTGCAAAAGATGCTAAATGCTGAAGGGTTGCTAGAATGCTAAGGGTTCGCGGAGTCGCCACCTAATTAATTGGGTGAATTAGGACACCTAAATGTTTAACTAGTTTAAAGTAAAACATTAACTCCATTTTAATGGTCTGCTAAACTTAATGAGATTCTGGGTAAGGGTTCTTTATTAATCTAGAGGGAAGGGGTTAGGCACCCTCTAAGATCCGCTAACTTGCGGTTGTCCTGCCAAACCTAGGGTAATTATTATGTTTTAAAAATGCAAAGTAAAAGATCTTCCCGCTTAATAAAATGTTTAAAAGGTGCTTTAAGTATAAGAAGGGCAAAATGTGTTATAAATAAATAAAAGAATGCTAAATGTTTAAAGATGCTAAAGGGGTTAAAGTTTAAAAAGGGGTTGAAGTGCTAGAATGCTAAAAGTTTAAAAATGCTAAAGGGGTGCTAAATGTTAAAGTGCTGAAAGTAGTGCTAATATGCTAAAGTACAAAAGAATGCTAAGAGGTGCCAAAATGTTAAGGACAAAATGTGTTAAAGGTGCCAAATGCCAAAGAGTGATTAAAAGTGCCAAAAGAATGCTAAGCGTTAAAGAATGCTTTAAAAGGTGCTAGAAATGCTAAGATGCTAAAGGTGCTTTATGGGCCATAGATTTATCTGCGCAATTAAAGAAGTGAGGCGTTAGTTTTAGATGTGCAATTTAATGACTAGGCAAAGATTAGATATAAATGACAAGCCTAAGATAAATAATTAAAAGTGCATTTCCAATTTTAAAACTACCCACCCCAGTTCATGTATTCAAGGATTAATTGTTCTGATATTTATTAATTACAAATTAAATAATTAGGCAACAATTTAAACAAATAAGATAAAGGTGGATATGATCGCGCCTTCGAGGCGGCGTGGCGACATCGTCTCATCCTATTTTGTCTTAGGAATTTCTGAAGCGGGAATGCAAATGCGGGTGCGGGTTGCCATTTGAAATGACTTGCGATGAGTCTCGCCGTGAGACTCTTTATTTGCTCCGGTGCGTGCCATGTAAAAACAAGAAAGATAAGGATTAGTACATGCCCTAAACATTTAGCAATAAATAAGCATTTTAGCAAACATATTTCCTATCAAACCCAGTGTATCCATGGAAAGAACAATGAGAATCAAGAGTAAAGCAGCGATGAGCAACGAGAAGCAGCGAAGGACTTAAACCAAATATATGTATAATTGTTATTATATTACTTCCAAAAACGAAACAGCACATTCCAGCAGTAAAGTCAAAACAGTCCAAACATTTTAAATAAGAACCAGGCTTTAAAATGCATACAGAGTGGAGAAAACATGAGACTTGAACATGCAATGAATACATATACTTATGCTTGTACTCTTGTACATTCAGGAGATGTATCCTCCCAGATTTAAAGCAAGATGCTAAGTTTGCACTAACATATTAGATTTTAAAACCAAAGAAACAAACAACTACCCGATATTCAAAACAAACACCTACTTCATATCCTTTTAAGCATATTGGGTGACATACTAAATATTGCAGTGGTATTCGCTTCAGATATGGAGTATGTGTACTGATACACAATCCTTTTATCTTATGACTTCAAAATCGAGACAAGGGAACTTCCAAAGAACGATGCAATACGCCTATGTATACCATACAAATCTTCAAAGAACTATCTCTATAGACTCATTTATTCAAACTGCATTGATTCTTTTAAACCGATACGTGAACAAACGAGATGGATTAGAACAAGCAGCAAAGGCTATCATCACTTCTAATTAACATGAAATTCATAGACAAACATTTTAGGACCGTAACGTAAACACGTGTACCTATTCTCCGACATTTAGCGATCGACACAATCCCAGATCAAACCAGTGGCTATGTAACATGTATTGAGTAAAACAAGTTGCAGGCTACTATGGTAGAATTATTATTTAGCATATACAGTCTTCATGGTGATCTTAAATGAGTTCCATATTCACATAATTGACTTAATGCATATACCAATAATAGCTCAAACTTGTCATGTTTAGGACACCGCAATTTCGACATAGCCCAAATACATTAACACAAGCTGTAAAAGAGTAGTACAACTGCATATTAGGCTCGGAATAGTCATTTCACATACCAAGCTTCTTATCCTGTTTCCCTATTATCAACAGTTAACCGGGACATAAGGAGACGTTATTCATCGGATCATATCACAGAGCAAGCATATTCAAATCCATAAGGAAACAAATAATCCAAGGTATGTAAAAGGAACAAAACCACAACTGCAAATCGAAATCCGACAATCACAGGTTGTGACTCTCAAAGAAACAAGAGTAACCAGTCCTTAGGCCAAACTATCTGGACCATGGTCTTTACTACACCAGTATCCAGATGGCATATTAATCCCATAATATGATCCTAACCCAAAGATCCTACCGCTTAACCGCCGATAAACATGGTCGACACACCACAAAATAGCAATAATATAAATTTAATCGATAACTTGAGATGCAAAGGTGCCTCAGTTGATTAAATAGTTTGTCATATTGATTAATGCAATAATACAGACAGACTACCACATATGTCACGAAAACATAGAAATGCCGAGATGCAACGAAATCAATAAGGAATGGGATTTACCTTCTCCGGACAGCGACCCGGGGCAGCGTATCAAGTCGTCGGTCCGCTCGACGGGTTATTGCGATGCGATTGAAAAGGGTAGAACTTGTTTATGAGAATACTTACTGATTGCGATTGAGAAGAAGAGGTTTTGAATCGGATGTTCTTATCGCTCTCATCAACCTCGACGATCACGATCGCCGCTGCTAGGATTCGAATCGACGCATGAGTTTCCTCCTTATTTTCGAACGTCGCTCATCCGTCTCAATCGATGCTATCGGTGGTCGCCTTCGATTGCCCTTTGCATGTCGTTATATAGGCTAACCCTAGGTTCTAATATTGGTGAGCAATTATGGCTGATTCTAGGCGGAGATTTCGAAAAGATGTTGGGTCGATTCGCTTGATAATCGCGCCGTTTATGGTAAAAATCACCAAGACGCAGCGCAGTGAAGGGAGGAAAGTCGCCGATTCTCAGCGCGAATCACTACGACGGCGCGAGCGGCGCGAGGCGCGCGTTTTTTTAATATTTGTGTCATTGGTTTTGTGTTTTAGTTGACGAAGTTCGGGGAAATAGATTGGCTGGCTTCCTGATCGGGCGGAAATATGGATTGGGCCCGCGTTGGCGCTTTTATGGGCTGGGTAGAGTTAATTAGTTAGGGTATTAGATTTTAAGTGGGTCATTAGTTATTTAATTAATGCTAGTTTTAGGTGCTATTTAATTAATTAGTTTTTTTTAGGAGTTAATTAGTGATAAATTAAATTAACAAATGTGATCACATTATTTAGGTGCTTCCTTAATCTAATTGTTATAAAAAATATAAATGCGGACGTGCTATTTAATTAATGCTTAATATTTTAGAATGCGGCGCTATTAAAATCTTATTATTGCATTATTGTGAAGTTAAATTAAAATTAAAATTGAGTTTAGATTAAATTACTTAAATGCCGAATGCAAGTACGATATTTAAGAATTGTTTAAAGCCTTATAAATGCGACGCTATTAAATAAAAAAATTGATTTTAAATTACAAATGATTATGAAATTCTCATTACATTAAACGCTATGCTAAGACACGACGCCATTATTAAATTAATTATTTATGCTTGTATTTATGTCTATTCGCTGCATTTTATTATAAAAATCATAAAAAATTATTTAACAAAATTAGTGTAATTTTATAGTTTATGGCTGGACGGGAGGGTCAAAATTGGGTGTCAACAAAACTGTTAGACGTCGTTGTGTCGTTTTTATGGACAGTTTTGGGGTGTTGTTATGCTGGAAAATCAGCCCCTAAACATGCATGATTAATGTAGTAATTGTCTAATAAAAGTCCTAAGGAATAAGGGTATAAAAAGGGTGTTAAAGGCTTCACATTGTACCCTTAAATGTTGGTTTATTATGGACTGTTTAGTGGACTGTTTTGTATATGTTGTGGGGCAGAATTTTACACGTCAAGTTAGGCGTGTAATCCCCTTTGGTTAACTGTTGGTCGTGCCTTAAATGTGACGTGTTGGTTGATGAATACGGGTCTTGGAAAAGGTGGAAAAGTACGTAGAAACAAAGGAAGTGCTGCCCAATTTTCCGTAGAATTAGAGGGCCATTATTTGGTATATGTCTTATACTAAGTAAGTATGATATTGATAGAAGTGCTATCATTATGATAGGTTGAAGTACTACGATAGCATATTCTACTTGGAATGTGGAATAGACGATAAGGTTGAAGTACATTGGAGCGTATTGCTACTTGTCGTATGAGTTAGTCGTCAACGAGGTTGTCGCGCCCATTTTCGGCCGCGGCATTCTAATAAATAGCGAGCCCTGCTCAAAAATGCAAAATGTTAGAGAATAAAAAATAAAAATGCTAAAAGGTTTAAAAGGCTTAGAAATGCTAAAAGGATGCTAAAATTGCCAAAGATGCTAAAAGTGCAAAAAGGGTTCGCGGAGTCGCCACCTAATTAATTGGGTGAATTAGGACACCTAAATGTCAACTAGGTTAAAGTCAACACTAACTCCATTTTTATGGTCTGCTAAACTTAATGAGATTCCGGGTAAGGGTTCTTTATTAATCTAGAGGAAGGGTTAGCACCTCTAAGATCCGCTTAACTCATGTTATCCCGCCAAACCTAGGGTTAATTATTATATTTAAGAAATGCAAAATAAAGCTCTTCTTGCTTAGTAAAATGTTGGGAAATGCTAAAATGTTAAAATGTTTAAAGCGTGCTCAGTCTAAAAGGGCAAAAGGTGCTATATGCGAAAGAATGCTAAGAGGTGCTAAAAATATTAAATGTTAAAGACGCTTAACAAAAGTGCTAGCAATTTAAAAGTGCTAAGTGTAAACAAAGTAGTGTTAGGGTGCCTAAATATTAAGAGGGTGCTATGGATTAACTTTAAAAGTAAAGGGTGCTAAAATAAAGGGTGTTAAAAGTGCAAAATGCTAAAAAGAGGTGCTAAAAAATGCAAGAAGTGTTAAATGTGAAGGGGTGCTTTAAAAAGGTGCTCGAAGGATGCTAAAATGCTAGGAAGGTGCTTTATGGACTAATTATGTATTTAGTTAGGTATGCTACTAGCTAAATTAATCTTGCTTAACCTGCGCGTAATATCATATAAAATGTTAAGATGCTATTTTGAGAGTTTAAGAGAAAATCTGTTTATGGATTTTAACAAATTGTTGGTTTTATGATGCAAGTTAGATTACTTATTTTTTGCAGATTTTAAACATGCTTAATAGTCCTAAAAGGCAAATAAAGAAGAATGCGTTTCTAAAATGTAATTACTTCCCGTCTTATATATTTAAAGACCTAATTGCTAGAAGTTCCCCTATTAATTACAAAGTTAAGTAATAAATTACAACAAACAAATAAGGGCATAAATGAGATAAGAGAGAGAGCAAAGAGATTGAAGCGGATGACCCCGTCCTATTTGTTTTCTAGGAATTGCCGAAGAGGGGCTCGATGGATGTATGTGCATGCCTTTATGTTTGCCACGACGAGTCTCGCGCATGACTCTTTGTTGCTCCATGCGTGCCATGTAAAAAAAAAGAAGATAAGAAAAGGATTAGAAAATAGCCCAAGTTTTGTCAGATAATGAACAAATACTGATATAAATTTAAACACATCAATCAACTCGCTTATCGCTCACCGCATCAAACAGCCCGCAATATCAATCGAACGCTTTGGTAGGAAATCGGGCATTTATTCAAGCCGCCTAAATAAAAAAACGTGTCATTGGGCTCAAAGTCCCAACAATTCGCTTAACGCAAGGATGGGCCATCGAATGCGGAAGGACAACAAGTATTACAATTAGCCAATATCTAATTATATCTTCTTATAGCAAACCAAATGTTAGTTCTCCATGACTAATCGAAAGACAACAGTCCACGCGGTAAGAAAACTCAATGACTTAATGTAAAATCGACTTAATCAAACCATCCGACATAAATATACAATATGCAAGACAAAGAAGGATCGATATAAGCCAAATATACTAATCGCATATTCTATGTTTTGAGATATACAAAGACATATTACCCTTCTATACAATCGATGAATACTTTGATTTATATTTCATATATCTTGGAATATCACGGTGCGCCATGGAATGATATAATCTTTTCAGAGATAAAAAAGTAAAACACCCCACAAATCAATAGGATGCTCGGGAGAAAACATAAAAGGGCAAGCAAAGAAAGCAAATAGATTGGGATCATTTTACACTCATACTCAAGCCAAACTAATGAGAAGCCAACCTATGGGACAGAATCTAATCAAAGGACAGAGAGCGCATACATATTATTTTGGTAAGAAAGTTAGGCAAGATAAGTATTATAAAAGAATACGGACGCTTCGACCAACAAAGATCAAGTCAACTCAATCCTATTCCTACATGCTCATGTGAGTTTAAACGCATACATGATCTAACTATTATAACAGTCAGGAGTGGCAAGTCTGATAAGAGACGCACGTTTCGTACAAGAGAAAAACCAATTCTTGCATTTAGCACAAAACAAATTCACCGCAAAATAGTCCCCAAACCAACATTTTCAACATCATATTATAACTAAACAAATCTCCTATGCATACACCAAACTTGTTAACTCGGTTTACCTGATTACACTTGACTAACCTAACATTTTAGGCATTATACTACTCTGACCCCTTTACAAATAGCAAGAACAAACTCACAATAAACACATTAACCAACTTGGCAATATCTAAGTGACTCCAAAGATAGTCAATAACTCAGACCGATAAGGTCGAGTATTAAATCCATCGTAACTTACGGTGTTAAACAAAAGACAAGACTTCATATTCTTGTATTAAATTATGATTCCGTATAATATTATGATACAAGAAAGCATTCGAGTTCATCTTCCGACTAAGTTATGCGATTTTTCACAAAGACGCATTCCTAGGTGTAGCAAAATGTTAACAAGAAGCGCGAGACATCGATAATCAATTTTAAAGCTAAACATGACTAAACAACAAAAATATGTAAAAGCACATAAATCACGTAAATGAACTAGAATCGAAAGAGTTGGTTTACCTTCTCCTGACAATGACCCGGCAACAGATCAAGTCGCTTCATCCAATCGACGGTTTCGGGTGCGCGTATGAAGCGGTAAAGTTGCTTGCTGATTTTTTTGGCTAGAATTGAGAGAGGATTCGATTACCTATTCTCGGGACGCCAACGGCCCAGCATCGAAGTTCTCGTTTCTAATGTGCTCTTCATCCGCTGGCCGCTGGACTCTCCGAGCCTTCTCGTGATATGCTCGTGTTCGACCGATCGAGCTATGCCTCCTCTCGCCACGTGTCCGTGCTCGACCCATCTCTGCCCTTCTCTGCTCTTAATTTCTGACCTAAATTGCTATGTCGTCCCCCGACTCAGCTCTTTTTCGATGCTATGGGTATGCTCCTCATCGTGCTCGATCAGACGTGCTTATATAGCCCTCCTTTGAGTTCTAATAATGGTAAGTAAATAAAGGCGGATTGGGACGAGATTTGGTGCTGATTCAATCGTGATTTAGGGATTTTATTATGGACGATTCGTATGCGATTTCGATTTGAAGGGATTTGGTTAGATTATGGTAAGAGGAGCTGTCTGGGGTGCGCTGGTAGATGCCCTGATTCTCCGGCGAATCTCGCGCTGGTGTTGGTGCGGCGATGGAAGGAGTTTCTGGTTCTTCGCTTGTGTTCTTCAAGAGACGGTAAAAGCGGTCACGATAATACGCAATGGGTGAGGAAGAAAAGCGTCACGACGGGTTTGGGCCAAGGCGTGTGTCGGGTTATTTAGGTATCGTATTAAGTTTAAGCTGGTCATTAGTATTAAGTATTTAATTAGTTTTAGGTTAGTTAATTAGTGCTAAATAAACTAATAAATTGTGATTAAATTATTTAGGTGCTTTAAAATTATCTAGGTGCTACATTAGTCTAATTATTTAGGTGCTAAATTAGTCTAATTATTTAGGTGCTAAATTAGTCTAATTATTTAGGTGCTAAATTAGTCTAATTTCGAGTTATAAAACTATTACGATAATAAATGCGCGTGTTGTTTAATTAATGCTTAATGCTCTAGAATGCGCGCTATTATTTAGAATTTTATTATTGTGCATTATTGCGGTTAAATTAAAATTAAAATCGAGTTTAGATTAAATTACTTAAATGCTAAATGCAAGTGTGATGTTTAAAGCTTTTATAAATGTGACGCTACTAGATTAAAAATGACTTTAAATTACAAATGATTACTAATAACGCGCTATGCTACCTGACACGACGTCATCGCTAAATTATTTATTTTATGCATTTATTAATTATTTAAGAATTACGACAAAGCTTAAAATCAATTAATGCGGGCGCGGGACTCTAAGTACTTAATACTCTACGTGAGACGCGATGCCATTATTAAATTGTTTATTTATGCCTCAGATTTATGTTTTATCGCTGCATTTTATTATAAAAATCATAAAAATTATTTTACAAAATTAGTGTAATTTTATAGTTAATGGCCGGACGGAGGGTCAAAATCGTGTCAACAGATGTCCCTCTTTGTATGGAGACGATGGAAGAATCTTCTGACAAAGACGCTGACTCATAGCCAATTTTGTCTCGATCTTCGCATTGCAAAAATGCCGGCAGTAGACAAGCGCCGACGCAAAATCAAACCGCCCCAAAGGTCGAAGTTACGACGACATCGTTACCATGGTCTAAACACCAAGGCGGGCTAACGCGACTCAGCCGCCCCAGGTCGAGTTACGACGACACCGGGCTATCATGCTCAAAACACTGGCGCGCTAACGCGGCTTAAGATGTCCCCGGTCGAGTTATGATGACACCGCTACGGTGCAAAAAGTAAAAGAATATAATCGCTTGAACTCGCGTATCGCTATGGCTTGTGGTCTGGTTCTACGGTGATGCGAGCGAGTGACCGACGCTGAGGCCGCTTCGCCAATCGCTGGAAGCGTTGGCCCCAACAGATTGCCCCGGTCAGAAGAGAAAATCCACGCCAGGCTCTCGCTTCCCGCATGCTAAGACTTGAACAAACGGTTAGTGCATAAATCATAAGGCAAAATGATTTTTAAAACAATGTAACCGTGAATGAAAAGTGCGTTATCCCGCAAAACGCGACGCTGTGGTTGACGCGATGTTGCGAACGCTCGATTTTCGCCCTGCCTGCACGTGTCGCGATTGTGAACGCGTATGTTGTCCTTGCCGCAATTGTCCTCGTATACTAAAGCTCAAGAAAGAGCGAGTGCATAATCGTTAAGACAGAATAATAAAGCATGAATGAGAAAATGCAATTTCAGAACAGAAAGTCGCCCGCAGATGCGATGTCGATGACGATGGCGCTGCTGACTTGCGGCCGAGCAACGCCGCTGCTGGACGGTTGCCGCCGGGCGCCGCTGGCAGACTGCGGCCGATAACGCCATTGTTCCGGACGATTGGCCGGGCGCCGCTGCACGGACTTGCCGACACGCCGCTGTTCGACGTTGCCGCCGGGCGCCGCTGCATGGACTTGCCGACACGCCGTTGTCCGGACGTTGCCGCCGGGCGCCGCTGGCGTGACTTGCCGACACGCCGTTGTTCGACGCTGCCGCCGGGCGCCGCTGCACGGACTCGCCGACACGCCGCCGTCCGGACGGCCGCCGCCGGGCGCCGCTGCGGGACTTGCCGATTACGCCGTTGTCCGGACGTGCCGGCCGGGCGCCGCTGTACGGACTTGCCGACACGCCGTTGTCCGACGTGCCGCCGGGCGCCGCTGTACGGACTTGCCGACACGCCGCCGTTCGACGCGCCGCCGGGCGCCGCTGCACGGACTTGCCGACACGCCGCTGTCCGGACGTGCCGCCGCCGGGCGCCGCTGCGGACTTGCCGACACGCCGTTGTCCGGACGCGGCCGCCGCCGCGCCGCTGCACGGACTTGCCGACACGCCGCTGTTCGGACGCGTTGCCGCCGGGCGCCGCACGGACTTGCCGACACGCCGCTGTCCGGACGTGCCGCCGGGCGCCGCTGCGTGGACTTGCCGATTACGCCGCTGTTCGACGGTTGCCGCCGGGCGCCGCTGCGCGGACTTGCCGATCACGCCGCTGTTCGACGCCGCTGCCGGGCGCCGCTGCGCGACTCACGATCACGCCGCCGTCGGACGTGTCGCCGGGCGCGCCGCTGCAGACTTGTTGCGGCCGATAACGCCGCTGTTCGGACGCGGTTGCCGCCGCTTCCCGTAGAATAAATGCTCGCAAGCTAAGCTTGAGAAAACGTTAGTGTATACCGCTTAAACAAAATGATAAATATATACGAGAAGTGCAATTTTACGGATAGAGACGCCGCCCCCGATATGCCCGATTTAATATCGAGACGTTGTCCTCGTGACCGCAATCGACGAATTGTTATGATGCCTTTGTCAGGCGATGCGCTGTTGCAAGTTTGACTTTATGCCCGAGCCGACGCTGCTAGGTTTTGTTGCGAACTCTAAACTTTGATCCGATTGTTGATGCCTCTTTCACGCCGCCGCTCGACGCGACTTTGAATTTTGAGATTTTTTTTTTTGTAATATCTTCGCTTCTGCTTTTTCTGCGAAGAAACTTCTTGCCGTATTTTCCGCTTGGCTTGCATTTGCCGCTTCATAATATGAAAAGACTGCGCCAAAGAAAATTTTGTGAGTTTTGGGGGTCGATTTGTATTTGACTTCACGCTTTGTTCTCGATATCTGCGTTCGCTTGTTTGGACTTGCAACCCCGTCTCGTTTCCTCGACCGCCCCGCTTTGAAAAGCGGTCCGCCTAAAATGGGTCTCAATGTAGCCAGAGGCTATGTGTATTCTTGTCATTTTCAAAGCAAAGGGAAAGTTTCCTAACGTGCGACCGCCGATTTAGGCCGCCACGTATCCCCACGAGGGAATCAGTCGAACGTAGTTCATTACAAGAATATCGGGGAAATTAAAATTTCTAGATGCTGGACCGGTCCGAGACGGCCGCCACGTATCCACTAAGGGAATCAGTCAAACGTAGTTCATTACAAGCAAAACGAAAGAAAACATTATTAAAGCTTAAATATGAGTTTATAAATTATTCGCTAAAATAAATCGCTTTTTCCTATCCGTGCTCTGGCGGACCAAGACAGGTGCAAATCCAATCAATACGCCTTCATGCTCGCCGTGGATGGCCGGTCTTCATGCTCGCTATCTCCTCTTCTCGCCTCTGCGTGGCGACGCCGATAAATGACCGATTCGAGGGCGGAATGGGCATAGTGAGTGTATTCTCATCTAAGGTTATCAGTGCACATTGACGCGTGGCCGTGGTTGGCGGGTTATCATGCACTTTGGGGCGTGATCCTTTAGCCGAATTACCTTCTCCGATCGGTGCCTCGATTCCGCCCCTCGAGGAGTGGCAACCTTCGGTCATGTCCCCGGCTATCGGAGTGATACGCGCAGCTTGTTCTCATCATACCATCTTGGGATAGGTCGTGATACTTCGAATCGGTTGGATTAGGCTGCACCGCAACCTTTCATATATTCGAGGTACGGGTTCAATGGGGTGCGAACTTTGGGTGGTTTTCCTTCAAAATTTTATTTGCTCAGGTGCATTGGGTGCTCTATTCTCATTGGGGCTTGATGGGTGGATCTATGCGAGCAGATAAACGGTGCTTGTGAAGTGTTATATATAGCCGTGTGGTAGTTGGGGTAGTATGATGGGTTTGGTATGTCATAAATGCTTCGGGTTTCGCTTCAGTACAAACATGGAAGGGAAACCGCTCTTTCTTCCTCTGAAGTACTCCCAGTGCCCTCGATCAATCGCCTTATTAGTTGCTCGTAATGCCAGATTTGTAATCCTACCGCTTTAATACCTTCTTCACGGTCGCCCATTCTAATAACTTCCGCAAATTCCGCCCGACGACGCTTTATCATCCGCCATAAGAGTTGCGTCCTTCGAATAATGTGGTCATCTCACTCTCCACCATGGGTGGTTGCACTTTCGCTGCCTCTGAACGCCACCTCATGGCGTATTCTCTGAATGTTTCTGTAGTCTTCTTCTCCAACTTCATTAAGTAGAACCTATCCACAACGGTTTATGTGTTGAACCTGAACCGGTCCACAAAATCTTGGGCCAATGCATTCCAGCTATGCCATTTTCGCGGATCTTGGCTGGTATACCAATCTAGTGCCTCGCCGGTCAAGCTCCGAATGAACAACTTCATAATGACCGCTGGGTTCTTCCCTACCCCGATTAGTTTGTCGCAATATGACCTCAGGTGTGCACGGGGGTTCCCTTTTCCATCAAATGGTTCAAACTTCGGCACCTTGTACCCCATGTGCGCTTCCACGCCCGATGCATGCAAAGATCCTCGTAGTCTAGTCCTTCGTGACCTTTGTCCGATCGCATGCCCCGAACCGCTTCTTTCAGACTATGAATTTCTTTGGCCACGTCCTCGTCCATTTTGGCTCGGACTTCCCTCTCCATCTCTTCATAATGATCCCCTTCGCGCGGCACGGACGGTAAAAGTGCCGGGTTTCGCTGCATAAGTTTAGTCGGGTTGTTTCATTGAAGGTAATGGGTGCGCGCGTGGTATTGGTTGGCCCGGCGACAGGCTGATTATGGTGAAGTAAGCAGGCGGGGGCTGAGGTATATGGGTAGTAGGAGGGTCATTTTGAAGGTGGGGTTGAGGGTCACGGGCGGGCGGTTTGTTCGCGACCGTGGCCTTTGTGAGAGTTCGGGAGATATGTGCGCGAGGTCGATCTGGGATGGTTTGTGAAGAGTGCCCTTTGATCCGCATAGGTATTCAAGCTAATGGATAGGTTGGTCGATTCCGTAGCCTCTCCATCTCAACTCGCATATCGCCAATTTGTTGCAGCACTGCGCAATACATTCTTCCCGATCGTGATATTCCTCCCTTCAAGGTTCTGCTACCGACAGAATAATTCCCAAACCGTTTGGCTCAGACGCCCGAGCCGCCATATCATCATTTCTTGCCTCGACTCGTGAAGTGTGGATGCTCCGACATTGTTGAGTCAAATACGAACCGACTTTCGGGAGGATGATAAATTTTCTAAAAACGCAACAACCGATGTTAGCATAAAGCACATAATTTGCGGTGTATGTAGCGTATATATCGCATATAGCACATTCAAACGCTTCCTAACACGCAGGAGACCTCTTTATGCCGCAGGTAAGCCTAAACGCCACTTAATGCGAGATTATGACGATTTGTCCAAGTCGCCCAACTATAATGCCTTTGTTGGGAATGGCGACCAAACGACGCGCACTTTTCCCAATTTCGCACGTCGTGATTGGGCTTGGATTTGTCTGTCATTGTCACGCTACACATAATACGCCTGGTTGGTCGTTGGGTTGAGAAACCCGTCGACAAGTTTGGTGTCTTCCTAATTGCGCGCCGATGCGCGTCCGACCCACCTAAGGTAAATGCACGTATGCCCTAAAATAAAGCGGTGGTATAGCTCATCTTAAGTTTCTAAGATTTGGCTTTTCCGACGCAAGGTTCCCGAGCGACAACTCGAGCGAGAAGGCTACGCGACCACCGGTTGGACCTGATTCTCCGCGCAAAATACCAACTCTCTTAAATGTAGGTGTTTGAAAGAAATTTGCAGCGCCAAGCACACCCGCGTGTTGTGTGTGATAGTGTGAATTTTCCAGAGTGGAAGAAATATGAGCGGATTGCCAGTTTAAGGAAAGCAGTAAAACAAATAGCAATTACAACAGTTAAACATACAAAATTAAGCGAGCAATTTTAAGGCATTTAAAACAAACAAATAAAGCTAAGCAATAATAAACCTAGGTTTGTTATGGTCAAGAACCTAAAATCCCCAGCAGAGTCGCCATTTCTGTCGCGCCCATTTTCGGCCGCGACATTCTAATAAATAGCGAGCCCTGCTCAAAAATGCAAAATGTTAGAGAATAAAAAATAAAAATGCTAAAAGGTTTAAAAGGCTTAGAAATGCTAAAAGGATGCTAAAATTGCCAAAAATGCTAAAAGTGCAAAAAGGGTTCGCGGAGTCGCCACCTAATTAATTGGGTGAATTAGGACACCTAAATGTCAACTAGGTTAAAGTCAACACTAACTCCATTTTTATGGTCTGCTAAACTTAATGAGATTCCGGGTAAGGGTTCTTTATTAATCTAGAGGAAGGGTTAGGCACCTCTAAGATCCGCTAACTCATGCTATCCTGCCAAACCTAGGGTTAATTATTATATTTAAGAAATGCAAAATAAAGCTCTTCTTGCTTAGTAAAATGTTGGGAAATGCTAAAATGTTAAAATGTTTAAAGGTGCTCAGGTCTAAAAGGGCAAAAGGTGCTATATGCGAAAGAATGCTAAGAGGTGCTAAAAATATTAAATGTTAAAGACGCTTAACAAAAGTGCTAGCAATTTAAAAGTGCTAAGTGTAAACAAAGTAGTGTTAGGGTGCCTAAATATTAAGAGGGTGCTAAGGGATTAACTTTAAAAGTAAAGGGTGCTAAAATAAAGGGTGTTAAAAGTGCAAAATGCTAAAAAGAGGTGCTAAAAAATGCAAGAAGTGTTAAATGTGAAGGGGTGCTTTAAAAAGGTGCTCGAAGGATGCTAAAATGCTAGGAAGGTGCTTTATGGACTAATTATGTATTTAGTTAGGTATGCTACTAGCTAAATTAATCTTGCTTAACCTGCGCGTAATATCATATAAAATGTTAAGATGCTATTTTGAGAGTTTAAGAGAAAATCTGTTTATGGATTTTAACAAATTGTTGGTTTTATGATGCAAGTTAGATTACTTATTTTTTGCAGATTTTAAACATGCTTAATAGTCCTAAAAGGCAAATAAAGAAGAATGCGTTTCTAAAATGTAATTACTTCCCGTCTTATATATTTAAAGACCTAATTGCTAGAAGTTCCCCTATTAATTACAAAGTTAAGTAATAAATTACAACAAACAAATAAGGGCATAAATGAGATAAGAGAGAGAGCAAAGAGATTGAAGCGGATGACCCCGTCCTATTTGTTTTCTAGGAATTGCCGAAGAGGGGCTCGATGGATGTATGTGCATGCCTTTATGTTTGCCACGACGAGTCTCGTTATGAGACTCTTTGTTGCTCCCAAGGTGCCATGTAAAAAAAAAAAGATAAGAAAAGGATTAGAAAATAGCCCAAGTTTTGTCAGATAATGAACAACATCGATATAAATTTAAACACATCAATCAACTCGCTTATCAGCCACTGCACCAAACAGCCCGCAATATCAATCGAACGCTTTGGTAGGAAATCGGGCATTTATTCAAGCCGCCTAAATAAAAAAACGTGTCATTGGGCTCAAAGTCCCAACAATTCGCTTAACGGCAAGGATGGGCCATCGAATGGCGGACAACAAGTATTACAATTAGCCAATATCTAATTATATCTTCTTATAGCAAACCAAATGTTAGTTCTCCATGACTAACGGAAAGACAACAGTCCACGCGGAAGAAAACTCAATGACTTAATGTAAAATCGACTTAATCAAACCATCCGACATAAATATACAATATGCAAGACAAAGAAGGATCGATATAAGCCAAATATACTAATCGATATTCTATGTTTTGAGATATACAAAGACATATTACCCTTCTATACAATCGATGAATACTTTGATTTATATTTCATATATCTTGGAATATCACAAGGCCATGGAATGATATAATCTTTTCAGAGATAAAAAAGTAGAAACACCCCACAAATCAATAGGATGCTTGGGAGAAAACATAAAAGGGCAAGCAGCAAAGCAAATAGATTGGGATCATTTTACACTCATACTCAAGCCAAACTAATGAGAAGCCAACCTATGGGACAGAATCTAATCAAAGGACAGAGAGCAGACACATATTATTTTGGTAAGAAAGTTAGGCAAGATAAGTATTATAAAAGAACATGGACGTTTCGACCGAACAAAGATCAAGTCAACTCAATCCTATTCCTACATGCTCATGTGAGTTTAAACGCATACATGATCTAACTATTATAACAGTCAGGAGTGGCAAGTCTGATAAGAGACGCACGTTTCGTACAAGAGAAAAACCAATTCTTGCATTTAGCACAAAAACAGTCCACTGCAAAATAGTCCCCAAACCAACATTTTCAACATCATATTATAACTAAACAAATCTCCTATGCATACACCAAACTTGTTAACTCGGTTTACCTGATTACACTTGACTAACCTAACATTTTAGGCATTATACTACTCTGACCCCTTTACAAATAGCAAGAACAAACTCACAATAAACACATTAACCAACTTGGCAATATCTAAGTGACTCCAGCATAGTCAATAACTCTTGCACTGATAAGGTCGAGTATTAAATCCATCAGAACAGCTTGCAGGTTAAACAAAAGACAAGACTTCATATTCTTGTATTAAATTATGATTCCAGATAATATTATGATACAAGAAAGCATTCGAGTTCATCTTCTGACTAAGTTATGCGATTTTCTTGCCAGCATGCATTCCTAGGTGTAGCAAAATGTTAACAGTAAGCGCGAGACATCGTATAATCAATTTTAAAGCTAAACATGACTAAACAACAAAAATATGTAAAAGCACATAAATCACAGAAATGAACTAGAATCGAAAAGGAGTTGGGTTTACCTTCTCCGGACAAATGACCCGGCAACAGATCAAGTCGTCGGTCCAATCGACGGGTTTCGGGTTGCGATGCGTATGAAGGGTAAAGTTGCTTGCTGATTTTTGTTGGCTAGAATTGAGAGAGGGATTCAGATTACCTATTCTTGAGACGCTAATGGCCTAGGTACTGAGTTCTGTTCTAATGTGCTCTTCATCTGTTGCTGTTGGACTCCTCTGAGCCTTCTCGTATATGCTCTGTGTTCGACCCCCGACTGAGCTATGCCCTCCTCTGCTCACAGGTCTGTGCTCGACCCATCTCTGCCCTTCTCTGCTCTTAATTTCTGACCTAAATTGCTATGTCGTCCCCCGACTCAGCTCTTTTTCGATGCTATGGGTATGCTCCTCATCGTGCTCGACAGACGTGCTTATATAGCCCTCCTTTGAGTTCTAATAATGGTAAGTAAATAAAGGCGGATTGGGACGAGATTTGGTGCTGATTCGATCGTGATTTAGGGATTTTATTATGGACGATTCGTATGTGATTTCGATTTGAAGGGATTTGGTTAGATTATGGTAAGAGGAGCCGCAGGGTGCGTGGTAGAAGGCCCCAGATTCTCCGCGAGAATCTCGGGGTGTCTTTGGTCAGTGCGCGATGGAAGGAGTTTCTGTGGTTCTTCCGCTTTTGTGTTCTTTCAAGAGACGAAAAGCGGTCACGATAATACGCACAATGAGGGAAGAAAAGGCTGGGGCGACGGGTTTGGGCCAAGGCGTGTGTGCTGGGTTATTTAGGTATCGGGTATTAAGTTTAAGTGGTCATTAGTATTAAGTATTTAATTAGTTTTAGGCTTAGTTAATTAGTGCTAAATAAACTAATAAATTGTGATTAAATTATTTAGGTGCTTTAAAATTATCTAGGTGCTACATTAGTCTAATTATTTAGGTGCTAAATTAGTCTAATTATTTAGGTGCTAAATTAGTCTAATTATTTAGGTGCTAAATTAGTCTAATTTCGAGTTATAAAACTATTACGATAATAAATGCGGGCGTGTTGTTTAATTAATGCTTAATGCTCTAGAATGCGGCGCTATTATTTAGAATTTTATTATTGTGCATTATTGCGAAGTTAAATTAAAATTAAAATTGAGTTTAGATTAAATTACTTAAATGCTAAATGCAAGTGTGATGTTTAAAGCTTTTATAAATGTGACGCTACTAGATTAAAAATGACTTTAAATTACAAATGATTACTAATAAATGCGGCTATGCTACCTGACACGACGTCATCGCTAAATTATTTATTTTATGCATTTATTAATTATTTAAGAATTACGACAAAGCTTAAAATTAATTAATGCGGGCGCGGGACTCTAAGTACTTAATACTCTACGTGAGACGCGATGCCATTATTAAATTGTTTATTTATGCCTGTATTTATGTTTTATCGCTGCATTTTATTATAAAAAATCATAAAAAATTATTTTACAAAATTAGTGTAATTTTATAGTTAATGGCTGGACGGGAGGGTCAAAATTGGGTGTCAACAGAGGTATGTGAACTTCTTCCTTCTATCGACATGATTATTCTTGAAGTATATTTGCCTTGTTATTTGGAGTATACATGACTTGTTTTCTTGAAGTATACTTGCCTTGTTATTTGGAGTATACGTAACTTGTTTTCTTGAAGTATACTTGCCTTGTTATTTGGAGTATACGTAACTTGTTTTCTTGAAGTATACTTGTCTTGTTATTTGGAGTATACGTGACTTGTTTTCTTGAAGTATACTTGCATTGTCGTTTGCTCTTATATAGTTCCATTTGATTCTCAATGTTCATCTCATAGGTTTTGAGAATGTTCATCAAGGTATGAAGGTCCATAGTAGTAAGATTGTGAGCTTTTTCAATGACACAAATCTTTAAATTGAACTTTTCAGGAAGAGAACGGAGAGCCTTTCAAAATAAGATTTAATATCATCTGCTTTTTCCATCCTTAAATGTTCATATTTGTTCATGATCATGTGTAGCTTTGTTCGACGAATACTTTATCTACATTCACAATGAATTTGTAAAGTATCTCATTCCGTTGGACAGTTTTGAATGAGTTTGAACATGTAAAGATCAACCCATCCAAAATTTGTATCTAAGGCCTTTTCGTTAAGCTAGCATTATTGGTTTTTTCCGCCGTCCATTAGGATTCAGGTTTAAAATGTCACATTCCTCATCCAATGACAACATTTGAACAACATACTCATTGGTTATAGATCTCCATGCTTTAACATCAATTGATTTGATGTGAGAACGTAGGCGAATCCTCAATAGGTACATTTTGTTCCATTTAAAATGGAAAGTCTACCAATATTTAGATTAACCGAATCCATAGCTTTGAATAATAGGATCAATCACTTATTATGTTAAGTGTTGGCTCTGATACCACTTGTTGGGTCCCGGGGGTACAACTATGGAATAATAAAAACAAACTGGAAATTAATTCAATTCGAATGCTGGAACAGTTTTCAAATGTCAGCGAAAATGTCGTCTGACATAACTGACGACATTTCGGTAAAAACAATGTTCAGTTAAAAACAGAATAAAACCTTTTAAGAGTAAAATGCAGCGGAAATAATAAAGACACAAAAGTTTAATTTTCATAGGTTATATATTAATATAACTCATGATGGTCAATGACCAAAGTATTGTGTGTCACTATGACATTATATATATACAATTGATATATTTCTTTCTTTACAAGATTTACAAGATGATACAAAAGGAATAAAAAGGTTAAGTCGTAGATGACTTATGCCTGAAAAATCTATCTAAATAGAAGTGACAAACATCTCATTACAATCGCTCCATACAAAACTAATCTAGAATCTGAAACAGCGACTGAAATGTCATGCAGAATGTCGTCACAAACTCAGGCAACATTTTGTGATCCAGATTTCTGAGAAGAAATCCCGAGAGCTCTCTTGGTATTTTTACATTTTGTTTCTGGATATTGATTTACTGATCTGCCCTCTCTATTTATAGTAGAGAGTCCTCCTTGAAAAGCTCATCAATTGGTTGTAGAGGTTGACCTAAAAGTGATCACGCTGGCGTAAACTCGAGCGCAGAATTTCAACACTGGACTTTTTCTTCCACGTCTTGCTCCTCAAGTTATGCTCCACTTGGACTTGGTCTTCATCGATCATAATCTGCTTTAAATACTCCTTGTCAAGTCAATTTGACATTTGTTAAATAAGGTCACAGTTTTCTGAAAAACAATCCATGAAAATAGGCAAAATTGTTACCAGAATGTCAGCCCAAATGTCAAGACATTTGTTCCGATATTTTCTGGAAAACGATATGTTAGGAAAAATGTCATGATACCAATCCTAACATTAACACACCTTATTTGTGTGGATTCGAATATCCACATTGTAATCTCCGCCTCATTTCCCCCAGTGGCAGATGGACTCTAATCATGGTGGTGCAGTTGCACCACTATAATTTTTAAATTTTTTTCACCAGAACGACGTCATTTTGTCTTTTTGACAAATTACTAGACGATTTTCTTTGTAAATATAAGAATATTTATTATTTGCATGATTTTCTTTATATATTATTTTAATACAACTAGTCTGCTTGTTTGCTACATTGGTCTCTTGATAACATTCGTAATTTCATTTTTTTTGCTTCGTACATTGTCTCGCAAATTTACTTCGAATGTTTGCACCACCAGATTTTGTTGACTGAATCCGCCAATAATTTCCCCTCCCCCCCTAGCCACTATCATTTAATGCAAATCAGTCGCAACTTTTTCTTTTATATGTTAGCTAGCTACTAAAAATATCCTACACAATTTTTTTCTTTTTAAAATCATTTTATATTTAGTATTTTTAAAATACATTTTATTCAAACATATTACATGAAAATTATTAATACGTTTATAAATAACTGAAATTGCTATTTGTTTATTTGAAAGTAGATAAGAATACCAACTACTGTGAAATGAAGAACCTTTGAATTACTAAATGAAGAACGTGAGAAGCATCATAAATATATTAATAATGCCCTCTAAAATGCTAGTACAATTTATTCCCTAAAACAAAATTAAAGAAGATAATGACAGTGAACTAATTAATTAGTAATTAACAAAACTTAGTGCAAAAGCACTTTCTTTCCCTGCAGTCCCAGGTCTGTCTTTGGGCCTGTGCGAACTGTGTTATAGCATAGGGCCTAAAAATTTTAGGGGCCCCAAAAAAATATACTAGCCCATATATATTACTATGCTACCTTTTGATTGTAAAAGCTTACAAATATGCAGCCCAAAAGCAGCCTATTTTAGTTGCACTCTGCGTTTCCTCAGTTCTCAATCATTTCTAATTGTGACGTCTGTTCGGCGAGAAAAACAACCCGCACAAAAGTGCCTGAAAAAATAACGCTTCAAATTATTGAAGCGGAGGAGTTAAGATCTCTCAGAGGCATTTCATCAAATAGTTGATAGACAAGAAGAATCCATTGCTATCGCATTTCACCTGTTCCTTTGTTGTCACCGTTTTTCCTCAATAACACTTTTTTACCCGGTGATTAACTTTTGAGTTTTAAATACAAGGTTGACTTATCCAATTACAGTTCCTGCAAAGGGAAAGTTAAGATATAGTTACTCATCTTTTGTGTATTTGTGAAAGCAATGTTCTCTGTCTTTTCCCGTAATCTCGTGCTCACAGTACTAGCCAAGCATGTAAGAATGGAGCCTTATTTGTTGTTTTAATTTTTAATCATTAAATATTATTGTTTATCATATTTCAATTGTTTACTATTTTTTTATTGAAGCTTGGAAGCTTCAATTCATGTTTGACAAATTGTGAGAGTGGGTGTTCTAATAAATTGGAGCATTACATAAAATTACCAGGTTTTTTCGATCCTTTTTACATTTCAATTACATATTATGCCTTCTAGAAAGTATGAATCTGGATATGAGAAGCGTAAGAAGAAAAAAAATGAGTAATTAACTAAATCTCAAAGATGGGCTCTTGATAAGTTTGTTATAAAAGAGACACGAGTTCAGGTTGAAGATCAAAATGTTAATGAAAATATTAATATAGAGAATCAAGATGTTCCGGAGAATAGAGATAATGTTCCCATTGAAAATGATAATGTGGACAATCAAATCGATGCTGAAAATGGTGATGATAATTTGAATAGTTCATTTTATAATGAAAGTGATGATCTGGAGGATAATGACATTGATAATGTAGAGCAAGAGCAAGAAAATTCATTTGATATAATTGATTCAAAAATGAGGGATGCTCTTGATTCTAAAAGGATTGAGTTATCAGTAACGAAAGGTCCTAAAAAAGATTTGTCTATTGTGAATGGTCCTAAAGAGATTTTCCAAAACTGAAGTTGTTGAAGTCTTACTTGCGGTCTATCATGATACAAGAAAGGCTTAACGGATTAGCATTGGTAGCAATTGAGAATGAAATTTTGGAGAATATACCATATGAGTATTTGGTTGATGGATTTGCTTCAAAAAGTGATAGAAAGATAACTCTTTTAAAGTATGAGTTGATTAACTTGCAGTTGTATTGGGTTGTTATTTATAATTTAAAATATTTTTTAATTATTGAAATCGTATATTTATTTATATTAAGGGTCCACTTTTACAAATTAGAACAGGGCCTCCAAAATATTTGAGACGACCCTGACAGTCCCCACCGGTGAAACCTTCATTACGGCAAACGAGAGCACAGTTGTGGTCACGTAGGCATGGCCCCTTGTACCCATGGCTTTGCGAGAGGCACACTCTTCCCTCCACTTGTGGTATTGCCATTTCTGCACCCATAATAAAAAAGTTAAATTATATACAGAAACCTCGTCCTTTTTCTCAGTACCCTACTATTCATAAGAAATATTGATATATACCCGACAATATGAAGAATGTTTATAGTATATATCAGTTTAATTTTAACTGGTAATAGCAGGGTTATTACTTTAATTTTCAGGTTACTATATCAAGTTTTTCTTTTTTGATGACGCTTTAGGGCCTGACTAATCTGAATTCACATTCTATAAGGTACATTAAAAGAGGGGAGTGCTCCTGCAAGGATTTGTTTTTTCCATTTCCAAGAATAAATTTCAGATCCGAGACCTCTGATTAAGTAAGAGTGGAGGTCACAACCATCCCACCATATTCCATTGTATAAAAACGTAATGTTAAGTTCGTTATTTCTTAGGATAACATATATTTGAGAGTTTTGGTGACCAATGAAAAACACCCTGAGTTTGTAAACTGTCTATGGGTGGGAACCACAAGTAATTTGAAAATACACGACACTGCAATAGAAGTGTTTTATCTTTGGCATAACCTAGTGTAAAGAATGGATCGTGGGTCTAACTCAACCCCAAAAGCTAGCTTATGAGGGGAGGATTGTCAACTGGAGCATGAATGACACAATTTGGGGACACAACATCGGTGAACATAGACTTGAAATGTATATGACCCTGATACCATGAAGGAATATATTTTGAGTCGACTCAATCTCAAAAGCTAGCTTATGAGGGGAGGATTGTCCAAGTCCATATAAAGAGTCCAAATTCTCACTCAATTTTCAATGTGGAACTCTTAACATCCAGTACGGTGTAAAGCATATTGAGTTGTCAAACCACTAAAAAAATTATACAGTATCTTCGCACTATCGAGTTGCATGAATGTTGGTTCGATTGATGCCAATAGCTAATTGCGTGGTAATTGGTATATAAATACAGCGTACATCAATTGAATGTGAGACAAATACATCATCAAAAAAGTTGTGGTGGGATGCCGGGTCATAAATATTCCTCTATCCTTAATCAGAAATCTTGGGTTCGAGCTCAGAGAATGAAATCATCTTTAATAAGGTCTTGAGTTTGAATTTCGGGAATTAATTCATCTTTAGTATGGAGCGCTTTAACTCCAAAATGAGACTTTTCAACATGAATTCAAAATATTTAGTCTCAAAATTAGTACCGGACATCGAATAGGAACGAAAAAAGGGTGAGACAAAGACACTTAGTGGAGGAACACAACAAGAAAACAGGTGTAGAGCCAGTACATTAGTATAACTTGCTTTTATTACCTTCCCTTTTTTATCAATTCGATTCATTTCGTTTACTACTTTCATTTTAACGTTCAAAGATTTACCTCCATTTTTTAAAGCTTTTTTTACATTATGCCTACTTTAGCTTAGTCTGTTTTAGTCATAAACTCTGAATGCTCATACAAAAATAATATAGTAACTTCGACTGCTAAAACCTTCTGCAAAACGTTATGACGAAGCCATAGTTGAGAAGAATTTCCTTCTCATCACAATCACTTTAGATAAATTTAAAGTCATTGTATGGTGAATTCAACTTCCACAGCTGCCTATAACTCAGCCAGATGATTCTTCATCTCCTCTGATAAGACACAATGACCTAAAAGAAGAGAAAAGTATCGAACTTAAAATGATTGCATGGGATTTGAACTTGGAACCTCAGGTGAATTTTAAACCCCCTAACCCACTTAGCCAACCTCCAATCTTGTGTTTAGGGTGTTCAAAATCCATATATATACATAAAAGATAAAAAAATTACCTTATATATACCGTGTATTCTGCCGAGGATGTTAGGATGAACACCCTGGAATCCTACTGATCCGCCCCTGATTGCACACCGTATCTAAACAAACACCTCGAGGATAATCTATTGCATGATATACAGTTAATTAATGTGTAACGTGCTTTATGACATTGGCAATACTAATCAGGAGGAGCCATAACCCATAAGAACCCAAGCTCAAGCATACCCAGAAAGATCAGTGAAACACCGGTTCAACCGGAGTAACATTTGACTATAAATTTTTCCTGTCAGAATAGATTACAATACATATAGCAAATTCCACGTATTTGATGATATAAATCCTATTGAGCCTCCAATTTCGCTAAAGAATATGGTTAAAGAATGAAGTGGAAAACCAAACATTGAACACAGCCAACATTTTCGTTTCTCTTTCTGTCACAACCAAAACGCACCGGATAAATATGGAGCGAGGGATGTCAGAATTGGGTTAGCAACTTCACTCGTACTCAAGATGCGAGTGCAAAAGGCTCCAAAAGACGGTTTCCTCTTGCACAAGCATGTATCTGCTTGCGTATAACCTGCTCTTCCACAGATAAGCTAAAATATAATCATTGGCCATGATTTCTACATCAACAATACTTTTGATATCTTTCTCATATACACGACCAGAGACCATACAGCAAGCCATGCTGAAACATATAGCAAGATCACACCAGAAGCTACAACAGTTCCAGCCCCTGATAAACTGCAGAGTGGACAGTTACAGAGGTCAAAGCACAATCACATGAATCTTCAATCGGCATTCCCCCTTCCTTCAAACATTAGCATGAGTTTACAACAAAAAATTTACCTGCTATCTCTGGTGAGGAGAAGGATGGTCAATGCAGTCATCTGAGTGGCCGTTTTCCACTTCCCCAAGTTATTCACAGCAACAGCCTGGAAAATTCATCACTTAATACTGCGATAACCAAGTCATGAAGTGGATTACTCTACAGTAAATAATAATAGGTTGATCGTGAACCTCTGAAAGTTTACCGCCCTGAGAAGCCGCCCATTCTCTAACTGCAGACATAGTAATCTACAAAAATGATTCACAAAATGAATCAAATGCCAGTGTTCATCACTCTTCCACGATGAAAAATAACCAAAAGATGCAGTTAAAAGATTTTTGAGGAACATGGAAGAGCATCATATGATATATATTTTTGAGAAAGGTAAAAAAAGAGCATCATATGATACATATCATATGGGAAAAACAGATATTGCACCTTGAGCAACAGCGACTGTCAGGCTAAATATGGAGTAAGATATCTCAAAGAGTATCACAAAGATCGCATGCTATGCAAAACTTAATAATCTATAATCCAGTTAACAATGTCTTGGTGAATATATCTCTAGTGAACTATTAATAAGGTTCATCAAGAGTACCCACAGTTACAATCCATATTCTCAAGAGCTCTCAAGGGCCTCTTTCTTTTTAATCTAAGCCGATCAGTGCTTGTGTGTTTTAGAGAAGCTTATCACTCACGGCATTACTTGTGATATTCATACTTGATACAAATGAAAAGGAATAGTTCTAACTAAAATTTCATTTCAGCAGAAGGATTTGAATAATAACTTCAGGGAACTCTTGAAAAGATACTGGATTGTGATCCCAAACTATGTGGGAAACCATAGCAAAGATATCATCTTTTTTGAACAACTAAAACTTATGTAGCATTTATACATGTGAGAATAAGTTATTACACTTCAGTGAGTTTCAAAAGTACTATTATCTGCTTAACACAATTTACCTCATGATAGATGTCAGGAAAATTTTCCTTTCTCTTCCTTGTAACATGGATTTGTAGTTCTTACTACTATATTAGAAGCTCAAATTGCTAATCAAAATTTAACTTGTATGATCAATCCAATTACTATATCCTTGAACTTTTTATCTAAGCTACCTCTTATTCTTCCAGGCCCCTCCAGATGGCCCCTGCAACTCCTCCCCAGCCTCCCCACATTCCCAGAAAAAATAAATAAAGAAAAACTGAAATGTGCAGTGGGCAATGACCACTGAGAGACGTACTTCCATGCAACATAGTTGGATGGTACAGATAGGGTGTATAGAATGCTAAAAGGATCATAAGTCTTGACATCAATGCTTACAGTTTTTGTGGCCCATCTAACATGTTCTATTTCCCTAAAGGCCAGTGTACCTTAAACTTTAACAGAAATATAGTCTTAGTGACACCTTCTGGAGGATTTTAAAAACTCTCTCAGAAACTCATTATCCAAAATGTTTCTCTGGTATATTGCAGCAATAAAAACCAATGCAAGTCCATTATGCTGTTAACACTCCTACAAGAGAAAAGAACTCTGCCCATGCAGTCATGTAGGTTCCTTATCTCATAACTATTTATCACATATTTAAAGTTTTCTTTCTGAAAAGAAAAATCATGTGAAAGGAAGAAGTACAGTTAAGCACTCACCTCCCTGCCAATTATCGCAATTGAAGGTACAGTTAGTAGCCATGGCAATTGTCCAAACATACTAGCCTCCAAAGGTCTGGTGCACAACAAGATCAAGGTGGCAGCAACCATTAGCTGTTGAAATCAAGAAGAGTTCTATCAAAAACGTTTGCACCTTTTTACAAGAATTATGCTGAAGTGTCTGAAACACTATGGATAATGGAAGCAACTTTGCTAGCAAACTGGCCAAAATTCAGGAGTATGCATGTGAATTGAAGAGAAAAAAAATACCTTATCAGCAACTGGATCTAAAAATGCACCAAAGGCAGTTCCTAAGTTCATCTGGACGTGTCAAACCATCAATATTTGTAAGTTGAGATATAAGCAAGTATAATTCAAGAAGAGATTATTCTATTAAACAGCAGAAGCATGTACCTTGCGAGCAAGGTATCCATCAAGCCAATCAGTTATTGCTGCGGCAATAAATATACCTGTTGTAGCGGTTGGTCCCCACCAGCTATCAACATAGAATGCTATATTAAAAAGGCTACAAAATCAGTTTTCTTTTACAGAGTATCATCTGAAAACAAATTAGCTGTCCGACAAAAAAATAGAGAATGTTATGAAACTCTAATAAACTTATGCTCTCATCCTGATTTGTCCTTATGATTGTGTAAAGGGTAAGAAGTGAAAAAAATCCAAGAATTTCTGTGGTTAAGTACTAAAAGAGATCAGCAAACTCATATACCACTCATTAGAAAAGCTTACAACAAAGCATACAATAGACCACAAGACAACTATGTCAAATGAGCAAATGTCTGAAACTCTTACTCTCTTTATTCAAATGTTCATTAGTTTTATACAGCCTTTGGACCACGATCTAGGACAGTTACCTCATAATGTATCATCACTTTTTTTTTATCCGTGGTATCGGGGCCAGCTTGCGCGCACCTCGACTAAGTCTACAGGATACCTGCCACCTCCCACCAGCAACAAGTACTCATAATGTATCATTTGTCTCTTGTCTCTAATCAGCTGGACCATGTTTCTCAAGTTAGCAGTTCAACAAAGACCGGGGAAATCTAAAAAAGGTCATTTTTACTAATTCCAGCTCCAAAACCATTGTTCATTGAACAAACATATAACTAGTTTTTTGTAGTGCACAGAAATTTGGCAGGAAATCAGCTCCTCTCTCCTCTTCACCTTTCAGTATGTTACAACTTACAACTATCTACTAGTTTTCTTTTTGATAAGGTAATATTTTATTACAAAATTAAAAAAAAAAGTACCAAGATGGTACATGATACAAAAATCGGACTACCACCATTAACATGACAAAACTACAACTCTCCTATATCTTCTAGAAAGTCACATATTGCTCCATATTTTCCATAACATTGCTTTTACACCAGAAATACAAATTCAAAAGACAACTATTTATAATCCCGGATATATGTTGCCTTTTCCCTTCAAAGCAGACTTCTACTAGTTATTACACCATCACAACACTAAATTATGTAACTTCTTTTTCTTGGGTAAGTCAAATTGAGTAACTTTAATACAAGATGCATACATACTCCCTTGAAGAAGAGTCAATCTAAATGCATCAATTCTACTAATCAACTTAAGAACATTAAAACTCACCAAAATCAACTTCAATTATACAGCAATTTCAGATAATCACAACTAAATTTACCGCATTGCACACTCTCAATAGCTAGGGTTGAACAAACAATTCTATTCCTAACTTACTGGTAACTAGAATCGGGACAGCCTCTACACAACTCAATACGACTAAAGATCAGATATTACTACTTAATACACCGATCATCTCAGACCAAATTGAGTAACTTTTTCTTGGATAAGTTAAATTGAGTAACTTTAATGCAAGATGCATATACACTCCCTTGAAGAAGACTCAATCTAAATGCATTAATTCTACTAATCAACTTAAGAACATTGAAACTCACCAAAAGGTTGAAAATCAACTTCAATTATACTGCAATTTCAGATACCACGACTAAATTTCCCGCATTGCACAACTCTCAATTAGCTAGGTTTAAACAAAACAATTATATTCCGAACCTACTGGTTACGATAATCGGAATAGCGGCTACACAACCGATCGTCAAAATTGTAGGCAATTTAAGCAAATTGAGTAACTTTAATGCAAGACGAATACATACTTCCTTGAAGAGTCAATCTAAATGCATCAATTTACAAATCAACGTAAGAACATTAAAACACACCAAAATCAACTTCAATTATACTGCAATTTCAGATAATCGCAACTAAATTTCCCGCATCGCACAGTCTCGAATAGCTAGGGTTAAACAAAACAAATTTATTCCGAACTTGTAACGAGAACCGGAAATGCAATTTCATTTACACGGGGAGAAAAATCAACTTCAATTACACTACAATTTCAGATAATCACAACTACTCACCAAAACGAAGAAAAATCAACTTCAATTACACAGTAATTCAGATATATCACAACTAAATTTACCACATTGCACAACTCTCAATTAACTAGGGATAAAAAACATTTTCTTTCTCGAACTTAACTTTATAACCACAAATTAACTTTATAGCCACACAAATGCTTTTCCCCTACAATTTCAGATAATCACAACTACTCACAAAAAGGAATAAAAATAAACTTCAATTACACTGCAATTTCATATATATATATATATATATATATATATATATGTGTGTGTGTGTGTGTGTGTGTATATATATATATATGTGTGTGTGTGTGTGTGTGTGTGTGTGTGTGTGTATATACACACATGACAACTAAATTCACCGCAATGCACAACTCTATATTAGCTAGGGTTAAAAAACATTTTCTTTCTCGAACTTAACGTTATAACCACAATTAACTATATAGCCACACAAATGTTTTTTCCCCTGCAATTTCAGATATATCACTTCATTCACTGCATTGCACAACTCTCAATTAGCTACGGTTTATACTTTATACACAACTAATTTCATTCCTAACTTAACTTTATAGCCACAATTAACTATATAGCCACAAAGATGTTTTTCCCCTGCGATTTCAGATATATAACAACTAAATTTACCGCATTGCACAACTCTCAATAAGCTAGGGTTTAAACAAAAGTAATTTAATTCCAAACTTACTAGTAAGGAGAACCGGAATAGCGACAACACGGCCAATTGTCAAAATTGTAGGCAATGTAAGCAACTTAGCAGACTTCGATGTATTATAGCCCATACCAGTATTATTGTTCAGTGAAATAGGAGGGGCATAATCGTTCTGGCAGGAATTAATTGAGATTTTACCGGACACCGGCTCCGGAGTTGCGATCCTCCGGCAACGGTAGATGTGTCTCGGTAGCGCGGCGGCCGCGGCGGCGGAGGTGTGGAAGGAATTGTAGGGCATGTGGCCATAAATAGAGGCCACAGCTTTGAGTTTGAGCCCCACGAGCATCGTGTAATTGTTGTAATAATATGTACAAAGGCTTAGGTTAGCGAAGTCCCAAGTTTACTTTGTTGTTAAGTTGGGGTTGGTGTAGAGGCTTATTTTAGAAGGGATGATAGTAAAGTTAGGGATCCACTTTATTATTTTCACAAATGACTATTCTTTGGTTAGCTATACTTTAGCTACTATAACATGTATTAAGATTCAGTTATACCACCCGCAAGGTTAGCCAAGTTGCAGAAGAAGAGAAATACGACCGCAGGCCACGAGTTCGATCCCCGCATAAACCTTCTTGGCTGGTAACACATACTGCTTGTCAGTGTGGTTTACGCGGCCGACGTTCATTTGCCATCGCCACCGGTTTACCCCTGCGCGCACTGAAAGAGTAGCACATGTTCCTTCAACAAAAAAAAAAAAGATTCAGTTATAGCTTATTATATTTAAGTTAGATGTATTCAACTCAGTTGTATTTATTTTATTTAAAAATCGGTTGTATTCAAACAATATAAAAAATCTCCTTCAAAATACAAGCAGAAAATACATAAAGAAACACGATATTTACATTAAAAATTTAACAAATACACTCAAATGCTGAGAAATAAAAAACACCCCATATGAAATATAAGAAATAAAATACACTCTGATTTACACAGTATTCAACTTATTGTATTTAAATTTGATTGTATTCAAATAATATAAATGCGAAAATTCAGTTGTATTCGATTCACTGTATCTACTATTACATTGTATTTAAACGGAAAATAAAAATAAAAATAAAAGCGAAAATACAACAAAACATTCATCAAAATACAAAAATACAGAAGCAAATATAAAAACAAATACATTGTATTTTACCTAAACATGAATTCACTCAAAATTCGTCCAGATCGGAGAATTACAAGAAAAAAATACATCCAGCTCTGAGACGGAGAATACGATGACAGCGGAGGCAACAAGATCTGAGAAATAAAAAAAATACACCCAGATTTGAGATGGAGAAGAATATGACAACAACGATAACGAAAAGAAAATGACGACGACAACAACGAAATCCGAGACAGAAAAATAATGTTAGAGATTCGCCGAAGTAGCAGATGAGGATATCGGAGTAGCAGATCTGAGACTCTGACGAGTAGCATATATTTGAGACGACGGAGGTGGCGACATCGGCTAAAATCGGCCAGAGAGTTGTTTCGTGGTGACTGGCAACGACGGAGGGAGAAGAAGTGTCCCAAAGCGTAGCCCTAAGATTCTCATTCAAGAATAAAAATAGAGTATTCTACTTTAAATATATAATGTAGCTATGATAGATAATTAAGATGCACATTATAGTTATGCTTTGTAATTTATTTCATACTATAGTTATGCTTTGAATTTATTTAAACAATAGTTACTATATAAAAATATCTCTTAGATGTATTCTACACCATGTAAAAAAAAATTAATGGTTTAACCATATGTAATCCAAAATTTTCAAGCTAGATTAATCTAAATTCGCGATGAAAATTTACTATTGTTTCCGTTTCAAATTATCAGTTATAATTTTTAAGATAGTTATCTCAAATTATCAGTTATAACCATATGGTCTTGCAAATTTCAAGAAAGTTGTAAAAGGCTAGAGTTCTGAGACGGTGAAGATCGACGAGCCATCAATGTTGAAAATATTTATTAAACGTGAAATAAAGTAAATCCTATTAATTATGAATCGAACAATTGGGGCCCCGCACGTAGGAAATCTTGTTTCCACACACGTGCACACGTAGTGTCAAGGATCAAAATTTCCTTAATGGAAGAGATATTGGTACGTATACGAATTGTTTGAGACGTAAGGTAATAGACGGTTATTGGCCAAATGACGAATAATTTCACGTTGGTAAATGAAAGAAGAAGTGTACAATGTGTAAAGATGAAATGAATTAAAAATCACCACGAAATCGAGAAGGGCCCCTGCTCCTCCAAGTAAGGGTCGCGGCTCCTCCTCCGAAGGGCAGCGGCTCTAATTGACGTTTCAATTCCAGTAACTCACAGGAATTGAAGGGTTGCGGCTCCTCTCCAAAGGGTCGCGGCTCGATTGGCGTTCAGTTCGGTGAGTTACTAGAGCGAAGGGCGGCTCTCTCCGAAGGGCGCGGCTCGATCGTTTCAATCCGTTGGAGGTGAATTAAAACCTGATTCTTGGGCTGACTTTGGAGTATTTACTCTCCATTATTTTACTCATGAATTCAGCCATTACTTGGCAGAATTGTAACTCCAAATTCAAGACATTAACATGACATTCATGGCCATTACTTAGCCATTTGGAGGGTCATCATCTACACACTATATAATGAGACACAAGGCTCATTTGGAAAAAACACACTTGACATCTTACACTCAACAATTCTCTGAAATTGTCTTCCTCATTTGCAATCACAAACACTCAAAGATCTTTCTTCCAAAGCAAACACTTGAGTTCCCTTTGCTCATTTGTTTGATTGTTGTTTTATCTTGGGAGATAAGTTGTCATTACAACCGTTGAAAGGATATACTGGGCAATATTATCTTAAGGATAGATCAAAAATTTGGTCGACTCAACAAGCCCTCATATTTGATCATTTCCAGATTTCTAACAAATTGTTGTTGTTGTTATTTTCCCGTTCTACACATTACTACTCACAAACTTAAGATAATATTCTCTATTTCAACAACAACATGACTGGACAAGATCAATTCAACCAATTCAACACTGAAAATTCCACTGATGCTCAAGGCAATCCCACTACTCAAGGTACTAACGCTGCCTTCAACTCCACTATTTTTGTCACGACCCGAACCCCCGGGACCGCGACTGGTGCCCTACCTGGGCACCCTTATACCCTCCTAACACATATACTAATAGCGGAAGCATTAAATAACTCAAAATACCTCATGATAAAATCGGCAAGCCGATAAGGCCGCCACTGTACATATATTAAACCATAACTTATTACAATTACCAGAGTTCAGCCCACATATGAATACAGATCTCTAAGAGTTTGGACCCTATCTATGACGGGATAGGGCCCCGCCATGCTCCTGAATGTACAAACACTTACAATACAAGGGATCCGTACCAAAAAGATAAGTCTCCGGAGTAAATTGAGCTTTTTCCCAACAACTGAACAGAGATCCTAAGAGCGAGGATCACCAACCTGTGTAGCTATACCTGCGGCATGAAACGCAACCCCCCGAGGAAAGGCGGTCAGTACGAAAGATGTACCAAGTATGTGGCGAAATCAGTATCAGAATGAAATCATAACAGTCTAATATAAAGCAGGAGACATGTATGATAATCAAAATAACAGTACAACTGTGCCTTACATAAATCAGAGTAAAGGGAGTCAGTTGTGTCCTTTAAAATATGCCTTTTTAAAGTGAGACCAAAACCGTGTCATTTCAATTTATGAAATCAATACCATTTCAAAATATGAAATCAATCGTACCTTTTTACAACAAGAGTCATATCAACATCATGAATGCTTGCTCAGAAAATCATCAAGTTCATACACATATAGACGACGTATCTCATATAACATAAACCGGCCCTTTCTTGAGGGACTCGATGAAATCATTAACATAACGTAACCCGACCCATTTTGAAGCTCGATGTAATTATCAATATGTGTGACGTAACTCGGCCCATTTGCGGGACTCGGTGTATGTTTCAACATGTGACGTAATTCGGCCCATTTGTGGGACGCGGTGTGATGATGCAATGTGTGACATAACCCGGCTTATTTGTGGGACACGGTGTGATGATGCAATGTGTGACATAACCCGACCTATCTGTGGGACGCGGTGTGATGATGTAATATGACGTAACCCGACCCATCTGTGGGACGCGGTGTAATCTTTTGTATAACGTAACCCAACCCATTTGTGGAACGCGGTGTATGCATGTCTATATCGTAACCCGACCCATTTGCGGGACTCGGTGTATTGCATCTATAACATTTTTAAACCATCTTTTGACTTCCCATTAAGCCGTTATAATAACTTCCCATTAAGTCGTTATAATAACTTCCCATAAAGCTATTATAACAACCTTTCATTTTTAGAAAACTAAGGCACTATCACATCTTCTTTTTAATAAACCCAAGGCATTATCATGTCATGTATCTTTAGGGAAATGAACCCAAAGTACTACGTACATCTATTCTTATAAAAGAATCACATCATGCAATATAAGGGAGTTGAACCCAAAAGTACTTTCACTATTAAGACCAAGTTACTTACACTTTTAAACTCAAGTAACTTATTCTCTTTACATCATATAACTTCCACTTATAAAATCAAGTCCCTTTCACATATAAATTCAAGTCACTTTCACGTATAAAATCAAGTCATCTTAACATATAAAATCGAGTCATATTAAATCAAGTAACTTCTACTTCTCAACTCAAGTAAGTTTGTACTTTTCAAATCAAGTAAATCATACCACAATGAATTCGATTTCATTTAAAACATGTACGTCCACCGCACTATACATTTTATAAGGTTCATGCTCAAAGGAAGATATGGAAGGTTCCACATACCTCTTAAGCTATTCCACACGTCAAGTAGAATACGCCGCACGTAGAATGTCAACCTATAATGACCATAATACGTCTATCAACTTCTATCTTTCTATGGTAGAATAATACTAAGTACAAAGTCTCATATTCTATGGAAAATTGGGCAGCATTTTCCCTGTTTATACGTATTTTTCCACCTTTTTCAAGGCCCGAACTTCAACAACCAACAAGCCACTTTTAAGGCATCATAACCAGTTTAACCAAAGGGGATTTAGACGTGTAAAATTCTGCCCCTTAATTATAAAAACAGTCCATAATTTAGTCCACTAAAATCAGTCCGTAGTCCAATATAAAAATAATCCTTTAGTCCGCTAAAACAATTCATTAGTACAGTCCACTAATACAGTCCATTAGTTGGTGTTCTTGGCCAACTACTACAATCAATATAGTCCAGTTTTCGGCTAGCATGCCAATACTGTTTTCATTACTTCTTTATAATCCAACTTATATTCCAATACCTTTATATAAGTTATATTAACTTGTTAACAACAAGATTCTTTCATGTCAACATGTAATAGGTAATGTTTTATAATAACAATAACCAATGAATCCGTTAATACCAAAAATGTCCACAATCGGCTAACATGCCAAGATTGTGACATGTACTTCTTATTCTTTATTCCAACATGTTATATTAACTCTCAATAACCTTTATTATATAACATGTAACACGTGATAATACCAATAAGAATGATCAACAATTTCAATGGTCAAAAAGGCCAACTCTCGGCCTCCACTTCCCATATGGTCCAAACCATTTTTAATCTTCATTCTTTTTATCACAAGCTCATCCATTAATTACTACAACATGTAATATCCAATTACATTAAGAAGACAATGATTCTTACCTCAATTATGCCCAAAAATAATTCAAGTTAAAAGTCGATCCTTAACATATCTTAGCTCCTTTTCTTCAAGTTCCAATCCACAATATGTAACCACTATAAGCTTATAATGAACTTCTCTTCAAGTTTCAACACCAAAAGTTGAAGAACACCCTAAGGTTTCAAAACCTTCAAGTCTCGGCCCAAGGGATTTTTAGGGGGTTAGGGGTGTTTAATCTTGCTAATCACTTGGTTAGGGACCTTAATCATATACTTAATGAACTAAGCTTAGAAGATTATAAAGTTTTGGTCTTCTAAAAGGCTCAAGGCCGAGAGCTTCAAGAGAGAGGGAGAGATTTTGCCTTGTGAAATATGGCTAAGTGTAGATGAAGTCTTGCACCCTCTATGTGTATATATAATGTATCACTATGGAGGAGATCATGACAAGTGTATGGACAAGATTGTGGACAAATGTGTGTGGGACCCATGTCCACTTCAACAAATATCTTCAAGACTTGCCACCTTGCATGACAAGTGAGGGGGTGTGCCACGTGTCACCCTCCAATTCGTCTAAAAAATTCATCACCCAAAATATCCATATTTGGTCCAAATATTTCGAAAACTTGTGGCCCCCACAAAAATGTAAAATTTCTCGGGTGGGCCCCACATGACCAAATCCAAAACTTAAAAATTCAAACCTCCAATATATTCTATGAATCCCAAATATCAAATTTGAGAACCAAATTCCACTTAATAAACATTTTTCCTTCACGAGGTTCCGAAATATTTCCTTAGGAAAAAATGATCTTTCTTTCTTTCCAAAATTCAAATCTTATTTTCATACGTACGTTCTCATATCATTCCCTTGGAATTACGGGGGTGTAACAGTTTTTGACACTCCTAGTGTCACCACTGATCATGGCATTTCTAATGCCTTCCCAACTACTGCTTTTGGCACGTCAAGTGCCACTGACACTGTTGTTGGTACTTCAAGTGCCACCGCCACTGCCATTGGCACAACCAATGCCTCCACTGCTGCTCCGGGCATTTATAGTGCCTTTGCTCCTACCCAAGGCGTCAACAACAATTATACTCCTGTTGGAGTCATTCACAATGCCTTTGCAACTCGCCGTGGCGCCATCGCCTAACACTGTGGTTTTCACCATGAACGTCCTGAAAAGTTCATGGGTGCTCACTTTAACAGATGGCAGCAAAAAATGTTGTTTTCCCTGACGGTTATGAGAATGTCACGTTTCCTAACCGAAGATCCTCCACTAGTTGGGGAAGACGTGGACCCTCAGCCAAATAATTTGGCGGGAGGGCGAGTAACCATGTCGGCGACGTGATGATGGTTCGCGGCGTGGAAACATAATGATTTCATGTGTAGGAACTATATTCTAAATGATTTGTCCGATCCACTATACGGTATATTGCAGTTGAAAGCGCAGCGGTTATGGGACAAACTTCAGAAAAAGTACAACACCCAAGATGCGAGTAGTAAGAAGTTCATCATTGGGAAGTTCCTGAAATTTTAAATGGTGGACAAAAAAAATGTGACATCCCAAGTCCAGGAATTCCAAATGATTCTACATCACCTGGATTTGGAAGGATTAAAGCCCAACGAACAATTCTTGCCTGAGTTTATGAACTATCTAAAACTCAAAACAAAGGAGATGACCCTAGATGAACTTATTGTCAAACTCCAGATTCAGGAAGACAATAAGAAGGTCATGCCAAAGGGAAAACAACCCGAGGCTAAAGGCAACCGACTGAAGTCAAGGAACTCAAGCGAAGCGGAAGTTCGGAAGGAAGGCAAGCCCCAAAAAACTCAAAAGTTCAAGGGAAATTGTAACCACTGTGGTATAGTTGGTCACATGGCCAAAGACTGCCGCAAGCTCAAACGTGAGAATAAGGCCAAAGGCAAGGTCAAGGCTAACATCGTTGAAGACACGCTCGTCAACGATATGATTGAGGAGTTCTCAGCGGTAGTTCTTGAAGCTAACCTCGTTGAGAATCCGGTGCAATGGTGGCTAGACACAGGTGCTACTCGTCACATATGTTCCAATAAAGAAGCCTTCTCCACTTACACCAGTCTCAGACAAGAAGTTGTTCATGGGTAACAATTCTTCTTCAGAGACACTGGGGGTAGGAAAGGTGATCCTAAAGATGACGTTCGGGAATGAACTGACTCTGAAGGAAGTGATGCACGTTCCAGATATTCGTAGAAATCTGATTTCTGGACCATTGTTAGTAAATGTTGGTTTTAAGCTAGTGTTAGAGGCTAACAAATTTGTAATCACTAAGAATGGAACTTTTGTAGGAAGGGACTTCGTCTGTGAAGGCCTCTTTAAGTTCAATGTTGCACCTGTAATGCCTTCTGTTTCAACTATCAATAAAATTGCACCTTCTACTTACTTGATTGGAGCCCCGCACGTAGGAAACCTTGTTTCCACACACGTGCACACGTAGTGTCAATGATCAAAATTTCCTTAATGGAAGAGATATTGGTACGCATACGAATTGTTTGAGACGTAAGGTAATAGACGGTTATTGGTCAAATGATGAATAATTTCACGTTGGTAAATGAAGGAAGAAGTGTACAATGTGTAAAGATGAAATGAATCAGAAATCACCATGAAACCGAGAAGGGTCGCGACTCCTCCAAGTAAGGGCTGCGGCGCTTGAAGGGTCGCGGCACTAATTGACGCTTCAATTCCAGTAACTCACTGGAATTGAAGGGTCGCGGCTCCTCCCCAAAGGGCCGCGACTACATTGGCGTTCGAGTTCGGTGAGTTCTGGAGGCGAAGAGTCGCGACTCGCCATTTGTTTCAATCCGTTGGAGGTGAATTAAAACCTGATTCTTGGGCTGACTTTGGAGTATTTACCCTCCATTATTTTGCTCATGAATTCAGCTATTACTTGGCTGAATTATAACTCCAAATTCAAGGCATTAACATAACATTCATGACCATTACTTAGCCATTTGGAGGGTCATCATCTACACACTATATAATGAGACACAAGGCTCATTTGGAAAAAACACACTTGACATCTTACACTCAACAATTTTCTAAAATTGTCTTCCTCTCTTGCAATCACACACTCAAAAAATTTTCTTACAAAACAAACACTTGAGTTCCTTTTGCTCATTTGTTTTATTGCTGTTTTATCTTGGGAGATAAGTTGTCATTACAACCGTTGAAAGGATATACGGGACAATATTATCTTAAGGATAGATCAAGAATTTGGTCGACTCAGCAAGCCCTCATATTTGATCATTTCCAGATTTCTAACAAATTGTTGTTGTTATTTTCCCGTTCTACACATTACTACTCACAATCAATAATTTGAAGGTCCGTAAAATTTACTGTCTTACCATCAATTTCAAAAATGAGATTGACGATTCGTTTTGACGGGCTTTAAAATATTATAGGGTCCGTATAACTTGGCGTCAAATCTAGTCTGCAGAACTGAAACTGATTTTTCAACTTAAACTCCCCGTTTTAGTTTCCTACACTCGTGGGTCATGAACAAGGCTTAATTTGAAGGTAAGAGGTGTTACATGCTCAAATCATTTTTGTTGTCACATATAAACCACTTTATCATTAAGCTCATCATGTTGGACGGTATTTGACACCGTTAAGTTGATGCATGAAACAACGTTGTTTCAGTGCTGAAAAGAGCACTAAACCAATCAATTCTACGTCTACGTTATATTTGTTGCGGCACACCCACTGGTGTTCACATGAGTCATGACAGTACAAGGACGAAGAAATTCAAATAAGAAGAATTTAAAAAAATATACAGAAATGCTACAATTGAGATTTGAACATGCACTCTAATGTTACGGTATTAAATTTTTTATATATGTACAAAGATATTTATTTTTCTAGATTTATATAACTTTCCGAAAAAGGGGAATCCATTGCATGTGGCTTGATGCAGCTCGCCCACACTTGATATTTACGATGTGAAACATAGATATATATGTAAAAACTCATTAAAGTTTCAACAAATATAAAATCTGAACCCATAATTATAAAAACACAACAAGAATTTCAAATTCCAGAACATTCTTGGATTCAGTTCTGGAATTTGAAAATGTGTCTGCTGAACAGCCCACTAAGGTGTCAAAGTCCGTGTGAACACATTTCCATTAAAAGAAGAAGAGAAAACCAGTAATCTGAACAAACAATACTGAGAAAACGGTTACCTTTTATTTTTTCGATAAGGCAGTAAGCAAAACTGCATTCTTACTGTTTATTTAGTCTACTCACAACTCAGTAACTGACCTTTCTCTTACCAGTTTCAGTTTACCTACTGTTAACGTGTCAATGAAGTGCTAGCACAAATAAAGGTTCATATTTGTTGCTGCAAACAGTAATAACACAGAGAGCCAGTTTCCAGTAATCACGCCAGGCATCCAACTCGAGCAACCACCATATGACAAAAATTGTGTTAAAAAAGCACTGCTGCTTAGCCAAAGGAACATTGTGATAAGGGGAGAACGGAAAAAGGCTAGAAAAATAAGAAAATGAGAAGCGCACACCAATTACTACAAGCAACATAGCGTATAAATGATACACAACATACATCAGATCATTTCATTCTAAGAAAGATATCATCAATGCCCGTATTAGTTATTTGGAGATGACATATCTCCTCTATTCTACCATGCCATCATCCTCGGAATTGCCATCACCTCTGTGCCTGGAAAATTCAGCACAAGTTGAGATACCACTCAATTTGCTGGACAGTAATTTAGGAAGGATGACAAACGACTGAGACATCAACAAAAGGAAAAACTACACTATGCATGTTTTTCAAGAATTTCAGCAGCTTATCATCAGTTCTTGGTCATCACTTATCTCGATGATACTTGAACTTTCCAACATGGAAGACTTTAAGATATTTAATATATGAAGTGTTCTACCATTTTAATTAGCTTGTAAATTTAATGAAGGGCTACGGAGTCTTGGAGACAGATTCTGGAGTCTAAAGGGTTCAAGGCTGAGTAGAACCAAGACAAAATACTTGGAGTGCAAATTCAGTAACGGGAGCGATCTTGAGACAGACGTGAAGGTGAGGCTTGGTACTCGGGTCATTCCAAAAAAAAAAAGTTTCAAGTACCTCGGATCTATTATCCAAGGGAATAGAGAGATTGATGACGATGTCACACATCGTATTGGTGCAGGTTGGATGAAATGGAGGCTCGCATCAGAAGTCTTGTGCGATAAAAATGTGTCACCAAAACTTAAAGACAAGTTTTATAGGGCGGTGACTGATTATGTTGTATGGGGCGGAGTGTTGGCCAGTCAAGACTTCGCACATCCAAAAAATGAAAGTTGCGGAGATGAGAATGCTGAGATGGATGTGTGGGCATACAAGAAGGGATAAAATTAGAAATGATGATATCCGGGACAGAATGGGAGTGACCTCGGTGGAGGATAAGATGTGGGAAGCGAGATTGAGATGATTCGGGCATGTGCAGAGGAGAGACACAAATGCCCCAGTGCGGAGGTGTGAGAGGTTGACTATGGACAGGTGAGGGGTAGATGTAGGTCGAATAAGTATTGGGGAGAGGTGATTAGACGGGATATGACACATGTGCAACTTACTGAGGACATGACCTTAGATAGGAGGTTGTGGAGGACACATATTAGGATAGAAGGGTAGCAAGTAGTTGAGCGTAGTCCTACTTATACTTACATAAGGGTAGTTGTAGTGTTATTGTTGTAGGTCTGCTTAGTCTGTCATCCTAGTAGGCGCAGTATTGCTTTATAGTCCTCTGTCGTTTGATTTCTGCTGCTATTTGTTCTTTAGTGTACTTTGTTTATCTTATTTACTTTTGTTAGTTACTGCTTCCTTTGTCAGAATGTCCGTTATATAAATAGGCAAATGCTTTTTTCCATTATGGATAGCAATAGTATGACCGATCATTGTGGGTATAATGGTAGATGCCCGAGACCAAGTTACTATTATTTCTTTTTTCTACTTTTGTGTTAAGCTTATCAATTTTTTTTAATAAATGAAGGGATTTTTTTAGTGAACGTGTCACAAAGTTTAAAGCATATACTTTATTGAGATAGTTACTAAGATCTGATTATGAGTTATTAAACGGTAAGATAGAATAAAAAATCTCAATGGGAAGGCATGTTCCTAAAGGGCCCAATGAATTCCTAATTGGAATTAGGGGATTTTTTTAATTGAGTCTTTTATCACTGTGATAATTTACATATCATGGCTTATCGCTTTTATTACCATCATTTTCATACAGCTTTAAATTTTTTGTCTGAGTCTGACCGTTTCTCTTGCTTTGCTTGTGCTTTGTCTTAAGCCGAGGGTCTTTCGGAAAGAGTCGTTCTACCTACCAAGGTAGAGGTAAGGTCTGCGCACACTCTACCCTCCCCAGACCCCACGTTGTGAGATTTCACTGGGTATGTTGTTGTAATATAGTAAGTGTTCTACCATTTTAATTAGCTTGTAAATTTAATGAAGGGCAACTGAGTCTTTCTTTACTATTTTTAGCCCTAGTATAAATAGTAGAATATTATGGTTCCATAACTAGTTTTTGAGATATTATGAATTGTGCCTCTTGTGAGAGATTTGGAAACCCTTTGTCGAATTTCAACATTTTGTCCTAGAATTTGCAAGTAAGGTTACTACGTTCTTGAGGATTCTAATAGATTAGGTGCTCTTTAATTCCCAATTAAGTGGTGTATGGTTAGCTTCTTCATTACATCTTTTAATTGGTTGAATTTAATTGTGTCTATCTTCCTTTAATTTTTATCTTTCAATTTTATCTTGTTTCCATCTTCTTGTTTCACATCACAAACTTCTACTCATCTAATAAAATGGGAGCATTTTCAAGCATGGTAATGTCTTTTCTTTTGGCACTAAAATTCAGAAACTGAGGGGACTGCCTACACGTCAACAGATAATTCATAATTACATTAAAACCAAATGTGTAATTAAAGTCCACTGAGAGTTTAAACACTGACCGCCATGAAGTGGAAAGGTTCCAAGCTTTTCTGTCTAATTGAAGGTTTTCTAAGGCAGATGAGGCAAGCATTACATCCTGCGGAAGTTCCTCGTTTTCATATCTCCAGTTGTATTCATCTTTCCTATATCCAGATATAGATGAACTTGCCCTTCTGTCTAGAAACTCAACAATATCAGATTCTCACGCACTTATCCGGGAATTAACTACCAGAAGGAAAAAGGGGGGGGGGGGGGGGCCCAGCTAGATTACTTACCAGATGACTGGGAAGCAGGACCTGGCCTGTGGTGTAAAATGGTTCCAAGTCAATTTAAATCCAGACAAGAGGGTAAAAATTAGTGATAATATTTTATATGTTAACCTTCCCAATGGAGGTAAGCCCCCGGCAACTGAAGATGAAGGTTTCCTAATATTCCTAGCTTCAGTGTTGGACATAAATTCAGCACCTGGTGTTACCAATCTCCTTCCAGCACCCCTTGCTTCAGAAAAGTTCTGCAAAAAAAATAAAATAGAAATAATACTTACTATAATTCCTACTGGACACAATTGCATACTAACCCACATAGTACAGGAAGCTGTTATTTACAAATACTATAATAAAATCATTTATGCATATTAACACCTCCAACCATCTGGAATAATAGCATATTAGCCAGAACATTGGAGATCCCAAAAGCAGAACAACAATCAGTTACTACCATGTCAACTAAAGTTTTTTTTATACCAATTCTTACATTTGATACACTTCTTTACACATGTCAATCAATAACCAGTAACTTTTATATGTCAATTAATAAACGCATAGATCGTTTAGTATTTTTATCATTCCAAATTCCAGTGCACCGGGTACAACCTAGCTCCTGGTATTGCTTACACAATGGGTGATAATTTAACAACTTGCGCTGATAAGATTATGCTCAGGGATGATCCATAGTCCTACGTCGTAGAGCATCTCTAGTGAGTTTCACAACCACAAAATATTTATCTTCGTCCTCTTCTATGATCTGTTTCATGATCAGATCTTTCCTATAACATTCTGCATTTGCATGTTATTTGAAAAAAATTAATGGGGCAGCGCAGGGCAGGTCAAAAATCCGAATTAAAAGATGGGTTGGGTTAAAACAAAGGTGACCCGCATGTCAAAGGAAGGGTTGTTCAGTGCCTTGTATTTGGCTATAAACTGTTTGTTCAAATTTTGAACAGTAATAGTATACCCTTGGAAGTATTCATGGTTTCTTCACGTGGAAAAAGATTCAAAACCATCAACTTTTTTTTGACTATTAAGTATAAATATTAATGTATATCTTTTGTTGTTAGCAACTTATTACTGAGTTCTTTGTTTGCTGTGATTGTTATTCTTAGACCTTAGTTATCTTATACTCCGTATTTGTTATATCAAAATACGAATGCCCTTATTTTATTTATAACCGAATCATTTTATTATAATTTATTTGTTGTCTTATTGTCAGTGGTCCAAATTCTTGTGAAGCCCTACCCATTAAAGTTTGATCTCACTTCTTTATTATTCATTCATTTCATGAGTAGTGAAATGCTAATACTGAAAATCTGCACCTACATAGTATGTAAAAATGGGGAAAGTCGGAAAAGTTTAATATTTTTTACTTACAATACTGCAAAATGAAAAGAAAGAAAAATATAGAAGAAACATAAACGGGGCAGGGCAGGGCGGGCAATTTTATTGAAAAGTGCTAAATGGGGCAGGGCAGTCAAAATCTTAGCAGGTCAAGGCTTGCCCGCCTTGACCTGCCCCACCCTGTTTACATCCCTACTGGGAAGATGCTTTTTTGATCTCAGAACTGCATTTTGCAATAGCTCTGGACTTGCCGAACAGTTTATCAATCTATACAAAACAAAACTATAGCTTGTAAAGAAAACTTTAATAACGCAGTGCAATAGTGCCACGTCTGCGTTGAGATTCCGAAACTCCTACTCTTAACAACTATAGCTGTTTCTACCCATTTTACATTTTTAATTTATTTATAATGGGAAAATCTCCCGTATATAAGTAGTATACCAAAAAGTAGAGAATCTACAACATAATAAGATTCCGCCATTTTATACATGTTATTTTTTTCATCTCTCACCTTTTAGGTAAATAACTTTAACTCTCATATATATATGTGTGTGTGGGGGGGGGGGGGTGTTCCTATTATTACGATTCCTAATATTCATTCTCCTCACTCTCCTTTATCTTATTTTCGTAGTTACTATCATAAACATTTGCCAGACAATAAGTACAAAAATAAGATATTTAAAAAATTAAAGCATTTGTCAGACCATAATGCATCTAAAATGAAAGGTTTTATCAAACCTCGTATTTCAAGAACCCTTCAAGAACATCCAAAAGCAAGGGAGCACTGTCACCATTCCTGTTAAGATCATATCCATTCTTGCTGCTAAATTCTTTTAGCTCAGATTTCCATGAATCTTTTGGCTGCACAATCACACAATGGGTCCTTTGTAATTAGAACTAGATACTGACAAGATTTTGTGAAGAACGTCATAAATTCAAACCGGAGAGCACTGTACCAAGTTACACTCAGGCAAATACACCTTAAGTGTATGGTTTAATTGAGCCCAATCCAAATATTCACATATAAGTGCAGTTAGTAGCCTTCCTGCGCACACGGGAAAGAGAGGGAATAACCCAAATGGTTAAAATATATAAGCAAAGTGATCTACTATAGGAGGATGTATTAAGTTTTAACACTTCTTAGAACTAAAACACACCTCTGTTGATGCATTCACAATAAGATGTACGGACTGCAATAAGAGGTACATTATCATCCCAATTAGATTCAAATAAGACATGTCTAGGTACCTTTGTGGTATTCTAAAGTAACTAGAGAAGTTTTTAATTCAAGGGGTATAGCCCTCAAAATTTAGTATTTTTTTTGTAAACGATGCTGCTTTTAGTATCTTTGGATAACCCCACACAATCCCACAGGGTATGTTGTTGTTGGATAAGACATGCTTTATGACATTGCCAACCAATGTGAAATACTCTACACCCCTGCACGCCCAGCTAGAGTTTGGAGCATCGACAATATAATATGAGGGTCAAAACATTGAGTAAACCAAGACCGATGTATCGAAACCAAGAGCCATGTCCCAAAGACCGAGACGTACAAACGCAGGCAAATCCACGGCTGCCTCAAGCAGCCGAGCAGCAGGAAATGGGCTGCTCCTGTGGAGGAACCAGCCAGGTATGACACAGAGTTCAAGGACTATTTCAACGAGCCGCCTTGGTTTGGCATTGATGCAGTCGAACAATATGGTTTGAATTGGTTTACCAAGTTTCTACCAGTAAATCCCACCCTGGAAGAGCCAACTGACTACCAGAAACTGAGGAACAAATACTATGACATTCATCAGAGCATTGAATAATTCGATGGGCTTGTACTCATTGACTAATGCATTAGGCCCGGGCAGCGAGTTTTATGCAAATTGGATACCAGGATTTGATGTGGACCGAGAGTATGTTGTCCCAAAGCGGAGCAAGAGAGTTAAGTTTCCCTACAAGGTCATCAATGCCGTGGCAAAAATTCTCTTGATTTTGTTCAGGTAAGAAAAGAGAACAACCGGTAGTTGAGGTGTGTTTTAATACATAGAGGGTGATAGTTCATGTACGAAAAGGGAACATGTGATAGTTCGGGTGTGAAACTCGCGAAAAAGTGATCGTTCAAGTTTGTTCTTGACCATTATCTCTATATATTACCAAAGTCGATAAAAATGTTCTAGACAAGATAAGTATGTCTCCTTCCATAATTAACACGAAAAAAGGCAAGAATTTATAAGTAAAAGACTTGACAAAAAGGACAAAAACATTAAAATGACCTGAAGGTGAATTATGGAGTTGTTTTGCCTGATCATTGCAGCTACCCAATAGTGCAGGGGGCAAGCTTTCCTCCTTCTCAATCACCTTATCCTCGTCTTCAATTGCCTCAAAAACGCTTGCTCTAAGTTCGGCCTACAAAACGTAAAATATGTCAAATTTGTAAACGCCACACCATAGAATCAGCTAACTCGAATAAAAAAATCCTCCTCAGTTATAAACATTAAGGCAGCTAAAAATACATATATCAAAATCAAACTATCACATATAATAACCCATACGACTTCAAATTACACCTTCATAAAAGGATTACAAACTAAAAAAATAAAGCTACTACAATCATAGTGTTTCAGAATCAGCTAAATCAAATCCAAAAAAAAAACTACTCATTCAGCATTAAAGCAGCTAAAATTATACTCCTCCGTCCCAATTTATGTGATATATAGTTTGACTAGGCACGAAGTTCAAGAAAGAAAGAAAAACTTTTGAAATTTATGGTCTAAAACAAGTCAATAGTCATAAATATTTGTGTGGTTGTAAATCATTTCATTAAGGGTTAAAGGAGAAGTTTTAAGTTAAATTATTTATAAATATAGAAATGAATTACTCCCTCCGTCTCAAATTATTTGTCGTGGTTACTAAAAATAGATGTCTCAAATTATTTGTCGTTTTCGGAGTTCAAGGCAAAATTAACTATTTCTTTCCTACTTTACCCTTGGCAGAATTTTTTCTGAAAGACTACAAACTCCTAGATTATGGGGTGTTATTACTCTTGTGCAAGTACCAGCAACAAGTCAACCTTGTTATCTTAAACACCTGATCACGTTTTACAACAAGAAATTACTAAAGTTAACAACTTACACCATATTACGAGTATAAAATTGGTTCTTACTAGTAACACAAAGTTCAACAGTACAATATGAAATGGTTGAATATTTAACAGAAAATTGAGAAGGAAGTAGTGATATTTGATCAATTTGATATTTAACAGCAGGCATATTTAGATCAATATGGATTAATGAAATTTGATGACTTTGTGTTGGATTCATGTTTATTTCAAGATTTAAGCAAGTGAGCATTTTTCTATAGGAAATTTTAGGTGGGAAATTTAAATTTTCAAATGGCTCCTAGAATAATTTTAATTGAATTTTTTCAATCATTTTGAAAAAATTTGAAGGCAAGGAAGATGAAACGTCATTCCATTAACTTTTATGTTGAAGTCTTGTTTCTACTATTTCTTCAAGCTATTAATTTAAGGGAAAAGGGTCAGATTTGCCCTAAAAAAGGGTTATATTTGCCCTCCGTTAAAGCTTGGGGTCAAATATGCTCTCCGTTAGTCCAAACCTTTTAAATTTATCCATTTTTAACGGATCTGCACGTGGCAGCTACGTGGACGACACATGGCAATTTTCGGCGGGCTACAGTACCCTCTCCGGAAATTTGAAATTTTCGGCCAAACCACGGTAGCTCCGGCGACGTTTGATATACCGAAAGATTCGTCTCTTCATCCTCTTCAATTCTATACTACCCATTACCGTCGATTTCATCATCTTCTTTGTCAATTTGGTGATCGAAGTTCTGGACGTATATACCCCTGACGGAGATTTGAATTTTCCGACGTACTCGATCGAATTGACGACAATGAGGTATACCACCATCACCTCGCCGTCATTTTGACACCCCCCAATGTTGTTCGATTCTTGTTAAATCGCCAGAACACCCAAATCGAAAAATCTAAAACCCTAAATGCCGTCGTCGATTTTCCGACCACCGGGGCTACAATCGACGGTCGGGGCTTGCACCATTATATTCGTCATCCGATACCCATCATTTCACCCACCCACCACTGTCAGTTCTTCACGAAGCCGTGGGTCGACCAAATCGGAAAACCCGAAACTTTGAGTGCGTTTTCTGGCCAATTCAGGTAACGTCGACGACTGTGGGTGGTGTCCCTGAGTTCGCCTTGGTCTTAGCTACATTTTGCAACCAACCCCGTGTCTCAATTCATCTTAAATCGAATTTCACCATTGTTGCTTGTTGAAGCTTCAGGCGACGGTATCCATGGCATCACCGGCGAGGGTACTGTAGCCCGCCGAAAATTGCCATGTGTCGTCCACGTGGCTGCCACGTGGCAGATCCGTTAAAAATGGGTAAATTTAAAAGGTTTAGACTAACGGATGACATATTTGACCCCAAACTTTAACGGAGGACAAATATGACCATTTTCCTTAAGTTTGAGGGAAAATATGACCCTTTTCCCTTAATTTAATTTACTTGCAGCACAAAGAAGATGAAGCATCGTTCCATTGCATTTACTTAGAGCACACATTTGCATTTACTATAGATAATGTCATTAACACATAAATTGATTTGAACATTTAAAGGAGAGAGATGAAAGCATAGACATAAATAAGGTTAAAATAGTAAAAGACCCCTTCTATTCATTGTTTCTTAAGGGGCATGTAACAAAGAAAACACATATAATTTGAGACGGATGGAGTATTCTTTCCCAGACAAATTAAAAAAGAAAGATTATCACATAAATTGAGAAAGAGGGAGTATACTAAAACCAAATTATCACATAAATTGAGAAAGAGGGAGAATACTAAAACCAAACTATCACATATAATAAGTAATAACTCATAGAAGTATCAAATTATAGCTTCATTGTGGTAGATATTCACTCCGTCCCAATTTATATGATGTAGTTTGACTGGGTACGGAATTTAAGAAATAAAAGAAGACTTTTGAATCTTGTGATCTAAAATAAGTCAAAGATATTTGTGCGGTTATAGATAATCTCGTTAAGCATAAAATATAAAGGTAAAAGTTAAATTATTATCAAATAAAGAAATTTATCATTCTTATTGGGACCGACTAAAAAATTGTGTCCTATATAAATTGACACAGAGGTGTTAAAAATATTTATAACCACAAAAATATTTTTGACTTATTTTAGACCACGACATTCAAAAATCTTCATAAATTAAACTACGTCATATAAATTGGCACGGAGGAATTATCAAATTACAGCTTCATTCTGGTAGATACATAACTAATAGTAACAGATCCGATCCCTAATATCATTTTACGAGAAATAACGAAGAAATTAGAAGCGAATACATTTAAACAATGAAATTGCTGAGGAGGAAAAGGGATTATTACTCGGATCTTAGCGAGGACGCCTTTCTTCTCTAGGGTTCGTGTAACTAGGGTTTTGAGGTCCATCATTTCTCTTGTATAATCATCCATTACAGTCTGCTACAACTAACAAATTGCTTTCTTCTCTTCTCGGACAAGGCCAAGAGAAAGGAGGTAGCAACATAAATATTTCTGGTTTTAGCTTATATTTTTATGGTTATAAATAATTTCGTAAAATTAAATTATTTCTAAATATAAAAATATATTAATTTAAAAAAAATAGAATAATTTTTTTGAGACGGATAGAGTATTAAACAGTAGAGAGATTAGTATGGGTGGGGTGTTTATATCCACAGATAAACGCATATTTTGCCTTTGTACATACTGATTTTTTATGTAGCTATAATTAATTAATATATACTATTATTATCATTTTATTGTTGGATACAGTAATACAGGTATTGATAATGTAAATATTAATTATGTAAGATTTAATTATTCATGCATTATTATTAATTTATGTATTAATTATTTCATCTAATATACTACTAAAATAGCATATAAATTGAGTTATAACTAATGTAAGTTTTAAGTTATATAGCACTAGTGTACTTGTTCGAGTTTCGTGCAGTCATAAACAAATAATTTAAATATAGTAAAAAATCGATAAATGAATATTCGATAAATTAATAATATTAATTAAATAATAATTTTCTCCGGTCCGACTTAGGCCAATGAAATAAAATAATAACTTCGATAAATGTATAAAATAATAATTTAAAAAAAATTCTTGAAATCCACTGAAAATATAAAATAATAATTCATTAAATACATATGAAAATTATATATATAATTCATAAAATAAAGCACTTTCTAAAAAATTATTTCAAATTTTATGTTTTGCTAAAATATGTATCTATAGTCAATTGATTATTCTTTTTATCTTTAACTCTTTGGAGGGCATCAACTACATTCGACATATTCTTCTCATTTTAAAGCAAGTAATTTTTCAACGTCTTTACGACAAAAAAAACTTCTTTTGGAGAAACATATGGTATAGTGTTACTATCATCTTGATTGTCATCATACTCCATATCCATTACTTCTTGAATAATTTCTTCGTCCGTAGACGATTCCATTAAAGCATCATTTTTATTAAGATAATTCAGAATTTGCTCTACGTTCATGATATTTCTATAATATAAATTAGAAATAATTTTCTCTAATCTTTGAATGCCTTCAATATCACCAGAAGTTCGAATTTCAAAATCCAATTCTATCAAATAAAACAGAAAAAAATACCGAATATTACGTTTTTTTGGTATATGACATAAATATTTGCAGGAACATATAATTGATGGAAATACCCCAAAATTCTATCCTAGTAGCACAAAAAGATAAGGTAAATCTCTCAAGGCATTGTCAATGGAGGCTACTCTCTTCAGCTTACCTTCCTCCACCTCTCACTCCTACCCATTTTCCCTAAAATCCCATTTCAACAACCCTTTGATAATCCCATCCCACACACATGCCCATCTCAAACCCAAACCAAGAACTCTAACTATCCGCTCAGCAATTAGTAGAACAAAGAAAGAAGAAACAGTAGAAACAGTTAAACAACAGTTAGAAGATTGTTACCTCTTAGCTGGAATTAGTTACAAAGGTTTAACTGTTAAGCAATTTCAAGAACTTCGGTCACAACTCCCTCAAACCACAAAGCTTCTTGTTGCTAAGAATACTTTGGTACTTAAAGCTATTGAAGGGACTAAATGGGAAGCATTGAAACCTTGTATGAAAGGTATAAACTAATACTCCCGTCCCAATTTATGTCATACTTATTGCTTTTCGAGAATAAATTTGACTAAACTTTGAAGTTAAATTAGATTAACTCAATATCTTAATATTAAAATTTATATATTTGAAAACTACATGAAAAGTACTTCTCTATAAGTTTCAACTTTTCTCATATCAATTTGGTGGAAAATATATTTAAAGTGTTGGTCAAGTTCATGCTTTGATTATGGGGAAGCGAAAAGTGCCTCATAAATTGGGACAAATGGTGTGAATCTTTAAATGCTCTCTGCAATTCTTCACAATTTCCCCACACTAAAAAATATAGCTCTAGCAAAGGCGGATTGAGGATTTAAACTTGACCGGTTCAACATTTATCATTTAAACTTGATGGGTTCAACTTAGCCGAGTGTCTATCGGAAATAGCGTCTCTACCCCCCCACAAAGTTAGAGGTAAGGTCTGATTACATCTTACCTTCCCAACCCCACTTGTGGGATTACACTGGGTATGTTGTTATTTGTTGGGTTCAACTTGATAGGATTTTGTGAAAATTAACAAAATTTAACTGTAAAGATTGAGTTTTTAGGCTTTTTATGAGATGAGTTTCCTTTGAAATGGTGAGGAAAAAAAATTGGGTTTTTGAAGTGATTGAGGAAAACCCAGATAGGATTTTATGAAAATTAACAAAAGTTACCTATCAAGAATGAGTCTTTTAGGAATTTTACGAGATGGGTTTGATTTGAAATGTTGAAAAACAACACATACAAAAGTATTTTTTAAGTTATGGGTTCATATTTACTATTTATTGTAATTTTCAATGATTTTTTAAACATGAAATTATGCTCTGCGTCGAAAGTGCCGGTTCCGATGAACCCCGTACTAATACTCTGCATCTTCCTTTGGGTAACACCTCTATTTATAAAAATATGAAAACTACTTTAACTCAAATGAGGAAAACCCATTTCTATATAATTCTTATTAGACATGAATTAAAATACTAAATCCTAAACAATTTTGATTTTCTACAACTTTGAATTATGTTTTCCAACAGGTATGAATGCTTGGCTTTTTGTTCATAGTGAGGAGATTCCAGCTGCTTTGAAACCATATAGGGCTTTTCAGAAGGAGAAGAAATTGGAGGAGAATGATTTTACCGGTGGGGTTTTTGAAGGGAAGTTTTATGGGCCTGATGAGTTCAAGACACTCGAGAATTTACCTACAAGAGCAGAGATTTATGCACAGCTTCTTGGGTCTTTGAAAGGACCGGCTTCGACTGTTGTTGGGACTATACAGGCTCCAGCAAGGAATTTGGTTATGGTGCTTCAGGCTTATGTAAAGAAATTGGAGGAAGAAGGTGGAAGTCAATAATTTTGTTGTAATTCTTGGAAATGGTACGTTAATGTTATTGTCAATTTGATTCGAAATTTGGAATTTTGTAAATTTATGTTTTGGTAGAATGGTAATTGATCACTAGCGTTTCTCCTGATTTGTGTCCTTATGTTAGGTGGATAAATTTAGTTTACTTCATACCTGTGACATGTACTTTTTGCACTTCCCATTATCATTTATCCGAGAAGGTAATTTGTCTTCCTGCCCCAGCTCATTATATTATCAGATGAAAAGAGGGCAGCCTGTTGCACTAAGCCCCTAGCCCCTGTTATCTAAGCAACCTTGCGTTGCATTTCTGGAAGAGGTTGTTTCCACGGTTCGAAATGACTTCCTAATCACACGGCAACAACTCTTACTATTGCGCCAAATGGCCCCATCCTATATTGTCAACTAGAAGAGTAGGTTAAAAAATAAAGAAGTAGTAATCCAACCCATTGTGAGAAACATCTTCCACTTTGTAATTGAAAAAGTTGAATCCTCTGGCTTTGCCTCTCAGTCCCTTGCCTCCTTTCGCTTTCCAGCATTTCAAAAGTAACCTTGGTTTTGTGTTGCTATAATTTGTGGATGATTTCTCTTTAAAAATAAGTTTGGTGCCTTTTGATTAAGCTAATGATGGATTAGTTGCTGTAGCAGAAGAAGAAATTCAGTTACCAAATATGTTGTTCTCAGGAATTAGTTGAAGACCTCTTAAAATTTGAGATATTATTAGGAGGACATGGGAGCAATGATGTTTATCTGGTGTATAAATTGTATTAAGCCACCTGGTTTTGAATGGGTGAACAATATAGCATTTTGTTCTATATCAAAACACGCCCTTATGATTTAGAAAAGCTCCGACCTTTAGAGACTCCAAGGATTTGAATTCTGTAGATGGTTAAGCGAATGTTATAAGTCCAATGATTTTCAGTAGGTGAAGGAAGTCAGGAACTTATAGATTAGTTCTATGTCAGAGCATGCCTCATCATTGTTGAGGAAAAGCAGTGTCTGTCCAAGGCTGTGGGAATTTGGATTCTTCTAAATGGTTGCACAGATAGGCTTCAGGTTTATTATTGCTGGCAAATATTTGAGATAAGTGAGCCTCTTTTGTAGGTTTAGAATGACAAAGTAGTAGGTGTGCAAGGATAATTTATCGCTCTTGATGATGCCAAAGATTTATTTCAGCACTACATAATGGGACTTTTTGCTTTATGAGATGCACAGTTCTGCTGATAGTTTGCAGTTAAAATAGGGAAAGATTATTCAGTCATAATGTGAAGACAAGGGACTAATCACAAGTTATTACTTTGGTCTTTCTGATGTTAGTATAAGAATGGGTTTACTACACCCGGACTGCCCGAACGGGCCTATTCTGATGTAACATGGCATGATGGCCAGTTTTATGGAGTTGATTTTCAGGGAAACGTACTGTGGGAAGAGTAGTTAAAGGAGTGCCTTCTGAGTTAATTTGTGGAATGCGGCTTTACATTGTGCATTCTTTAGGTGACCTTTTTGTCATCACTCGAGATGGAGTTTGTAACCACCCTGAAACAAATTCATATGGTGTTGAAGAATTTATTGTTAGCAAGGTTGATGTTGATAGTGAGAGTTATGAGGATGTTGATGATTTGGGGGACAGGGCACTCTTCCTCGGGTTTAGTGCTTCTTTGGCTGTCCAACAATATGGATGCAAAGCCATCCATATATATTTTACTGTGATTGTTCTGAGGCCTACTATTTTAGTGAAAAACGTGGTGGCAAGACATGGGCATATACAACTTGTTTGAGGATACCATTGAGCCCCACTATATTGGTGGGGATGGTGGGGATATAGGTCTCTATATGTTTAGGTCGGAAAATGATGTGAAGATGACTGGACCTAGGAAGACAATTCGGGTTCCAAATGCTGAGGTTTTGCGGGTTACTTATGAACTGGACTTGCCTGATGTTCCCTTCAAATAAGAGATTTGTTATGTCATTGGCATTGGAGGTTTCAGGTGAAGATCGTAATCCCGTGATTGATGTTGGTCGCTGCAGAACCACTGGTGAACTCCATTTTAGGAATCCAACACTTGAAGAGCTTAGATTTGTGTATGCACTTATGAAAGGAGCTTCTCTTCTGCACTTTGCTTCAGCAAGATTACGGTGCAGCTCCAAAGTGGTCTAGAGTGATATATTTCGAACCTTTTGTTAAAACTGTTGATGTCCAATGGCCTGCACAAATGGCCAAAGGAAATGATCTTGTAGCAGTAACAATTTCATACCGTCCTAGTCGAGGATATCAGGAAAAGTATAGCTCATCATCAAGTTCTGAAGTGCCAAAGGAGGAGACATTTATTGATGTGAAATCAAATACAGCTGTCTGTTTTAGGCAGTGCATGATTTGTAAGGAAGAGGTCAACAGAGAACAGCATTGCTCTGCAGTGGTTATTGCAGTTCACTCTGCCAGAAGCAGTATTGGAAGGAAACGCACAGAGATGTTTGCGGGTTTTAGTTTCTGTCTCCATTTCTTTTCTCCTTCTTTCTCTTTCTGGTGAGTAGTGTTTGTTTGCTTCTTAACTATCTAATCTTTTTTCCTTTCAATTCTGTGTGTTTTCTTTCCCGTTCATTCTCGAAATAGGATACCAGTTATTTACCTGAAATTCAATCGTATTTTGCAGCCATCCTTGTCCAAATCCTATGCTATTTTCGAGTAGGTATCGTCCTCAGATATTACTGAGTCACATGGGCTAAACAAATCTGTAAAAGGTGAGTCACTGGTTAAATGATGTGGTTTCAGAACAATTCCTTCAATGAATCACTACTTACTTTTCCAAATATTCTCTTTTTTTTTTAAATTGTTCTTCCTTCTGTTTCTACCTTGCCAGGTTACGCTGCTGGTTCTTATTTGATTTACTATTGTTGCACTAAACTCTGTTTTAACTTCTTGCAATGATAATATATGCCATCTCTACTGATGTTCTCATCTCAGCATATTTTTGTGATATCGACATAATTTTGACAAACACTTTCTGGTCCCCAAGTGTTAGCTACCCTTAAAGCATGTTGCATGGACTATTCAGTATCTCATAAACAGAGGGACGGAGCCGTCCCTGGGGTGGTCAAGGCGGCGCCGCCGCACAGGGTGGATATAGTGATGTTATCGTCGACTATGATTATCTCATACTTTTATAGTTTATTTAGTAGAAGCAACAGTAAAAAAAAAAGATTTTTCGGGGTGAAATTTGTGCCGTCAACCCATTGGCTTTTATCATTTTTCTAATTTCTTCTCCAACCGAATGTGAAAAATTACCTTTTGATTTATCATAAGCAGAAAAAGAATTAGTAGCATGGTATCAAACCGAATATTCAGGTATCTAATTTGATTTATTTTACATTGCTTCAAATCTATTGATATTTGTCATGTATCTATGTGTTAACTACTACTATGACTTAATTATGATTAATTAATTTTTATTTTTATTTTATTAAATCACCTAAGCATAATAAGTTAAATTGATTTTATGAAAACATTCTATACAAATAAATATTTACCGAACCGTTACATAAGTAGAGAATTTGTACACGTGACGACATAAAAACAACTTATTGAACTTGCGGAATAATTTTTTCTGAATACTCCACTATAAGATAACCAAAAATAAAAAAATATTTAGAATACTTTAACTTAAGTTAAATGAAATACCGTAACTCCTTAATCCTCATAATGGAAGGAAACTGGAATAATATAGGAAAAATAGTGTGACTGGATTTTTTTCGCATTTTGGCATGACACCTAAGAATATTGGCAAATACATTGTTGAGTATATGAATGTACTCATTAACGTATGTTTGGTCACCCATTTATGTTGAGTAGGTCAATTTAGTGCCCTGGAGTGGTGATTACTACGTATTATGGGGTAGGGTTATGTTGTCGGTGTCTTGATCAAAACGTATATTTAAAAGAACTTTTTATCTGCTAACGGATGATAGGAAAATGAGAAACAAATATTTGGCTCAGTTCCTCCACAGTCCACTCAACCCGAAACAGCCAATTACCAGGAAAGTAGTAATTACTAGTAACATATTTATAATTTTCTGCAGTCAACTACAAAGTAATTAGGGACAAATTCATTTTTTAAGTACAATAGACCTTTGTGGTCCGACCCTTCTCCGGACCCCGCACATAGCGGGAGCGTAGTGCACCGGGCTGCCCTTTTTTTTCCAGTGAGTTACATCCCAAATACTCTGGTGTATACATCGCCAGACCGAGGTGCCTGGAACATCAGATCTCCATATCCAGCATAGAAACTTTTGAAACCTAATGTCTCATTTGTCTGGAGTTGTGTCATACTGTCCACTCCATTACAACAATGGATATCGTCCAAACTATTGTGCCGGAAGCCATTAAAGATGTGGCCATTCGCAAGCTTTTGCTGTGTAAATTGTGAATAGGATGGATCGAAACTGTTTTGTTGTGAATAGGAAGATGTGTCGAAACTTTGGTGTTGATCCACCACCCTTGATGAGAAGCCATATATATCACCCAGGCCAAAATATTCATCCCCACCATGACTAGGAAACCTTCGTGGCTGATGCACAGATGGTGTTTGAGAAGCAAGAAGTTGAGAGAATTTCCCTTGATCCAAAGATTTTTGTTGCATAAGATGCCAGATTCTTGCCTCATCTTCAAAGGCTCTCCTCTGTAGCACACAAGCTGACCCAATTTCCAGGGCTGAGATATCAAAACCATTTGTTGGCTTGCCGTTTCCAAAAACTGATGTGGCAGGGTCAACAAAATCGATATCACCTGCACTGCTAATGCTTCCAGTTGATGGTGTGTGAAGCAAACTTGATGAAGAACTATTTACTAAACGATTTCCTGTAGAAATAGCAGTATAAGAACTATATACTAACTTCACTCACAACAAAACACAGCTTATCATGCAACTGTGAGAAACTGAATTGTGAGTGTTACCAGAGAGAGCACAAGGGATTCCTCCTATTTCGTCAGATGAGGCAAAACCGTGAAGTGGGTCCCTAGGTGGCATTGAGAACCCAGGTGGAGCCGAAACTTTTGGTCTGGTGACTGTTAGACAGCTCAGATATCAGTATATGAAACCAATCGACAGCAATATTTTTCAACAATGTACCATTCTACTATAAAGATGCTCAGAAGTATGAAATAGAACTGTATGGTGCAGCAACTGGGAAGGTTAAATTACAGAGGTCGGAGAAAATACACATGTACACATGATACCTTTATATTTCCTCATTGGTATACATTCTGAAGCCTGCAAACTTATCTTTTCTTCACCCTTGAGAGCATTACCATACAAAGCAAGGATGATTACCCTTGCAGTCCGGCCCTTCCCCATCCCCAGACCCCGCACATAGCGGGAGCTTAGTGCACCGGGCTGCCCTTTAGTGTATTTATCTAATTGATTGATAGAGTAGCAATCAAACGTAAGTCAGAAATCTTGTCAACTTTGACAAATACCTTTTGTATATGTATTCATTGAAAGCAACTAACGCAGTAACACAAAGCAAAGCTAGGAATTGAAGCTAGTGTCATGGTTTTTCTAATAATCAAAGAATGGATAACCTATAGATAAGCAAGGGTCAAACTGATTCCAATAAAAAATAGATTTAAAATTCCAGAAAAATAAGATGCATACAGCAGTGAAACCAAACATTTTAGAAGATCCCAATTTCATAATATTCTTTACTGAATTCCTATCTAATAGGTACTTACAAAAATCAGATATAAGTAATATAAAATTGGAAAGCCACTTGAAAGATAAGACAGGTAGCTAAATCCAACTGTTTTACTAGATAAAATAAGGAAAAGTCCTGGCAACACTTACTTTGATACGGAGCCTTGTGCACATACTGCTCCTTGTTCTCTCTGAAATCCTGAAGGATGGATGAATTCTTTGATATCTGACCAATATTTCTAAAAGACAACTCTAATTCACCTCCTTGCCTGGAAAAGTCATCTTGCATCACAAAAGAGAACCCTGATTGGTCGTTGTGCAAAGAGTTCCAGGAAGCACCATGCTTCCCCACAGATTCACCATATGAGCCAGCAAAACTATGACGCAAGGCCGTCGAATCTTCACAAGAATCCAAGTCCATTGACATAATATTTGAAATAATGGTGCTTTCTACGGCATTGAATGAAGAATCTTGATAGTTAGTCAAGTTATCACCATCAATCCTCCGTAGGTGCTCCACTATTTCTTCATTGGAGAATGAGGAAGAACTTCTGTAAACCTTATCGGATTTGACAGAATTTTGGAATTTCAAGTCATGAAATCCTTCATTTAATACTGCAGTTACATATGGAAGTGGCAGAGAAGCTTCATCCACTTGATTATGTACAGCTCCATAATCCATTCCGTTGCTACTCGGACTACATGACCTATGTACTAATAAACGACCACCAGAGTTCTCTGTGGATTGAGCAGAATGAGATGATAGAAAAAAAGCCTTTTGATCCATATTATCTGGATTCTTCGGTCCTTGCCTGTCAAAAGATGTATAATCTTCTCTGAATGGTTCAACTGAAAATTCAGCAGAATTTTGGTTTCCTGACAGATCATTGACAACGTGATTCGAAGATGGAACTTTGAACAAAGTTTTATCAGGATATGTTTCATGACCATGATTATCTTTGCTAATGGTTACTGAAGATAGGTCAGAAGATAAATTCAAAATCCTACAATCTTCAGTGCTGTTTCCATCTCTCTCTGCACCAGAAGTATTAGATCTCCCAACGATATCGACAAAAATTGACATTCTGTTTGGTCCACCAACGTCTCCATCCTTATCATGAGGAATTACATGAGCCATGTAGCTACTGTAATTCACTGTATCATTTACTGCATCCTAAATCACATAAAAACATTCAACGAACATGTTTGCAGTTCAAACCAAAGAATCTGTATAGTCTATAAAGGAGAACTAGAGCAACTTTGTGCTGAAACAGAAACTAAATGTTCAGATACTTTGCTAAAGGAATTAGTTCACAAGCAGAACTAAACACCAAGGTTTCTTACATTTACTGCATTTCTAATGCTAGATGTCTCCGTCGATGTAAAGCCAGTACTAGATAATTCATCAAGTGGAGGCGGCAGGACATCTCCTGAGCGGGTCATCATATTACTGGCGGCACCAACTATTTGTTGAACTCTATTCCTGTATAACCAACAAAATGAAACCAGTGCTTAGACTATACCCAGGAGAAATTTATTATGCAAAGCAACAATTAAATAAACCCCTTCAGTTAGGCCAACTACAGAAATATATCAACTTCAGGAACCTCTGAGGTCCCACTAGAACAAATCCGCAGGACATTCCTTCAAAAAAATCATTGAAGATCTGAAGTGTCAACATTCAATTAGCGCAAGAAATAAAGCTTATCAATTTCCCAAATGTGAACTGCCTCCTCATTATTTATCCATAATAGCAAATACTTTCATGATCTCACCCAAAAAATAAACAGGTTGGCATTCATCAATTCTCAGGGAAAATAATATATTCATGTTGCAGTAAAAGGCAACAATTTGCATGTATCACTGGATATTAGCATGCGCAGAGTGACATCCAAGAGGCCTTCAGCACAACGAAGTTGACCAAAATGATATGTACTTGGGTGCAACAGGAACACAATTCTTGTCACCCAAGTATCAAAATCAGATACTTGGAACACCAGTTTCTGCATGTAAAGCTTGCAGAACACCAATTGGATTGAAGCGATTTAGTTAGTACTGCAAAACCGAGAAACAGATTTTTCTTTTATGCACTATTTTCCATCCCACCCAAAAGAGGACACTAGAAAAATAAGACAGCTATAGTTTATTACGGGTGATGCAGTCATATACTGCTCTCTCAATTTTAACCTCAGATCGCATGCACATCAAAGGGAGATAGCACATCTGTATAGGAGGGAAGTTATATCTTTAATACCTTGTATGAATTGCAGCTACATCATCTTTACCAAAGCTATCTTCGTCAGCACCAATGCTATGCAAATATAGACAAGAAGGATTATTGCAAGGCTGCGATCAAGAAAAAAGCAGCATGTTAATACTGGTTATTCATTTGTTTGGTAAACTATAACATGCTCTCACAAAGGGAGTGACAGGAAGAACAGTGATCACAAACAGACGGTCCATACCGTGTTTCTTAACCATGTGTGGCAGTATTTTGCAGTCCCAAATGATGCTCTGCGTTGGCCATTTTCACAGTGTAAGAACATGAATATATGCATCATTGACCAAGGAAACGAAAGAAAGGGGTAGATGCTTACCTCAAATACCTATCTTCGAAGACAAAACCATGTACAGACTGAATACACCGCACGGCCTCCTCTTCTTTTGAATACGTAATATATCTGCAAAAAACAAGCCGAAAGCCATCGAACATGAGAACGACAATCCTGAGGGAAAAAATGCAATCAAACAAAAATTAAACAGCAAATTATGCACTCTAGAAATGCACAACTATATGGAACGGTGAATATTATCTGAATACACAAAGAGTCCAACGGTTCTTACTTCCATAGTAATGAATAAAATTCAAACAGAGAATTTCAATCAAACCTTCCATTTTCCCCACTTGCAGTTTTGGCAACTAGGTATTTTAATAACTTCTATAGTTCTAGCCTCTTACTGATCATGTACCATGGCTAGGCTACCTTTCAATTAAGCACCACCAGTTTCGCCTCTCTCAACTCTCAACTACTGATACAATCAAAAGTTATCATCTTGCAATATCATAATTAATTTTTTTTAAATAATTAAAAAGGGAATAACAAGTTAGCCATTATGAACTTTAGTAATTTCCAGCAACCCAAACATATTCAAAATTGTGACGAACTGGTTCACCTTTTAACCTCAAATTTGAAAATTCCTTTATGAAGAGTTCAGTGATTTGAGTTACTATACTACAGGAGCTTAGAAATACATATCCCAAGCTAAAACCACTAAGAAAAAAAGCAACAAACATATCCAGACTATAATTGTTAACCCAAATATTAACTGGACAATAAGGCAGCTGAGGGTACAAGCACCTACAATAGAAGGAATTCTACAATCTAGAACCTTATGTTGGTATTAAGATTTGTAAGGTTAGTGTAACAGTGGCAATTTCAGCAAAAAGAAATTTGATAGGTAAAAGTATAATTTTATTGATGAAGCAGCATTAATATTGTGCTGAATATGTACCCAAATTTCAGCAACAAAAAAAATGAATGTCCGCAACACAAATAGGAAGAAACCCAAGACATTAGACATTGCAACATAAATAAATAATATTGACCTTAACATAGCAATAAGATCCAAACAAGGACCAATCAGAATGAAGTAATGGGAACATATTAAGGTAATAACATCGGAGAAAAATAAAATGAAGTTCCGCCCTTTGAGACAACTTGGACTAGTTGAATCAAAGGAAACAGAGAGTCAATAAGAGCAAATCTCTCAGTAAAAAACACCTTCACAAACCAAGATAACCAAGACATGTATCATTTACTCACACACTACAAGTATCATTAACAAATTGCTGGATGGAACCACCAGTTGTCCGAGACAGAGAAACTTTAGTAACTTTTCCGTATTGCCCAAAATATTCCTTCCGCTGTAAAATCTGCTTAAAAAATACTAATCATCAGTAGAAAAATGGGCAAGAAGAATATTTCCTATAATCACAGGGTCAAGAAAACTTAGAATTAACAAAACCAATTGCTTCACCCAAAAGAAACGTGTAACATGGAAAATAACCCCATACATCTTCATCTGCAAGACTAAGAGGCAGTCCAATCACATATGCCATTTTACGTTGAATGACACGAACATTCGTGAGATCCTTCTTGACTTCATTAGTTTTTGGCTTTGCCTTTGGTTGTTGTTTGCTTTTCCTATTGGCATTATTGTTCCCAGACCTGTTTGAAGCTAACTGCATGTTACACTCTGTCTCCATGCATCATAAAAAATAAATTAGTCACAAGGGAAAAAACCTCTCAATATTTGCTTGCATTCTAACAACTTTCTCCTTTTCGTATGTTGTTCGACATGCAGGACATCGTCCCTCTGACTCATCTTTTTCTGCCATGTCCATTATGTGATGCCAACACCAAAGACAGACCTGTAGTAATAAAAGTAAAATAGACGCCACAAAAAGAAAACAATTGATATATTTGAAACTCTTTAGTATTCCTTCCTTAAATATCATATTATCAAGTGAGCTGTCTTATCGTTAATCTCATCTATTAGCTAAAGCAATAGTTCACATCAACATATAACTCGTAATAAAGTTATATATTCTGTCATCAGCCCATTAAAGTAAAAAATAGTTTTGGAGCAAAACTGCGTTTAAAAGGAAACTAAGATAGAGCCAGCCAAGATTTCTAATGAATATATACAAATACAGATGCATGCTATATACATGAAATCTGAACCAGATTCAGCAAATGTCTACATAAATTAGCACAGAAGTGTAAAAAGTCTTCTATAATCACCAGATAATTGCACACCACAACAACTAAAGTAATTTAAAAAAAATGATATTTCAGTTTATCCCCAGTTTAATTGTAAAGATATTCAATCCCAGTAGAACTATCTACCAAAAAGAAAACAGACCTTATCATTCCCTATTTTCATTTCAACCGGAATAAAATACAGGAAATTTGAAACAAAAAGGAAAAAGCTCAAGAATCTATACCTGATAACCACATTTGCAAGGCTTAAACTGCTGATCTGTCCAGTCCATCTCTTCTGCGCAAAGAGGACACCTTTTCTCTTCTTCGTTGCTCATGATTGCCCTGTCATCAATTACATATATAAATTTTACATAAACCATAAATTCAATTATTTCTACTACATTGACATCTGAACACATTAATTACACTCACCTACATTTCCTCCAACCTAGTACATTTATTGTAAGAAAACAGACGTACAAAACAAAACAAAATCTTCAAAACCCTAATCTACAGGTAGGATGCCAACATTTCCACAACAGATCAGAGAATTGAAAAAAACATAACCTATTCGAGAAATAAAAACAGAGATTCATGTAACCATTCGAGAAATAAAAACAAATCCAGTGATGCGATTCATACACATTCATTAGAAAAAATCATACATGTACATTCACACAATCATTCTCTGTTCCGCAAACACAAAAAGCAAAACAAAACACATTTTCACATACATTTTGGACCAAATGTGGAATTCTTCAAAAGTTAGGGTTTATTATTTAAGGACAGGCGTACAAAACATAAACAAATTCTTCAAAACCCTAATTTACAGGTAAGATGTCAACATTTCTACAACAGATCATAAAGTTCGAAACACATTGAATATTCGAGAAATGAGAACAGAGATTCAATGCATTCAATTGACAAATCCGGTGACACGATTCACACACCTTCATTAGAAAAACTATACATGTACATTCATATGATCATTCGCTTTTCTGTAAAAACAAAAAAGGAACAAAAAAACTACATTTTCACATACTTTTCCGAAGAAATGTGAGAATTCTTCAAAGTTAGGGTTTTGAAAATCTCAGATTGGCAGAAAAAGAGAAACAAACTTACAGTCAACTGTTTGATGGAGAGAGAAACAAAGCTATTCAAGCAATAAAAACAGAGATTCACTGCATTCAATAGACAAATCCGGTGATTTAATTCACACATACGCATGAAAATGCACATTCATTAGAAAAAACTATACATGTACACATTCACATAATCATTCGCTGTTCCGCATACACAAAAAGGAACAAAAAATATCACATTTTCACATGTACATTTCGGAAAAAATGTGGAATTCTTCAAAAGTTAGGGTTTTGAAAAACTCGGATTTGCAGAAAAAGAGAAACAAACTTACAGTGAACTTTTTTATTTCAAGAGGAAAAAAATAGCATATTCGATAAATAAAAATAGATATTCAAATTTCAATGCATTCAATTGACAAATCCGGTGATACAATTCATACACATTTATATAATCATTCACTTTTCTGCAAACACGACAAAAATGAAGGGAAAAACAACATTTTCACATACATTTCAGAAAAAATGTGAAATTCTTCAAAAGTTAGGGTTTTGAAATTCTCAAATTTGCAGAAAAAGAAAGAAACAAACTTAAAGTGAACATTTCCACAACAAATCAGAAAGTTCAAGACAAAAAACAGAGATTCAACGCATCAAATTGAAAAACCCGGTGATATGATTCAAACACATTCATACTATACATGTACATTCATATAATCATTCGCTATTCCACGACACAACAAAAGTGAAGGGAAAAAACAACATTTTCACATACATTTCTGAAAAAATGAGCAATTCTTCAAAAGTTAGGGTTTTGAATGAAAATCTCGAATATGCAGAAAAAAGAAAAACAAACTTACAGTGAACTACATGTAAGATATCAACATTTCCACAACAGATCAGAAAAATTTTAAAAAACAGATATTCAAAGCATTCACTTGACAGATCCGGTGATACGATTCATACACATTCATATAATCATTCGCTTTTCTGCAAACACAACAAAAATGAAGGGGAAAAAACAACATTTTCACATACATTTCGGGAAAAAATATGTAATCCTTCAAAAGTTAGGGCTTTGAATGAAAATCTCTGAATTTGCAGAAAAAATAGAGATTCAATGCATTCAATTGACAAATCCACATACATAACAACAAAAAAAACTATACATGTACATTCATATAATCATTCGCTTTACCGCAACACAACAAAAATGAACAAAAAATATCACATTTTCACATGCATTTCGGGGAAAATATGGAATTCTTCAAAAGTTAGGGTTTTGAATGAAAATCTCGAATTTACAGAAAAAGATAAACAAACTTACAGAAAACTACATGTAAGACATCAACATTTCCACAACAGATCAGAATTTTTTTAAAAAAAAACAGATATTCAATTGGCAAATCCACATTCATTAGGAAATATTACAAATGTACATTCACATAATCATTGGCTATTCTGCATACACAACAAAAATGAAGGGATAAAAACAATTTCACATACATTAGAGGGAAAATGTGTAATTCTTCAAAAGTTAGGGTTTAGAATGGAAAAAGAGAAACAAACTTACAGTGAAACTTTTTAGATTGATGGAGAGAGGCAGAAAGAGAAAGAGTTTTAGAGAGAGAGAGTTATAGAGAGCGAAAAAACACACAATTGGGGGAGAGAAAGGGAGTAGTAGTACAGGGACACCAAAGAGGATTGATTGATGAAAGCCACACTTTTAATGGTTGGCTTTTATTTAATTTGATTTTCCCATGACTTAAGTTCCCGCTATGAGCAGTTGAAGAAGGGTCGGATCAAAAAAATCTATTATAACTTTTTGTATTTATGGTATGTAGCGGGAACATAAAAAATAATAAATAAATAAAGGATATGTTTGAAAAGTCATTTGATAATTAGAATTGATGTAATTATTAGGGTTGTAATTACAAAAATAATAATAATATATTCAGTGTAATTTCTTAAAGTGGTGTTGAGGGAGGTACAATATATGAAGACCTTATCTTTGTCGAATAAAAAGATTGTTTTCGATAGACACCAACTTAAAAGAAGAGTATAGTTCGATGCAAAATTGCAAAGAAAATAAAATAGCAAAATATATACAAAGCAAAAGAAGCAAGACATGGTCCTACTTACCCTTAAAGTACTGTATTTACGATGATCTATTTATTTATCATAATATAATTAAAGTATAATTATAAATGTAATGTTTGATTGCACACGTATAATTATATAGTTAATTTAGTTTTAAAACACAATTGAGGGAGAAAGGGAGTAGTTTCAAACTCTCTTGTCCCAATCGCTTCAATCACTCCTATGTCACCCACGGAGGCTTGTTGGGAGATGACTTACTACAAGACGGAGTGCCCTAGTACGGCACCAAAAGGATTGACTGAAGGCCACACACAAGATAATGGCCGATTTATTTATTTATCACAATGTGATGTAATACACAGTTAGTTTAATTTACAATAACAACATATCCAGTAAAATTTTATAAAATAATATTTTAAAAAGGTAGATTATACGCAGATGTTACCTCTACTTCAGAGTGGAAAAATATTTTAGATAAACAAATTAAACTAGCTAGTTTTGTTTAAAAATATAATTTGGGAGAAAGGAGTACGGTACCAAAAGGATGGATTGAAAGCCACACAAGATAGAGACACCGCTTTAAATGGTTGGCTTTTGTTAATTCTCTATTCCCCTTTATATAGTTTTTTGGATTTATTGTATGTAACGGGAATAGGGAAAAATAATAAATTAATTAATTAAATAAGAGACCCGCTACTAGGAGGGAAACTAGAGGGTGAAAATGGATAATGAATTAAAGATTTTCTATTATCCAACTAGGACAATGAATTAAAGTTTTTCTATTATTTTCAAATCGGAATATTATACTCCAATCATAATATATTCAATATAATTTTACAAGTGAGATTTGAGAAAAGTTTTGTTACTTGTTATTTTGTCTAGTTCAATAATACCGCTTATCCTAATAAATGTTACGAACCTACTGGATTAGAAGCCTCTCAAACTCAAACATTTACTTTTCTAGTTAGAAATCAACGTCTCGGGCTAACTTCAATATGCTTAAAGACCTGATGATTTAGGTAAATATCTAATGTGTTCCCCGACCGAAGAAGAAATTTTCGGAGGAGAAATTATGCGTTTATTGGGATATGTGTGCTCCATTTAATTTCACAAATTAGGTATTGAGAGAGAGTAAAGTGTACGCAGACATTATTCTTATCGTTTGAAAGTTAGAAAGGTTATTTTCAAAAGACTCACATTCAGAATAAAGCAAAATCAGATCAAATCAAAAAATAAAAAGGAACAATAACTACAACAAAAAAGAATGTTAAGCGAAAATAGTTGTAAACCTTCTTAAGAAAACATTAATAAGGAATCCTTTTAACTATTTTATCTTCTTAAAATATTCCACCGTGCTATCTCATTTCAATAAATATTTATTATATATCTAGATTGAAAGAATGTAAGAAATAATCTCTTGATTATTCTTATTAATGAAAGACATATATATACAAGTTACAATAGGAAAATCTTTTTTCCTTTCTACATCTAAATCTCTATTCTATAAGGAGACTAACTCTACAATTATGGTAACACTACAATACCAATTAAGGGAAAAGAATAATTACAAATATACAAAGGGGATGACGTGGGCCCCACTATCCATACAACTCAAGGATCGTTTAACACACCCCGCAGTGAAAGCGGAGGTCTTCAGACGTTGAGATCGCTCTAAAATCTTCAAAAAGGACCGAGGGAAGACCCTTTGTAAAGATGACTGCAATTTGATATCTGGAAGGGACATGGCAGACGCGTAATTGTCCTCGAATTACCTTTTCTCGAACAAAGTAAATGACCATCTCTAAATGTTTAGTGCGCTGGTGCTGAACTGGATTACCAGAAAGGTAGATGGCACTAACATTATCACAATACATCAAGGTAACTTTCTGAATATGACAATGGAGCTCTAAAAGAAGATTACGTAACAATACGACTTGAGACCACATCGCTACTCGATACTCTGGTCTCAGACTTGAACGTGAAAGCGTTGATTGACGCCGATGCACTACGAGACCAAGTTATTACCTAAAACATGCATAGCCGACGTAGATCGTCGGTGTCAAGACAACCACCCCAATCAAGATTCGTAAGAGATGCTGTAGACGCCGACGAGGATACAAATGCAAATCATACTCGTTTCCCTCGATCGTACCTCGAACGCGCTTTAGCGCATTCATATGTTCAACTCGATCATGCATAAACAAACACGCCTCGATGTACGCATATGTAATATCGTGTCGCGTGAACGCCGATATCAAGGCGCCTGCAAGACTGCGATAGTGGGTCGGATCCTCATATGGAGAGTCAGCTGCAACACCTAACTTGAATTTAGTATCAACTGGAGTGAAAGTGGACTTACATGATGACATCTCAGTCCTCTCAATGATCTCTGTTGCATACTTTCTCTGTGACAAGAACAATCCGCCCGCATGACGAGTGACTGAAATCCCTAAAAAATAACTCAACGGGCTCAAGTCCTTCATGGCAAACTCAGAACTGAGCATTATCATAATCGACTTTCGCAAATCATCAGAAGAGGCAGTCAAGATAATATCATCAATATACAACAATATATAAGTCATGGAAGACCCTCGACGATATATGAATAATGAATTATCAGATCTGCTATGCGAAAAACACATAGTCGAAACAAAATCAGCAAACCTCTTATACCAAGCCGGTGGAGACTACTTAAGCCCATACAAGGACTTCTTCAATAGACAGACATGATTAGGATATCTAGTATACCGGAACCCCAAGGGCTGATGCATATACAATGTCTCCTGAAGATCATCATATAGGAAAGCATTATTCACATCTAGCTGATGAATGAGCCATGATTTCGAAAGAGTCAAGCTGAGCACAGTGCCAATGGTAGCCGACTTGACCACCGGGTTAAATGTCTCACCGCAATCCACACCAACCTGCTGAGTCTTACCATCACCTACAAGTCTAGCCTTATGTCTTGCAAATGAACCATCAGAATTTTCCTTATGAACAAAAATCCACATAGACCGAATAATATTAACACTGCATTTAACGGTACCAACTCCCACGTCTTATTATCAATAAGAGCATTATATTTCTCGGTCATAGCAATTTTCCAATTAGGGTCATTTAAGACAGACACATGATTACGGGGTAAGGGGGATTTAAGAACATTAGAATTCAAATTAAAATGTGTCTTTGGTTTAAAAATATCCCGTTGACTACGAGTGACTGGACCATGACTCTGGACTGAATTGGGTGAATTTTGGGAATTTTTGGGATTTTCGGAAATCACCATCGAGCAAGCGCGCTTACGGGCGTGGTCGCGCACCGTAAGAGTCGCATGACTCGGCCGATATTAGCCGCGCGCTCGCGCAGGCCGCGACGACTCGCAGTGTTTTGAGCCGCGCGCTCAACGGCGGTCGCGCGCTACGACGGGTTTAACGTATTTTCTGGGTTTAACGTATTTTCTGGGTTCAACGTATTTTCTGGCAAACCTGAAAAATAACGGAGAACACAGGGGGAGATAGCATCATCCAAAAAATCATAAGAACTAGGCACGGGTTTTTCTACTTTAGAAAGAGAAATTGAGATTCATCAAAGAGAATATGACGACTAATGATGATTCGTTTAGAGGACAAATCAAAACATTTATAATCACGCTGATTTGACGGAAAACCCAAAAATACACAAGAAGTAGAATGTGTCTGAAGTTTGTTGATTGTAGTGGATGGAAACAGTGGATGACATAAACATCTGAAGACCCTAAGATGAGTGTATGACAGAGTCTTATTGTATAACAATTCTAGAGGGATGAATATGTCAAACCTTTAGAGGGAAGAATATTTAGGAGATCGATAGTCATTTGTAGTGCATGATGCCAAAATAATTGAGGAACAGAAGAATGAACCAATAAAGTGCGGACAATATTATTAATGGTATGAATTTTTCACTCAGCTTTTCCATTTTGTGAAGGCGTATGGGGACAAGAAAAACGAAAATTTATCCCATTTTCAGCACAAAACTCCCTCAATTCCTCATTATAATACTCTTTGTCATTATCACATTGAATGTTTTTGAATTTCCGTTTGAATTCTGTTCTTATGAAGACTCTAAATTTTATGAAGATGGAAAAAACTTGAGATTTTATCGCAATTGGAAACGTCCATAAATATTTAGTATAGTCATCTAAGAATATAACATAATAACGATGACCCATAGAACTGAGAACCGGAGATGTCCATAAATCACTATGAATAATTTCAAATGACATAGAAGTATTCGAATTTGAAGCTACAAATGGTAATTTAATAATCTTTCCCAAAGCACAGGATTGACAAATTGGAGTACTACGCGTACCCTTACAAGAAATAAACTTATGTCTATCTAACGAAGATAAAATAGACGACCCCTGGATTTACCTGTGACGCAGCATGCCACGCGGAAGGAGCAAGAGTCGCAGCGTGGATGCCATAGTTTGACGCGAGACGCTGGGACTTGGTGTGATTGGATAGAGGTCCCCCCACTGTTACACCTCATGAGATGACTCCCCGTCTTGAAATCCTTCACAAAAAATCCAAATGGATCAAAATTAATAGAAACCCGCTATCGCCAGAATTTTCTGACAGATACCAAATTTTTAATTAATTTTGGGGCATGAAGGGTATTTTTCAGGATAAGTGGTGGATGAGGAGGAGACAAGGTTTTATGACCATAACCCTTAATTGGAATAGAATTGTCATTATCAACAGTTATACCACGATTAGTGCTCAAATTGGAATAAGACGAAAGAGTACCTTGATCGGATGTCATGTGGGGAGTGACGTCGGTGTCCATGTACTAATTAGGGTCCGGTTGAGTTAAGCCAAGTTTGTGCTTCGTTGCTTCAATGTCGGTCTGAGTGTGTCCCAATGCGTGGTGGTCTGATGGGGGCAAGGCCCAAGTATATTAGATCTTTGGACCGCCATACGCCGTCTGAACCCCGAGGCCGGATCGGGAGGTTCGGGCCGCGTCTAGTATACGGGCTGTTTCTGAGGCGTCGCGACGCCAGAGCGCCGCCATGGCCGTAAGTGGAGCCGCGCGACTATTAGCGCCGGGACCCACTACCATCGACCAGGGCCGCTGACGCGCTACGTGACCATACGATTTACACCGAGTCCCCGAGATGGCGGGCCGACACGTGACCATACGATTTACACCGAGTCCCACGACGGGCCGACACGTGACCATACGATTTTACACCGAGTCCCACGAGATGGGTCGACACGTGACCACGCGATTTACATCGAGTCCCACGAGATGGCCGAGACATGTATTCCACACGACTTTACATCGAGTCTCGTAGGATGGGCCGAGACACGATACCATACGATTCCACTCGAGTCCCTGACGGGCCGAGACATGTTATACGTATCATACGATTTATATATGATCGCCAGCTGAGGAAGGGTTCCACGCATGAGGATGACTTGAGGCGTGAGTCCCCGATATGACACGATCGCTTTATGTGGAATCGTAGTCCGTTATCATACACGCCTCTGCTTTATATAGATCGTTATAGTTTCATTTACGATTTTCGCCACATACTTGTACTGCTGCATCGACCTCTTCGCGGCCGCGTCATGCCGCAGTAGAGGTACATCGGTTGTTGATCCTCGCCTAGGATCACAATTCAAAGATATCGGGAAGCTCCGTTTCTCCGGAGGCTTATCTTTTGGTATGTTTCCCTGAGTTTGTAGGTTCTTGTACATTCAGGGGTATGGCGGGGCCCTGTCCCGTCATAGTTGTTATAAAAACTCTTAGAGGTCTGTAGTACTGTTGTGGGCAGGATTTGTAAAAAGGATGTAACTGTTCAGGTTTAATCATTTTTATATATATGCAGAAAGGTGATCGTTTTGGTTAGCCTATTTTCTTATTGTATATCTTGTTTCATGTGTAAGTTTTTATTTCCGCTGATTTTCTCTGATGTTGTATCACTAGGGTGCCCGGGGTAAGGCACCAGTCACGGGCCCGGGGTCGGGTCGTGACAAACTCCTCCGGAATTATGAAGCCTGAATTTTTCTCTCTTTTCTTCAAATCAGTCTTTGTCTCGCCTTTTTCGACAAGTCGTAAGCGATCTTAGCTTTTGGGATCTTGAAGCACTTTAGAGTAAAGGACTAGATCCTTAGAGTTGCTACCTTCTCCGTGTTGGGTGGCCTCCATAGCATCTATCTTTGTCTATTTATAGAATGTTAAGTCATTGTCTTACTAAATTATCAATAGTACACAAATATATGATAATACAATTTGTTAACTCACAATATTATGTTCAGTTTTCTTGTTGATGGTATGGTATATTCTCCCTGGAACTCTTTTCCTAGATTATTTGTAGACCTTTGCTTGAGAAAGTTCTTCCTTATTCGGATCATTTTGTTGCTGTAAAAAACAAAATGAAATTTAGCACACAAATACCTAAGCCTTAAATTTTTACAAATTAAATTGCAAGACTTTATTCATCCACACTTGAAATATTTTCCTAGGCAAATTCTCCCTCACTCCCTTTGTGAAACTCTCGTCCAACCCCCCCCCCCACCTTGTGTAGAAATTCTTCAATAGTTGTGGTATAATCCCAAATACCTTAGCCTAAATCCCTTGTAATATTCCAAAGTTATCCCAACATAAGAGCCCGGAAATACTACTTTATTTCAATAGTCATAAAGTGAAACCCTAGGGAAATCTTCATAGATGGTTGAAGTGTTTAAGAGAAGTTATTAGAAACTTCTAAGGGTTGCTTGGAGCGGTTTGGAGCGTACAGAATAGGAGCTAAACGTTGCTCAGGATCGACTTATAATCTTGGATAATTTTGGGCTTATCGAGGTAATGATCTTTATCCCCCCTATTGTAATTGGAGATTACATGTTGTAGTAATATTTAACTGAGTATATGATTTATGGAAGGATGATTATAAAGAATTGAATCAGATTTACATTGACCGTATTCTGATGAGACTTGTAGTATTATTGTGGGGCGGTGTTACGCCTGTTAGACGCAGTAACCCCCTGGAGTTGTTGGCTTGGTAGCGGGCCTTGATAGAGGAGAGATTTATGTGGTTACGGGGAGGAGGTCTTTGCGAATTTTCCGTAGAATAAGAAACCTTGTACTTAGAATTGTTCTACGAAGAGATCTAGAGGTTGATAGGCGTTTTGTGATCTTTATAGGTTGAAGTTCACGAGTAGCGTATTCTACTTGAAGGGTGGAAAAGGCTAGCGGGGTTATAATACTTTGGGCGTTTTGCTAATTGTCGATAATCGTCGCGAGGTATGTGAACCTCTTCCTATCCTTTCTAGCATGATTTTTGTGAACTATGTAGTACGGTGAGCGTCGTGTGCTAAACGAATTTGGTCGGTTTAAAGCATAAAGTGTTATAATAGCTTTATGGGAAGTTAGTTATAACGACTTTATGTAGGTAAAAGAATGGTTTGTTGATTTTAGAAGTTAAGAGACTTGATCTTAAAAGATAAGAGACTTAACTTATAAATGACGTTTTATGAAATGTTAAGGACTTGAATTATTAATAAGTTGTGCAACCGCATTCATGAGTAATGGGTACTTGATCTTAAAAAGGATAATGTTATGTTGATTTCGGAAATGAGAATAAGTAGCGAACAAACCACTGCAGCGTTAATAAAGGAAAATGTATTGACAAATAAATTATATTAAAACCAGTAGAATCCTCCATCTGCATAGAAGCTAAGATAAGACAAAATTGTATTACATTTTCTAGATCATGACTACTTTAATAAGATTGTTATAAACAAATATAAACTACTCACACATAAGATATATGTTACTCAATTTTTGTTAAAAGAAGAGATTACGTTATTAAGTGATTAAGACTATGAACTATGAAATCTTTCGAAAATAAGAGACTTGAGTATTTGAAATTATGCAACTTGAACTTTTGGAAAAGAATGTTGTTATTTGACTTTAAAAAGGGAAAGTGTTTTGGTTTAAAATGAAGGCATGGTATTGCCTTAATCTGTCTTAAAAGAGGGTTTAAATGTTATGGACGATTTCACCTCGAGTCCCATGAGATGGGCCGAGATATGTATACCACACGATCTGACACCGAGTCCCATGAGATGGGCCGGGACATGTGACCATACGATTTAACACCGAGTCCCATGAGATGGGTCGGGACATGTGACCATACGATTTTACACCGAGTCCCATGAGATGGGCCGGGACATGTGACCATACGATTTTACACCGAGTCCCATAAGATGGGCCGGGACATGTGACCATACGATTTTACACCGAGTCCCATGAGATGGGTCGGGACATGTGACCATGCGATTTTACATCGAGTCCCATGAGATGGGCCGAGACATGTATTCCACACGACTTTACATCGAGTCCCATGAGATCGGCCGAGACATGTATACCATACGATTCCACCTCGAGTCCCTCGGGATGGGCCGAGACATATTATACGTATCATACGATTTATATATAGACTGACGGCAGTGAGGAAGGGTTCCACGGGCATGAGGGATGACTTGAGGGCGTGACATGACATGACTGCTTTTATGTTGTTAACTGTAGTCTGGTTATCATACATGTCTCTGCTTTATATGTGATTATGGTTTCATTCTGATATTTTGATTTCACATACTTGGTACTGTTATCTTGACCTCCTTCAGTGGCTGCGTTCATGCCGCAGTAGAGGTACATCGGTTGTTGATCCTCGCCTTGGATCACGTATTAGGAAGCTCCGTTTCTCGAGGCTTATCTTTTGGTATGTTTCCACGAGTTTGTAGGTTCTTGTACATTCGGGGTATGGCGGGGCCCTGTCCGTCATAGTTGTTATAAAAACTCTTAGAGTGCAGTAATCTTGTTGTGGCGGGGTTTGTAAAAAGGATATAAGCTCGTTTTAATCATTTTTATATATATGCAGAAAAGGTGGCGTTTTAGTTAGCCTATTCTTTTCTTATTGTATATCTTGTTTCATGTGTAAGTTTTTATTTCCGCTGATTTTCTCTGATGTTGTATCACTAGGGTGCCCGGTAAGGCACCAGTCACGGGCCCGGGTTCGGGTCGTGACAAAAGTGGTATCGAGCGATTAATCTCGGAAAGTATCTACGACCGTATCTAGTAGAGTCTTGATTATCGGCGTGTTGTGCACCACACCTATAATCGAGGAGGCGAGATATTTAGGATTGGTTTCCATTCTTCTCACGAGATCGTGCCTTAGAGGCCGTGTTATAAGTTGGACTCCTGCGTATTCTTATGTACCGGTTATGCCTCTGTGCAACCGGGGCCGGATAGGCAAAGCGTGAGAGAGCTACGAGTAGAACACGAGAGGTTCTGAGGGCACAGCGGTCATTACCCGAGATAGTACTTGACGACGAGTTTTATGACGCCGCTAGCCCCAAAGCGAGTTTAGAGCGGCGAGTATCTCACGAGGCCACGATACCGAGCCTCAGTTCAAGGCGAGGCGAGGATATGAGTTCAGAGATGGCGATTATGTCACGACCGACCGAAGCCGCGGCGGTGCCCTACCTGGGCACCTTACAGGTATACATCAGAGTTAAACGGCGGAACATTCATAAACTTAAACAATGAAATAAATAATAGGTCACCGATAAGGCTACCTCGCAGATATAAACAAATCCAACAAGCTTACCTCAATTTTTTTATAAGGTGACCCACAAGATATGACTACTGACCTAAGAGTTTACATAATAACTGTGACGGGACAGGGCCCCGCCATACCCCGGAATGTACAAAAGTCAACGACTTCAGGGAACCATACCAAAACAAAGTCTCCGGAGAAATGGAGCTTTCCAGAACTGAACCGTGATCCTAGGAGTGCGGATCAACAAGCTATGTACCTCAACCTGCGGCATGAACGCAGCCCCCCGAAGGAGGTCAGTACAAAATATGTACCAAGTATGCAAATCGAAATCGTAATTTAAATCATAATAGTCAAAATGCAGTGAAGACATATATGATAACCAAATTAACGATGCCATCACTGAAGTGGAAGTAATGAAAGTCAGTTTTACCTTATACAGACATATGAACCATAGTCACACCAGGGCTATGAACCCCAGCCCTCAAATATCCAAGCGCGCCCGTGGGATTCCCCATCACTGCCGACCGCTAGGTGTAGAATCTAACACTGTGACGCGCCCGTGGCATCCTTCCTCACCGCTACACAAATCTAACCATGTATATACTATATCCTGCGCCTGGGATCCGTCACATGAAAACCATAAAGTAAATACAACCGTGTGACGCGCGTGGCATCCTACCTCATTGTCGGCGTACATACACAATATATACATATATACTTATATCATGCGTGGAATCCTCATCTCGATGCATGACTTCACGTGAGGTGTTTCTCGCGTCGTGGGTAGCAAATCCACTGAAACGGTGGTATAACGATCTTGGGGTTTACCGCCATTTATACTCTTACCCCGAAGAAGGTGGTATAACGATCTTGGGGTGTACCCGCCATTTATACTCTTACCCTCAAACTACGCCTCGGAATCCTCATCGCAAGACGTGTCCCGGTGCATACCGTGGAATCCCACATCACCGACGTATGTCGGTGAACTCATACTAAGACCATGGAAGCATACCGTGGAATCCACATCACCGCTTCGACGCCCAATTAAACTCCCAATTTCTTTAAACTTTCATTAACATACAAAATGGATCTCATTTATGACGCCAAGGCACTTTCCATATCACTTAACAAGTCCCGGGAAAATTCAACCCAAAGTACTATGTATTTCTATTCTTTCCAAGATCCATTTTCCACATAAGACCCCAAGATACTAACACGTAGTATCAAGGCTTATCTACATTTCAAACAAGTCACTATACTATTAGAAATATGCTTGACTTCTAACTCAAGTGACCTCATTTTTAAACTTTAAACAATTGATGCCTTTAAATCGAATTGCCTTTCTTAGTATCCATTCTTTTATCTAGCTTACCTTAGTCGAGAAAAACCATTTCTTTAAGCTTCCATAAAGTTATTATAACTAACTTCCCATAAAGCCGTTATACTAACTTTATGCTTTTAACCAAGACATCCTTATCCTCCCATAAAGCCATAACTAACTTCCCATAAAGCCGTTATAACTCTTTATGTCTAGACCACTTTGCTCTCTATAACCAAGAGGCTTGTACTTCAATTCAAGTTACACTACCTTCAAAATACTTCAAAATCTTAACTTAGAAAACAAGTTTCTTAACTTAGGAGTCAGTCTCTTATCTTTAGAATAGTTCAAGAATCAATACTTCCGAATCTAGTACTCTATACTTGATCGTGTCAAGAAATCCTTGTCTACCTTATTAGGATAAACCATTCTTATAACTCTTCCTTAAGGACACGTGAGTTAATTCTCTAACTCAACCAACTAGACATCCTTAAAACAAGTCAAATATGTCAAATGACTTCACTTCATTTAAAATCACATACGTCTCACCGTACATACGCTTATAACTACTCACGCCAAGAGATAGGAAGAGTTCTACATACCTCTTTTGCGTAATCCACTTGCCAAGTCCAATATGCCGTCCGTAGATGTCAACCTATAATGACCATAATACGTCTATTAGCTTCTAGCTTCAACGTAATATATTCTAATGAAAAGTCCGCGTTCTACTGAAATTTGGGAAGACTTCATTTGCTTCTACTTACTATGCCACCTTTTTCAAGGCCGAAATTCAATAACCAACGCCACATTTAAGGCTCAATTCATTCAGCAATTACAAGGGGATTACACGCCTACTAATACGTGTAAACCTCCGCCCCACAACAACACAAAAATAAACCAATAATTTCCATGTCATTCTCGGCCAACAATATAACCAATACTAAACCCCTTTCAACTCTTTCCAATCCAAGTTCTTAAGTCTAACATGATATCTAGCCCTAGACATCTTCAACCATTACAATCTCCCTTTACAACATGCGACGACCCAAATCTATTAAAATAAAACAGCCTCAGGCTCAACTCTATACTACTACAATAAAAATTTTTAGCTCATAACCAAGAGAAAGGGGAAACTTTTACCTTAAGGAATAGCCCAAAAAGCCCCTTTTTTCTTCCACCTCCTTCCGTCAAAATCGCCCACCAGCGCTTCCCACAAGTTTACCCACACTTTTCCTTCTTGCCGCCGCTCCAACAATTTCCTCTTAGGCTAGGTTTTCTTCAAAATCAAGAGAGAAGAGAGGATCTTTCTTGGGAGGGTTTGAAATGAAATGGCCAAGTCTTCCAAGACTTGGCCCTAAAATAGGACCACTTTCAGATAAAAAGGATGAGAGGACACTTGTCACCCTCCCATAGGTTTAAAACAAAATATCCCCGTCATCGTAAAAATCCCGCCACGGCGTGTGGCCCAGCATGCGCTTCTCCAGAAAAGTTCTCGCATTCGTGCCGGCCGCATTCGGCGCGCGCTGCAACCCCGCGAACCCCAGAACAACCGCGCCGCGGCCAGATTCCGCGCGCGCTATGCACTCTGAACGAGGCTAGCTGCTTTGCATTGCGCACCAAACTTGAAACTTCCATAACTTTTGACTCCGATGTCCTATCGACGAACGGTTTGTTGCGTTGGAAACTAGATTCAACGAACTTCATACTAATCTTTTAAAACTCTCCAAAACTCCTAAAGAACTAGGAGATATACCACTCCAAAGTTGACTGAAAGTCTGCCCACAACCTTTTGCCAACCCAACTTTCCAAATTCAAATCTTATTTCCTTTCGTAAGTTCTTAACTTAACCTCTTGAATTTATGGGGTGTAACAAGTTACTAGCTAGGCTGGTGGCGGGGAATGAGGACGGACGGGAGCCGGTGGTTTCGGCAGTACCAGTGATTCACCCTAGATCCGATAGTCTGAGACTTCGGGATTTCTTGAGTTGCAGTTCGCCAGAGTTCTATGGATAGAGAGATGAGTATGATCCTCAGGGTGTCGTGCTAGTTTGGGAGATTGTTATACCTCCGGCCGTCAGGGCCATGTGATGGGAGGATGTCCAAGTAGGAGGATACTGAGAGGATGACTCGACCCACGGTCGATTCAGAGTTGATTGTTCGGGAGAAGGGGTGTTAGTCGGATGAGGTCACCCTACCTCGTTGTGGCGTTGTGATAGACTCATTATGGGAGTGTCGTACTCTTGACAACTTGTATGCTTGCAGCCAACAGAGCCATTTGGTGAGAGTTTGTCCAGGCAGTAGCACAGATGTAGAGACTCAGCCTTCGGGATCGGTGGCTGGTTCATCGCCTTATATAGCTAGGCGCCCTGCATGGCAGGATTATGATTAGAGCGACAAAGGGAAAGTGAGACAGTAGTTGCAGAGATATCTTTAGCCCTTAAGAGACTTGTTTATGTTGTTATGGTAGATACATGTGGAGTGCTATGTACGGATAGCATTGTGTTAAGCGTGAATTAGAAAACATGGGTAGTTGAAAAGGGTAAGTCTGGGGACGAGACAATTGTGAGACTTAGAATTTATAACAGTTAGGACCTTGGATGCAAGGCCGTCTTGAGTGGGTGATTTTACGGTTGGTCTTTGTCGAAGTACTTGGTATGCGTGAAATATATTGTGGGATAATTCCATGGGTAGTGTGAGATGGAAGTGGTAGCTTTCATGACGTGAATTAGTAAGATTGTTTCGGATCGGGGAACGAGAGAGTCTGGCGCGATAGCGGGTCGGGTTGAGGCCAGATCGTGGGTCAACCGCGGCCGGAATGAGGTGGGGTCGGTTGAGGTGGTCGCTAGGTGGTAGGATCACGAGGTGCAAGGCCCAGCTTAGGTAACCATCGTGTGAGTTCGTGGATCGTTCGACGAAGTCAGTTGTGAAGGCGGGAATGGCCTAAAGGAATTTGAGGCTAGTAAGATGACCAAGTTTGGAGGTAGTGACTCGAGTTTTGAAGCCAAGCGATGACTGGAGTATGGTACGTGTAATAGAAAGAGTTCGGGTGTACGAGAAGGGTACGACGAGTAAGGAAAGAAGTGAACATGTGTTAAGGGGATGAAAGTGATCATTTTTGTGAAGTGAAGGTGCGAAGAGAGTATCCTTTGGGCCAGGAATGAGAGTTAGTGTTGTTTTACATCTTAGAGGTGATTCCTCGTTGGCTTGGATTGGAGTTTTGCGCATGTGTTATATTATGGTCAGGTGTGGCATAAGTGGTTTTGTAAGTATAGTAGTGAAGACTATACCAGCGCATGTATGTTTTGAGACTTAGAAGGAACATTCGGGACGAATATTTCTAAGGGGGGAAGAATGTTACATCCCGTAGTTCCAGGGTATGTATGTGGGGACGTACGTACGAGAATTCGACATTTAAATTAAAAGGAAGAAAGATGTAATTTTTTTCGACGGAAAAGTTTCCGGATTTGTGAAGGAAAAAGGTTCGTTAAAGGGAATTGGATTCCCAGATTTGGTATTCGGACTTTTTGGAATATTTGAGAATTATGGAATTTTATTTCCGGAATTGGTCACGTGGGGCCCACATGAGGAATTTACGGTTTGTGGGGCCCACTTTATTTTCGAGATTTTTGGCATTACGGATATTTTCGAATGATGAAATATTTTGGACGAGTAGGGGCGACACGTGTCACCCCCATGTGGCCCTATGGCCGAATTTAAGAGGCCACTTGGACGGTTTTGTGGGGGACAAGTGGCAAGCCACTTGTCCCATTTTTGTGGTGGACATTTGGTTGGTAGATTACCCACACACATGTCCCCAATCCTCACCTTACATTTGCTTTACTCCTAGCCATTGGTTGCTTTATAAATACCATATGTTGCAAGACTTTATTCATCCACACTTGAAGTATTTTCCAAGGAAAATTATCCCTCCCGCCCTTTGTGAAACTCTCGTACAACCCCCCCCCCCCCCCCACATTGTGTAGAAATTCTTCAATAGTTGTGGTATAATCTCAAATACCTTAGCCTAAATCCCTTGTAGTATTCCAAAGTTATCCCAACATAAGAGCCCGAAAATACTACTTTATTTGATAGTCGTAAGTGAAACCACTAGGAAATCTTGTAGATGGTTGAAGTGTTTAAGAGAAGTTATTAGAAACTTCTAAGGGTTGCTTGGGCGTCTGAGAATAGGAGCTAAACGTTGCTCGGGATCGACTTATAATCTTGGATAATTTTGGGCTTATCGAGGTAATGATCTTTATCCCCTATGTAATTGGAGATTACATGTTGTAGTAATATTTAATTGAGTATATGATTTATGGAAGGATGATTATAAAGAATTGAATCAGTATTTACATTGGATTTGTATTCTGATGAGACTTGTAGTATTATTGTGGGGCGGTGTTGTACGTCAGGTTAGGCGATGTAACCCCTGGAGTTGTTGGCTTGGTAGCGGGCCTTGATAGAGGAGGAGATTTATGTGGTTACTGGGGAGGTCTTCGAATTTTAAGTAGAATAAGGAACCTTGTACTTAGAATTGTTCTACGAAGAGATCTAGAGGTTGATAGACGTTTTGTGACCTTTATAGGTTGAAGTTCTACGAGTAGCGTATTCTACTTGAAGGGTGGAAAAGGCTAGCAGGGTTATAATACTTTGGAGCGTTTTGCTAAATGTCGATAATCGTCGCGAGGTATGTGAACCTCTTCCTATCCTTTCTAGCATGATTTTTGTGAACTATGTAGTACGGTAGACGTACGTGTGCTAAACGAATTTGGTCGGTTTAAAGCATAAAGTGTTAAAATAGCTTTATGGAAAGTTAGTTATAACGACTTTATGTAGGTAAACGAATGGTTTGTTGATTTTAGAAGTTAAGAGACTTGATCTTAAAAGATAAGAGACTTAACTTATAAATGACGTTTTATGAAATGTTAAGGACTTGAATTATTAATAAGTTGTGCAACCACATTCATGAGTAATGGGTACTTGATCTTAAAAAGGATAATGTTATGTTGATTTCGGAAATGAGAATAAGTAGCGAACAAACCACTGCAGCGTTAATAAAGGAAAATGTATTGACAAATAAATTATATTAAAACCAGTAGAATCCTCCATCTGCATAGAAGCTAAGATAAGACAAAATTGTATTACATTTTCTAGATCATGACTACTTTAATAAGATTGTTATAAACAAGAATAAACTACTCACACATAAGATATATGTTACTCAATTTTTGTTAAAAGAAGAGATTACGTTATTAAGTGATTAAGACTATGAACTAGGAAATCTTTCGAAAATAAGAGACTTGAGTATTTGAAATTATGCAACTTGAACTTTTGGAAAAGAATGTTGTTACTTGACTTTAAAAAGGGAAAGTGTTTTGGTTTAAAATGAAGGTATGGTATTGTCTTAATCTGTCTCAAAAGGGGGTTTAAATGTTATGGACGATTTCACCTCGAGTCCCATGAGATGGGCCGAGATATGTATACCACATGATCCGACACCGAGTCCCATGAGATGGTAGGGACGTGTGACCATACGATTTTACAAGAGTCCCGTGAGATGGGTCGATGCGTGTGACCATACGATTTTACACCGAGTCCGTGAGATGGCGGGACGTGTGACCATCTGATTTTACACCGAGTCCCGTAGAGATGGGCCGACGTGTGACCATCACGATTTTACACCGAGTCCCATGAGATGGCGGGGCGTGTGACCACGCGATTTACATCGAGTCCCACGAGATGGTAGAGACATGTATTCCACACGACTTTACATCGAGTCTCGTGGGATGGTAGAGACACGATACCATCTGATTCCACCTCGAGTCCCGGGATGGGCGAGACATGTTATCGTATCATCGATTTATATATAGACTGCCGGCAGTGAGGAATGGTTCCACGGGCATGAGGGATGACTTGAGGGCGTGAGTCCCTGACATGACATGACTGCTTTTATGTTGTGAACTGTAGTCTGGTTATCATACATGTCTCCTGTTTTATATAGACTGTTATGGTTTCATTCTGATATTTTGATTTCACATACTTGGTACTGTTATCTTGACCTCGCTTGCTGCGTTAAATGCGGTAGGTACATCGGTTGTTGATCCTCGCTCTTAGGATCACAGTTCAGCGTATTGGGAAAAACTCCGTTTCTCCGGAGACTTATCTTTTGGTATGTTTCCCTGAGTTTGTAGGTTCTTGTACATTCAGGGGTATGGCGGGGCCCTGTCCCGTCATAGTTGCTATAAAAACTCTTAGAGGTCTGTAGTACTGTTGTGTGCAGGGTTTGTAAAAAGGATGTAACTGTTCAGGTTTAATCATTTTTATATATATGCAGAAAGGTGATCGTTTTGGTTAGCCTATTTTCTTATTGTATATCTTGTTTCATGTGTAAGTTTTTGTTTCCGCTGATTTTCTCTGATGTTGTATCACTAGGGTGCCCGGGGTAAGGCACCAGTCACGGGCCCGGGGTCGGGTCGTGACAAACTCCTCCGGAATTATGAAGCCTGAATTTTTCTCTCTTTTCTTCAAATCAGTCTTTGTCTCGCCTTTTTCGACAAGTCGTAAGCGATCTTTGCTTTTGGGACCTTGAAGCACTTTAGAGTAAAGAACTAGATCCTTAGAGTTGCTACCTTCTCCGTGTTGGGTGGCCTCCATAGCATCTATCTTTGTCTATTTATAGAATGTTAAGTCATTGTCTTACTAAATTATCAATAGTACACAAATATATGATAATACAATTTGTTAACTCATAATATTATGTTCAGTTTTCTTGTTGATGGTATGGTATATTCTCCCTGGAACTCTTTTCCTAGATTATTTGTAGACCTTTGCTTGAGAAAGTTCTTCCTTATTCGGATCATTTTGTTGCTGTAAAAAACAAAATGAAATTTAGCACACAAATACCTAAGCCTTAAATTTTTACAAATTAAATTAGTGAGAATTAATGGAAGCAAAGAGATAATTCAATTATTGAAAAAGAAAAGTGTATACCAATTCATGACGTAACATTGCAAAACGACTTTCGACCCATCGTGTGCATATCATCCATCAATAGACGATTGTCTCTATTTCTCTTACATTCTTTCCGTGAGATAAAAATAATAAGTTAGAATAATATTACCTCATTATTACACGAAAACTTAAGCAAATTTAATTGAATACCTCAATCTTTTCACAATTTCAATAATTTAAGAGGTCCTGAAACTGAGGTACTGAAACAGTCTCAGGTTTGTGAAACCATCTTAAATCATCACTATCATATTTATAGAGTGCTTCTTCTTAATTCTGCATTTATAACTTCGCCAACTTACATTAACTGCCTTCATTACATATTTTCTTCCGTCTTCAACAATCATATACTTTTCATATATCAATCATTAAAGCGACACATTAGTAATAAATAAAGGTCTAGAACCAAGAATATACTCGTAATATTTCATAGAACAATATTGCAACATACCAAAACATAATCTCATATTTTGTCATGTGTGGGAAGACTTGGAAAACAAGTATAATTTAGTGACACAAGATCGGAATCCTTCCCCAAAATTCCCAAGAAAAATTTGAATTCATCAAGTATTTCCTTCGTAGGTTCAACTGGCTGGCCTAATGAGTTCAAAATAATAACTTGGCGCTCCTCTTTTGTACGCGCATGAACCTTTGTAAGCTTTATTGGCCCTCGATGCTTCTTTTTATTGGCAATTGTTTTAGATTCAACTATTAATTCATGTATTAATTTATTAATAAATAGTAATAACCGCTTCTGATATTCCTACTTGTCCATTCTTACCCCCCATAATATTTTTTTAGCTCTCCCTTTTTCCAAAAAAAACAAACAAATATTCTAGTGTGAATTCATATGTTGAATTAATTAAACTTTTAAAATAGGAATTCTTCATATATAGAAGTTACATAAAAGTTAAAATTTATTCACACGTGATGTTCACAAAAAAAAAAATGCATGACCCCCGTGTCTTCAAATAATTCTTATCTTTTGAATCATGAGTAATCAATACGTATTTTCACCTTAATTTATAGCTTAATCGTGATAATTTTGTAGTATGAATTAATGTAGCACCTTAATTCTTATTTTGCCTCACTTTTAAACATCACGTTTTCCCGTGCTAATGACTATGCAGGTTAGGGATGGCAAATGGGGCAGGGCGGGGTAAAACATGTCAAACGTTAAACGAGGCAGGGCATGACAATACTTAAACGGGACAGGGCAGGGCGGGACATGTCAAAACACATTTTTTGAAAATTCTAAATTGGGTAGGGCAGTTAATAGGGCAGTTAATAGGGTAAAGCTTTTTTTGTGCAAATTTAAAGATATAATTTGTTACGTTGGGTTGTACTTGTTATAATTGGATAAACTTTTATAGAGTTGTACATCTTTCTGTTACGGTCATATTGAGACTTTACGGGGATTAATCCGACTTACGGTTTTAAAGTTATCACTGTTTATAGTTTCTGCCTCGGATCAACCGAAATATGAAAGGGCACAATGTATAACGTAAAAAATGTACAAATATGTAAAGAATCTGAAAGTTTGTGTTGAATAAAAGTTCTAGATTACTCTGTTATCGACAGTCTGAGACTTTACGGGGATAAATCCGACTTACGGTTTGAAAGTTATCATTGTTTAAAGTTTCTGCCTCTGATCAACCGAAATCTGAAAGGGCAGAATGCACAACGTAAAACTGTACAAATCGGTAAATAATCTGAAAGTGTTTGCTGAATAAAAGTTCTAATTTTCTATATTCTCGACAGTTTGATACTTTATGGGGATTAATCCAACTTACGGATAAAAAGTTATGATTGTTTTAAGATTGTATCTTGTTTCATAAAAATTCAGGCGAGACAGTTTTTATAGGGTTGTTCCTGCGTGAATTTGTACTAGTTACACTAAGTATTTCAAGAGTAAACTTGGGATAGTGTTAGGTCTCTGTGTTATCTTCAGCTCGGCATAAGAAATACCTTATTTGGGGTTATGGTTTGAGAGTTGTAACTCTTACAAGCGGAAAGTGCAAAAGGTTAAAAGAAAAGAATAACATTTAAAAAATAAATTCAGTTAATAAATTACTTAATATTAAGAAATTATGACAATAGACTGATTGTTCATCCATTTTTAAAAATAAATAAATAAAAGAAGTTAACAAAATAAATACCAAGTTGAAATTTGAAAGTGAAAAATGAAAAATAATATAAACAGGGCAGGGCAGGGCGGGGCAGAGCATAACGGGGGCAGGGCAGGGCAAATTTTTTAAAAATGTTAAACGGGGCAGGGCAAATTTTAAAAAAATGCTAAACGGGACAGGGCGGGTTAATATCTTAGCAGGTCAAGGCTTGCCGTGCCTTAACCCGCCCCATTGCCATCCAGGTCGGAGGCTTTTGAAATGAAGAGGTAAGAAAATAATATTGTTTTTCTGATAATACTAATAGCTCTCCGTCTCTTCATGTTATGATATTCTAATCATGTGATATTTTATATTAAGTATGTATATGAATGATGAATCAAGTAAAATTTGTATGTTTTGAGGATTATTTTAGTTCTTTAGAAAATGTATAATACGTGTGCTTTAATTTATGTGACATGATTTAAATGTATACATAATTCAAAAATAAATATTTAAAATTTTATTTTTAAGCATATCATCAAATTTATATGGTTATAAAAAAACTTCTACTAAAAGTAAAATGAGCAGTTCAAGTGCAAATAATTTCAAAATTTAGAAAGATGTTATTCTTTATTGCAATTGAACGAAAATAAGATAGTTTAAGTTGTATGTACATAAGGGAGGTGTGATGTAGATGTTATTGTTAATCTAGGATCTTCAAATAAGTAAACACAATTGAATAATAATAACTCAATAATAATTGAAATCAACAACAAGTTTACTATAAACTGGAAATTCAATACTAACTTGATACGATAGAGGTCTGCTGTCGCAATGTCCGAAGACAGAAATTCGTCCCCACTTGTGCTGTAGTTTCACGGACGTCTATCTAGAAGATACAACTATCTGGTTCGAATTCTCGCACAAGAACTTGATCCATGCCGAATTTACTTTATGTCTTTTTCAGAAATGTATTTAGAAAGAAGAAGAAGAAGAAACAATAATCTTAAATGATTTTAATTCTCAAATCATAAGATTAGTTCATGTAAATTCTTATCTTTTTTATGCAACCAAGTGATCATTTTATAGTATTAACATCTGAACAGACATAACTATTCACTCCAAAGGTTGTAATTGTTTTGAACAATTGCAACTTTTGATTCGAAAATATTTCCGTTGGGAAAAAGCATAAAAAAAAGGAATCCACTAATCCCGGTCATCCCAAGCACCCGTTGATTTCTCTTTTCAAATCAAGGTCTTCTTCGAAAGAAGCGCTCTTCCATTATTTCGATCACCGCTTTTTCTATTCTTTGGGCTATTCGCAATCAACTGTTGAGACGGAAAAGTCTTTTTACCGCTCTCTGTTAGGGGTGATCTCTTTCTATCTTCAGTCAGTCATTTCTATCGGCCCTTATAGGAGTATGGGGGTTCTTGAGTCAATCTTCTCAGTCTTTATTGGCTCGATCGCCGTGTTCTGCATGCTGGATCTTCTACTATTCTCACCATCAGCACGGGTCTTCTTCGCACGAGCTCATGCCCTAAGAAAGTAACCCCACCCCAGAGTATCATGAACGCAGAGCGCCGACTGTAACAACCCATCAGGAAAATCATTCTGATCCCCTACCTACGCCCTAAACTGAGCAAGATAGCTTCATGTCTGCCCCAGGACGGAGAAATTCAAAAGGCCCTTTCTGAACCATGGGGATCACCATTAGCATTGAGGTCAATCACCACACTACCTCTATCATACAACCAATATTTCCCGTTGACAACCAAAAATCCCGAAAAAATGGCACATTTACATTCATCTTCTCAGCCGAGTTGCTACGCAGTTCTCATTTTCCAGCGCCGCGGAAAGATTTGAATCTTACAATTGCAATTTGTATGTTGAAATATAGACTTTAGGGTCTGTTTGGCCAAACTTCTCGAAATGTGTTTAGTAGTTCTGCAGAAACTGTTTCTGGAGAACCAGTTAGGGTGTTTGACCTATAATTATATAAGTACTTCTGAGAAACAGAAACAATTTCCTGTTTGGCAACATTTATGCAAATTTACTATAATATTCTTTTTAATAGATTTGAAACTATTTAAAATATTATTTTCTATCATATGTTTCTAAAAATTAGTATATCTTTACAATTTAATATATTTTTTTAATATTATTTAATTGCAACATTTAATCAAAAAATAATATTATATTGTACATAAGAAATGTAACGACAATATGATAGTCAATGACTCAAATATGTCCAAATCTATCCCCCGCCCTACCCACACCTACCCCCACCCCATCCTCAAATTTCTATGTCATATTTTTTTTACTTTTATAAAAAAATATGAATTTTTTTCTTCCCCTTACCCCGCCCTACCCCCCAACCCCACACCCATTGCCCTACCCCATCCTCAAATTTCTATTTCATTTTTTTGTTACTTTTATAAAAAATGATTGAAAATATGAAATTTTGTCTTATCCCCGCCCTACCCCTACCCCCACCACCTCCACCCCCACTGCCCTACTCCATCTTCAAATTTATATTTTATATTTTTTGTTACTTTTATAAAAAAATATGAATTTTTTCTTACCCCTTACCCCTACCCGCCACCCCACCTCACCCTATTGCCCTACCCATCCCAAATTTATATTTCATATTTTTTGTTACTTTTATAAAAAAAATGATTTTTTTCTTACCCCTCCCCCGCTTTACCCATCCCCCAACACACCCCACTCCATTGCCCTACTCATCCTCAAATTTCTATTTCATATTTTTTGTTACTTTTATAAAAAAAATGAATTTTTTTCTTACCCCCGCACTACTCTCTACCCCCCACCCTACCCTTATTCTCAAATTTCTATTTTATATGGGGATATTATATGAGATTAAAAAGAATTTTGTGAAAAGAAAATGGTAAATGGGTCCAAAAAAAATTCAACGAATGAACAAAAAGGGTTTCTCCAGAAACACCAAATATTCTCTTCCCATCTAGAAACACTTTTTGGCTTTTGGAAAAAATGTTTCTACTTCTGGAAAGAGGGTGTTTGGCCAAAAGAAGTGTTTCTGAGAAACATAAGCACTTCCAGAAGCTTGGCCAAACACCACCTTATTATAAGGTCCATAAAAGTTTCTTGACATTTATGGAGGTAATTACAATTATTCATTAAAAAAAGTTAAAACGTAAAATGAAGAGAGAATAGAGGGGATCGATGTTAAGAGGAAGAAGAAGTGGGACATTAATAAGGGCAAAATAATAGGATAATAATAATGAAATAAAGATAAATAATAAAGCTGGCAAAATAAGGCAAGGCACAATTTTTTTTTTTTAAAATGATACTAATATAGATCCTGGCTTGCCTAAGTTTGATTCACATTTTGCATTGGTGCGTGTCCCTTTTGTGGTTGTATTTATATTTCTTCGAGACTTTTCAAATTCTTTTTTCTCCATAAATAAGGAATTTGAGAGGTAGCTATTTCATTAGTGTGTGAACATTAAATTATATTGAAACTCCATAAATAAAAAAAGTGGAGTATTAATTATTGAATCATTTATTGTTGTTACAATAAAATACATAGAAAGATAGGATTAAAACAAAAAAAATGTAAAAATAATAATATGAATGTTAGTCATATCACATCACCTTATATATTGATTATTTTGAATAATCCATATGAACCACAGAAGTATCAATAAGAATATATGCATTAAATAAATTCGTCATCATTAATTCTCATATCATATATCGAAATAATTGATTCACTAATCAAATGACCCCTAACAATATATATAACCTAAAATAAAAATAGTGTCACGTAAACTGAAACTGATATGGGTAGAAAAGACCAAGTAAGCTTGGTGTATTTTTACGGGGTGGTCTTTTGAAAATGAAAGTATTTAATTTTTAATCTCGTTAAGAAAGTTGTATATATATATATATATTTCTGGAATTGCTCATTGTTGTTTTCTTAATTTCATCTTCTCTGTCTTTTTCACACGTGTAGCAAAAAATTGAAGATTTATTATTTTTTTTATTATTAGTTTGGATGAAGAATATTTGGGTTTTCTTTAGCCTGTTTGTACTCTGTAAAAGGAAAAGTGAATTGTCAAAAATTTCAAGATTTGAGTTGAATTTAACTATCAATAGTTGTTGGGACTGATATTAGAAGGTCACACATCAATTTTTGAGTCATGGTACCAGGAAAATATAACAAAAAAATAGCAAGACAAAAGACAAAAGCTATAATATGAAGTAATACATATTGGGGAATAGAAACTACATGATTTCTACATAAATACTACTAATCTCGGATACCTATTAGCATTCTGGCCTAGTTCTTGACCTTCGTACCTTTATATTCATTACATAACAAGTGATTGTCAGAATTTTGACCACAAATCCTAACAAAATCTAGGCGACCCGTTATGATTTATGGTCAAAAGCCTAACAATCACCATAACTTGCTATTAAGACAAGTCTTATTCTTAAAATTGGAATCCATAGGATTCATCATGATTTATAGTCAAATTTCTGAAGACCACAATAATTTATTATTAAGGTGAATCTTGTAATATACTAATATATAATAAAAAATTAAGACGATTTGTCAAATTTTAATTCAAATTCTAATAAAATATATATTGTTATATTTTTGTAACGATAGCAACATCTAAATGACGACACTCAAAATCATATTCGTTTAAATCACCCGTGAGCTAAAATGAAACGGTTTAGGAACCATTTTGGTTACAGACTTGTCAAGGCTAGCGTTATGTAGATTGTCGTCCCATCGATAAGAAGTGCAACAATCAATCCTTTCCTTCAATTTAAACAAGGAGAGACGACAACTAACAACATACTCAGTGAAATCTCGTAATATGAGGTTTGAAAATGATAGAGTGTACGCAGGCCTTACCTATTTGTGTTTTCTTCTAGGTCGGCTGACCCTTGTCTTCTTTGAGTTTATGATATTTCCTTTCCCTCCCCCGCTCACGACAATAAAGAGAAGCAGTGGTTCGAATCCACATCGTGATCATTACCTTGATAGGTTGAGAGGTTATTTCCGGGAGACACTCGGCTCAAAACAAACCATAATCACAAACAAAGCAAAACAAGAGAAACAATCAGACTCATACAATAAATTAAAACAGTATGAACATGTTGATAACAAAATCGAATACGACATGGTAGCACATTCTAACAAAAGGAATCAGTAGCTAACACAACTAAATAAGATAAACAAAGTACAATAAAAAACACATTGCAACATAAATCAAACTACATAAAACTATAAAGCAATAATGTGCTTATATGTGTGATAGGTTAATCGGGCCTACAATAATAACACTACAACTATCATTTTGTAAGCGTAAGTAGGAATACGCTCGACTACCTACTACCCTTCTACCTTAATCCGTGTCATCCACAACCCCTATCTAATGTCATATTCTCAGTAAGTTGCACTTGCGCCATATCCCATATAATCACGTCTCTTCAATACTTCTTCGGTCTACCTCTACCCCTTATGAACTCGTACATAATCAACCGCTCACACCTCTGCACTGGGACATCTGCGTCTATTCTCTGCACATGCCGAACAATATCAACCTCGCTGCCTTCATCTTATCATCTACCGAGGCTACTCTCACTTTGTCACGTAAATCATCATTTCTAATCATATCTCTCATTATATACCACACATCCATCACAACATCTTCATCTCCGCAACTTTCATCTTTTGTATGTGCGAAGTCTTGACTGACCAACACTCCTCCCCATACAACATAGTCGGTTTAACCACCACCATATAGGACTTGCCTTTAAGTTTTGGTGTCACATTTTTGGCGCACAAAACTCCAGATGCGAGCCTCAATTTCATCCACCCTGCTCCAATACGATGTGTGACATCGTCATCAATCTTTCAATTTTCTTGGATAATAGACCCTAGGTACTTAAAGTTTCCTTTATTTGGAATGACCTGAGTACCAAGTCTCACCTCCACGTCTGTCTCAGGGTCGCTCCCGTTGCTGAACTTGCACTCCAAATATTATGTCTTGATCGTACTCAACCTGAACTCTTTAGACTACAAAATTTATCTCCAAACCTCCAACTTGACATTCACTCCGCTACGATCTCGTCAATCAATACTATGTCGTATACGAATAACACACACTATGGTACCTCTCATTGAATTTGTCGCATCAGTCCGTCCATCACCAATGCAAATATGAATGGGCTAAGAGTTGATCCATGGTGCAACCCCATCATCACTGTGAAGTACTTCGAGTTTCCTCCTCCTATCCGTACCCTAGTATTGACTCCATCATATATATCATTTATCGCCTTAGTGTACGCCACATATAACCTCCATAAAATCTCCCTAGAAACTTTATCGTATGTCTTCTCGAGGTCGATGAAAATCATATGTAACAAAAAAGAAATCATTTTCCTTCGTATGCGGTTGGAGTCGGGGCAAAAGTCGGATCACGATGTTAAACGGGTCAATCATTGAATCAGCTAATCAAATTCGAGAATAAAAGATCCAACGGTCCTGGTAGTCTCAAACACGTCAACTCCACTCGTAACGCTCACACAGATCATTTCAGCTAAATCCCTTATTACAGAGCAGATCACGTGACCCGTGGAAGTAAAATATTCGTTACAATAGCCGGCCGGCAGATCGGACAACGAAAATGTTGCCGCCGGAGCTCCATCCACGGGCATTACGTCCATATATATCAGCTTCCACAAGTGCTCCTTCTCTATCCACTTCCTTCGACGGCGTTTACAGTCCTGAACGGAACCCTAACAGCTCCGTTAACACTAGATCTCTCCGTAACAACTCTCGATTCTCACCAACAACGTTCGTTCACAACGCGCGTATTGCCGTCGCGTTAGTTCCAATCGCCGCTTTCCTAATTGATCTAGGCGGTACTCCTGTTATCGCTACACTTACGTTAGGGCTAATGATAGCTTATATACTCGATTCTCTTAGTTTTAAGTCCGGTTCGTTTTTCGCTGTTTGGTTTTCCCTAATTGCATCTCAATTAGCCTTTTTCTTCAGTTCATCGTTGTTTTCGACATTTAATTCGGTTATTCTAGGGTTACTTGCTATATCAGTTTGTAATTTGGCTAATTTTTTGGTTGGTGTATGGGTATCACTTCAGTTTAAGTGGATTCAAATTGAGTATCCAACAATTGTGCTTGCTTTAGAGAGGTTATTGTTTGCTTGTTGTCCGATAATTGGTTCGACAATTTTTACATGGGCAACAGTATCCGCAGTTGGTATGGTTAATGCAGCTTATTATCTTATGGTGTTTAACTGCATTTTCTATTGGGTTTTCTCTGTTCCTCGATTATCGTCATTTAAAATGAAGCAAGAAGTGAGTTACCATGGTGGTCATGTACCGGATGATAATTTGATACTTGGACAGCTCGAGGGTTGTGTTCATATGTTGAATTTGTTGTTTTTTCCTCTTTTGTTTCATATTGGGTCACATTACTCAGTTATTTTTGTCTCGTGGGCTTCTATTTGTGATTTATTTCTGCTTTTCTTCATTCCATTTTTGTTTCAACTGTATGCGTCGACTAGAGGGGTGTTATGGTGGGTGACTAAAAACGAGCATCAGTTGCAGAGCATTCGCGTGGTGAATGGAGCTATTGCTTTGTTTGTAGTTGTCGTTTGCTTGGAGGTTAGGGTTGTGTTCCATTCATTTGGACGATACATTCAAGTGCCACCACCATTTAATTACCTACTTGTCACTATAACAATGCTGGGAGGATCAGCAGCGGCTGGTGCTTATGCTCTTGGTATGGTTTCCGATGCTTTTAGCTCAGTAGGATTCACTGCTTCAGCTGTCATTGTAAGTGCTGCTGGCGCGATTGTGGTGGGGTTTCCTGTTCTGGTATGTATTTTGCATGGTTTGTTCTTTTTAAAGCTTACTCTTCTGCTATTCATTCCATTTCCATGCTGCACTTTGTTATTTGACTTCCTCTGTTATTCACTAGTGAAGTTAGTTAGCTTAGATTTGCCCCTTTCAACATGGTATGAATTAATTTTGGGTAAACAAAATTCTTTGTTGAAGGACTTCTATATTTGCTCATATTATGTTTGTACCTAAGGTCAATAGCGTGGTTAGTTTGTATTAGCCGGAAAAGATGCTCAGATATTCAATTTACCTTAAATTCAGATTTAATGTGGTTGTTGACTATAAATTCTTAAACTTGGCTAACTTTATTTGTTTTAGATCTTCATTTATATGGGAAAATGATATGTAATGTGAGATAAATGTAAAATATCCAAAGAATTTCAAGAAGACAAATCGTAGTTCTCCTAGTCTGATGGGGCACACTTGGAAAGCTTAGTTGTGCTCTGATTGAGGAATCTCAAAGTTTAGTGATAGTAACGTGGAGAGTGATGTAACATGCCTTTAGATGAGTGAGTGGCCCATGGCTATAAATCTTCGTCCACATTGTATCGCGAGTCTTAAGCTATCAATATTAATTAATTCAAGTGTGTGCCAATATAAGATTAGCCGGGGTCAGATATGTGAATCTTCTTTATCTATTCCCTTTATATTCATGCCCATTTTATTCCAATACCAAATAATTTTCTATTTAAGACGAAGTAGGGATCTACATCTGCTAAAACTTAAGGTTCTCTAAGTCTCACACTTATTTCTACACCGGCATAAAAATTTCTAAATTGATACAAATGTCTAACCCTGACCAGAGATACCAAACAAACACTAAACCTAATGTAAGTGTAAAAACAACTTAGTTTTGATCTCAATGAGTTGGTATTATCTAGATCGGATATGTGAATCTTCTGTATCTAGTCCCTTTTTACGAGCCCATCTTATTCTAATACAAAATAATTTATTTTTAAGACAGTGTGTATCTTCTAAAACGTAAGGTTCTATAAGTCAAACTTTTCTGTAACGGGGTCGTTTGTTATGATATTTTTTGGGTGTTATTGCAAAATGTTGTTATAGAGAACATATAATATAACATAACATGAAAGATTAGTTCCACATAAAACATGGTTGTTATAGCGAAATGCTGTTATAGAGAGATTTGATTGGACAAATATCTACATTGACTTGAATCTCTAATATGACCAAGGAGATACCAAACAAACACTAAACATAATGTAAGCATAAATACAACTTAGTTTGTAATCTCAATGAGTTGGTAGTATCCAAATCGTTTGCTTCCATCATGTAATATTCATAGTTTATTTATTGATTCCAAGAGTTTGTAGGTTTATTGAAGCATCTTCATTCCTTCTTAGGGTGAACTTAAGACCGATGTGTTTGAAGGTTTATGTAGAACATGGAAAAACCTATCTCAGACGACTCTCTTTTATTCTACCTCCACAAGTGTTACTTATTCCCTCCATCAGATATGAATTTTGCTAATTTTTCAAGCACATTCTCTCAAGAGAAGTTTGTCTAGCACATTTCTCTTTAACATCTGTAGTTTTACGACAATCATTTTGTGGATATATTTGACCTTTAAGGTACATGCACTCTCATAAAACATTGTTGTCGTTTTATAGAAATTGCCTTTGTGCCTACTCTATTAGCACACATGTTGCACTCCTCTGGTTCAACCTAATCTTTTGCCTCGTTGCATCTCCATTTATCACGCTATTGTTTTGGAGCTAAGGTTGGATATTTGAAGTGTTCGGATTAGGCACCACAATTTATCTAATTTCGAGGCACCCTTTTTATGGGGGCTAAACTTGTAGTGCATATATTCTGTCATACTTATTCAAGCCCTTTTGTGATAAAGTGCTTCTCTATTATTTTAGCTTTTGCTTGACTAACTCACTAGTTTCGTCGAACAATAGCATTTGCAAATAGTTTGTAAATTGTACCATTGGGCCTCAACTTGTAAACTATTTGTCACGACCAGACTCGACGGGCCGCGACTAAACGTCTTAATTGGACGTCATTACTGACCTGTCACTCTTAATCCAATTAATACCGAGATCTATAAAAATTTCATATATCCCAAAATAGGCGAGCCGATAAGGCTACCTTACACAACTAATCAACAAACACAACAGGCTAGCCGGCTAGGCTGCCACCAAATAACATCATATACACAAAGGAACAGTTAAATAGGCAAGCCGGCAAGGCTGCCACTAGATAACAACGTACATAACCGGGAACATCCCAACACAGTGTATAACAACATCGAAAACAAAAATAAGGTACAACATCCAACCCACAACTGTCTACAGACCTCTAACTAAGAGTACAATACTGACATATGACGGGACAGGACCCCGTCGTGCCCAAAATCTGCATAAGTCTGAAAGATAAAGATCTGTACCAAAATAGCTGGCTCCGGAACAAAGGAGCTCCTCAGCAGCTGGTAGACGTCCTAAACTGAAGGGTCACCTAATCGATCACCAGTACTGCGGCATTTAACGCAGCCGAGGAAAGGGGGTCGACGAATAATGTCTTGAGTATGTAAGCGTGAAATATCAGAATAAGATCATAATCGTGCGGTAGGTAGAGAGACAATTGTTTCATAATAGAATGAGAGTCATACCGCATTTCGCGAATGCTTAGTCATAAAATCATCATATATAAATAAATGAATAAACCGCCTACTTTGGTGAGGACGGTGGAATATCTTGTCCCGGTATTCAGTACGCATCACGGATGCCTGTCCGTGGAATCATCATATAAGTATACATAAACTGCCCGTCCCTCTAAGGAGGGACGCGGTGAATCATCTTGAAATCTGTGCACGAATCTGCCCGGCCCGGGACGCGTTTAAGTAGATAAATGACTCTTAGCACGAGTAGATATCATGAGCAACTGTATGCAATTTAAATCTTTTCTTGACTCATTAAAATCATTTCTTGACTCTCATTAAAATCATTAAATGACTCTCATTAAAATCATTAAATGACTCCTTACTAGAAAATCACATGTACTTCTCATAACTCATGTTATTAGGAATTTAGACTGTGTATATATCATGTACGCCCGTCGTACATTCACTATGTACAAGACACATGCCAAATGAAAAGAATAAGAATTCATATAATCATGCCAAAAGAAAGAAGGATAGACTCACATACCTTATAGTCGAGCTAACCAACTCACTACTAGAATATGTCTCGTCTAATACTCCAATCTATAATAATAACATTAGACCTGTCAACTCTATGATTCCTAACGTAAGTTAAATTGAACGAAGACTTCCTATTCTACAGAAATTTGGGCAGCACTTCCCCTGTTTATATGTACATCCACAAACTTCAAACCAAGCCAACAATACCAACAACAAGTCATAACTCAAATATATAACCACAATAATCTCAGATATTCCATTTATGTCATCATAACGTATTTCTTCTCTTTTATTTTTAAGCGATATCACAACTACAACAAATCAGGTGATTACTACACCTATTTCTCATGTTAATTCAGTCCTTAGTCCATATTAGAACAATCTTAAAATAATCCATCAACTCTAATGACAACAACAATAACCAAGTTCTATAATTTGTAACATAACACCCTTTTTACACTTTACTTTCTTTAAGACATGTATTAGTAATTACCATAACTTATATACATGTTCATAGTCAAATTCCCAACATTTAAACTTCACAAAATCAGCCCCTAATCTTGACGCGATAATATCCAAAAATTCCAAGCAAGTCTTTGGCCAATATTTACAAAACCAATCCTTTTCTTATTCCTTAGAGTCCAATCTTGTTCCAATAATTCTTTATGAACAATTATAACTTATAATCCGTGGGGAGAAAAGAGAAGAAGAAGAGAAAATATCATATTTTTAATATTTCTTTTTATAAAAGTAACAAAAAATATGAAATAGAAATTTGGGGTGGGGGTGGGGGTGGGGGTGGAGGGGGAGGTGTGGGTAGGGGGAGGTGTGGGTAGGGGGGTAGGGGGAGGTAAGAAAAAATTTCACATTTTTTTTTTATAAAAGTAACAAAAAATATGAAATAAAAATTTGATGATGGGGTGGGGGTGGAAGGGGTATGTGGGGTTAGGGCGGTGGGGGTAAAAATTCATATTTTTTATAAAAGTAAAAAAAATATGTAATAGAAATTTGAGGAAGGGGTGGGGGTGGGGGTGGGGGGTGGGGGGTGGTTAGGTGTGGGTAGAGCGGGGTGTAGGTTTGGACATATTTGAGTCATTGACTATCATATTGTCGTTACATTTCTTATGTACAATATGATATTATTTTTTGATTAAATGTTGCAATTAAATAAAAAAAATTAAATTATTAAATTGTAAAGATATACTAATTTTTAGAAACATAGGATAGAAAAGAATATTTTAAATAGTTTTAAATCTATTAAAAAGAATATTCTAGTTTCTTTGCATAAATGTGGGCCAAACAGGGAATTGTTGAAGTACTTCTATAATTATAGGCCAAACACTCTAACAGATTATGTAGAAACAGTTTCTGCAAAACTACTTCTAAGAAACAGAAACACTTACTTTTATAAAAGCTTGACCAAACAAACCCTAATTAGTAGCAGATACAACTCTTTAAGGCATTACTGCACAAAATTGAACCTAAGGCTAATCCTGTGAGCTTGAAATGAAAAGCTAAGCAATCATTTTGGCGAGTTCTTGGTGCACAGGATCAGTCTACAAAAAATGACATTCCTTGTGGAATCTTTGTTATAAAATTATTAAAATATGAATATTTGAAGAGTTTCACACATTGAAATAGCATAAAAATTGTTGCTTGAATGTGTCTGAGAAGCTCACAGGCATTAGACCACGTTTTTGTGATTCATACATTTAACTTTTTCTTAACCAATGAAAAACCAAAAAAATTTGACATATGTCGATGATCTTTACTTCAATATGCAGTTTGTTCCACTCCCGGCAGTAGCAGGATTTTATTTGGCTCGTTTCTTCACGAAGAAAAGTGTCTCATCATACTTTGCTTTTGTTGTGCTTGGAAGCTTGATGGTTATATGGTTCGTGATGCACAATTACTGGGATCTAAATATTTGGATGTCAGGAATGCCTTTAAAATCCTTTTGCAAGCTCATTGTTGGTAGTGTTATCCTGGCAATGGCCGTTCCTGGTTTAGCTATCCTCCCAGCACAATTTCGCTTTCTGACCGAGATTGGTTTGATTGGCCATGCTTTACTGCTATGCTATATTGAAAATCGTTTCTTTAGTTACTCTAGCGTTTACTACTATGGGTTGGAGGATGATGTGATGTACCCAAGTTACACGGTAGTCATAACTACTTTTGTTGGTTTGGCGGTTGTGAGGAGACTTTCCGCGTACAACTGCATTGGATCAAAGGCTGTTTGGGTCCTAACTTGCTTATACTCCTCAAAGCTGGCTGTGCTTTTTATCACATCAAAGGGAGTTTTGTGGGTATCAGCTGTCCTCCTGCTGGCTGTTTCTCCTCCCCTGCTTCTTTACAGGTATCTCCCTGATCCAGATTGATGTTGTCGTTGCCTCCCCTCAACCCCACCCCAAGAAAAAAACAAATACCACATATACTAAAAGGATGGTGTTCCTTTTTCAGATTCCTAATCTGTTTATCTTGCAGGGATAAGTCAAGAACTGCCTCAAAGATGAAATCTTGGCAAGGTTACACTCATGCTGCTGTTGTTGCTTTATCAGTTTGGTTCTGTCGTGAAACAGTATTTGAAGCTCTTCAATGGTGGCATGGTAGACCTCCTTCTGATGGTTTGCTTTTAGGGTCCTGCTTCCTCTTGACGGGATTGGCGTGTGTTCCGATTGTTGCACTTCACTTTTCACATGTTATGGTATTCCCTCCAATTAATTTATTGTTGTGTTTGTTCTTTCTTTTAAAAAAATTATTGATGATTAGATCAGTGAGCGTTATAGATAAAATCTATTACCCTAAAAGGAAATGTGCTTAACATGTTGATTTTCTGGTCTGAACTGGCTTAAAGAGAGAATTTCTTTTACCATAATTACAGATATCCAGAACTTTAAGAGTGTTTATACATTGTGATTGGGATGGAATAATGTGAATCTTCAAATCCAGACTGTTTGCTTACGCATGCCCACTCTCTGTTGATCTGCTACTCCTTATTTAAGTACCCTAGTTAATGTTATTTGTTTGCTCTTAAGTCTCAACTGTTCTTCAAACATTGGTCATAGAATAGGGATACTTATATAACAAACACATAGAAGTGCAACAACCTGATAAGTGTCCTCTTGTTTTGCGTAGAAGATCACTTTTTCTACTTGCTTTAGTTGGAGGTCTTGACTGTTAAGATATTTTTCTTTTTATTGCAGTCTGCAAAGAGATGCTTGGTGCTGGTGGTTGCAACAGGTTTGCTGTTTATTTTAATGCAGCCACCAATCCCCTTGTCATGGACTTACCACTCGGACATAATCAAAGCTGCTCGTCAATCTGCCGATGACATTTCTATTTATGGCTTCTTCGCATCAAAGCCTACGTGGCCCTCCTGGTTGCTTATTGTTGCAATTCTGCTCACTCTGGCCTCTGTTACATCCACCATCCCCATTAAATACATCGTTGAGTTAAGGACATTTTATGCCATTGCTATAGGCATTTCTCTTGGAATTTACATATCAGCGGAATATTTTCTCCAGGCTGCAATCCTCCACGCTCTCATTGTTGTCACCATGGTCTGTACTTCGGTATTTGTTGTTTTCACTCACTTCCCATCTGCTTCAAGCACAAAGCTTCTGCCATGGGTATTTGCACTTCTTGTGGCTCTCTTTCCTGTGACATATTTGTTGGAGGGCCAAGTCAGAATAAATAAAAGCATCCTAGGAGATAATGCAGTGCAAGATATGGGTGAAGAAGACAGCAAACTGGCAACCCTTCTGGCCGTTGAAGGTGCAAGAACTTCTCTTCTTGGCTTATATGCTGCAATCTTTATGCTCATTGCGCTTGAAGTAAAGTTTGAGCTGGCTTCGCTGATGCGAGAAAAGGTAACAGATAGGGGTGCAGTTAGACACAGCCACAGCCATTCAGGTCAAAGTAGCTCTACGATTGTTCCCCCAAGATTAAGGTTCATGCAGCAACGCAAAGCCTCTGCTGTTCCATCCTTTACAATCAAGAGAATGGCTGCTGAGGGTGCCTGGATGCCTGCTGTTGGTAATGTTGCCACGATTATGTGCTTTGCTATATGCCTGATCTTAAATGTCAATCTCACTGGTGGCTCAAACCGGGCTATTTTCTTCTTGGCACCTATCTTGCTGCTGCTTAATCAAGATTCTGATTTTGTTGCGGGTTTTGGGGAAAAGCAAAGGTACTTCCCTGTTGTAGTTGTTATCTCCGCCTACTTGGTATTAACTACCCTGTATAGCATATGGGAAAATATATGGCATGGAAATGCAGGGTGGGGATTAGATGTGGGAGGTCCAGATTGGTTTTTTGCAGTCAAGAATTTGGCACTTCTCATTCTAACATTTCCAAGTCACATCCTTTTTAATTGCTTTGTCTGGAGCTACACAAAACAGGCCGACTCCATGTCATTGCTGACAATACCTCTTAATTTGTCATCAGTTTTGATGACGGATATTATCAAGGTTAAGATATTGGGACTCCTTGGAGTTATATATTCTTTAGCCCAGTATCTGATCTCTAGACAACAATATATTTCCGGAATGAAGTATATCTAGACAGACATCAAAATTTTGTACTATATGTTTTTGAAATTTTCAAGTGAGGTATGGAAATTAAAGGTATTCTTGCCATTGAAAATTGTTCTGTTATTTATGGATTTTATGCGTCCTGGGAGATTCCCCATGTTTCAATTAAGAGTTCGACCTCATATGTGATTAACCAGTTGATGGCATCAGAGAAAATCTTCTCGTGTTGTAGCTTCGATTGACTGGTGAAAGTCTTGGTGTTGTACCATCAAGTTCTATTGACATACACGACTAGTCTATTTTTTTAAGAGAGGAGAGACAGCGAGAATTGAACCAATTCCAAATTGTTAAATTCTCTTAGGTCTCTTATGGAGTAGTTAATAGTGTGAAAGGTATGTTTATATTGTTAAAAGTAAAAAAAAAAACTGGAGGTCTTAGATGGCAGAAATGAAGAATATTGAGTCGGATGAAGATCGTTTGTCATATTTATGTATTGTGAAAAATACTTGAAACTTGTTCGTCTTGTTTCTATTGACTTCATTTGAAGCAGACATAATATCCACCCTAATAACCTGTGAAACATAAACCTCAACATAACTTTTGAAACTTGGTAACAAATTCTGGAAAATGTTGCTCAAAGTATTTCGTCGGAAAACATATTCTGCATAGAAAATTGTACTCGATAGTAATCATCATATAATTGATCATTGTAACATTTAGCATATCTAAACTATTAACGCATATGCAAGATTATAATCCTCGAGTACTTCTAAAATCATGCACTTTTTCAATGCGAAGTCGTGCTAAGTTGGAGATACGTTAGTAGTTTCAGGCAATTACACCCAATGACCTTAAAAATGGATGGTTTTGAATTTTTTAGCCTCGTTTAACAAAATTGTTTTAAAATAGCATACACTTCAAAAAAATTGCAAGGCTAAACTTTTGTCGCCCATTGCACATAAGTTGTAGACATAAACTAGTTTTGCCGAAGAGATAAAAGTTCGGGAAATTTCAATAAGTCAGATAATGAAGCCGCTCAAACTACAAGTTCTGGCTTATAGGCAAAATGTATGTGTTGCTCAATTGTTTATAAATTATTATGACGGTAAGACGTGGTATTATTCTTTCTACCTATCGTGTAAAATTGGTCACAATTTGTAGTTGCTTGTATTATTCAATCGTTCACAACTTTTTCCTTTACTTAATGAAGAGTCATTCTTATAATTCACGAAATAATATTCTACACTTTTTAACTAATAATGTGTGTTGCCAAATTATTGTTCAATATATTACAATTAACTTTGATCATGATTAATTTAAAAATAAAGCAACTCAATCAACAAAACTAAAACTCCTGCCCGATAGGCAATAAATTACACTATCTTCAATCTTTATAATTTATTGAAATGTCCCAAACTCATGCCTCATAGGTAAAACTAATTTATGCACACATTACAACTAACTTATGCCTGCTTGATAGGCAATAGTAGTTCCACACAGTGAACTTTTTTTAACTTCATTTTTTAAAAAATTTTGTCTAGTGGGGACAAAAGTTTAAGACTCCCCCTTATGATATCCCATTCTGCAATTTTCACCACCTGCCCGGCGCTGGAAGCCTGGAACCGACACTGCTCAAAATACTTGCCTATGATATTCACCTCTTGCATAAATTTCACATTGCCCAAGTTTTCACCAGACAACTTAATTGCTTGATTGAAACTATCTTCCCCTCCATAATTAACATAAAAAATATACATTTTCAATAATTGAAGGTTAAACGTATTTAATTAAATATTAAAATGACTAAACTTAGACTATTGATAATTGAAGGTCCAAAAATGCTATTATCCCATATTCTTTTATGATCATTTTTAAGTGTTCAATAGATACATGGAATTCCTGGATCAAATTTCAGTGTTAAATTGGATATATAAGTATGGGACATAAGATAAGAACATAGCCTTTTGATGTTATTTCCTTAGTATCAAATGTTGATATTGTAGGGTTTTACGTCGGGTTCGTACACGCAGCGGAATTTGAAAATTTATGCTTCAAATCCGACGACGGTCGAACTGTAGTATGATACTATGATATGTAATAAAAAATACAAAGCACATAGTATAATGTAATACCTCGACTGAATACTTACATTATTGTAGCAATCAAGCAGTTGATTCTCGACGCTTTGTGTAGCCAAGCAGTTGATTCTCGATGCTTTGTGTAGTCCAAGGGTGCTCACGCAAACGTCCCTCCATTTGTAAGTTCTGAAACTGTGATGTAATTTGCTAAGTCAGGAATGCTAGGGATCCTGACAGAGCTTTAGAAGAGATTTACCTCTCTTAGGTTTAGTGTGTTTAAATGAGAAGAGGAGCCTCCTATTTATAAGATAAAATAAAAGCTCAAGGGTTTCAGTAGGGCCAGGCCCAGCAGAAACTAACTGGGCAAAATTCGGACTGCCAGGCCACGCCCTGGCACCGCGGTCCTCAGTAAGAGGCACCGCGATTCTAGCACATGTTCCTGGCACCGCGGTCCTGAATCAAGGCACCGCGGTCCCGTCCTATTTTCTGCCCATTTTCCCATTTTAATGTCCCGGTCATCAACCGGACATATAGGTATTTCCTTCTAATTACATCCTTCAATCGACGGAACATTTGACTTAGTGTTACCCTTCAGGCCTTTACATATCGTCACTAATTACATTAGGATCCTCACGGAACTCCTAGACTGCGCCGGAAGACGAACCTGATATGTAAAGTTTAACTACACAAAATATGTGAACTGAACCTCTATGTGGGAAGATAAAATCCTTTCATTCATAACACACTCAATCAAGCTTAGGATCTGTCAAGTGTCTATCCAAATGGCTTGATTACTATAACTCGTCTATATTAGTTGACAACAGGACCATATCACAGACATGTCCATTGCGTTGACCAATGACTTAGTCAACCTAATACCATATGAGTATCCAGTGTCCACTCGAATATAAATTCAAGGAATGAATTATTTCTTGGCTCACATACCACCTTTAATCTACTTCGTAATGCACCTAAAACAAGTCGCGTCTCAACCTATAAGGCATTTGAGCTTAGGAGAGGATCAAAGTACATTACTCCGTAAACAAGATGATATTGACCTCAAGTCTAAGGACTTCTATCTCCCACATGCCGATGACATTATAAACATATAACAAATAGTGCATCAGCATGGTATACCAATACTTCAACAAGTATTCATGTGTCCATCACGAGTTGCTATAACTCGTAGCAAGTGAGACATGCTACATCCCCTAAGGATATGATGCAGACCACATGTCGACGTATCGTATATCATCGATTTTCCAATTTCGATGATCATTAGTCGAGGTAATTTAAGAGTTGCGTTATAACATTAATTATCACATCATTAATAAACACGTAAACTCTAGGGATGCATTTATAGAATATTATAAACAGTCAACTAACAATTCAACAAATGCAAATGCCATAATATTAATCATCATTAATATAAGTACAAATGTGTATAAAATACATTGTGTCCTAATACAGATTGTCTCTAGAACATACATATACTTTCATAAACCACTGACAAATAAGGAATTACTTCAACTCGTAGATAACATAAGTCATATTAATGGATTTGACAAAAAGGGCCCCAATTTTTTTCGTTTTTCGGGGGGCCATGTGCGCACATCTCGCACGGGTCCAAAGACGGCCCTGCCTATTTTACAATTAAAGATCTAGTCTAGTACTTGCCTAATTGAGCATGAAAATACGTATTTAATTTGCACAAGACGTCCTGTTTCGAGCTTGAGAATGAAGAACCTTTTGGTAGGGAGCAATTTCCCCTTTAGTGGCCATATATGACACAAATTTAGATTAATCGGGTCAGTATCATATACTGGATACATAAAGCAAAAAATATGTATTTAATTTGCCTAAAATGATTTAAACAACTTGAAATCACTGAAAAAAATGATTTAGTTGAAAACTGAATTTTTCAAACATGGCAATTTCAAGAATATTAAGTACAAGATTAAGATCATCCAATGCATAGCTATATATCCTATTTTCAATAACTGAGAGTGTATCTCTTGTTCCTTCCTCAGCTCTTGGCTTCCTTTGCCTCCTACCATTACTCTGTCACTTACAGGATAAAACAATGAGAAAGGAATATTCTTTCCTTTTTCCTTTTTGTCAAGGAACAACTAAACTATAGTTTGAGAGGTAGGCGCTTTTTCACTTTTTTTTAAGCGTTGGGATGCAACCTGATGACTTTCTAGGGGTCAACTATCCTAGTGCTACTCTTGTCCAAATACGCTTAATTGGATTTCTAATGGGATCCAATCCGTTAGTGCTGATATGATCTGATCCAGGCCCTTTCTCACTTTGTCGGTCAATCCCAACTGTCGATCTGTACTGATAACAATGTGCTGCATAAAGAAAAGCAGCAAAATTGATGAGAGTCATGATAGTTAGGAGCCAATAGAAGTAGTCGAATCTGCCCGTGTTTATATTCTGGGAAAGCCAGGAGTCTCTTCTTTCCCTTTTCCCCCGGTGACCGACTTGACAATGCTGTTCAAAATTGTGGCTGCGAAGCAACCAAGTCCACCAGCCACAGCAGCATAAGCTAAACCAATAACTTCTAATTGCATCAAGTGCCTCTTCATATAAAAATTCAAGTAATCCCACTTTGCAAAAAACTTCAGCTATCCCAATTAGGCAATACTGGATTAGTAACCAATAGGCACCAAGGTCAGACATAGGAGTCAAAAAGCCAGCCTCATAACCAAGTTGTATTGCATAAGTTATCCGATACCTGTTGGTTTTTTAAATGATGGTGCAACAACAAAAAGATTAAAAATTATTGAAATTGTCTCTTACTTTTTATTAAGCATAGAGTGTTTGAATAGCCAACTTAAAAACAATATTAGCAGAATAAAATTCAAAAAACTAAGATATATCAACAACCAATTTAACTAAATTTAAATTTGAACAAAGACTCCTACAACTAAGCTACTTACTACCTCCGTCCCATTTTAACTGTCGTTTTAGGTATTTCCACGCCCATTAAGAAAAACAATAAACACAAGGTGTAGTTTACTAAGTTACCTTATTTAATAAAGGTAAACTAATCTTTCCTCTTAAATATTATGCATACTTCCTAAAAGTGACAAATTACTTTGGGAAAGAACAATATAACTTGAGGGATAGTTGGAAAAACTTGTCGACTTTAGTCTTGAATTCTTAAAGTGACAATTATTTTGGGGAAAAAAATTTAAGCTAAAACGACAGTTAAAATGGGACGGAGGGAGTATTATTCTAGTAAACCAACAGTAACATAAACAAATATTCAACAATACCTCTCGAAGACACCAGCCCACGCCACCGAGAGGATAGAGTCTGCCAACCCAATGCCGACCCTCTGGAGCTGAGAAGCACCGTGGGGATTGCCAGTGATCCGCCTGGATATTGGAACAAACACAGAGTAATAGAGGGAGAGCAGCAGGAATATGCTGAGGCCTGGAAAGACCGGCATGCAGGTGACAGGAAGTTTCAAATGTCCCATGTGAGTGTTCAATGTATACTCTTGTTGGACCGATAGAGTCAAATATTCCGTCAGGATCACGCTTAGCATTATAGTGCATGCTGGAATCGGAATTAGTTTCACCGGGATTTTAACTTCTACTTGAGTCACGGTGCAAAGCCGCCATGGATTGGCACCATCATCTTCCTTTAGCTGCAGTGCTGCTTTGTCCAACCATCTGCATTGAGCATACATATATATAGTCGAAGAATTAGGACTTGTCCGAGTGTCATATCACACGTGGTACTATCCAACAGTTAAGCTTTCACATGAGACGGTTATACAATCCAACAGTATGGAATGTTGACAATATGTCTCAGGATATTACAGAAATGAAACAGATGGCTGCATTATCTCTAAAGGATTTGCAGAAAATCAGTTTATCAGTAGCTAAGTTTTAGGATTTCAAATTGTTTTCTGTTAAGAGTCCTCTGTGGCTTGAATTTAGGAGTTAGTTTCCTATTTCTTTGTGATTTGGTTTTGCTGATATGTCAGTAGCATATTTTTTCTATTCGCAGTTAGGAATTGAAGCTATAAATGTATGTCTTTGAGTTATTAATAAAATAGTTACCTTTGACTGCATAGTCAGTATTTTTTTGTTAGCTTTTCTCTGTTATTTTTTTGTTGAAAACCAACATGGAAGAAGTGAAAAAACGAGCAACCTTTGAAATTTACCTGAATCATCGGTATGAGCTATCTTGTTGCTTCCCTTGATAGCAGATCTTTTACCGGGAAGTTCATACAAGCCCACAAACTCACTGCTTTGGAACCAAACATTCCTCTTGCGAAAGGCAGCAACTAGGACTTGCGCCACACGCGTAAGAGGACTGCCTCCGGGCAACCGATGCCTATACAAAGGGGTACCAGCAAAGAACATCATGTTGGACAGGCCCATGGCAATTGCCAAAGAGCCAAAAGCAGCACCCCATCCATGTTTCATTTGCATATACACTACTGCAGCCCCGAATGATGAGACACAAGGCCTTATCCCTGCAGCTCCGAACCCCGTAATATATAAGACTGTATAGTACATCATTTGCCAAGATTTCGCTGGTTCCCAGTTTCCTAGAAGAAGTGCAATCTGATCACATTGATCTTGATTTGGCACAAATACCTTTATGGTTGCTAATAACGTTATTCCTGTTAATCCCTACATAACCATAAAGTTGTAAGTGACAATTACTAGCTTTTATGATCTTCACTTGAATGAAGTGATCAAATTAGGGGCGGAGCTAGGTTATAGCAATGAGGTTCAATTAAATCTCCTTAATTCGCTCAAAAATGACATTGACTAAATAGGGGGAAAACATTTTTATTTGGTTTTATGAAATATTGTTATAGAAAACTTATTGTGAGAAATTATGGAAGAAAATATCATTATTGAATTGTGTATTTACATTATTACATTGAGCCATATTTATAGACATCTAAATCTTTTTACATGTATGATACTATATACAAATCATATTCCTATTCATATTCTAACACTCCCCTCAAGCTGGTGCATACAAGTCATATGTACCGAACTTGTTACAAATGTATTTAATACGAGAACGACTGAGTGACTTGGTAAAAATATATGCAAGCTGATCATTCGACTTCACAAATTTAGTAACAATATCTCAAGAGAGAATCTTTTCCCTAATAAAATGTCAGTCAATCTCAATGTGCTTAGTCATCTCATAAAATACTGAATTTGATGCGATATGAAGGGTCACATTGTTATCACACACAGTTCTATTTGACTGATTTCTTCAAATTTTAGTTCTCTGAGCAACTGCTTAATCCAAACTAGCTCACAAGTTGCTACAACCATTGCTCGATATTCTGATTCAGTACTGGATCGAGCAACGACACACTGTTTCTTACTCTTCCAAGACACCAAATTACCTCAGATTAACACACAATACATGGACGTATAACATCTATCGGTCGGAGGATGATCCTGCATAATCAGCGTCTGCATATCCAACTATCTGCTCATGGCCGCGATCTTTGAAAAACAATCATTTACCTGAAACGGACTTAATATATCGCAGAATGCGAACAAATGCATCCCAATGACATGGAGTATCCATAAACTGACTTACAACACTCA